>CM050167.1:392825629-393188129 GCA_027410445.1 Discoglossus pictus | reverse complement strand
GCAGCACCACGGAGGTGCAATGTTATCTTTGCAAGGGGCTGGGAAACACACGTAGGAATTGCCCTAATGTTAAACATCCTGTCCCAGCCCCAGCAAATGGCACCTCCACTAGTATAGCACCCATCCCCGCTGAGCCCATAACAGCGGGGACCTCAAGGGTCATAGCCACCCCCCAGAGAGCTCAGTTAAGGAAGCCGCTCCTCATACCACCACGGCCTCCAAGCACCCTTCTTCCCCACAAAAGCCATCTGTGTCTGCGGTCTCCAGCAAAACTGCAGACACAGGGAAGAAGGGTAAGAATGTCACCGGTCCTCCCAGTGTCACGGCTGAGCAAGCAGCAGTGGAAATGGCAGACGAGGTGTATAAAGCCTCCAAGGCTTCCACTAAGGTAGCCATGCCAGCCACTGCTGTGCAGCCAGCTACCCCTGAATGCACCCCTGAAGCTGGAGGGGGGGCAACAGCAATCTCAGGGTCCACTTTTTAGCGTGAAGGGTGCTAAAGGGACTCCTTCTATATCATCCAAGAGGGGAATGAAGCTGAGGAAACTGACCCCAGCCGGGGAGGATGGGATAAAAGCCCTCAGCCAAGAGGAGCCCAGGGGTGATCCACTAGAAGTGACATCAGATTCTAAGTGGGTTATCCCTGTAAAGGAATTAGATCAATTCCTTGAAAGCACCCTTCATGGGCAAAAGAAAAGGAAGGTGCAGCTGGCCTTGAGAAAGTGGAGTAATTTGTCGTTTATTGTCCACTCTTTCCAGCAATATCTAGAGGTCAGCAATAGGGCCAAGAATTCTGGGACTGCAGAGTATTTTCGCATCCGGAATTTCTATAAAATGTGGGTGGCCCATCAGCAGTCTCAAGAGACTGAGGAACGCACAATTCCTGACACGCAGTAATGGCTTTGCACATCAGCACGCTTAATACCAACGGCTGCCAAGCCAGTTTCCGCAGGTTCTAGGTACTCTCCTATTAATATCAGGGAAGGTTCTCCGTGAGCTTCCTGCAGGAAACTCACACCACTCCAGAGGCTGAGGCCTCGTGGAAACTGGAGTGGAGAGGCAGGGTCTTCTTCAGCCACTTCACATCGACATTGTGTGGAGTGGTGACCCTGTTCTCAGAGTCTTTTCAGCCAGAGCTGCCGCTTGTGAAAGCTGTTATCCCAGACTGTCTAATTCACCTCCGGGTCCGAGAGCAGGGTAGCGTAATTAAACTAGGTAATGTATATGCCTCTGCTAGAGGACCCAAGAGAGTGAGGTTCTTAGCCAGATTGTCCCACTCTGTAGAGACAGTTGACGCAGATGAGCGTTTGGTTCTCGGGGGGATTTTAACTGCACCCTCGATGCTCTAGACCGAAATGGTCCAGAGACTTACCCGCCTTCATCGTCAGCCATGCGGGAGCTCATCCCCCGCTTCTCCTTAGAGGAACAGAACCCAGGGGCATCAGACGGCTTCACCTACGTTAGGGTGAGAGATGGTCTGGTGACCCACTCCTGGATCGATAGACTATATATATCTAGTCACTATATGTCACGAGCCCGTTCTTGTGCCATTAGGCTGGCTCCTTTCACAGACCACAACTGTGTGTCTGACAGTGGCGCTAACGCCAACAGCGCTACAAGCCGCCTATTGTCACTTCAACAATGCCTTGTTGAAAGACCAGGGGTTCGTGACATTGATCCGGGAGTTTTGGACGGACTGGAGGGGTTGCAAGGGGGACTTTGCCACGTTAAAACTGTGGTGGAACGTGGGCAAGGTCATTTGCGACTTCTGTTTCAGGAATATAGCCAGGGTGCGAGTGGGCAGCGTGAAATTGAGCTGGAGTCACTGCGGGGGGAGGTGCTCCATCTAGAGCAGAGGCTGTTCACTTGTAGGGACCAATCCCTTCAGAGCGAGTATGTAGAGAGGAAAGGTGTTCTCCGTGACCTGGAACGACACCAGGCCAGGGGCACATATGTGCGTAGCCGCTTAGGTTTTCTTAAAGATCTAGACCGCGGCTTGCGCCTTTTCTACTCATTGGAGAAAAAGGGGGGCAATAGTAGACACATCACCTGTCTTCTAGATGAAGACGTGCCCCTCTTACAGAACCGGAGAGTATCCGGGACAGAGCCCGGATTTTTTATAGCGATCTTTATTCTCCGGATGCTATTTCTCCAGACGCCTGCAAGGTGCTATGGGAGGGGCTCCCCACAGTCAGTGAGTGTGTAAGGGAGCAACTTGATATGCCATCTTTTCAAGAGCTCTCTGAAGGCCTACATGCCATGTCCTGTGAGAAATCTCCAGACTGTAGAGTTTTTCCAATTTTTCTGGGAGACTTTGGGACCTGATTTCCATCTGGTCCTTGGGGAAGCCCTGGAGACCGTGGAGATGCCCCTGTCTTGTCGCAAAAAGGGGGATCTCCTTTTTGCTGCCCAAAAAGGGGGATCTCCGCCTTATTAAGAACTGGTGACCGGCCTCACTGCTCAGAACAAATTATAAGATAGTAGCGAAAGCCAGCTCGCGTAGGCTTGGATCTGTGCTGGCAGAATTGGTTCACCCTAATCAGTCCTATGCGATCCCAGGCCGGACTATCATTGACAGTATCTTTCTGGTCCGGGATCTCCTGTAATACTTTCGCAGGACTGGTCTGTCACTCGCCTTTCTCTCACTAGATCAAGAGAAGGCGTTTGAAAGGGTGGACCATGGTTACCTCATAGCCACTCTGAAGGCGTGCGGCTTTGGCCCACAATTTGTGGGCTATATAAAAACGATGTACGCCTCTGCAGAGTGTTTACTTAAAATCAAATGGTCCCTAACAGCACCTTTGGTATTTGGACGAGGGGTACGTCAAGGATGTCCCTTGTCTGGACAGTTATATGCGCTGGCCATTAAGCCTTTCCTCTGCCTGTTGAGGAAAAGTCTCACAGGGCTGTTGCTCAGAGAGCCAGACACGCGAATCGTCCTTTCAGCCTATGTTGATGATGTGCTCCTCGTGGCCCAGGACCCAGTTGAGCTGGCAAAAGAGTGCCAGGAGTTATATTCAGTTGCCTCCTCTGCTCAGATTAACTGGTCCAAATGCACAGGCCTTATAGAGTGTTCTATATAGGTGGACAGTGTCCTCTCTCGACTGGGACGATGGAGGGGTCTAGCAAAAATGGCGGACTCTAGTGATAAATCAGCTGGTAGCTTCTCAGATCTGGCACTGGCTGATCTTTCTGGGTCCGACCCCTGAGTTTGTCAGCAACATCCAGAGGAGTTTGTCAGATTTCCTCTGGATTGGAAAGCATTGGGTCTCTGCGGGTGTGGCAAGTCTGCCTTTGGTGGAATGTTGGCAGGGAGTGGTATGTGTGAACTCCCAGTTGTCCACCTTCCGCCTTCAGTACCTGCAGAGATACCTGCAGATCCCTCTCAGCAGTGGTGGGCACTAGCATCCAGCTTTTATCGCCAGTTGCGCAACCTGGGGTATGATCGGCAATTATTTCTTATCAGTCCCGAGGGATTTGGGAGAGACCTCTCGGTGTTGCCGGCATACTACCAGGAAACCCTCAAGGCCTGGAGCATGGTCTCCGTAACCAGGCAAGGCGTGCCTTGGGGGGGGATGAAATATTTACAGAGCCCCTATTATATAATCTAGCAGTAGGGGCTCCGTTGTTACAGTCCCCAAGCATCATCCGCCGCCTTAGTCAGGCACGGTTGACACGAGTCGGGGATCTTCTGGACTACGAGCGCTCCGATTGGGTGTCACCTCAGTAGCTTGCGCTCCGTTTGGGATTTATGGCACAAAAGTCCTGAGGCGCTTGCTCCAGGAGATTAAGAATGCCATCTACCCCTACTCTTGCACCTTCCTTCACGGGCTTTGCAAGCCGGAGTGCCACATGCACCTTCTAACACCCCTGCTCCGGCTGTTTGCATTGGACACGAGCCTCAGGCTCCTCCTGTCCCCAACCTCTCGAGGTTGAGGGACATACCCTCCGCATGCTTTCGTGGCATGCCGAGGAAGAGCTTGTATTCTCTCGTGCTCCATACAGTGCACTTCCTTGCCCTTGTGACCCGTCCCGATACCATCTGGAGGCGGGTCCTCCCAGTTGACGAGGGCAAGAGGCCTCGGTGGAGGGAGCTTTATTCTACTTTAGTTCCACGACCCACCGGGGACTTGAGTTGGAGAGTGATCCATGGTACACTGAGCACGGGAGAGTACTTGGCTAATTTCACGGACTCTCCCTCCACTTGTCCATTCTGTGGAAAGGGAGATTCTGTGTATCATATTTGTTTTAGTTGCGCCAGACTGCAGCCACTCTTGTCACTCTTGAGGGGCCTCCTCCTACAGTTCTGGCTGCATTTCTCGCCCCACATATTTATTTTTGGGCGCCCAGCGTCCTAGGGCAATAGGGCCAGGGACCTTCTCGTCAACCTGCTCCTGGCATTAGCCAAGCTGGCTATATATAAGTCCAGGAAGCAGTGTTTGATAGGTGACAATGGAACCCCCTCTAAGGCCATGTTCCGGGCACTGGTGCGCTCCCGTATCCGGCCAGAGTACCACCTGGCTTTGTCCACTGGGGAATAGAGGAGTTTGTCTCCCAGTGGGCTGTAGATGGTGTACTCTGCTCGGTATCCCCCCAACCGGTTTCTTTTTCTCTCAATCTCCTTATCTGATTATTATTTAATTTACAGAAAACGTCCTTTTATTGGTTTGACATGCAGATTGGCTTTATAAATGGCCAGTCTCTGTCAAACTTTACGATTTACAATACACCAGAGTCTGCTTTGGAAATCCCCTGCAACAAGGGAGACTTCAAATCCAGCAAGTTTCAAAGATTTTATTTTGTTTGGACATTATTTTGGACACTGAGAGAACTGCCGCAAAGAGTTAGTCAGTGCTTCAATTGAAGCTAGGCTTTTGTTTTGCACCGTTTATGTTATTTTGTTGTAAGGAAATAAATACAACTTCTGATATTTAAAAAAAGGCTCCTGAGTATTCCATTGTGGTGCCGCATACAAGGGCACGTAAGCCGAGTGTGTATATATATATATATATATATATATATATATATATATATATATATATACACACACACTCACTTGCAGTAATGCTTACTTGTTCCTTTATTAAACAAAAAATACACGTTCAAAGCATGTTCTTTACAATGTAACATAGTTGTGTGCTCCTTTAAAGCTAAGCAGTTTACCTTCGTACTGTACAAAAAAGAAAAAAAAGCAACACATTATCAGTAAAGCATTCAGGGTAATTTAGGTAATGAAATAGCTGCCAGTAGAATTAAATCCATTAGCAATGCCAATTGTCCAATTAGAAGCACCATCAATGTAGATTTGCTAATGTTTCTTAACTCAATGAAAACAAAAATTAAAACCTTTTACTTTTCAGACTTGATTTAGCAAACTCAAGTTGCCGGCATTTAATTGCTGAAGCACCGAGCACTCACCGAAAAGGCTCCAGGGGGGAAGAGGTTTCATTGTCTTGTGCAGTCACTTATTAGAGCAGTTCAAATAATTAACCCTAGACTGGGGCATTGCCAATGAATTGCACTCACAGTCAATGAAGCTTATCACTTTAATTCCTGCACATTTACTAGCTAAACAAATGCACTTTCTAATATGTGTTAAAATTTATAGCAGGGTTTCATTTTCTTTTCTGAAGAGTGTCTGTTTGCTATTTGTGCATCCCTTTGCAAAATAATGGGAATCCCAATGGCCCTATTGAAAGAATGGCAGTTTTAGATGCTACATATCCACTGTGCAGAAAGAAGCTTACTCTACATTCAAAGTCTCCTGCTACCTCAGGAAGATGGAACCAAAATAGTAGATTTCATTGCAGCATAATCACATAAAATGTAATTAAAGAAGCCCTGTAGTAAAGTTTTTATGTGTGGGTTTGTTTTGCACACATAATTAAAACAGTACGTATTTTAAAATAAACACTTAACATTTTTCATTTTAGTTCTGAAATGCTCAGTTTAACCCCCGAGCAGAGCACCGTCTCTCCACCTTCATGTGACATAGGTTCTGGTTCAGGATGGACATGCTCTGTAAAAGAGGACACCGTAAGATACCACCAGTGCAGTCTTTGCCCCCGCCTCAGGTCAATGGGGAGGGCCAATAGGGTGTCTGCAAGTTACAATAGAGATGTTACCTTCAATACCTCCGATAGGCAGTGGGGGTGGAGCCAATGACAATAAAATGTCTGTGTCATTACATCATAGCACTACATACAAACTTCAACCTTTAGATTGTAAGTCTGCGGGTTTCAATCCTGCGTCGGTGCTTTAGGGAAAGCGCTATGGACACCGGATTCCAAGCTCAAAGACAGGGCCCTCCATTCATTGCAATGTGTGAATCTTGAACTTGTCATTGCCTGTAACTTAACTTATGTATAGCGCTACGGAATATGTCGGCGCGTTACAAATAAACAACAATAATAATAATAATAATAATAGCACATACAGCTTCCAAGCTCCATGACGGGCCAGGCCCCAGGCAGACCTGGTCACGCCTCCTGATAATGCACAGGGAGGATGAGAGAAGCAGCGTCAGGTGAAAACTGATCATTTAAGAAGTACGAAAATATATCAACTTTTATTTATTTTAACTGCTATTTAACCTATGCCAAAATCTGTATGTGCATATACCTTTAAGGTAGGTAAAGATTTACTGTCTGTAAGGGTTGGCCCACCTACGAGGGTCATCACAGAGCACCATAACCTGAATCTGCCCTGTGGCGACACAATCAGGAGCAGAAAATAGTACTATTACTAGCTATTTATACCCACTTACTAGCTACTTGTTTTTTGTGATTGTCTCACATGGCCAAAGTCATACAACACTTAGGAAATGGCAAGACCAAATATACAAAGAGGTTATTATCCAATTCTATATTCCAAGCTGTAATAACCAATAAAAACATAATTCTAAGGACAGAGACATTTGACCTATGACTTTTGAAAACTGTACTAAGCAAAAGCCAGAACAGCAATCTCTTTAAGGCAAAAACAACGGCTATTTTATAATGTTCATAAAACATGACTTAACCCGCCTGGCGATATGAGTATGTCAGTATTTAGAATGTTAAAGCAGTACATTCTTAAATACTAACATAAAAATACCACCTTTAGACACCATTACCCCTTACCCCTCTCCTCCCATTCCCCTTATCCTCCTCATCCCTCCCCCCCTTATTCTCCTTCCCCTTTATCCGCCCCTTTCCCCCTCATCCTCCTCCCTTTCCCCCCGCCTTCACATCCTCCTCCTCCCTACTATACATCCTTCTCCTTCCCAACCTCCTCCTCCTCCCTCCTTTACATTCTCCTCCATACGATCCTCTCCTCCCCCCCATCCTCATCCTCCCTCCAATAACATCCCTTTCCCCTCTCTGCTCTCTTACGTCATGTCATTAGCATATTCCGGTTCCGGTGAATGGCATAAGACGCGATGCGGGGGAAGGATCGGCAGCAATAGGTGATCAGATGCTGGTAAGAGAGAAGAGAGGGGAAAGGGATGTTATTGGAGAGGGGGGGGGGGAGGAGGATGGGGGTGGAAGGAGGGAGGAGAGGATTGGAAGGAGGAGGATGTAAAGGAGGGAGGAGGATGATGATAGGAAGGAGGAGGAATGCTGTGCTAAGGGGGCCCAGGCAAATTTGGCAGCACTGGGCCCCCCTGCAGTAACCCTGAGCGTTCCTCTGGGTTACCACATTAGGATGTAAAAACTAACCCCGAGCCACGCTGGGAATTACTGCTTGGAAGGTTAAGTAAAGCAGGAGATAAAGCAGTATTTATAATGGACTAGCTGTCTGAGGGCTATTTTGCATTAAAGAGTCACTTAATTCAGCAGTTTGAACCACATCACTGTAAAGATTTCCTGAAAGACGCTGACATTTTAAATATGTGCATTTTTCACTTGGAAATCAAATAATATAAAATCTGTGTTTATTTGTTTGAGACAACCTGCTGATTCTGATTCATTACTGCAACCAATTAGATTGCAGGGGTGTGTCCCCATTCAAGTCAATGGTAAGGTTTCTGTCAGACTGCTTATATTTCCATTCTGAAGGAAATATACCTTTTCCCCAAAAACGAAAATTCAGGTTTCTACTCTTTTACACAACTGAGCTATGCAGACCAGCGAAGGAGAGTTGTTGCTCCTTGTAATGATTCCAAAAAACTAAAATATAACCCTTACCACATCTATCTGTGCAGGCATGGAATATCGGTAAGCTATGGGTTAACTGGTCAGTGCAGTGGTCCATGCAGTATAACCCGAGTCCATGGAGATCACAGCCTTCCCCATGGAGCATTACACAGTGCACACACTTGACACTCATGCAACAACCAGTGGGTAGAATAGACTGAATGGAAACAAATATCTAAAATGTAAGATTGTTTTAGCGGTTATTAGTGTATTTAAAGAAAGATATCATTTTAACATACAATCTTGTCTTCTTTCACACTATGAAGAGCAGTTACAGTATGTTTCGTGCCCCTTTAAAAAATAGTGTCCTTCTACTCCTCCAAAAATCTTCCTCTAAGGTATTCTACGTTCCAGAGAATCAGAAATCACACACAATATAAACTTTATAGAAGTCAAGCAGCAGTACAGGGTACATGTGCCTATAGAAGACTACACTACTGAATATAAACATTAATCATTATAATTTGATACACCATTCATTTTTCCAGCTTCATTAAAAAGATTTCTATGCATTGAGATCAACAAATAAAGGTTATGATTGCTGAAACTCCAGAAATAAACGCATTACCATTTCAGATTACAAAAATACATATACAAGAGAGATAACAAGGGCCGCACTCCTTAATTAAATGTGAAGCAGTACAAAAGTACTTATACCTACATGAGGTTCTACAGTTAAATGTCACAATTAATCATCAAGCTTCCTATGAAAAAGTGTTCTTATATGAACGACAAATGGAAGTGGATAAAGGGCTTGGGTGTGAATTAGTTCACAAATTCACCTTCTGACTTTTTTTTTTTTTTACAATGTTCAAGAATAATACCTCTTTGGGGGGGGGGGGGGGGTTTTAATGGGCTTGCTCCTGATGACCATTTGCTATATGTCCCCCAAAGCTTATGAATATAGCTATGCAGTTTTAATCGAGTCTCTCAAAACTTTACACAGTTACTTGGAAGTTGCCTTGTTTCTGAATGCATCTGACAGAGGAGAATCCGTAGTGTATGGAAACATTTTTTTCATGAAGAAATCCCAAAATAAATATTAGTAAACTTACCCGAACGTTTGCAAGATTTTTGTTCGACTTTCAGGCAGTTGATTTTGAGAAGGAACGTAAAGATTCAAGCTAAATTAGCATATAATTCCTAATTAGAGGCAGGTACAACAATGTATCTGTTTCCCCTCTCACTGGCTGAGACAAAGCTGCAGCTGTTATACTTACAGCCGATTCACTAGGACACAACGTCGCACAGCTCATTGGCTAGGAAGCTCTGCCTACATAGGTGTCTTGGGGGTAGAGCATACACAAGAAAATTCAAATGTCCTTTGAATTACAAATATAGAGAATTCCTTGATAAAATGATTTGATACGAGACGTCCGATCGGACAGACGCACACAAGATGTCCCACAGATTGACTGGTACCTTTAATCTTTTTTTGTACACAATAAAACTAAATATGTTACTAAATATTTACTTGGAGCAGCAATAAATAGTCCCAGATGAGGTGTGATTGGCTGGTAGAAAGACTGGGCTTAACAACAACCAATCAGGATAAACAACAAAAGCCAGGAGGGGCGCTTCAAACTGCTCCATTTTTGTGTTCTAGAGACAAATCAGTTTGAACACAAGACATATAGATCATACTAAGCAATGAAATCTGTCACAAGATTTAAACAAGGTGCGGACCATGAAAAAAAAGTTAATCTTTCGTGAGAAAACAGCCATTGAAATTAGCTGGTTTGCCATCGTCTTCCACTTCCTCGCCTACTTACCACACAACTTTCGTGACAAAGTCTGTGGAAATGTGCTGCCCTTCCTGCTACCACCTTACATATTTGAAATCAGAATATATTGAAAGATTGTTTATTTTGATCTTTACCATTTCCATGTACTGAAAGCAGGGTCATTACAGAGACCCCACATTTCTGAATATAGCGGTATCTTATGTAAAACAAACAAAATATTGCGATTCAGTAATGTTTTCAATAGGTTACTTAATTATATCCCCAAAATTATAAACGTTATTTAAAATTTACAAATCACTTATTTCTAAGAAGCCCCAGGAAGCAGATTGTTAACTTCTGGAGCCACTTAATTTGGCTCCAGATGGCTGCATGCATGAGTGAACAGAAAGAAAGGGGAAGGTCCATCTGTTCTGAAAAAATATTTTTGTAGAACAGATGATCAACTTATGGACCTTCCCCTTTCTTTCTGTTCACTCTCATGCATGCAGCCATCTGAGGCCAAACTGAGTGGCTTCAGAAGTTGACAATCTGTTTTCTGGAGGCTTCTTAGAAGTAAGTGAAGTGTACATTTTTGTAAGACATTTACTTTAAGAATGATAAAAGGAATTAAATGTGTATCTAAGTTTCCCTGATTTTAAACTTTTTTTCTAATCTAACACATGCTGCGTATATCATAAACACATATTACATTGGCTTATTCTAGACACACCCAGATTTATTTTATTTAAAAAATGGTCTCCACCCCTGATAGCTGCTTACATAGTCATCTGGTATCTACCAACTGAAACACTGCATTTGGGTACATTTTTAATCCTATACTAACCTTTAAGCCAACAGCAGAACTGTGCAGAGATCCACAGAGCAATGCATGAGCTCCTTTTTACTTCCATGTGGTGGAAACTACACATCTCATGAAGCTTTGCTGCACAGACCAACTTCACAGACTGAAACAATGGTATATCTGCCTGTGATGGACCAAAATGAATTATGAATTTTATGCTAATTTTAGCAAGGATTCTCAGGGGTGTTCACACAAGAGAATTAGCAAAATTCACGGTAAGTTTTTTAAGATTTACTTTGTTATTTTTTCATGGAAACATTTTTGTATACACTACTGATGCTCCTCTATCAGATGCACTCAATCTAGGAAACCTAAATATGGCTTTAAGTAATCTAATTAAAACATTTATATAAAACACAAATATTGCCTAAAGAGTCCCTTTAAAAAAGCGTGAGTGATTATATGGACGCTGTTGTTATAATTGCATCAGCTCTGAGCAGCAGGGACATGTTTAAATATACAGAAAAGGTCTGTATGCATACATTCTTCTACACCGCTGACAGTTTCTTTAACAAAACACATAAAATGTACCCAAAAAGGGAATAATAAAGGCAATATATTTGTGTACAATTTATCTTAGCCTGGTTCAATTTGTCAGGAACCCTGTTAGATACATTTTAAAGTACAGTAGTTATGTGGAGCTAATGAGACAGGGTGCCAAAACAACTCAATTTAACAAGTTAAGCAATAAAAAAAGACTCTTTATATTTGCCATTTTCTTTAAACCTAATGCTGTGGAATAACAACTAATGCACAAAACAAAGAACAGATCCAGAAAAAGAGGTTTGTCAGCACTGCTGGTGTCAGGAACAAACCAAACACAAGTTACTCACAAGAAAGTCTTCATTCTGTGATACCCAGCGGGTATACTAAAGTGACTAGGAGAGCCATAACCGAGAACACCGCCAAGAGATTAGGAAGACAAAAAATGGAATAATAATATGCTGGTTTGATGGTAAATAAGAATTAAAAAATGTTCATCTAGTCTGCCCATTCAATCCAAAATAATTGGCCTAATTAATCACCAGGGGTTCTTACATTTCTCAATTGTATTTAACTCTACCACTGCTATTGGATGGCTATTACAGTTGTTTAATACTGTCACAATTTTTATTTAACAGCGCAAAAATTCAAAATAAATAAATAAATAAATAAAGGAAAGTTCTTTTTTAATTACTTCTCCTCGGCCTTCTCCTACCGACTAAATCGAAGATCATAAAACATAGAATAAAGATAACATTTAAAGAAAAGTGTAGTATTATTAAAAAACGTTATATCTCAAAAACAAAGGCACATCCAACTCATGTTTATATGCAGTTTTATTTTAATTTTGAAAGGAAATGCCGGCTCCTTCGTATTCTCGATGAAGCTTGACATATTGTAGTAAATTGGAACAATAATCCCACTAGGTTATCCAACTCAAAGACCTGTTTACAAGCTCCAATAACACAGTTGTTGAAGGTCGCAATGACCCCCTGATACACTGACTTGATGAGTGAAGTAGTGTTGGGTGGCATGAAAACTTTTTCCACTGGCAAGCTCAGACAAGTCGGTAGGGTGGCTTGGAGCATTGTCCATCAACAGGAGCACTTTCACCTCAATTGCTTTACGCCTGCAGTAGCATTGCACGGATGGACAGAAATGTTTGGTGAACCAGTTTTTGAAGATGTCCATGTGGATTCAAGCTTTACGGTTGAATTTCCAAGTGACCAGCAAAGTGAATTTTGGAATCCCCTTCTTGGCTCTAGGCATTTTTAAACGGTGCGGTTTCTGCTCACTCTATATGAAGGTGCGCCTTGGCATTTGCTTCCAGAACAGTCCAGTCTCGTCAACATTTCTCTCACCGCTTCTCCAGTGATTTTGATATTATACAGGTTGTTTCTTTTCTTGAAGCAGTCGTACCAACTTCTGCAGGCTGAGAAGATTTCACATCTGGTGTTTAGCTTTGGATATGACAGTAGATGCTCCTGGCATTCTCCATTGATGATGGCCTGGCTGAGAGGCATGTTGCGCTCTATTTCGTCATGGATTCAGATGGAAAGCCGCTCCTCCATTCCCTGCAGGTCGTAGCTTCTGGATCGGGTAATCTTCTTGACAAAAGATGTAGTGTTGGTGGTTGCCAAAGACTTGATCTTTTCCTTATTTTACGGGATGGTACGAATTGTGGAGGTTTGCAAATTTAAATCCGCTCCAGTGTCCACCTGTCAAAGCAGTCTCGCACTTGCATCTTCAAATCCAGAGAATGCTTTGAATGTACTACCAGCATCCTAAAGTTACAAATATTCTTCTGAAGCTAAACAGATTATAAATGTGCAATTTTTCAGTCTTTTGTCTGTGAGTTGGGAAAAGTACTAAGGGCATTAGAATTTAAGCTCAAAGACAGGGCCCTCCATCCTTTTGCAATGTGTTAATATTGTATTTTCACCTGTACTTAATAAATATATAGTGCTAATATTTAGGCACATTACAAATAAAGGAAAACAATAATAATAATAATAATAAAAAGCATACAACATTGGGACTTCTATCATCCACCCGAGCAGAAGCACTGACTAACGGACATATTTCCCTGCTCCCTTCACCTTGGTTTGTTTTGCCTCCAGACCTAAAGCCTCACACAACAACTCTTCTGTCTCTGAATTGATATAGCCATCCCACCTACCCTATCCATACCAACCAATGATTTGTGTTCCTTTATGGTACAGTTTCCTGCACTTCCATTTTCACAGCCGATACACCCACAGACTGAATCGCTAATTCACCATCTACAGTGCCCTCCACTTTTTGCAATGTGTTTAGTATTGTAACCTTTTCTTCGTACTTAACCCCTGTATAGCCCGACGCAATAAGTTGGAACGTTACAAAATACAGATAATAATAATAATAATAATACAGCATTAGTCGCCCTATTCAGCAATACAATTGTATTCTTGAGTCTCCTCCAACTGTGAAATAGTCAGGGTACATAATAATAATAATTAATGCTGTGCCGGACAGATTTATATTGTTGGAGTGGAGCCTCAAAACAGAAAATGTTGAATTTTTAAGCATTGAATCTACTGTAGAGTATATTGAAAGTGCACAGGTTATGTATAAAGGAAGCCTTGGAGATTAGGAAACAGTAACAAATGCAGGAGAACAATTGGGCTGGAGGATTTACAGTAGGTCCATGGAGTAGGTGAAATGATCCTGATCTACTATCAGTTCTCGGTTTCTATGCATCTCCTTCTGCTTTCTATGAACCTATGCCAGCTCAGCAGTTGGCGTAGGGCAGAGAACTCAACAGCTGTGTATGAATGGCAAGTGCTTACAGTGCGTACAGGGACAGCTGTGCCCCGGCCATGCCAAGAAGTCAGTGTGATGATGTGTGTTTATGTGTGCGCTCTATATAGATGGACACACTGCAAGCATTCATGGGAATCCATTCCTAAACTCACTCTCTAGCTCTCAACCAAAACTCCTCTTGGCAAATGTTGCTAATTAGCATCTTATGAAATATTTTGGTGAATTATATTATTTATATGTCTGGGGTTCATACCTCACTACTACACTTTATTTTTGTGTGTATGTTTCCTAACTTGTGCATAATCCATCCTATGATATGCTTTAAAGCTGTGTAATACAGCAGGCATATACAAAAAGGAGCCATGTATAAAGTGGTCATGAATGAAAAAGTGAAAATGCATTGTAGACTCATTTGCAAATACCCGCCTAGTGCAGCGCAATAAATGCATTTCTCAGAATTCTGTATGAAATAAGTATTTTTTTACTTATCGCTAGACATCCAAAATTGAACACAAAAGTACTATTATATATTGCCCGTCAAAAATGATGGGAGGATAGAGGAAATCAGGCATTCGCAGTACGGATTTTGACCATTAGTAAATGGCTTCTAGCCCATAGGTGGAACAATAGCATAACACCTACGTGGAATGAGATAATCTCTATAGTGAAGTGAATTAGAGCTCTTGGAAGAGATCTTTGACGATGGAGTCGATTAGTCAGGATTCTGCCAAATGGAAGGTGTGGGACATCTATATTCAAAATTGTAGAGATCATAGAGTCTTGTACCAACTCCAACTACTGGGCGAAGTGCTGAGTCAGGGGGTAGGGATCAGAGAGAATGCATTTTATTATTTAAGTTCTCCTTCTCCCCCCCCCCCCCCTTTTTTCCCTTTCATGCAGGTATGACTTATAAGCACAAAGTAATGTTTTTTCTTTTTCTTTTGGTGTTTAGATAGATATGGGTGTGAGAAGAGATGTTTTTGTTTAGTTGTTTTGTAACCCAACATGAATGTAATAATATGGAATGTATTTTAATGTAATGTCTATGTGTACCTGTATTTTGTTTTAAAAAAAATCTTAATAAAAAAATATATATATATTAAAGGAACATGGAAATATTTTTGTTGCATGAGGTTGTTTAATAATGTGTCATTGTGGGTTTTCTTTTTTTCAAATAAAGTTCTCAAACGACTATAAAAAAAACTGACGGGAGTAAAATTGTACGCCTGGCAACGCGGGAAAAATGGCAAATATGCCTCAAATTAACTTGTAACCTCATTGACAGGCTCCCTGGCTCTCCCACTGTGGTGTGTGCAAGTTAATTTGAGGCATATTTGTTGTTGTTTTCAGGTCTTTTCAGTTCCGTGGTTTGGGCGTTTTGGTCCTAAGCCATATGGGTCGTAAGTCCCGCGTGACTCAACTGCTCGCCTCGCTTTGCAGGGCGAGCAGTTGCGGCAAGTCCCACAGGCCCTGTGATGAGCGCCTTTGGCGCTCATTGAATCCTAAGTCCCGCGTGGCTCAACTGCTCGCCTCTGGACTTTTATGGGGGAACATTTATGACTAGTATCAAGGTTAATGATACCAGCCTTTATCATAATGTACGGATCCATATGCTAATTTTCCCATAGAATGTGGTGTGGACATGATCTAACAGAATGTCAACACTGGGACATGTTCGTTTCCCAATACAACAAACAGATTTACTAATTAGCACATCAACTTAAAGAATTAGTATTTCTGAGCTGCACATAATATCTTAGTTATTACAAATAGCAACTATAATGTATATATATTTATACTCTTGATTTTTAGGGTAACATAGCCCCTTTAAGAGTAATAGGCTATGGAACATGGGGAACAACAGAACCATTTCTATTATATCACAAATGGAACCTTTTTGGTTTACATTAAGCAAGCCTCAAAAGGCCAAACAAACCACCCTACTCTGCCCTTTAAGAACACTAGTGTTCAAATTGGCAGCATTACATCAAACAGTAATGACAAAAAAATATATTCTTTTTACAGAAGATGGAAAGAGAAAAAAAATCAATCAAGGTCATTGAAACTGCACATGACCTTGAGAGATTTCTGCAGCGGATATTTCTCTATAACAAGCAAGACTCCTTTGTTCCACCTATGTTGGATATTACATACTTGGTGCAGTCTGAAGTCAGCCTGCCTCTGATCATGATATATAGGGACTCCATCTATTCAGCGCTTCTGCAGCTTGTACTCACAGACATTTATAATTGCCCAAAAATGCATTTTTTTTATGGATGGAGCGTGGGTTTTCCTAAAACTAATGATTTTACTTTTCTAAACTCAAAGCTTGGTACGAGCATTAGTGCAGAGAAAGTAACAAAGTCCTATCATAGGTTGCCCTGCACCTAAGGAAAGTGTTCCATTAATAGCCTGGCGCAATTGATCTTAATGCTTTCATAGAACATCCTTCAGACACACATCTAATCTTCCTTTAGAACGATTTTCATCAGTCAAATTTATTTATAAATATCACATTTTAAAGGGACTATGCAAGAGCACCGGGATACCATATTTATAGTATGCTATTGCAAAGAGCTTGACTTTATCATGAACAAGATGTTTAAACACAATGTCAAAGAAATAATTACACCCTTAAATTTGAAACCATTATATCCAGTGCTGTTTTAAAGGGATATGGAAGGTTCCCTGTTTTAATATTAGTATATTTAATATTTAATTTATATTTAATATTTAAAGTGTGTGTTTGCAGAGCTAAACTTCAGTTTATTAACAAGTGCTTAAAAATGGTGTCACTTAAACCTTCCACATAGCCCAACAAAGGCCCGTCCAAGCAGCTCATGCACACAGGGTTTCTATCGGTACTAACAAAACACAGACCGTTTCTCATCAACATTTTTTGAATGGTAGGACAGATGAAGGCATTGGGCCATGGTTTACATTAAAATTAAAGAATAAGACAAGAGTTAAAAATATAGTGCTTGGGATCACATATATAGTTGTGAGCGTACAAGTTGTTGCTAACGCTGAGGGCGAAGCGAGGGCACTGGGCGAGGGTTGTGAGCGTACAGTTGTTGCTAACGCTTTCTAACGCTGCGGGCGAAGCGAGGGCACTGGGCGAGGGTCTCAGTTGCTGGCATGGAGCGCCGTAGGCGCTCCATGCCAGCACCTGAGGACCTCGCAAAGCGAGGGCCGCAGTTTCGGCGCTCCATGCCAGCAACTGCGACCTTCGCAAAGTTCACGTCGCAACCCAAACAATACGACACACACATTACGACACTCGCAAACAACATACGACACACGTTCACACACATTACGGCCTCGCAACACTCGGACGCAACTCGCGAACATTACAAAATTTCAAACACAATACATACACACAGCACGTACATAAAAACCTTACCTACACCAAGAGGGAGCACCCACGACTTAAAAAATGCAACTTACACCTTCATTTGACTCGAAATAAAAGAGTTTAGACAGTAAACAATTTCATAAGCGACACAAAAAATGGCCGACTAACAAAACTAAAACGAGGCTACACACGCAAACACCATACGAGTAACAGTTACCCCCATTACGACCTCGCAAACATCGGACGCAACACGCCGACATACAAACATTTAAAACACAATAAAGACACACAACAAACACATAAAAAGCTTACCTACAGTAAGACCAACCATCCAGCACCTCAAAAAAAAAAGTTACACCTTCATTTAAATAAAAATAAAACACTTTAGACACTAATACAATCGCTAAGCGAGAGAAAAAATGGACGACGAACAAAACGAAAACGAGGCTTAAGACGTAACTATACTACACTTACTCGCAATAATGAAACACATACTATGCGGAACGTATCACAATCAGATTAAACACCATTTTGAACACTACTACGCACAAAATGGCGGATGGAACGCAAATTGTAAGCTGGAACGCAAATAGCGCATGCGTATTGCGTTCTAACGGTCTAACTTTTCAGAATTTTCTACAAGTTTATAAATACTGCCTATTTCACACAAAAAAATACATTTATCCTCAGGTGATGAACGGAGTTACTTCATAGATAACTGCTGCTTTTACTTGAGAAGATAATTTTTTTATAATTTACTACTTTACACTGTGCAAATTACAACTGAGAGGTAAGCTATAATATATTACATTTTATTATCAAGACATTAAAAAAAAAAATAAGGTTAATTTAACCAAAAATAAAATGAAAATAATTCAATATCAAAAAGAGGTTTATGTACAGTGACATGTGACATGGACATATATGTGTATCATGTATAGTGATATGTGACACACACATTTATGTGTATTGCCCCTGCATAGTGACATGTGACACGCACATTTATGTGTATTGCTGCCACTGCAACAAAATGATCTTAAAACAAAACAATTAAACAACTACATTTAAATGACATTATATGTCATGTATACTGATATGTGACAAGCACATATATGTATCATCTATAGTTACATCTCACACACACACATTTATGTGTGTTGGAAAACACAAAAAATAAGGTTCATTTAACAATTAAAATATGATTCATGTATAGTGATATGTCACACACACACACACACAAAATAATTACATTAAATGATGGAAATGTGCTTCATGTATGTGACATATGTGTGTAGCCACCACCAAAAAATAATGTCAATTGAAAATAATTACAGAAGTATATTTAAATTACATTAATTTAGTGCAATTCAATAGATCACATAAAGCTCAATCTTTTTACTTCTTTTAATATTCAAACAGACTCTGCATCAACAGCGTCACTCAACAATTTGTACCGTGCACTGTGTAGCACAATCCCTTTTAAAGAACACCAACAAAGAAGAACAGGTAAGATAGCACAAGACATTACATGCTCAAAAGGCCATGCTTTGCTACATGAAAAATAAGAAATATACAAATAACTATTTCACTTTCTTTTTCAAACAGACACTACAAGAAGACCGGCGGATTAAGATTGGCAGGAGGGGACCCTCTGTCATTTGACACTTCAATCAAGATAAAGTATTAAGTATAAAAAAGAAATGAACCATGAGCCTCATTCAATTGTGAGTTTGTCAATTGAATAGGGCTCTTTATAAGCACATAACATATTTTTTATACAGAAATTTGTAGTTAGTGAACTTCGATACAAAATCAAGGTCTTCAATAACTAAAAACTTTGTTAAAAAAATAAGTTATGTGCTTATATAGAGCCCTATTCAATTGGCAAAATTCAAATGGAATGAGGACCTATATATCTTTAATGGCCGAGGGCCTCATTTAAATGTGATTTGCCCATTTCAATAGGGCTCTATATAAGCACAGAGCATATTTTTTAAATGAAGTTTTTAGTTAGTGAAGACTTTGCTTTTGGATACAAGTTCACTAACTAAAAACTTATGTAAAAAATATGCTCTGTGCTCATATTGAGCCCTATTCCATTGCCCAAAATGCAATTAAATGAAGCCCCGACAATATAACAAAGGCAGCAACCAAAGGCCCTCATTCAATTGATATTTTGGACAATTCAATAGAGCTATAAATAAGCACTTTTAGAGCCCTATTGAATTGGCCAAACTGCAATTGAATGAGGGCCAAAGTATGCAACATATGGTATACACAAAGTGGTACACACAAAACAGGATTGGAACAAACTCACAGCAAACTAAATTAACTTTCTTAGTCAATGTTTAACAATCTATAAGCCTTACAAAGAAGCCTAAATAAGAATAACAAAAGTGGTGCGCACCATAACAGGATTGTACAAAAAATCACACAAACACATAGGAAACTACATTAACATTCTTCTTTAATGTTTAACAACCTATAACCAGTACAATGAAGACTAAATAACTTTAGCACAAGTGGTGCGCACAAAATAGGATTGTAACAAACTCACACAAACACATAGAAAACTAAATTAAGATTCTTCTTTAATCTTTAACAACCTATAACTATTACAATGAAGCTTAAATAACTATACCACAAGTGGTGTGCACAAAACAGGATTGTACAAAAAAAAAACACAAACACATAGCAAAATAAATTAATATTCTTCTTTAATATATCACAACCTACAAGCCTTACTAAGAAGCTTAAATAAGAATAACAAAAGTTGTGGTATTGTAGATAAAGTTAAAAAAAACACATAGAAAAAATTAACCATAACAGATACAATATACCCAAAATTATAATTTTTTTAGTTATTTAAAAGACATTTCACTCAAACAACATTTTCAATTTTATGTTACAACAGATACTGCGTGAAGACCATCGGACGAGGACTTTCAGCACAGGACCAGACCATCGGACGAGGACTTTCACCAAAGGACCACAACATCGGACGAGGGCTATCGCCAGAGGACAACAACATCGGATGAGGCCTATCGCCAGAGGACCACAACATCGGACGAGGGCTATCGCCAGAGGACCACAACATCGGACGAGGGCTATTGCCAAAGGACCACATCATTGGACCAGGATTTCACACAGAGGACTACACCATCGGACGAGGACTTTCAACAGAGGACCACACCATTGGACAAAGATTTTCACCCGAGGACCAACAAACATTCGGATTTAAATCACACTTCAACCAAGGTACAGTATAATAAGTATAAAGGAAGAAAACTAAAGAAACATCTTTCATCTGCATCCGTGTCAATAGAAAAAAAAAATGACTATGTCAACTAAATTGCCACTATGCAATACATAGCTCAATAACCACATCAATGTTTTTTTTAGCAAAAAAGTTTTTCAGTGGTAAACATCTATCCACAAACAAGGTTTTCAAGAACTAAAAAATTAGTTACAAAAAATATGTTAACTGCTTATTTACAGCATTATTCCATTGGCAAAATTTTAATTCAATGAGGCCAGGAATTATAACTTTTAACTAAATATAACTGATACATTAATGATTTACCTTTTTTTCCCCAATTGTGCACAATAATCTTTAACAGTAATTACAAATTTAAATATACACAATTACATTTCTTTTTTTTCCTTTACAGATTAATATGGCTGATAACGAGACCAAAGAAGAGAAGAAAAGACGTCAAACTAGAGAAAGACAAGAGAGATGGGCCGCCCAGCAGACTCCTGAAGAGAAAGAAATTTGACGAGAAAAAGAACGCAAAAGACTTGCAAGCAAAAGACTATCAGCTGCAAAAATGAAAGATACGACAAAAAAAAATAAAAAGCAAATAAAGCATTTACAACCTGTTCCTCAAACATCAGATGACATTTTACAAAATACAATTCAAGACAGACTCAAAAAAAGCAACTGCAAAAACAAAGCATTTACAACCTCTTACTGAAACCTTACAGGACATTTCAACAAAACAAGGACAACATATACCAAGAAAAGCCACGAAAAAAACTAAACATTTAGAACCTGTTGTTCAAACATTTCATGACTTTTCACCTCATGAATATGAAAGTCAAAATCCTATATGCTTTGCAAATTGTCCTTTACTGAAGTCTTTAGCAGTAGAGGTTCATAGAGGTTCATAGTTGTGGGGACATGAGTACTCAATGTCAATTTTGTGAGGCTTATTATTTTAAACAGGAGAGACCCAGAGATGGACAATTTATTAGTTGTTGTCAAAAAGGCAAGTTCAAACTTCCAGAAAGGAAACAATTTCCCAGTTATTTACAAAATATTATGACTGAACCTACTTTTCCAAACTACAAAAATTTTAAGACAAACATAAGATCCTACAATAGTGCCATATCATTTGCATCTATGGGGGCCACATTAGCTGCTAATGTACCAGGACATGGTCCTTACTGTTTTAAAGTCCAAGGGCAAATTTATCATCGGACTTCACATTTACATCCAGAGCAAGGAGAGCAAAGAAAATTTGCTCAATTATATGTCCTAGATACAATGGAAGCTGTTGACCAACGTATGCATATGGAAGAAAATAAAAAATGCTTACCCAGTGTTTTCATAGAGCTAAATAACATTATGGACAACAATCCCTACAGTAAAGCTTACAAAAAATTGGCAGAAGTAGAAAACGAACAACTACTTCATGCACAAAGACATCAATTACCCATGCCAAAGGTTAATATGGTGCTTAAAAGAGACAGACATACTGATAAACGTAGTTATAACTTGCCAACATCAAATGAGGTTGCAATGGTCTTTCAGAATGATGAAGGAGAACCACCATTTCAAAGAGACATTAGAGTATATCCCAGAAATGAGGAGCAACCATTTATTAATATTAATATCTTAAGTCCAAATTTAGATCCAATGACATATCCCATCTTTTTCCCACATGGAGAAGAAGGTTGGCAACCAAAATTAACCCTTCCCATTTACTCAAATGCTAAAGCCAGAATCCGAAATAATGTTTCTATGCTTGAATTTAAAGTAGCTCAAATTGCCATTCGAGATGAATTTAATCCAATTTTATGTGGTGGAAAACTAACACAACAATGGATTATTGATTCATATTTGCAAGTTGAGGCAAATAATTTAAACTTTATAAAATATCAACAAGATAAACTACGTGTAGAACAATATTGTGGACTCATGGACTATGTTGCTGACGTGGCTACAAGCAGAGACATGACAGCTGGCAAAGCCATCATTTTACCATCTTCCTTTCAAGGATCTCCTCGAAATATGAGAGAAAGATACAATGATGCTATGGCTATTGTGACAAAATTTGGAAAACCAGATTTATTTGTGACATTTACATGTAATCCACAATGGCCAGAAATTAATCTAAATCTACTTCTTGGACAAACTGCTTCTGATCGACCAGATTTAGTAGCCAGAGTTTTTAAGATCAAATTAAATGAATTAATACGTGACTTCACTATAAATCAGTTATTTGGCAAATGTCTTGCTTATGTATATACCATTGAATTTCAAAAAAGAGGACTTCCACATGCACATCTTCTGATAATACTTCAAGAGAAAGATAAATTAGATACTTCGGACAAAGTGGATGCAGTCATAGTTGCTGAACTACCAGATCCAGAACTATATGGTAGACTATATGAGATTGTTACTCATCGCATGATTCATGGACCCTGTGGAGACCTTAATCCACAATCACCATGTATGGAAAATAATCAATGTTCAAAAGATTTTCCAAAAGATTATAGAGACAAAACATATGCAAATTGTGATGGATATCCACTTTATAAAAGAAGAGAAGGAGATAGTGCCATTATTCGTGGAAAAAAAGTGGACAATAGATATGTAGTACCCTACAATCCACATTTACTCATGAAGTACAACGCCCACATCAACGTAGAAGCCTGCACTTCCATAAAATCAATTAAATATGTCTATAAATATATTTACAAAGGCTATGATGCAGCTACTGTAGTCGTCAAAAGTGCAGACAACCCTGAATGTAGTGAGTTAGTACATGATGAACTTGCATCTCATGTAGATGCTCGCTATGTGAGTGCACCAGAAGCTATGTGGCGGCTTTTAAAATTTGAAATGCATGATAGATCACATGCAGTATATAGATTAGCAGTACATTTGCCACAACGACATTTAGTCTATTTCCATGCTGGAAATGAAATGAATGCATTGGCCCAAAGTGAAGATCGTCACACTACACTAACTGCATGGTTTGCATTAAATTCAAATGATGCTCAAGCAACACAATACTTATATATTGAAATTCCATATCACTATGTTTTTGTGAATGGATTATGGAGACCAAGAAAAAACAGAGGCAATAAAATAATTCCACGAATTTACACAGTCAGTCCAAGAGACGTTGAACGTTTTTGCTTACGGATATTACTTTTAAATGTTCCAGGAGCACAAAGTTTTGAACAATTAAGAACTGTTAATGACATTGTATATGAATCCTTCCATTTAGCTGCAAGACATAGAAACTTACTCGCTGATGATACAGAGTGGGAAAGATGTTTAGAAGAAGCAGCACAATGTCAAATGCCACGACAGATGAGAGAACAATTTGCTTTTATTTGTATCTTCTCAAATGCTTCAAATGCATTAGCTCTGTGGGAGACTTTTAAAAGTAATATGGCTGAAGACTTTATGCGACGATACAATGAACCCATTGCACACTTAAAAGCGTTAATGGAAATCCAAGAAGTATTTTTAACTCATGGATTAAGTTGTGCAAGTTTTAATTTGCCTGATCCAGGTCTTATAAGAGGACATAAACTTTGAAGACTATGACATTCAACTACAAGCAGAAAGAACACAAGAAAGACTTGCAACTTTAAATACACTACAATTGCAAGCATTTCATGCCATTAAAAATGCAATAGATGATGACATGGTGACAGAGCGTTATTTCTATCTTGATGGACCTGGCGGATCAGGAAAAACCTATTTGTACAATTTATTAATGAGTTCAGTATGAGCACAAGGACAAATAGCAATGGCGTTTGCCACTACTGGATTGGTGCACTTTTATTAGAAGGTGGAAGAACTGTTCATAGTGGATTTAAACTGCCAGTGCCTATTTTAGAAAATTCGGTGTCAGATATTCGCATGACATCCTTACAAGCAAAGAAATTTAAGAAATGTAAATTAATTATAATAGATGAGGCCACAATGATGTCATGCTATGCCCTCCAATGTATTGACCGTTTGCTTCGTGAAGTCATGGATAATATTTTTCCATTTGGTGGAAAGGTAATGTTGTTGGGTGGCGATTTTAGACAAACATTACCTGTCATTGTACATGGAAATCGAACTGACATTATCGAAACCTGTATCAAGTCAAGCACAGTATGGAAACATTTTACCCATCTTCAACTGCAACAAAATATGAGATCAGAAGGACAAAATGATTTCAATGATTGGCTTATTAAAATTGGAGAAGGCAGAACAGAAAAAATACTACATTTAGTTGACGACACTGTAGAGATCCCACCTCAGATGATTTGTCAACAAGATATTATATCGGCTATATTTGAAGGGAGCATAAATAACGAAGAATATTCCGAGCTTGCCAACCAAGTCATCCTTACGTGTAAAAATAAAGATGCATTAATCCTCAATAATGAAATCTTTAAAAAAATGAATGCACCACAAATAAATTATCACAGTGTTGATTCTATACTTGCTGATGACAATGAAAGTCAGGCTAACTTTTCGACTGAATTCATAAACTCTCTAACTCCTTCTGGAATGCCACCACATATTTTGCAGCTAAAGAAAGGTGCAATTATCATGTTATTGCGAAATATGAACCCCAAAAAAGGCCTATGCAATGGGACAAGATTTTATAGATGCTGAAATTTTAACTGGGACCCATAAAGGAGAGAGAGAGTTTTCATACCAAGAATTGATTTAGCCCCAAGTGAAAGTGGTCTCCCTTTTATACTTCAAAGAAGACAATTTCCCATTATTATGGCATTTGCCATGACCATTAATAAATCACAAGGTCAAACTTTCAAATCTGTGGGTATTTTTTGGGAAGAACCAGTATTTGCACATGGTCAATTGTACGTTGCATTGTCACGGTACAAAAATCCACAGGCTATTAAAGTTTACATTGAAAACAATGAAAGTCAAGGTGATTTATTAGAAGATGGACGTATTTTTACTAAAAACATTGTCTACTATGAAGTACTATAACTTTGCAGGATACAAACTAAAGCCATGCAAACATTTTTTAAAAGCATTCAAAAATACATAACAAATTGTTGTTTAATTCAGTCATAATTAATGGAAGTAATGTTTATGGATAATTCGCCTCACAAAATACTTGCCAAGCATTTTTAAGAAAAATTATGTTACAATGTTAAGTCACTGTGTTAATGTTTCTAATGTTACAAGTTTAAAAACAATATTTTAAAGTTATTTCATAAAACAGATTATAAAGTTTATGTTAAGAGCTCAAGCACCTTCTAAGTCACAATGTAAATATTGTCTGTTATCTTAAGATTACTACCTACATTAATGTTTATTGCCAGTTTATGTGGTCAGTAAGGAATTACTTTCATTAGGTACGTTTTAAGGAGAGTTTTTACTGTATGCCTTCCTCTACATTCAATGTATATTCAACTTAACAATTATTCTGATACAAATTGCATGTTAATACTTATTAATTTAAAGTTCAAATGTTTTTACATTCAAATGGTAATACTTTTAATACAAAATTAAGTTATAAAATGTATTCACTGTGTTCCTGTTTATAATGTTCGAAATTATACAAATGTTTTGTCAACTTCCAAAGTTACATAAAAAATAAAGTTCAAGTTTAAAAATATATACTTTGAAGGTTATAAACTTAATGTTAAAATTAGGGACGTTTCAACAAGGCTTTTTACTTTTTGCTTTCCTCTGCATTCAATGTACATAAAGTTAACAATTCTTCAGATACAAATTTCATGTTACAAAACCATTACATCAACATTTTACAAAAATACACGTTCATATCACAATACTTACAAGTGTCAAAAATCTATATTAATAACTAAACAACTTGACAAACATATACATCACATTGCCGTCATTTTTTGACGGGCAAGTCGCTAGTCATGTTATAGTTCTGGTATAGATAACCATTGTAGAAGAAGTGTAAGAGGTAATACATTCCACTAATACTTAGGAATAATGTTGTAGCAAAATCATCAACACAAACCACATTTTATCCCGAAACCCAGTCATGATACAAAAACACAGAGGCCTCTGATTATTTTCTTATTATCATATATATATATATATATATATATATATATATATATATATATATCACACATATATAGTTGTGGATCTGCGGGGCTATTCGTAACATTTACTATGTTGGTAATGCACTTGTGACCCTTGCGAAGAGAGGCGAGCCGTCGACCGTGCGGGACTTAGGCTGCAATTGCGGTCACTGCGAGCCTCGCGAAGCGGGACAGGCGCTCATTGCACTGTGAGCCTCGCAAAGAGAGACGAGCAGCTGAAGCACGCGGGACTTCGGCTAAAGTGATCGCCGAAGTTGAGGCACGCAGGACTTAGGCTGTCGCAAGGCCAGTAGGACTTCACGCGGTTCACAAAATTACATCCCGTAGGACTTCGGAACCGAAGCATGTACATGGACTGTGGGCCTCGGAAAATTACGCCTTTAAAATGTCCGAACCACAGTACTCAAAACACCTGCTAAAAACAACAAATATACCTCAAATTAACACACATAGCACAGGGGGAAAGCCAGGGAGCCTCTGAGTGAGGTTGCAACTTAATTTTTGCCATATTTTGAGCTTTTTAAGGAACAAAAATCGAGAGAAAAAATGGCCGCCGAAAAAAGGTAAACACAACAAAAACGAGGCCAAAGGACGTAAAACGAGGACGAAGGACATAAAAACGAGCTCATAGAAGTAACACCTAACCCAAGGCAGCAACACTTAACCCAAGGCAGCAACAGTCATTGCAAGGCCCCTAAACTACACGGGGGGTTCACAAGAGGCTTGCATTTACATAAACGTACTGGCTTACACACTTGCTATCCCTGAAGCCGCTTCTCGGCCTTCAGGTAAAAATATACAGTCTTTGAATAGTCCATATTCAATAGTTTAAAGTCTTGTTTCTCTGCACACAGTCGTCTTTCAATTTCATACAATAGGGTGGGGTTCTGGCCTGCCCTACTCTCCAGATACCCCAACCTCCAGGGACCCTTAACACCCTCTTTTGTTGAAGGCTAAAAATCTGTTAATTTCACAGACTTCTCCCTGGAGTGTATTATCAGACTCTGTAATGGTGCCTTTAAATCCAGTGTCTGTCTCTCTCAGCTTATCAGCTGTAATGGATCCTCTGCACCAAAAATCGCTGGGATAGCACACATTATATATATATATATATATATATATATATATATATATATATATATATATATATAAAACCACAACAATAACATACTAGAGGTAGAATAGATATTAAAGATGAACAGAAACCAAACAATCTGACTAAACTAACCTTAATAGGTTAGTTCTATTGACACGATAACCCATGTACGTAGCTTCTTTCGTTGGGGATAGTAAAATAGTTAGCTTAATAGGCTATAGAATAAGTAGTCAAACCCAGCAACATCAATAAGGTTTCTTTATTTTCCAGGCTTGGAGAGCACAATGAAGTTCCTCACACAGGATAACGACAAAGTGATCCGAGTTACTATGTGACATTACAGATTATTTAAGCGAACAGAGGAAGCGGAAACAAATATGGTCATGAGCTGTTCTCATAAATGTCTACAGTCACAAAGCTATAAGTGGGGTAAGCAGAAAAAAAAAAACATTAGGTCAATCATAGTTCAAAGAGTATAATTCAGTTATAATAATGGATGACAAATTTGCAGATGGAGGATAGGTCAAAAAAAAAAAAAAAGAAGAAGAAACGAGGCATTTACAATTCCCCGCACAGTCCCAAAATATAGAATAACAGCTATTATGCTATTACAGCCTCAAATATATAAGACTTTTTTAGAAGAATTCCAATTAGTCTTGAAAAACTCACCTTCCGCTTAAGCGAGTTGAAGTTTTCCAGGTATTAAATAATAATAATAATTTGGTAATTGATTTTCTTCCACACAGTTATTTGCTTATCTCTTGCTCTGAATGCTGCTCTATCTTGGTTTTCAGTTATAAGAAGCTATAGACCACTGCAATAGGGTTTAGTACATTTAATGAAAATATCCCATTACATGCAGTTCTTGGGTTGGTAATTATAGATGAATCAATGGCATCATAAAAGGAAGACCATAAGAAAACCTACAAATACCATTTATAGTTTGAAAAACCAATTGGGACAAAAGGTGTATTTCTTTTCCCCTGTTTCTAGCCTTATAATTACAATACTAAGAATACTCAAACCTCCCATGCCTCATTTAAAGACATGCAGAACTTTGATCTGATGTATTAATGATGTGGGCACCACTGATTGAAGCACATGCATCAAATATGATTTTCATCTAGACCAACACAAAACATTTTTGCCAAAATGACTAGTACAGATTTGACGTTTCTAACCCATAACATAAAGGGATTTAACTCGCAATTTAAACAAAGGAAAGCCTTTCTATGCTATAAAGATGTTAAGCACTTAGTTCTCTTTATCCAGGAGACGCACTTCTCCCACAACAAGATCCCTGCATAAAGATTATCCTACATATTACTTGGCAACACAGCCTACTAAAAAAGCAGGTACCTTAATCTTAAATGGTACAGTGTTGAATGCCAAGATAACCTTGGCATCTATATATGTACCTACTACTTCCCCACATCAAACCCTGCTCAAAATCTTAAAAACAAGCTCAGGGTGCATTCATAATAGGGAGAGACTTTAATCTAACTTTTTATTTAAAGCTTGATCGGTCAAACAGTCTCACCAATGGCTGATTTGCTAACAAATTATCTCAGATCTCCAAAAGGCTTAATAAACTAAATTTAGTAGATGCCTGGAGGGGACATAATCCAAATATAAAAGAATATACCTACTATTATCACACCCACGGGTTATACTCCTGGATTAATACCATACTGATCAGCTCCTATTTATTTGACAACTCCAAGTGTGCTAAAATTCTCTCCTGTCCTTGGTCAGACCACACTGCGGTGGTTCTGAACTTAGATCTAGGCCCAAATCTTAATATTCCATACGAATGGAAACTTAACTTAACCTGCTCCTCTCAAAACCCTGGTTTTCGGATCAGGTAGTTAAGGATTTAGAACTGTACTTTGATACCAATATCTCCACAGACTTAGGCTTCAGATGGATATGGGTGGCCCATAAGGCCTATATAAGAGGTACGTGTATAAAGCTAGCATCGGCCTACAAGAAGCAGTGCAAAGAAAAAGAGAAGGGCCTTATGGAAGCATTAAGGAGAATTGAACCCCAAAAATCAACAAAATTCCACACCCCAAATCCGCCAGTTAATTGATAAGCATTGATTAGAACTGATAAGATTTTATCAGAAAAAAAGGAGGAGGATATGCGTCATACTAAACATTTATTTTATGCAAAGGCTAACAAGCCCGACTCGTTGCTAGCGAAAAGACTAAATGTCAGGCAGGCCCAGTCTAGAATCCTTAGGATAAGAACCCCCGTGGGCCCTATTACTAGGCGTCAGAATTAAATCCCAAAAAACTTTTCTGATTTTTATCAGAATATTTACTCCTCAAAATCCCAAAATGACCCAGGTATTATTCATTCGTACCTTAGCTCATATGACCTCCCTAGAGTTACTGATCAGAACTTAACCAGTCTTAACTCAGATATTGCAGTGGTGGAAATTCAGGAAGCCATCTAAAGCCTTAAGTCAGGCAAGGCCCCGGGCCCAGATGGTTTTACCTACGCATATTATAAACGATTTGTAGATTGTCTAACTCCAAACTGTAGATAGGAAGCTGCCGGAACTTAACCAGGCCGATTTAGTGCTGTTCTCCAAAGAAGGTAGAGACCCCCTGGAAGCCAAGAGTTACCGTCCTATTTCTCTTATGAATGGGGATGCTAAACTTCTTGCCAAAATCACGGCAGTCAGAATATCTAAGTTCCTTCCAGATCTGATTAACAAGGATCATGCCGGTTTTATCCCGTATAGACAAGAGGCGGATAATATTAGGAGAACTATGAATGTTATACACTTAGCGCAATGCTCTAAAACTCTGCTTTGTATTCTGGCATTAAACATTGAAAAGGCCTTCAACACAGTCCATTCGACTGTGCCTTACCTGTATGCAACACTGGTCAAATTCGGTTTTAAGGGGCAAATGATTAACTTGATCAGGTCCTATTATCATCTTCCATGTGCTAAGCTTAATTTGCCGGGGACGAACACCACAATCAATATTTGCAGAGGAACCAGACAGGGGTGCCCTTTACCCCCATTGTTTTTGCACTGGCCATTGAGCCCAAGCCACTTGGTCCCATTCTGATATATCCAGCCTTAACGTTGGGCAACATCACATGAAGTGCGCCCTCTTTGCGGATGACCTTTTGTGCACTCACAAACCCTGTAACATAAATTCCCGCCTTAATGTTGGTTATAACTGCCTTTAGTTCCATCTCTGGCATGCAGATAAATCTGGGTAAATCGGAAGCATTAAATGTCGGTATTTCTCAAACCGATTTAGATTTCCTGAAAGCAACACACAAGTTTCTCTGGCCCCCAAGCTGTATCAAATATTTAGGGGTTAAGGTAACCAGGACATTCAAAAAAGTAATCAATGATATGCATAACAGGTCTAAACTTCACATTTCTTTGACAAGCCAAATCACAAGGGTAAAGAAACATTCTTCCTAAGGTCTTATACCCGTTCAGAACGCTAGCTATACCGGTAGACGCTAGGGAGTTAGAGAAACTGCAAAGCAAAATATTCAACTTCATCTGGCAAAACAAACCATTGCAAATTGCCAAGAAAGCAATGTGTAGGCATAGGACTCGAGGGGGGCTATCCTGCCCTAATTTGGGACTGTATTTTATAGCGGCCCAATTGGCATTCCTTCCCATTGCCCACTCAATCAAACACCAACCTATTTGTTTGTTTTTTAGAAAATTGGCAAATCAAACCCCTCTCATGGGATACGATTGTCTGGAAACCAGGGCTACTTAATTTTAAAGAAAAACACTCCAATCCAATAATTAACCTCACGCTCTCAACGTGGGCTTGGGGCAAAGCCAAATATCAATTAGCCGGTACCCTCACGCCCCTAATGTCAGTAGGCTCTTTTCCTAATTTTGATTTACATTTCGGCACAGAATCAAAGAATTGGTGGCTATCCAGCAAATTAGCTAGAGTAGGCCACTGGTTTACGTATAACAAATTAATTCCCAATAAACTTCTAAAAATTCAGCATATTATTCCACAAAGAGAAGGGTGGAACTATATGAAACTTAGACACTGGGTGTCCGCATTTGCTCGTTCCATCGGCCCACCAGTGCCAACCTGGTTCTCGGTGATATGTAAAAATCTCCCTTCTTCAAAAGGTATACTGGGCTCATTATATTCTGCCTTTAACAAACCTAGGACGAACCTAAAACCTAACTTCATGATTCTTTGTGAAAGGGATCTAGGCAAAAATCGAGATGAGCGCACTTGGAAGGAGGCCTTCTCCAATTTATCAAAGGGCTCAATAACCTACAATCTACTAGAAGTCTTGATTAAGGTCCTCCAAAGGACTTACCTCACACCTGCGAGAATGCATAAGATTAACACGCTTTTGAACAATTCCTGTTTTAGGGGCTGTCAGTCATTGGGCTACATCATGCATATATGGTGGACGTGCCCGGTGATTCAGGACTTATGGGGGAGTGCGACTCAACTGTTTTCTCAGATTGTAAATATCCCCATCCTCCCTACACGAAGACTTGTTTACTAAATTCTCACCAGAATAAGCTTTTTCAATTTCTAAAAGCCATGTTAAAAGCCATGTAGCAAAAAAGTGGAAACCCCCGCCTTCATGTTAAGGGAAGTAATTGCCAAAATAAAACTATGTAATGATTAATGAGAAACTGACCTACATATTGCAGGGTTCATATGCCCTGTTCCTGAAGATATGTACTCCTTGGATAAATTCCCCACATAGTGTTCCGATTAGTTAATAAAATACACAAAAGTTGCAATCCTTAATTCTGACTTTCAAGTGGAGTGCTGAGGCTTGGGGGATGTAGCCCCTGGTCTTTGGATAAAGCAGGCAGACTTGAGACATTAAAGTGAAGGTAAGCTAGCCAGACTTCTTTCTTATTCCCTCTCTTTTCACCTTTTTATTTCATCTCTTTTCCTTTTTTTTGTTCTTTTTTATTTTTTATGGTTGTTTATATATGCCTTATATAAAATTGTTACAACAGGAATGGAAGTCTTTATTAATTAAAACTTATTAAAGTGCTAAACAAATTCATACAATGGTTAGCTTTTGTTAGTATGTCCCCCTAAGCACAACATTGTACGATTTTGTATGATATGGTTATATTTTTATCCTTTTTGTATTCCTGTTGTATTGGAATGGTATGTTATATATATTTTGGATAAGTCATCAATAAAAAGATTGAAACAAATATGATTTCATCCTTTGCTGTAACACATTAACCAGTCTGCAAAAAAAAGATCAGATGTACTTTTCAGCATCTAGTATCTAAGCTTAATCCCATGGTGAGCCTGCCGCGTGGCTTATGTGATCAGAGGGTCTTTCATGCACAGAACCTGAATATCGGTTACCAGGCACATGGGGAGCTGGCGTGGTGGAGATTATTGTAAACGGGTTGAGAATGGACTCTAAAGAGGTTTAACAAGATCTCGTTAGGTGTCATTGCTTGAAGTGGTGTAATGCCAGAATTGTAAGGTAGCTGAAGGCATTACAGGGGATTTCAGGCAGAGTGCCAGTGCAAACTGTGCTAACATCTCCACTGAAGAGATAAACAGCACAGCCCAAGAGAATGCTATTTACCAATACCTTTGAAGGTTATGATGAAAGCAGGATGTTTGGACTACACATCAATGCATTATATATCATTTTCCTGTCATTCACAAAGAGGGTGTGATAGAAGGGTCAGGAATCTAATGAACTGTTAAGAGTTAAGACTTTCTTTTACATTAAATACTGACAGTGAGCAATTAAAAGGCTACTTAACAGCACAATTTGGACAATATCACAGTAAAGATGTCCTAAAAGCATATTGAAATACTTTTTGAATTATTTAAATCTGTGTTTTTTTGCTCCACATCCAAGACAAAGAAAGGATTTATTACTCTGTGCACTGATCCCACAAAATGTAACTTGTGAGCTACAGAATTATCATTGACGTGTCTATGTGTGTTTGCGTTGTTCAGTCATGTCTGACTTTCCGTGACCTCATGGACTGTAACACACCATGATGATTCACTTGGTATTCAAGGCAGAGATACTGGAGTGGGTTACCAGTTCCTTCTCCAGTGGGCCCCAGCATATAGCTCCAGGTATTCCTAGGTGGTCACCCCCTCCAAGTACTGACCAGGCCCAACCTTTCTTGGCTTCATGGTGGTGTGACCTCTTGGTTCCCTGTCTGGAATCAAAACCAGGTTGCAGTGGTGAAAGCACAGAATCCTGGGAAGTGTCTAGGCTGCTGTCCAAGGTGCTGCAGAACTGTTAGTGCTGTGTCTAGACTGGTGAATAAGGTGCAGCAGAATTATATGAGCAGTGTCTAGGCTGCTGTCCAAGGTGCTACAGAATCCTCAGTGCGGTGTCTAGGCTACTGTCCAAGATGCTGAAGAATCCTCAGTGCGGTGCCAAGGTTGCTGTCCAAGGTGCTGCAGAATCCTCAGTGCTGTCACGGCTACTGTCCAAGATGCTGAAGAATCCTCAGTGCGTTGCCTAGGTTGCTGTCCAAGGTACTGCAGAATTCTTAGAGCGGTGTCTAGACTGGTGTAAAAGGTGCTGCAGAGCCCTCAGTGCTGTGTCAAGGCTTGTGTATAAGGTACTGCATAATTCTTACTACAGTGTCTAGGCTGGTGTATAAGGTGCTGCAGAGCCCTCAGTGCTGTGTCAAGGCTGGAGTAGAAGATACTGCAGAATACTCAATGCAGTGTCTAGACTGGTGTAGAAGGTGCTGCAGAATTCTCAGTGTGGTGCCCAGGCTGCTGTTCACAGTGCTGCACAATCTTCAGTGCAGTGTCTAGGCTGGAGTAGAAGATACTGCAGAATTCTTAATGCAGTGTCGAGGCTGGTGTATAAGGTGCTGTATAATTCTCACTACACAGTGTCTAGGCTGGTGTAGAAGGTGCTGCAGAATTATTAGTGCGGTGTCTAGACTGGTATATACGGAGCTGTAGAATCCTCAGTGCAGTGTCTAGGCTGGTGTATAAGATGCTGCAGAATTCTTAGTGTGGTGTGTAGACTGGTATATAAGATGCTGCAGAATCCTCAGTGCAGTGTCTAGGCTGGTGTATAAGAGGCTGCAGAATCCTCAGTGCAGTGTCTAGGCTGGTGTATAAGGTGCTGCAGATTCCTCAGTGCAGTGTCTAGGCTGGTATATAAGAGGCTGCAGAATCCTCAGTGCAGTGTCTAGGCTGGTGTATAAGATGCTGCAGAATCCTCAGTGCAGTGTCTAGGCTGGTGTATAAGAGGCTGCAGAATCCTCAGTGCAGTGTCTAGGCTGGTGTATAAGAGGCTGCAGAATCCTCAGTGCAGTGTCTAGGCTGGTGTATAAGATGCGGCAGAATCCTCAGTGCAGTGTCTAGGCTGGTGTATAAGAGGCTGCAGAATCCTCAGTGCAGTGTCTAGGCTGGTGTATAAGATGCTGCAGAATCCTCAGTGCAGTGTCTAGGCTGGTGTATAAGATGCGGCAGAATCCTCAGTGCAGTGTCTAGGCTGGTGTATAAGAGGCTGCAGAATCCTCAGTGCAGTGTCTAGGCTGGTGTATAAGAGGCTGTAGAATCCTCAGTGCAGTGTCTAGGCTGGTGTATAAGATGCTGCAGAATCCTCAGTGCAGTGTCTAGGCTGGTGTATAAGATGCTGCAGAATCCTCAGTGCAGTGTCTAGGCTGGTGTATAAGATGCGGCAGAATCCTCAGTGCAGTGTCTAGGCTGGTGTATAAGGTGCTGCAGAATCCTCAGTGCAGTGTCTAGGCTGGTGTATAAGATGCGGCAGAATCCTCAGTGCAGTGTCTAGGCTGGTGTATAAGATGCTGCAGAATCCTCAGTGCAGTGTCTAGGCTGGTGTATAAGGTGCTGCAGAATCCTCAGTGCAGTGTCTAGGCTGGTGTATAAGAGGCTGCAGAATCCTCAGTGCAGTGTCTAGGCTGGTGTATAAGATGCGGCAGAATCCTCAGTGCAGTGTCTAGGCTGGTGTATAAGGTGCTGCAGAATCCTCAGTGCAGTGTCTAGGCTGGTGTATAAGATGCTGCAGAATCCTCAGTGCAGTGTCTAGGCTGGTGTATAAGATGCTGCAGGATCCTCAGTGCAGTGTCTAGGCTGGTGTATAAGATGCTGCAGAATCCTCAGTGCAGTGTCTAGGCTTGTGTATAAGATGCTGCAGAATCCTCAGTGCAAGTGTCTAGGCTGGTATATAAGATGCTGCAGAATCCTCAGTGCAGTGTCTAGGCTGATGTATAAGGTGCTGCAGAATCCTTAGTGCAAGTGTCTAGGCTGGTATATAAGGTGCTGCAGATTCCCCAGTGCAGTGTCTAGGCTGGTGTATAAAGGTGCTTATGATTCCTCAGTGCAGTGTCTAGGCTGGTGTATAAGGTGCTGCAGATTCCTCAGTGCAGTGTCTAGGCTGGTGTATAAGATGCTGCAGAATCCTCAGTGCAATGTCTAGGCTTGTGTATAAGATGCTGCAGAATCCTCAGTGCAGTGTCTAGGCTGGTATATAAGATGCTGCAGAATCCTCAGTGCAGTGTCTAGGCTGATGTATAAGGTGCTGCAGAATCCTCAGTGCAAGTGTCTAGGCTGGTATATAAGATGCTGCAGAATCCTCAGTGCAATGTCTAGGCTTGTGTATAAGATGCTGCAGAATCCTAAGTGCAAGTGTCTAGGCTGGTATATAAGATGCTGCAGAATCCTCAGTGCAGTGTCTAGGCTGGTATATAAGATGCTGCAGAATCCTCAGTGCAGTGTCTAGGCTGATGTATAAGGTGCTGCAGAATCCTCAGTGCAAGTGTCTAGGCTGGTATATAAGGTGCTGCAGATTCCCCAGTGCAGTGTCTAGGCTGGTGTATAAGGTGCTGCAGATTCCTCAGTGCAGTGTCTAGGCTGGTGTATAAGATGCTGCAGAATCCTCAGTGCAGTGTCTAGGCTGGTGTACAGGGTGCTGCAGAATCCTCAGTGCAGTGTCTAGGCTGGTATATAAGATGCTGCAGAATCCTCAGTGCAGTGTCTAGGCTGGTGTATAAGATGCTGCAGAATCCTCAGTGCAGTGTCTAGGCTGGTGTACAGGGTGCTGCAGAATCCTCAGTGCAGTGTCTAGGCTGGTGTATAAGATGCTGCAGAACCCTCAGTGCAGTGTCTAGGCTTGTGTATAAGATGCTGCAGAATCCTCAGTGCAAGTGTCTAGGCTGGTATATAAGATGCTGCAGAATCCTCAGTGCAGTGTCTAGGCTGGTGTATAAGAGGCTGCAGAATCCTCAGTGCAGTGTCTAGGCTGGTGTATAAGATGCTGCAGAATCCTCAGTGCAGTGTCTAGGCTGGTGTATAAGATGCTGCAGAATCCTCAGTGCAGTGTCTAGGCTGGAGTATAAGGTGCTGCAGAATCCTCAGTGCAGTGTCTAGGCTGGTGTATAAGAGGCTGCAGAATCCTCAGTGCAGTGTCTAGGCTGGTGTATAAGATGCTGCAGAATCCTCAGTGCAGTGTCTAGGCTGGTGTATAAGAGGCTGCAGAATCCTCAGTGCAGTGTCTAGGCTGGTGTATAAGAGGCTGCAGAATCCTCAGTGCAGTGTCTAGGCTGGTGTATAAGATGCGGCAGAATCCTCAGTGCAGTGTCTAGGCTGGTGTATAAGATGCTGCAGAATCCTCAGTGCAGTGTCTAGGCTGGTGTATAAGATGCGGCAGAATCCTCAGTGCAGTGTCTAGGCTGGTGTATAAGAGGCTGTAGAATCCTCAGTGCAGTGTCTAGGCTGGTGTATAAGATGCTGCAGAATCCTCAGTGCAGTGTCTAGGCTGGTGTATAAGATGCTGCAGAATCCTCAGTGCAGTGTCTAGGCTGGTGTATAAGATGCTGCAGAATCCTCAGTGCAGTGTCTAGGCTGGTGTATAAGATGCTGCAGAATCCTCAGTGCAGTGTCTAGGCTGGTGTATAAGAGGCTGCAGAATCCTCAGTGCAGTGTCTAGGCTGGTGTATAAGGTGCTGCAGATTCCTCAGTGCAGTGTCTAGGCTGGTATATAAGATGCTGCAGAATCCTCAGTGCAAGTGTATAGGCTGGTATATAAGGTGCTGCAGAATCCTCAGTGCAGTGTCTAGGCTGGAGTATAAGGTGCTGCAGAATCCTCAGTGCAGTGTCTGGGCTGCTGAAGTATCCTTACTGTAGCGCTTAGGCTGCTGTCCAAGGTGCTGCAGATTCCTTAGTGCAGTATCTAGGCTAAAGCATAAGGTGCTGCAGAATTCTTAGTGTGGTGTCTAGACTGGTGTATAAGGTTCTGTAGATGCCTAAGTGCAGTGTCTAGGCCCGTGTATAAGGTGCTGCAGAATCCTCAGTGCGTTGTCTAGGCTGCTGTCCAAGGTGCTGAAGAATCCTAAGTGCAGGGTCTAGGCTGAAGTATAAGGTGTTGCACAATCCTCACGACAGTGTCTAGGCTGGTGTATAAGGTGCTGCAGAATCCTCAGTGCGGTGTCTAGGCTGGAGTATAAGGTGCTACAGAATCCTCAGGCTGGTGAATAAGATGCTGTAGATTCCTAAGTGCAGGGTTTAGGCTGGTGTATAAGGTACTGCAGAATCCCAAGGCTGCTGTATAAGGTACTACAGAATTCTCAGCACAGTGTCTAAACTGGTGTATAAGGTGCTGCAGAAGCCTTAGTGTGACGTCTAGGGTGGTTTATAAGGTGCTGCAGAATCCTCAGAGCGGTGTCTAGACTAGTGTATAAGGTGCTAACATTTCTTAAGTGCAGTGTCTAGGCTGGTGTATAAGGTGCTGCACATTCAGTCCTACAGAGTCTGAATCTGCGTACGCTGCAGTGTGCAGACTCATACAAAGACTATTTGTTTGACTTTAATACAGGTTATAAGCACCTCTTGATAAAATACAGTACATAAAAGTAAATAGATACACAGGAATATTATATACCTAGTAAAATCCAGGAGCCTTCCATAGTCCTTCAGGTGTCATTAACATACAGATTTAACTCAAGAATCACAATACGGTTATCCCTTCTAAGAGTCTTATCTCCTCCACAAAGTCTTGAATTCATCTTGATTCATTTCAATGTTTAGATCCTGGACATGTTTATTCTGCATATTTATTAACTTTACTAAGATAACATTCACTTCAAGTCTGCTCTTTATCCCCAACACAAGCTGTTCTTCCCACATTTTGTTTGCTGTGCATTATCTGGTCTCATATTTTTCCAACCAGGCCCCATCCACCAAAAGGCCCCAGTAAGTTTTGTTGTGACAATAGAGTGCTTAATTGTATTGTTCTGTGAACCATGAATATTCATTGCAGCTGAGCAACAATTAAGCACTCTATCGCCAGGCATGTAAAGCCGAGGGGAGGGCATGTCCGACTTGCAATCTGTCAGCCTGGCCGCCAGAAGGAAACTGACACCAAGCCTAAGTGATGAGGAGATAAGACACATGAAACACAATGTTTATACAGGAGGGTGTCTGCAGGCGCCGGGCAATTAGCTGGTGGCAGGAGGTGATCGGCTCCTCTCACCAAACTTGATATCTGTCTCTGTATGAGGATTATACAACTAGAATTCACCAAAAATATCATAGGTAAGAGTTTAACTTACCCTTTAAAGAGATATTTATATATTGTGACAAACTGCCATCCTCTGCTCTGTTTATCATATATATATATATATATATATATATATATATATATATATATATATATATATATATATATATATGAGAAATACTGTAATTACACTGGGAACCTGTGTAGGGATGTGCAAATGTGCCCACAAAGGCTTCGCTCTTGTAATCCATTACCATTTTAAAAATGGCTTCCTTTAAGCAAAGCTCAGGATGGATTATACACAAGCTAGGAACATACATACATTATATATATATATATATATATATATATATATATATATATATATATATATATATATATATATATATATATATATATATATATATATATATATATATATACACACACATACACATACATATACACATACATACACACACACACAGGAACAGTATATATTAGGCCTTTTGCTTATTTTGGCCTTCACAAGGGTACTATTTATTTACTATAAATCGCACAATGGAGGCTTCTATCGCTCTTTTACCCGCTATAAGCTAAATTATGTTGTGGTTAATAATCATCCCACTAAATATAGAACAAGTTAGGAACCAGCCCCACACTAATGAGATCCATTTAAGATAGGAGACCTACAGATGGCACCAATTCTAACTCCGGCATAATCCATCCTATGATTTAAAACTGGCCAATATACCAGACATATGCCTAAAAAGAAGCCATGTATATAGTGGTATTTGAATTAAAGATTGAAAATGCTTTGTTGACTCATTGCAATTACCTGTCCAGGTTCCCACAATGCAGTGCAATAACTATTTCTCAGAATTCTGAGCAGGAAATTAAAAAAAAAATTCCATTTAAATTGTTAACCACAACTTCATTTAGCTTATGGTGGACAAACGAGTAATGGAAGACTCCACTTTACAAACTATAGTAATTAACAAGTACATTTGTGTTCATATTTGACTGTCCAAAATAAGGTAAAAAAAATAATAAATTCCACTGGACATAGGAATCCCATATCAACAATAAGTATTTTTTGCCATAAAAAGATAAAATCATGTTATACGGTTGCAAGGAGCTTTCTATGTATTAGCCGTTATATGTGGTGCTAGCCCCAATATCATCAGACTGCGTGCCACAACTATATTCATGCTGCCCCATTCAGGCTAGGCGGTGGGGCATATGCACAATGATGTTCATACTAGTATTCTAACCCATGGAGAACTACTTAATATTGAGCTGAAAAGCTCACAGTGTCCTTTTAAACAGTATGTATGTTAAAGATAAAATCAGAAACTGAGTTAGCGACATTATCCATATAATATTGAGAATATCCAAAGAATAGAGTGCATAATAATTAGATTGTCCAGTTTTGTTGTTGTTTTGATAATAACATTATTGAAAAGTATTTGGACACTGAATATGACTAATCCATGGAGATATTTATACAACTGTCAATGGGCCTCACAAAATATTAAGATAAAAAAAAAAAAATAGTAGAGTGAGGAGAGCAAACAAGGAACCTTTCCCTGAAAAAAAAAGTCCTGTAACCTCTTATTTATTGCATTAAATGTATCTGGCAGTGTGTGTTAGTGTCTGATTGGGCTTCTCATATCAGATTCTATATATTTGTAATTTAAAGTGAGCTCCAACTCCAAGGCACCTAATGCAGGCAGAGCATCCTAGCCAATGAGCTGTCCGTATTATGGCTGCCTCCTGACCAGCTCTGTCCCGGTCAAAGAGGGAAACAAATACATTGTTCTACCTGCCTCTAATTAGCCAAAACTAAATATGAATTTTATGCTAATTTAGCTTGGATTCTCAGGGGTGTTGCTTCTTAAATGAAGAAGAAATGTTTGTTTTAGGGTAAGTTTATTTGGGGGATTTTCTCATGCAAAATATTTTTTTCATACACTACTGATTCTTCTCTATCATATACCTTTTAAACTAAAAAGAGCTGAAACATTACAAAAAAAACTCAGCAATATGCAAACCTCTCTCTACCAGCAAGATCCCAAAATTGTGTTTTCTTGCAAGGACAGGATGATGAATTTATGAGCTCTGAGCGGTATCTGACATCTGCTTTCTGGGCGTGCACTCGGTTGTGATTCATAACTAATCTAACTCTCACCATATTCTAATACCATCAGATCTGAAGATAAACAAGTGGCCTTTCCCAATGCTGGGGCAATAAATATCAGTGCGGGTTTGATTTGTGATACACTCAGTGCATTAAGGCCAATTATCTTCAGAGAGAAATTGAATAAAGGAGGTTTCTTATTATAAAAATGACAACCTGAGCTTGTCTGAGAAACAGCCAGCAATTTGTATTCCAAGAGCATTTCCGGAGGAAAAAGTAATCGCTTTAATTAAGAACCTTGGAATACAGTTCTAAGTAAATTAAGGTTTAATTAAAATAAGGAAAACATTTACAGATACAGCCATTGCCATTTATAGTGATGAAGCCGTGTCAAGTATTAACCCCCCTGGCACTGCAGTCCCTCCCTTATGTGCCAAGCCTATCTATATACTAGCACAGGCAATGTGTATGTCTGCTAGTCTAGAGCAGAGAGTCCCAAAGGGTCAATGGATCGGCAGTGGTCCATGAGCCTCATTACTAGTCTACTAAGGGCAATAGGGGTCTCCAGATGTTGACTCCTTACTTACTGTACCTTAAGGAGTTCAGCTACACCTCACTGTCAAGGCCAGAATATACATCTGGGATTTACTGCTTCTCCAATTCAGGGTATAATTCCCAGGTATTTTGTTGGTTGGATCACTCCACTGAGTGAGATTATGCTAATATACTACATGATATTTCTTCCTATGAAGGACAAAAGTGAGCTAAAAGCGGCTGCTCTAAGATCTGTTATGTCATAGAACTAACCTACTAAGGTTGGTTAATTCTCCAATTGAGCGCCTCTAAAAAGAAATTAAGCCAAAACATCCCCTTTAAGTGACGTTATGCTCTACAATAACAGTCCCTCCTCTAGACTCCATAAAGATGATCTAAACCATACTACTGGTATTTAAAGGAAAATAGTATGGCACATGTATTGGTAGCTTGAAGAAAAATCTGTAGCATTGAATTCACAAATAATCCCTATAGATCACACATAAAAGGTAGAATCACAAAAAAAAGCCTTTTTCAGACAGAAGAGGTCTCTATTAACTCTCCACTGTCCATTGCTCACATGGCGAAATGCAAGAAAAATTAAAGTCTAGTAACATAATAAGTATACAGATAAATATTAAACAATTCAATGTTGTACCTGCAGCACGGTCTGGATCTTCACCCACACTTCAGCCATGTCATACAGCTTGACGTCGCCATCTTGTTGGCTGGTGGGAGAGGCCACGGTCTGCAGAAGGTGTCCCAAGACAACAGAATGGGCAGAGGCAACAGCATTAAATTTATCAAAGAGAAGTTCAAGCAGCTCCAACAGCAGCCTGTGTAGAAGAGAGGGGGATAATTGTCAAGATAAATCAATATTCACCTTATTCAGAGCATCAGTATCATTAGTTGTTTGTGGTAGAAGAGTTTAGTGACCGGGCCAGAACATTTGTACCATAATTGTGGAAATAAAGAGATGTTTTTGTAAGTGGAGGATTCTTTTGATACAACTGGTAGACTTAAGAGAAAACATGAAGGAAAGGGAGATATACAGAGGGAGAAAAAGATAGAAGAGTACAAGGAATAGAGGAATTGGCGTATTTGTATTGAAGGTCAACCATATATTAGAATGTTTAAATACCCACATTATCTATGGGACCAATAACTTGGCAAACACTGACCAACTAGAATATTCTGTTCTTTAGTGTTAAATGATTTGATTTTATTATTTATTAGATTAGGAAATCCTGTGGTGCAAACGTTGGTTACGGCCCCTGGGACGACAGAGACATACAAACCACAACTTAATCCTTTCTAGTTAAATCTAGAGGTGTGAGAGGAATGATTACATTGGAGAAGAGGAAAACATTTCTCATAATATTTATTTTGTTGTTTGAGGTTTGACAGAGGTTTTTGTGTTTACTTTTGCTTTCTTCCTTCCGCTTTACTACTTTTATTCTATACAACGTATATTGGGTTGAATTTAATTTGTACACTATAACTATATTATACACTTAAAAACTTTAATAGAAAAAAAAATACAAATAGAAGAGATACAAAAGTATGAATAGTTGAAATATATTAATACAGAGACATTTTTATGCTTACTTGTTTAACTAATCACTATTAACCAATATACCTTTGTATCACAAAATGTGTTTTACATCTTGTTACTTATTTTCTTCTCATAAAACTTGAAAGTTAAAAAAATATTAGTATTTTTTGTGGACAATTAATCATTTATGGAGGAAGATTGACATGGTCACCAAGGCCCTCATTCAATTGCAATTTGGCCAATTGAATAGGGCTCTAAATAAGCACATAGCATGTTTTTTTTAAAGAAGTTTTTAGTTAGTGAAAACCTTGCTTTTGGATAGATGTTTACTAACTAAAAACTTCTTTAAAAAAAAAATGTTATGTGCTTATTTTGACCCCTATTCAATTGGCCAAATTGCAATTGAATGAGGGCCCAAGTCCATTAATAACACTTATATTGGAGTGGGGAAGCCTCACTCTTCTCTAGGACAGACGTTTGCACCTATAGTAGATTTTGGGGGGGTGTATTTACACAATAGGACAGTAAGTGGGGTAAAATGGAGAGGTAATATCTCAACTTCCCATGTTTTCTGTAGCCATTGTTACAGAAATTGTTATTAAAGCTAAAAATATAATCTTGAAGCCAATTCTTGATCTATGTAAAACAAAGTTAAACGTTTCCACATGATTTTACTCATGTATATGATCTGTTAATTTCAGCATTTTCACTAATAATACTTTACCCCCTTTACTTACAGATATATGAAAGTTTGTGTGATCTCCTGTGTGTGTGTCTGACGCCATGTCTTATACTAAATTATTTTATTGAGGAATTCTGTATATTTGAAATTCAAAGAACATTTGAAAAATTCTCCTATGAGCTCCACTCCCAAGGCCACCTATGTATTATTATTATTAGTATTGTTTATTTGTAATGTGCCAACATATTCCGTAGCGCTATACATGCGTTGTGATTAGGGCTAAACAATATTAACACATACAAAAAATGGATGGCCCTGTATTTGAGCTTAGAATCCAGTGTCCATAGAGCTTTCCCCAAAGCAACTTGGAAGATTGAAAATTCGCAGAATAACAATCTAAAGGTTTTCGGTGTGGTACAGGAGGGTGAAAAATGCATTGTGCATCTTAAGGAGGCAGGTGATAGGCTTCTTTAAACAGGTGTGTTTTAGAGAGGATAAGAGGAAAGAGGATAGTTTGGTGGAACAAGACAAGGAGTTACAGAGAATAGGGCCAGCGCGAGGAAAGTCCTGAAGGCGAGAGGAGGTGATAAGATAGTAGTAAAGAAGAAGGTCATTAGCAGAGCAAAGAGGGCGTGTGGGGAAATATTTGGAGATGAGAACAGAAATATAAGGGGATTGTTGAGAGCTTTGTAAGTTAGGGTCATGATTTTATTCTGGAGGCTTCGGGAAGCCAGTGGGTGACTGACAAAGAGCTGCTACAGACACTGAACGTTTAGTACGATAGAGGAGTCTAGCGGAGGCATTCATTATGGATTGAAGTGGGGATAGACCGGTGGTGGGTAGGTTAGCTAGAAGTGAGTTGCAGTAGTCAAGACAAGATATGATGAGAGAATCTTAGTTTTGTCTTGAGTAAGGTAGGGACGTATTCTAGAGATTTTTTGAACAGTTGAACAGACAATTTTTTGCTAGTAACTGTATATGAGGAATGAAAGAGGGCAGGGTCCAACAGAACCCTAAGATAATGTGCTTGGGAGGTGGGAGTGATGATGACATTGTTGACAGTGAGAGAGATGTGAGGAATTGATGCTGTAGTAGATGGTGGAAAGATTAGAGTTTGGTCTTGGACATGTTAAGTTTGAGATGGTGGGCGAACATCCAGGAGGATATGCTTGAGTTGGAAACATGTGTTAGAAGAGGGGAGATAGATCAGGTGCCAAGAGGAAGATTTGTGTGTCATCTGCATAAAGATGATACTGAAATCCAGCAGATTTTAATAGGGTGCCAAGTGAGGATGTATCGATGGAGAATAGGAGAGGGCCTAGGACTGAACCATGGGGTAAGACAGAGGGTGAGGAAAAGAAGAGGTGCCAGAGAAGGAGACACTAAATGTTCGATCTTGTAGGTATGAACCAGTAGAGAGCAGTATCTCTGATTCCAAGGGAGCTGAGAATTTGCATTAACGGTGTCAAAGGCAGCAGAGAGATCCAGGAGAAGTAGAATAGAAAAGTGGCAGTCTCACAAAAGTCACTAATGACTTGCTCATGACCCGATGCTGGATTGGAAGGTGTCAAGATGGGAGTTGGGGGAGATAGATTGGGTAAGGCAATTGTAGACGAGCCGCACAAGCAGTTTGGAAGCCAGGGGAAGTAGAGACATACGGAGGTAGTTAGTTGCAGAATCAGTGTCAGATGAGGGTTTCTTAAAAATGGGTGTAATTATAGCATGTTTTATAGAGGATTGAAACATGCCAGGGTTTAGGGAGTGGTTGAGGAGATGTGTGAGAGCAAGGATGAGTGTGGTAGAGAGGGGATGGAATAGCTGTGATGGAATAGGATCCAGAGGACAGGTAATAAGGCGAGAGGTTGATAGTTGGCTGGAGACTTCGTCCTCTGTTAAAAGGTCAAAGGAGTACATAATGGCTGTGGTATTAGGGAAGGGTAAAGGCTGGGTGTTGTCCATTATTTGAGAGGAGGGAGTGTGTGATCCAAGTTGAAAGGAGAGTTCGTTGCAAATGTTTTAAATTTTATGCTAAAAATGGCTGGCAAAGTCTTCAGCCATGAGACAGGAAGTGACGGGAGGATGTGGTGGGAGGAGGAGAGCGTTGAATGTAGCAAACAAACGTTTGGGGTTAGATGACAGTAGATATTAAAGATGTAAAATAGTACGGTTTGGCAAGGTTGAAGTGCGTAATTTCCTCCATAGCCGGTCAGCAGTGTGGGAGCACCTCTGGATGTATCATGCTTGTGTAGTGTGCCATGGTTGTGGATGAGCGCGAGGGCATCTGTGTGTGGTTATAGGGGCCAGAGTGTCAAGGGCGGAAGTAAGAGTCATGCTGTAATGTGAGGTGGCAATGTCAGGACAGGTGAGATCAGTGAGGGGACTGAGAAGGGGCTGTGGGCCAAGTGCTTGAAGGTTTCTGTGGGTAATGGTGACCAGGGTAGAAGAAGGGCAGTGAGAGAAAGATAGAAGGCTGCAGGATCGGCAGAGTATCCTGGCCAATGAGCTGTGCAGACTTGTGTTCTAGCAAATCATCTGTCAGTATCAAGGGTGCAGCTTTGCCAGTGAGAGAGAAACTGATACATTGTTGTAGCCGCTTCTGTTTGGCCACAACTAATTATGAATTTTATGCTGATTTAGCTTGGATTTTCAGGGGTGTTCCTTCTCAAAATAAACTAAAGATATTTTGCAAACATTAGGGTTTAGTTTATTTTGGATTTTTTTCATAAACTACAGTTTCTCCGCTATCAGAGGTTGCAATATCCAGGAAACTTCCATATACATTTAAACAAAAACGTAATTTAAATTTAACCATTTCTTACCATGTTCTGTGCATCTAAAAAAAACGAAACTGAATGCCTATTGAAGAAAGTCCGAATGAACGATCTCACATATTGCACTTGATAAGATAGCTACAAATCCTTCCAAGAGCTGTTCGAATTTCATAAATCATCAACTCAGAATAACATGTTATTACTGGGAGGTTACCTGCACGCTCAATAATAATAAGGATCAAAAGGCAGAAAGATTTGTAGTCAGAGCTCCAAGTGACTTGTGAAGAATAGACATCAGCTGTGACAGTGACTGTAGGAAGTGGTGCACTGAGCCACACAGCAGAGTGACTGACAACAGCCCCTCGGCATCTCGCCTTGTCATTGCTGGCTGAAACGGGTGACCTGATTGGACGTGACTTGTTGCCCTAAAACCAAACCACTCGCAGCACAATATGCTCTTGACCAAAAGTCCACATCTGCACGTTTTCTGCTGAAGTGTAAGTTGTGGTGAACTAAATTTTATATTAAAATTGTCACCTTTGAGTTGTGCTGTTGGGGAAAACTGCTTAGAGTCCCTAGGACTGCAAGAAGATGCAACCAATCAATACTACAGGATATTAAGTCAAACCTTTATCTGGAAGGTTTGCATCTGGGCAGGAAAGCTATGGCAAGTCCGGACAAGCTAGTAAAAAGTAAAGATATATCACGATCAACAAAGGTCCGCATAGATAGAATTCTGGTATTCCCAGTAGTAACATACGGATGTAAGAACCTTGACCATAAAGAAGTCTGAGCACCGTAGAATTTATGCCTTTAAATTTTGGTGTTGGGGAAAACTGCTTTGGACTGCAAGAAGATCCAATCAATTAGTACTACAGGAAATGAAGACAAACTGTTCACTGGAAGGTTTGATCATGAGACAGAAACTCAATTATATTGGCCACATCACGAGAAGACCGGATTTCCTGGAGAAGACTGATGCTGGGAAAGATTAAAGGCACATGAAGAAGGGGACGGCAAAGGTGGAAAAGGATAAATTAGTTTATTGAAGCCATGAGCATAAGCTTGATGGAGCTCAGAGGGGCAGTGGCTGACAGATGTGCCTGGCGTGCTATGGTACATACTGTAGGGTTACAGAGAGTTGGAATAATTTTTAATAGCAGCCACAAGTTTTGCTTTCAGCAATTTTACTGGTCCCATTAGATTCCCTTTAGGGTCAATTCTCAACCTGCAAAGTAACTGGATATACAGAGATCAAGATATGTTAGTTAAACTCAAGGTATTCCCTCCAAAAAACTAGTCTGAAATTTGTAATGGCACTGAGATTTATACAATCCAATGGACATGATGCACATTTCCAATGCACTATTTTAAAGAACTAGAACAGATGAGAACACATACATACACTATTAAAAGGCCTGGGTAAGCATTTTTCATGTTAAACCCATCTTTTAGTTCACCATTAACAAAAACCACAAATGCAAACAGACACAAAGCAAATCTTTAGCCAGGAAATATACGTTAACAACACAGTTTACCTCATTAATGGCTGTTGCTGTACCCCTCCCCACCTCTCATTGTCCTGAGCAGTACTGTAAGGAAATTAACGTTTTTAACTGAGATAACATTGATTAGGCTGTTTCGGTAAGGCTTGAATAATGTTATCACAGTTGAAAACTTTTACTATATGTATACTTGACCATCTGCACTATTGACCGATAAAGACATCCTCCGACTGTTACGTTTGCTATAAAAGTGCAAAGAGAAATTCATTGTGTAGAAATATGCTCATTTCAGCCTCCAATATTCCTATATACAAATTATAATAGACTAGAGAATTGCCCGTCAAAAAATGACGGCAATGAAATTGTAAGGTGGCTAATGCTGTTTGGTGTGTAATAATGAAATATATAATACATTAATAAATGAATATACTTTACCTATTTTGAAGCATTGTGTTGAAGAGCTGGCAATCTGTTTTGATGTTGCTGCAGCATTAGTGGTGTGGAGCTGCTGTGTAAGCGTGATGAATGTGTGCAGTGTAATAGTGTGCGTGCGCGAGACCAAACCGTTACCGTAGCTGTGTACTTCCGCATTAAAATGGCGGCAAATGTGTGGTATGCGTCTGTAGCGGAATATCCGTAGCTGTTTTGTGGAGTTTTGCGAGTTTCTTGTGGTGTTTTGCGTGTTTAGGGTGCTGTAGCCTCGTTTTCGTTTTGTTCGGCGGCCATTTTTTCTCTCGCTTAGAGAATTTTCTAGTGTGTAAACTCTTTTATTTTTAGTTAAATTAAGGTGTAACTTCATTTTTTGAGGTTCTGGATGCTCCCTCTTGCTGTAGGTAAGCTTTTTATGTATGTGCTGTGTGTATTTATTGTGTTTTTCATTTTTACCTGTGCGCAGGTTGCGGACGATTTTTGCAAGGTAGTAATGAGTGGTAACGTGTCTCGTATGTTGTTTGCGTTGCAACGTAAAGTTTGCGAGGGTCGCAGTTGCTGTGTCGTGTTGTTTGTGTTACAACGTAAAGTTTACGTAAAGCTACGCGAGCCCGCAAGCGTTAGCAACAACTCGTACGCTCACAACTATATATGTGATAGGGAGAGGTCATATAATACCGCAATGGAGCATATGATTGCATAAAATAGGTAAAAAAATAAAATTGTGTCTAAGTTTTTACAAAGATATTGCCCATTTTAAGTTATATAAATGACATAATGAATACACCGGACTACAGTGTCCCAAGGAATGAAAAATAGAAATGTACAGCAATTTGTTTAAAGAAAAAATGTAATAATTATGTGATATATAGATGCGGATTAACAGGAAAAATCAAAAACCGCCATCTTCTCCACAAGGTTCTTCACATCCTTCTTACCTTGGCTGGTTTTCTTGGCTCATGTTTTCTCCCCTTTGGTAGCCATTATCTGCTACCTGAGTAGTCGACCTCTTGACAATCTGCTTTAGCTCCTGCTCTAAACGATCCTTAATGGCCTTGACAGTCTCAGGGATTTTTTTCAGCTTAGCCAGACCTTTGATCAGGATCCCCATGAACACTATACTGTTCTCTTCTGGATCAGAATCCAGGTCTTCTTTAATCTCCTGAAGGCAGAGCTCCTTAACTGTGAAAAAATAATGTACTAATTAGTAACAATAAGTATTAATGTGCTAAACACAAAGGGTGAGGTTAATAGGAATGTATCCGTGGATGTGAGTATTAAAAGGGAAATGGAAAGTTCCTGGATTGTACTAGGTATATAATATCCCTGTGTGTCTATTTACTGCTATGTACTTTATTTTATTAAGAAAGTGCTTATAATCTCTGTTACTGCCTAAAAAAACACAAATAGTCCCTGTATGGGTCTGTCCTCTGAAGCGTATGTAGACACAGACCTTGTAGGACTGGAAGCATAGTGTAGTGTCCCAGGCTATCAGGGACCATATCTCAGCACATGTTGCAGAACGATGAGTTAGTATAAGCACTGCACAGCCAGTCCTACAGAGTCTGTGTCTTCATATGCTGCAAAGGGAAACCCCATACAGGGACTGGGTTTCATTTTAGACAGTAAAAACAGAGCTTATAAACACTTCTTAAAAAAATAGGGTACATATATGTAAATAGATGCACAGGGATATTATATACCTAGTAAGATAAAGAAAACTCCCATATCCCTTTAAATATGGATAAACTGCGTGTGTGCCAGATTATACAAGTCCGTGTCAGAAGGATACAGAGCACTAGAGAAATTATGAAATAGGAATGTGAGCTGCAGAGCTCTGCATCATCCTCCAGTCACTATCACCCTGCCACATATCAGATCTAATCTACAAATACTCCCCTAACTGCCCAGTATGCTCTGCCCAAGACATCGGTTTAATCTTCAAGTACTTTGCTGCCTCTACCAGTGGAATTCTCTACCCCACTCTCAGACTTTCCATCACTCTTTACAGCTTCAAATTCCTCTCTGAAAAAACATCCATTTCAGAGAAGCCTAGTACCGTACCTTATTCCAAAAAAATCACATTACTGCCTCACTGGACCACCAATAAGAATCCTTTCCCCATTTTGCATCCAACACCCTTAACTCACTTTAACTATAAAACTATTATGACAGTAGGTCATGCTCGTCACGCTTGTCTTATATATTCACAGTATTCCTGTGTACTTCGTGCTACAGAATATGTTGGTGCTTTATGGCTTGTGCACAATCCGTCCTATGTTATGCTTTAAAACGGTGCGATACAGGGAGCATGTGCCTAAAAAGAGCCATGTATAACCTGGTATTGGAATAAAGAGTGCAAGTGCATAGTGGACTCATTTGATTGCCCCTACAATAACTATATTTCTGGGAAGTCTAAGCAGGAAATAAGTTTGTTTACTTATTTTCAGACATTCAAATGTGAACAAAAAATGTGCTAGTTAGTTACTGTGCTTTGGAGGCTTCTATCTCTCACCATAAGCTAAATGACGTTGTGCTTTATAAATGAAAAATAATCAAGGCGTAACAGTGTTAGGAGACAGCCTCTCATCTTGCTGAATTCCTTTCTTACTCTTCCATTTCCCCATCTTTCTTTTAACCCCCCCTCTCTCTCTCTCGTCGTAGGCCATTCAGCACCAGTGAGGGTGTGACGGAGCGGAGACACTGAAACAATGAAGGATCGACCCAGAGGTTTTATAAAAAGAAATGACATATTTTATACAAATCCTTCTAAAGCCTTTAGATGTAAAAGTTTCAACTCTATTCCAAGAGAAAAAATAAATCAAATTCAATCTAAATAGCAAAAACATCTTGTTTCTACATATTTTGTTTCCTTCCCAGAAGATACAGTTACAATTATGGACCCCGGAGGACTCTGCTCTAATCTGCTTTACACAATTCTTGGCAGAGACTTGACTAACAAATAAATACGATCACGGAGGCAAACAAACTACTGGTTTATTAGTATTATCTTTTATTTATAATGCACCAACATATCGTGAAGCGTATGGCAAGACTTTAAAGCGCAGCACAATTGCGCACCCACGCTTGCCCGCACCCACACAAGAGCACCCGACATCGCCGCGCAGGACAGGACGGGACCCGCAGGACTTCAGGTAAGGTGGTCATCCTAGGGCACAATTAGATCCTGACCCTATTAGTTCTGCTCTCTGTTGGTGTCCTGCCTACTGCCCTCGGCTTCGCCTGCACCCGCACTCTAACATCACCCTGCAGGTACATTTTAACATCATTCTGCACCCACATTATATTATCATCCTACACCATCACTCGAACATTACCCTGCAGGCACACCCTAATATCTCTGCAGGGTGATTTTCGAGTGTGGGTGCAGGGTCATATTCGAGAGGAGAGGAGTGAGGGGGATAAAGAAGAGGAGAGAGGAAGAGATAAAGAAAAGGAGTGAGGAAGAGATAAAGAAAAGGAGTGAGGGGGATAAAGGAGAGGATAGAGCTAGTTGCAAGCTTGCGCTTCTGAAGCCGCCATTTTCAAAAGGTACTTGATAAAAGCGCGCTCATGTCGCCATGCTGATGTTGGGGCTCAATTGTCATGCGCCCGAATGGAGGGCTCTGTCTTTGAGCTTAGAATCTTGCATATAAAGTGCTTTCTCAAGTATTCTATAAGATTAAAAGCTTGCAAACTTACAATCTAAAGGGTTTGGTTGTAGAACAGAAAGGTGATAGGTGGGCATATTAAGGATGAAGGTGATAAACTTCATTAAACAGATGAGATTTTAAACGAATTGAGACAATTAGAAAGTCTAGTGGAGTGAGGTAGGGAGTTCTAAAGAATAGGGGCAACATAAGTCTTGAAGGTGAGAGAGTGAGAGTGGGAGAGAGAAGGTGATAAGAGAGGAAAGAAGGGTGGGGGAGTATTTTGAGACAAGTGATATAAGAGGGTGCACTGTTGTTGAGGGCTTTATACATTTGGGCCATGCTTTTAAATTGTATTCCCAAGACTATGGCTTAGGGTGCAATGAGCGCCGAAGTTGAGACACGCAGTAGACTCCCATTGTGTGACAAACAGCATTTCAACACTTTTTTATTACCCCGTCATTTTTGCTGGGCCAGTCGCTAGTATAGATATAAAAATAACAATATTTTGTGGCCCTTTTGATGGCCCGAAGGATGCACACATGGCCTTGGTACCAAATAAGTTGTCAATTACTGCTTTACATATTGGAATTTATCTATGTCCCTATAAGCACAACTCATTCATATGCAGAACTTTCCCTTCTTACTTTTAGCAGCCAGTGAAGAAAACACAAACAGCCCCCTCAGGAATTATATAAACAGAAGCTTCATAAGCAGAGTCTTAATTGCGCCTCTGTTCTCGAGCTGTAACTGAGCAGTGAAAGCGGGCGTTCAGAAGAGATATTCCTGTACTTAACACGGTGTCACTGCCTTAAATCAGGAGTGGATGAGACTTACAATAATAAAGTAAACAGGCTGCTTCTTATTCAAGCTTTAAACTAAAAACATATTTCATTTCAAATTAGGCAAAAAAAAAAAAACAAGTAAAAAACACAGAAAACAGAACTTGGAAAGGTTTCCAGGCAAATGCAAATTCAGTGAAAGTGGCACTGCAAAGATTTCAAATCTGGTATAACTTAAAGCAAATAATAATAATAATAATAATAATAATAAACTTTATTAAAGAAAAAGAGAGAGTGCAGAAGTTGGCCTGCTGCTCAACACTAAAAATAAAAGATAATCACAAATGGCAATCTGCAGCCATGAAATTAAAAGATTTTTGGACAGGAAAGCTATCGCAAGTCTGGGCAGGTTATTAAAAAAGGAAAAGTATTACACTATCAATAAAGGTCCGCACAGTTAGATCTCTGGTATTCCCATTAGTAACATATGGATGGGAGAGCTGGACCATAAATAAGTCTGAGAGCCGTAGAATTGACGCCTTGGGATTGTGGTGTTGGGGAAAACTGCTTACAGTCCCTTGGACTACAAGAAGATCCAATCAATCAACACTACAGGAAATTAAGCCAAACTGTTCACTGGAAGGTATGATCATGAAGCTAAAGCTCCAATATGTTGGCCACATCATAAGAAGACAGGATCCCCCAGAGAAGACTCTGATGCTGAGAAAGTATGAAAGGACATGAAGAAGAATATGACAGAGGTGGAGGTGGATAGATAAGATCATTGAAACAATGCACATGAGCTTGATGGAGCTTAGAGGGTGCAGTAGCTGAAAAATGTGCCTGGTGTGCTACGGTCTATAGGGTCAATGTAGTTGTACGAGGCAGAACGACTAAACAACTTTATAATTTTAATGTTATTAAAGCATTTTCCTTCAGTAGATATATTCTGCAGCCAGGGGTGGGGTAACACTTTACAGAGACCAATTATATTTGACAAACATATTTAGGAGCCAGAAGTGTAAGGAGAACTGGCTCCCAGGAAATGTCCACAATTGTTTTTTGGTCCTAATTTATAATTTCATGAAACAACTCTGAGCAGTTACAGATCTACACAGAGTAATTAACAGATTAGAGCAAGGGTTTTAGAGGACGACCAGAAAGACAAAAATCCAAAACGTCAATAACTGAAAAGATCACTGTAAATAAAATATGATAGAAATATTAAATAACATTTATTAAGTACTAGATACTACCAATAGTCTTGGATTAAACCATATGTAGCAAACTTGTTCCTCTTTATAATGGTTTGAAAACAATCAGCTCTCAAGTATCTAGACTAAACCATTCAGGAAAGAACCTTTTGTACCTCCGATAAATCAATGGCTGGTTTCTCAATCAGGGCGTCAAGGGAAAAGTGAACACCGTTTGTAGAGAAGGCCGAGGCTTTCAATGTATTTTAGTAGAAATAGTGAATGGAAACACCAAAAAATCTTGAAGTACATTAAAAGGGATGTAGAAAATTAAGTAAACAGCATTAAGGATCATTTTAACATATAATGAAAACTGTTTCTAAATATAAATACGCAAATTAAAAATGGGCTAAGAGCCTATGAGGCCTCCTCTTTCCTAATGACACCGCAGATGTCCATTCTTACACGAGGGGTACCCAAAGTTAGGACTGGGTTACATGGCTCCCGTAAGGAATCTTTGTGCGTGATCATTCCATGTAGGGAGCTTGGTAGAGATTACATTTCACCTGCACCAACCCCTTACAAATGAAAGCTACGTATAATGTTCCCTTCTGCAACAGGAGATATTACCTACATGGCTCTTTTGAGAGCTACTGAACATCCTATGTGTTTTCATAAGACTCTGGGAGTGGTCACAGTGAGACAAATCCTCACATATAAACCTATAGCAATAGGGGTTCATTGACCCCAGATATACTATAATATTGTAGGATCCTATGCGTATAACCCCAATAGGTACGAATTAGAATAGCATGGGACTTCAAAGGGATCCCTTGCTAAGTGCCATTGGGTCCTTAGGGACTCCATGGTTATATTTAGAGGCCCCATAGGGACCTCCGATTAGGCCTTCCTTACCAAAGGAAAAGGAAAGGATAGATAGATATGGTAGGACATCAACGTAGTCTGTTCACATTAGGTAGTAGGTAAAGTCCTGTAGTGTGTACACATGTATATGTGTGTATATATATATATATTACATCTGTGTTCACATTTGAATATCTAAAACAAGTTAAAAAACCTGATTTCAGCTCAGAATTCCAGGAAAAACAATTATTCTGGGAAGCTGAGCTGGGACATGCAAATGTGCCCACAAATGCCTCACTCTTCAATCCATAGCCATTTTCAAACATGGCTTTCTTTAAGCTTATGCCTGCTGTATTACACAGCTTTATTGCAAAGACAAGGTTGGATTATACACAAGCTGAGAATCCTATCCATGTACAGCTGGTTCAAGCTTACTGGCTATCATCAGCATGGAGCGGGGTCTCAGCTTGTGTTGTGGACCTTATGAGTAGGTCGTTCACCAGAGCAATCATTTATAATATGGTGGGCAAAAGAGCAATAGAAGCCTCCACCGTACAGTAGTACAGTAAATAAATAGTACATCTGTGTTCACATCTGAATGTCTAAAGCAAGTTAAAAAACCTGTTTCCAGCTCAGAAAAAAAAAACAGTTATTACACTGCATTCTGGGAATCAAGAATCAAGAAAACGTTCATGGAGATAACAGAATATAAAACACTTACCACTTGAGCAACCTGGAGTCCCAAACTGGGAGCCGTCAAGGAACTTGCGTGGTGTTGACATATTTGTGACGTCGAGAAGAGGTACTGGAGAATCCTTCGCAAGAGAGCTGTATAAAAACAAGGGCATATCTTTAAATTATAAACTATATTGATAAACATATTATGCACCTAAAATGTAATGTTTTACCTATTAAAAAGTATTTTGTAAGAATGCATGTCGGAGTGATCTTTAAAGTAGACAAATAACATTAAAAGTGAGACGAGTCCGGGACGGATTTATCTTTTTGTTCCGAACGGTACCATGAAACAAAAGTGGACAAAATCTTGGGATTCTAATGTATATTCACAAGGTTGTGATTTCTTACCAGCCTTTAGCACATAAAATAGCTTTACAAACACAGATGGGTGGCTGACCCATATAATAACGCTTCTGTTTTTTGCTCAGTAATTGTGGATCGCTAATTGAGAACAATATTTTCAGTTGACTTTTTTTATTTAAATGGAAGAGGAAACCATGAAGCCAAATAACTTACAATACAAATGATCAGAACACTACAAATGGGATCCAGCTAGAGCAGAAACAATGGTTAAACCGATCATCTCCATGAGATCTCCTCTACTGGAAGGTAACATTGACATTTTTTGAACAAACCAGTGGTTTTAGAAGTGAACATTCAAGCCTGTTTATCAGCTACAATTAAAGCCAATTAGTTATAATGCCACCGTTCATACTGCCTCTCAGTCAGATCACTCTGAGCCATGGCATGTCACTGTGATGAACAGCTGGCAGGGAGTGAAAAAAACATTTGAACATTGTGGGTAACTTAACCCTGCCATTGTTTAGGGGATATGGGATATTACTGTATTTCACTGGGAATATAATATAAACTATGTATCTCTTTACTTTAATGCACTTTATTTTATTTAAAAAAAAAAAAAGGTTAAAAGCTCTGTTTTTGCCAATCTAAAATCATTTAATTTATACCGGTTTGGGTCTGTCCTCTTTAGCTTGTGGCCTCTCTCACACATTCTGGATCACTTTCTTGTTGTGGTGAAGGGGCTTGTATACTTCAATGAACAACGTGAGGTCATTCAAGATGGGCAGGTCATAGCAGAGAGGTCAGACAAACGGCAGTCCACTGGAGAAGAAACTAATAGCACACACTTTATGGCCAAGCACAACCGGAGAAATAACAATATGGCACTGGAAGATGAGCGCCTCAGGTCAGAAGGTGCCTACCACATTACTAAAGAAGAGCAGAGGACGAGTACAAGTAGCACCAGATCTAATGAAGGGGTTGGGCCAAAGCCGAAAGGACACCCAGCTGTGAATGTGTCTGGAGGGAAAGGAAAGTCCGATGCTGCAAAGATCAAGTCAGAATAGGTACCTGGAATGTTAGATCTATGAACCAAGGAAAACTGGACATGGTAAAACAACAACCACCACCTCGCTCAAGGTTGCAGATTGTTGCCACTAAGTGGTTACTATGAGAAAATGCATCCAGCTTACTTAAAAAAAGCACACTGTCTTCATAAGCTGCGGAGGGAAGAAACCAGTTAGGAACTATTTGTAAGAGTTTAGGCAGAAAGTTTTTAAGCATTTCGTAATAAAATAAAACATGCAAAAGTAAGTAACACTTTAACTCCACCTGGGTGACATGCTGGGGAATGTACAGGTAAGAGATGGAGGAGGTTCAGGGGAGAGGAAGGTGTTGGGAGACGTGTAGGGGAAGGTTAGGGAGGGCTGAAACTTGAATATAAAAAAAATTACCAATACATATACTGCATAAAATAATTTAATCACTGTAAAGTTGATTTAAAAAATTGTATTTGAGGATTACAGTAGCCCTTACATTTTGTGCTTTACTTTTGAGATATTGGCACCTAAACATAACACTGAATTTCCCCCACAACAAACTTTCCATGTGACAATCACATCAAAGCATCATCATGAGAAAATGGGGAGACATGTGTCATTTTACTGGCGGACCTCACAAAGCTTCCTCCAATGTTTATTAGATTTGCAATCCTGGAGGGTCTGAACAAATGGCCATAATCGGCATTCTCTGTGCTAGCGGAGTGACCGACTTCTGATGGAAAATGAAGGTGATTCTACAGCTTTAGTATTTGCTGATTAATAACGATATGTGATCTGGGCAACAAGAAGAGAGCTCACCTCGACCGCCATCATGCAATGAGGAAAAACAGGGTTAAATACACCTAGTTAAAGGTGTCTGCGTATGTTCAAATGAACTTTAACAAATAGGATTTTTAAAAAGAACACCACCCAAGCATTAGTAGTTTATCTCTTTGTTGCCTCTCTGTTTTCCCCTGCCACACCGCACAGGATGCCTCTCTGTTGTCCCCTATGGCATCACGCGGGATGCCTCTCTGTTGTCCCCTATGGCATCACGCGGGATGCCTCTCTGTTGTCCCCTATGGCATCACGCGGGATGCCTCTCTGTTGTCCCCTATGGCATCACGCGGGATGCCTCTCTGTTGTCCCCTATGGCATCACGCGGGATGCCTCTCTGTTGTCCCCTATGGCATCACGCGGGATGCCTCTCTGTTGTCCCCTATGGCATCACGCGGGATGCCTCTCTGTTGTCCCCTATGGCATCACGCGGGAAGCCTCTCTGTTGTCCCCTATGGCATCACGCGGGAAGCCTCTCTGTTGTCCCCTATGCCATCACGCGGGATGCCTCTCTGTTGTCCCCTATGCCATCACGCGGGATGCCTCTCTGTTGTCCCCTATGCCATCACGCGGGATGCCTCTCTGTTGTCCCCTATGCCATCAAGCGGGAAGCCTCTCTGTTGTCCCCTATGCCATCAAGCGGGAAGCCTCTCTGTTTCCCCCTGCCACACCGCGCGGGATGCCTCTCTGTTGTCCCCTATGCCATCACGCGGGATGCCTCTCTGTTGTCCCCTATGCCATCACGCGGGATGCCTCTCTGTTGTCCCCTATGCCATCACGCGGGATGCCTCTCTGTTGTCCCCTATGCCATCACGCGGGATGCCTCTCTGTTGTCCCCTATGCCATCACGCGAGATGCCTCTCTGTTGTCCCCTATGCCATCACGCGAGATGCCTCTCTGTTGTCCCCTATGCCATCACGCGAGATGCCTCTCTGTTGTCCCCTATGCCATCACGCGGGATGCCTCTCTGTTGTCCCCTATGCCATCACGCGGGATGCCTCTCTGTTGTCCCCTATGCCATCACGCGGGATGCCTCTCTGTTGTCCCCTATGCCATCACGCGGGAAGCCGCTCTGTTGTCCCCTATGCCATCACGCGGGAAGCCTCTCTGTTGTCCCCTATGCCATCACGCGGGAAGCCTCTCTGTTGTCCACTATGCCATCACGCGGGATGCCTCTCTGTTGTCCCCTATGCCATCACGCGGGATGCCTCTCTGTTGTCCCCTATGCCATCACGCGGGAAGCCTCTCTCTTGTCCCCTATGCCATCACGCGGGATGCCTCTCTCTTGTCCCCTATGCCATCACGCGGGATGCCTCTCTCTTGTCCCCTATGCCATCACGCGTGATGCCTGTCTGTTGTCCCCTATGCCATCACGCGGGATGCCTGTCTGTTGTCCCCTATGCCATCACGCAGGATGCCTCTCTATTGTCCCCTATGCCATCACGCAGGATGCCTCTCTATTGTCCCCTATGCCATCACGCAGGATGCCTCTCTATTGTCCCCTATGACATCATGCGGGGTGCCTCTCTGTTGTCCCCTATCCCCCCTTTTTTCTGCATCCCTGTTCTCCCTTCTGCAGCTTTTACTATGCAGAATATTATAACTATTAACGAACAGATCACATTCAGATCTAGCTCATTGTAGCCAAAGTCCTGCGCCTCATTGCAGCCCAAGTCCTCGGCCGCTGGCGATGAGTGCCTTATTTTGCTGCCTAAATAAATCTGAAAATAAAATAAAAAGTGCACCTGTAGCAGTCAAACAATGTTTAAAGTATTTTTTTAGTAACGGATGATGAATAAAATCAGTATTGGAAGATAATAAATTCAATGCAGCTTTTAAAGGGATGTGAATATTTAAACATTATTTTATTAATGAGTGCTTAAAAGTTTTTTTCTTACTCACCCGAAACCTTCCAATAGTTTTCCCCCAGGCTGCTCATGCACACAGTGTCCTTATTTGTACTAGATGGACTAGCCAAGCACAGACTGTTTCTTAACAGCATGGTTTTAAATGCTGGTGAAAGTATTATTAGGATTTTTTCTTTACTACTTGATGTACAAACCAATGTGTACATAAGTAATGTGGGGTAGTCATGTGCTGGGACTATTTGGAAGGGTTCGGTGAGTGAATACAACGTTTTTAAGTGCTTGTAAATAAAACTATGTTTAGATATGGACGTCTCCTTTATCTGTAACCCACCAACATATTCAGTAGCTCTATACAGGGGTTAAGTTCAAGTCAAAAACTATTTTAAACACAATGCAAAATAATTGCCTGTATGTGGTTTATTTTATTATTAAAAACAGAGGACCTTCCATTTCCCTTTAAAACTTTTATTGGACCTTAGCATTGCAGATTCCAGCAGATGTAGTTATTTCCACCCTTTGCTAGGGGTCTGTGAGTGAAAGAAGATCTCCCAGATGTCTATCATATTTGTTTGACTGCAATAGACCACTAGTGACAAGAGGGATACTAGGAAATAAAGACTGTTATTTGGGCAACAGGTAAAGAATATTATCAGGGCAGCCACCTGGACAGAGCTGCTCCCCTCCAGTGGCCATCTGATAGGAAGCAGTGAGAAGTAGATCTGATGAAATCCAAAAAACCTCAACTTCAAAATGCAACTTATTAAAGTTACATTGTTTTCCTTTGTTAAATAAATCTCCAATTTATGACAATTACATTGGTCCTGTTGACCAGAGGCATTGAAACAATGAACATGAGCTTGAGACCGGTCAGAGGGGCAGTAGCTGACAGATGTGCCTGGCATGCTGCGGTCCATAGGGTCCGAGAGTTGGAGACTTGTCTGCAAGGAATATCCCTCTTTCGGTCACCTAGCTAGGACATGGCTGGCATATAACAGCCAGGTTACCTACCTGCTCCTCATCTTGTCCTTGTTCCACTGCCCCACGCGGCTGGTGGATTTGATATACAGATGGCGGTGAAGCTCATCGATCAGGACAGAGTGCATGTTCAGCTTCTTACTATGAAGTTCCAGTCTCAGGTCACTGAGTCCCTCCACTTGGCGTAGAGGTCCGTCCAAGGAGTCCACAGCAGACACCTGCAGAGAAAAGCACATTGCATGAGAACAGAAGAGATGCACAGTGAATCAATACAACAATGTATTATCTATATGGTTATGATCTATAGTAAAATAATGGGTTAAATTAAAGGAACTCTGTAGTGGTCATAAAAATTGGCTTTTATTGGTTTATTTAGAAACAGATTAGCAATAAATTCCATAATTAAAGTATACTTTAATACCTACATTTGTATTCTGGGTCTAGTTACATTGATCCACCCCTAATGAGTGTCCAGGGGATGGGGGAGAATGTTAAATTATTTCTAAAGCATGTTAGTTTATCTGCCCAAGAGGCTGTCCTGATAGAAGCATTTATCTGCAGGGAAGCAGATAAAGAACTTTATCAGGATAGATCTTCTCCCACATTTCGCACACATAATATGGACCAAATAAAATAATATTTTCTGTGTCTTAGACACTAAAATAGATTTAAGATAAATAAAAAATTAAATTTTTAAAAGCTATATTGAACTTTTTTCTTAAAAAATGACTTTACAGCAGTTATTAAATAAGCAAATGAAATACCATTGTAAAAGCCCTACAATGACCCTTTAATAATACACATGAATTATGAGCAGACCGTGTCAGATGTTCAGTAGAGGGAAAAGTTACATAGAGAATGCTTACAGGGATATGGAAGGTTCCTGGATGTTACTAGGTATATAACATCCCTGTGTATCTATTTACGGTTATGTACTTTATTAAATAAAAATAAAAAAATAGTCCCTGTATGGGTCTGTCCTGTGCAGCATATGCAAACACAGACTCTGTAGGGTTGGATGTATAGTGTCCTAGCCTATCAGAGGTCACGTCCCAGCAGCATGCTGCAGAATATTGATGAAAGATGGTCATGGATTGGTTAGTATAAGAAACTGCACAGCCAGTATTACTTCAAATGACACTTTAGCATGACATAACTAATGGAATTGTATATTGCTGTAATTAATGTGCTTAATTGCACTACTTTATGACATGATCAAACCAGGATAAAAACAGACTAACAAAGGTGACACATTGTGGGCATATTAAACTTAAGTACACAATAGATCTGAAACTTATTGGAAACTTTGATCCATCACAAATGCTTGCAAGTGAAGCCGTTTCCTTCCACTGCAATAGAGCTGCAATGCAGCAATGTGCACGTCTTACTGGGAAAGCAGCTGTTTCACTAGATCTTAAACCTCATCCATCCAATTACTGCACAAGTATATTACAGAGAGGAGCCCGGAGCAGAAAGCATTGAAAGTCCATTTTCCTCTACTGAATTGTTTTGGGAAAATGTCTTCCACAACCAACACTCAATCAAGGAATGAAACTAGGACGTCAATCCGGTTTCTTTATTCAAGCTTGGAGATCACCCCATATATATAAAAAAAGTTATATGCAGTGGTCTGGTCTCATTAATTGCACAATATAGTATAGCTGCCTTAGCAGGTGGGGGATAAAGTTCCATACATATATACATAGGACTGGGTTTAGAAAACGGAGTGCATAAAGGGGTGCAATGCCTACTGTGCCATGCATGCGTATAGGATATAAAAGAGTGAATGGTGAATAATAAGATACGAGAAATAATTTTTTTTGTTATTCTACAAAATCTATGAATCCATCTAAAAAAAAAATGTGTTTGTTTCGGGGGACAAATATATATCTATACCTTTTCTTTTCAGTAACCCCCTTGGGGGCTTGTGTCTGTCAGCCAGTTGGCAGTAATACAGCTGTATGCGCTAATAGTGAGTCAATGAACAGTACTATAACTCTATTCATGCTCTTAGGATAACCAGTTGCTCACAGACCTATGCATTCTTCAATTTCCACAAACATTTGAAAAACCTTTTAATATATTTTTTTTTATAAATGCTGGGCTTTTGTATGCATGCTTTTTTAAATTGGGAATTTATTTTCTATGTTTCCATGGAAAAAAAACTTGATTTCATTGTTTTCCTGCACTTGTGGCTTGTCTGTGAAAACCAATGTGCAGGAATATAGCCGTATGAGTTATACTTGTCTGCCAATGTGAACTATGTATTGTGGTAATTTTGGTTAGTTTCAAGGAAGGTTAAAGGGATATGTGCGGTTCCTGGATTTGACTAGGTATAGAATATACCTGTGTATTTATTTACTTTTATGTACTTTATAGTCCCTGTATGGGTCTGCCAACTGCAGCGTATATAGACACAGAGGGCCTCGTTCTATTACCGGCCGTAGGAGATGCGGGGCCGCAAGGACCGGCCGCAAGCTATTTGCCTATTCTATTCCCTTCCGGCCGGGGATCCGGCAGGCTTGCGGTCGGTGCCTTGTTATCCCTTGCGGCCGCTCGCGCCGGAGGAAAGCCTTTGATCCAAAACGGCCGCAAGAGTTTCGGCCGCAAGAAAATCCTGGTTGCTATTCTATTGCTCCGGGAACCATCTCTGCAAGGCTAAAACCGAGCCGCAGCTTACTTGCAGGAAAAAGGTCCCGCAGGCACACAATTAAGCACATTATAAAGCCGAAATAAAGCCATCCTGCACTCTGAGGAGACTATAAAGTGATTTTAGGTGTTAGCATTCATAGCACAACATTCCCCTACACTCAAATCCGTAAATAAATTATTTTTTAATTTATGTCACATATCCATGTAAAAAGTCCAGAGTGCTTGGAGCACCTCAGACCTGCCCACGCTGCGGCCGGAAAATAAACAGTTAATGTAAACTCGGATTTGGGCTGATGTGCAATCTTGAGAGGGGGGTTCCTTTTAATCCTCATGTCCCCCATTATGATCCCTAGCATTTACAGAGCTGTACAGTGCAGGCTTGAATTTATTTTTGCGTTTAAAGTTTTCTGAGCTTACGGCCGGTTGCAAGATATACGGCCGGCCGTAAGAGGAGATCCTTGCGGGGCCGTATAATAGAATTCCAAGATAACGGAACCCCCGCAAGGAATCGCAGCCTTGCGGCCATTTTACGGCCGATAATAGAATGAGGCCCAGAATCTGTAGGGCTGGATGCACAGTGTAGTGTCCTAGCCTATTAAAGACCACGTTGCAGAGAGCTTTTCATTGATTGGTTAGTATGAGACACAGTAAGTATAGCAGAATCTGTGTATTCATGAGCTGCAGAGGGCAGACTCATACATGTTTGACTTTTAAGTAGTAAACCCAGAGCGTACACAATAATTAATAAAATAAAGTACATAAAAGTAAATCGATACACAGGTATATTATATACTGAGGAACATCCATGAATCTTCCATATCCCTTTAAGCTTTACCTTTTCTGATACAAAAAGCAGTTTGTTTCCATCATGCACTTACAGGAGCATGTTAGACCTATATATTCATTTACCTTTAAACTTACTAATTATCAGTAAACAAGCTCCCCTGAGCATTCCCATCAGAGACCTGGAAAATATTCATGAACAGTCATCATCTTAACTTCGATCTTATAAATAAATGGCTGCTAAACTGTCTATTCCTATACATCACATAACTCAGGGAGGTGTTTGTGTAAATAAAGTAAAGACATTCTCTGTGTTCTGCATTTCTGACTGTCCTTAGCGGAGGCAAAAGACCCTGCAGTTCCTTGGATGTAGTTTTAGTTTCCTTCTGACTTCTTGGGAAGAGTCGCTACGTTTCCAAGTGTTGGAGATTGTGGTAAGTCCTAGCGCCGCAGAAGGAGCTTTGCAACCATTTCCAGACTGAGGGTTAAAATAAAATGCTGATCTCTTTAGGCATTGCCATTATGTGCTTGCTCAATCTTTGCGCTGGCTCTGATGGTAAGGGTCAAATGTCATGTTTATATTGAGTGGGGCTGACTGTGTATCCCTTTAAATAAGTTGATTGAGCGAGGGGCAAATACTTTTTCACACGGTGCCAACTGATGATGGATAACTTTGTTCATTAAATAAAAAAGTGTTTATTTGTTCACGAAGATTTATTTTGTCAAATGTTCGATTTTGTCTAAACATCTTAAAAAACACACTCAGTATGAAAAATCTGCAATAATAATTGGGCAGAAAAAGGGCAAATACTTTTTCACTGTACTGGATGGGTACCCAAGCATGGTCAATTATTTTATAGATTAAAATAACAATAAGAATAACACATTAATGTTTCTGAGATTGTTATTCATCATCTCTCGGAGCACACTTTTGAGGTGTATTCCGGCCAAATGTTATCAATAACTAATTATATTAGTCATTTACAAAATAGGTTTCCTGAAGTTGGAGACATTGAATGCACAGGAAGTTTCTATCTGTATCTACAACTGCCAGTGCTCCCATTAGATCTAATGCAAAACTTATGGAGTTAAAATGCACCCTCCAGAGAAAGTAGTAGCAAAACCAGCTGAGAAGAGAAAAAGGAGCCCAGCAATAAAAATAATTGCATGTAAAAGTTAAAAATGTAGAGGAGGATTTTTTTCCTTTCTAAAAACATTTTACTTATTATGAAGTTCAGTTATTATATAGATTTTTTTTTTACCACAGTTGTCCTTTATGGCTGTCCAAAGTAAAGATAAATCAATTAGTGAATAAATTAAAGGTCGCATTTATATGTATTTTATATACACACATATATATTTATATACATTTATAGACCGGTAGACGGACAGAGACTTCAAAGGTCCTCTGTCTCATCACTGAAGATATGTTCCACTTGGTCCCAATCATTTATAATAAAAATATGCAATATCTGTTTTCTATATTAAAAGCTTGAAATAAAGAACATAAGAGAAGGTGTATTCCAGGCCACTATTTGTCTTCCCCAATTCAATAAGCAGTAAATGTGTAACTGTAATGCAATAAAAGCAAGCTAAAGAATTCCACTTGTGATAACTTCACGTGCCAACAAACTGCATTAAATAACTTCCTCCAATTTGCTGCAATCAGCAGGACTTGAATTAAACGCGTGCAAATATGACCATCTTGCAGCTTATCAGTTTAGCAGCAAACCATATTAACCTTCTACAATCATTAATGGAGCAGAATCTCATCGAACAAGCTTAACTCTGCTAGAGGACCTTCTGATAGCCAAAGAAGCAGACCAATGATGCCGGACCCCTTTAAAACACTTCCATTAAAATCAGCAGCTAAGCTCTTGATTTAATTTAATGACCGTTTGCTCGGCTGAATATATGAACTGCGTCGGGTGATCATGCTCTAGGGATATTATTGTGGCGTGTTGGCGCATTTAGTAAAAGGGTGAACGGGATAGGGGTCAAGAGAGTATGAATGCAAATGAGGTATCTTGGTGTGAGAAGAGTTGTAATGGACTGCCCGAGAGATAATAGGAATGAGAAAGGGTGGAAGGACGGAGAACAGATAAACTATAGGAAAAGAGGTTACCCGCTAATACGCCTGATTAATCAAACCAGGATCTCAATTGGGTCTCTAATAAAAACTACTCTGGATCAATGTATTCAGAACCATTAAAATAAATCCACGTCAACAGATTTCAAGCAGGAATTGCAAAAATTAAAATATATTACAACAAATAAAAGCATTAAGTAGCTTTTATTTGTTAAAAGCATTAACCGGAGTGCAAGCTCTTTTGCCATAATGGAATGTGTTTTCTATAAGACGGGCAATGGTCTTGCCACAAAGGGGAAGAAAACTACAGAGGAGCAACTTGGCACTTCTGGGGATATCATGATCAAAAAAGTAATACAAGACTAAAAGCGTTCTTTGTTAATATTTTACGGACCACTTTTACATCTGTGGGTGGAGTAAAACCACTGTATTGTGACAATATTGATTGGCATTTATGTATTTTGGTGCCTTTAAACAGTACTGAGAAACTGCCCCTGTAAACTCTCTCAAAATTACCTAAAAAAGTTTTCCTACGTCTCTTTAACACATTGATACCATCTCAAAATACTCCCTCAAACCCTTTATTTAGATAATACACCACAAACCCACTGGATTGTAAGTTTGTGAGCTTTCAATCTTCTATCGGTGCTTTGGGAACAAGCTCTACGTTTGATTTTAATCTCAATAACAAGGTCCTCCATCCTACTGAATTGTGTTAATATTGTTTTTCCCTTGTATAGGCTACAGAATATGTTGGTGCATTAATAAAGGATATAATAATAATACATTGATAAGCCTCTCCTAAAGGCCCACTATATAGGCCATTATTCACATTTGTAGAAAGACAAAAAAAAAAGGAGAGGGGGAGAAAGGTGCAACAACCTCCGGTGCAGGTCACTTGGATAATTAATGTGTTCTATGTTTCAGAGATGAATAAGATTGCACCCTCACCTTACTAGACATCAATAATGTGTATTTGTTTTTTAGGGTGTTTTCAATACTGAAGAAGACACATGAGTAGCAACGAAACGCGTCTATCACCAATATTGAACCAGATACATTCATATATTTTTATATATTATTATCGTTTATTTGTAACGCGCCAACATATTCTGTAGCACTATACATAAGTTAAATTACAGGCAATGACAAGTTCAAGATTCACACATTGCAAAGAATGGAGGGCCCTGTCTTTGAGCTTGGAATCCGGTGTCCATAGCGCTTTCCCTAAAGCAAAGACGCAGGATTGAAACTCACACATATATATATATATATATATATATATATATATATATATATTTGTTGTTTTTTTTCACACTTGATATACTCCCAATATAGAATAGCACTACAGAGAACTGGAAGACCCACTAGACAACTGACCAGAGTGAAGGATCAGATGAGAGTTATTCTAGTATCTCACATCCTTGATGTCTAGTAAGGTGAGGGTCCAATTTTATTCATCTCTGAAATATAGAACACATATTGATTAACCAAGTGACCTGCACCAGAGGTTGTTGCGCCTTTCTCGGCCCCCTTTTTTTTTTCTCTTTCTACATATCTACGACTTTTGTGGACAGCGCCTGATGAAGAGGGCAGCACTACAGCGGATACAGAGGAACACAACAAATAGGGACACGAGCATCATACAGAGTCCCCAGAGGAAAATCTTCTACCAAGGAAAGATTTAAGGCACAATTGTATATTGAGATTAATTGCTCCAAGCGCAACACTTACAACATTATTCACATTTGATGAGAGGTTTGGAGTCCATACTTTAACTGGACACTTGACTTGGACACTATCAAGTAGTGTCTCAGTGTTTTCATGGGTTTGTTTTTTCGAGAAAAACTAGGAGACCAAAGTGATGCTTCTCCAGAGGTTACATACTGCTTACAATCTCCTCTATGCATATTAAACATATACAAAAATTGTAAAAAGGTATGTCAAAATAATCACACTTAACACCATGTTAAAAAAAAAAAAAAAAGGAATTTAGTGTTAGAAAACAGAAATGCCAAGTAGGTGTTTTTAGTCTGCCAAGTGTTTCCGGTATAATCCCCCTGCCTCTACCTCCTATCTAATATTCCCATTGGAGGTCATCCCATGCTCTATTTATATTTAAATTACATATAAACATAATTTGTTAATGACAATGACCAAAAGTCCAAATGAGACCATATGCATGTCCCCGCCCATTGAATGAATGCATCAACTGTATGTCTGAGAAATCTGAGCAGGAAATGTGTTTATTAACTTCAAATGGAATCACAGATATACTATTCATTGTTTGCATTACTGTACTCTGTACGGTGGGTGGCCTCCATCACACTTCAGCCCAACATAAGTTGGAGCATCTTTCTTATCTGTGAGGAAGTGATGCAGCCACAGAAGGACAGTGAGCTTGTACAACGAGTCTTCAGATCTGAACATCAGCCTAACGTTTGGTTCTCATCCACATTCAGATCTATGTTTCTATGTGTACAGGGAAGTGTCAACAGTATTTTTAAGCTCCCCCCCCCCCCCTAATCAGTTAGGAAAAGAAATGAATAGTGAGAAATAAAGGCACTTCCAGTAAAGATAGAGCTAAACACGTGAAGCGCTCAGGAGGGACGGCGCAGTATCCGGCAGAAGACTGTATAAATAAACATCTGACAAGATGGAAAGTGATTCAATAGGCAATTGATTGTCCTTGCTCAGAGGAGACAAAACAAGAACCCGGTCCTGTACTGACAGATTGTGTATGCAAGTGGGACAAAGGCTCACAGTACACAGATTATTTACAGTCTGTACAGATTCTCAAGTGTGTATGTGCTGATCTAGCTGCTGAAAAGGTGGTGGCCATACAAAATAACTTACCAGCAAAAGTGGCAGTCGTGTAATAAGACAAGGGTTTGCCCCCTATAAAGATATATGGAAGTTTGTGGGATCTCCTGTGTGTGTCTGCCAGAATGACCACAACCAATTTTGAATGTTATGCTAATTTAGTGGCATTCTTTCTCAAAATCAATTGCCTGAAAACTGAAGGAATTTTGCAAACTTTCTGGTAAATTTATTAATGTTTATTTTGGGATTATTTAATGCACAAAAAAATGTTTGTATACACTACTAATTATCCGCTATCTGAAGCATTCAGAATCCATGAGACTTCCAGATATCTTTACAGGGTCATTGTAGTTCTACTGTATATGTAAAAAGCTCATTGGTCTACAAGGAGACACCATCCTGCAGAAACATAAAGAAGAAGCTAAAAATAGATTAAATTATATCCTTCAGTAAAGAATAACTACACATAAAAGTTAAAGAATTAAGGGTGGTATCCACTTTGTTTTATTTATTTCTAAAACATTGTGCTAATTATCAAAGTATAGTTATAAAAAAAAAGAGGCTATATAGAAGACAAAATGACCACAGCAGCCCTTCAAGCAAAATTACTTCCTCTTTGGATCAAAAAATGAATGCTGCAAAAAGGTTCAAATCTATCTGCTATTTTCTCAAGAGGGCGTGTCCTCGTATGCTAATTAGCTTTGAATTAGTCCTAGTTAAAATTAAAAATTCAAATGCTAGAGTCCCATTGCGCAGATAAAAGATTCCTCTCCATTCAAATTCTTGCTTTGAAGTGAACTTTTATGATGCAAACAGTTTAGATGATTTAGAATTTTATATATAGGCATCCTTTTTGTATTGATCAGAGGGGCGCAGTAGGAATAAACCGGGTGAATTCAGAAGGCTTTGTTAGATAATTGGTTCTGACTAACATTTACACCAAGCCCATTTCCCCTCACAGCTCCAGAGATAGGTTGCTTGCTTCAACAGATGCAACCACTGCTCTTTAGAAGTGTAAAAGCCCCTCTAGCAAACACAGCTTCCAACAACATATCATGGATGCCTCCAGGGTGCCGCAAATCAAAATGTATGTTTTCTAATTAAAATTTGTTTCATGACTATATTAAGTTTTCAGAATCAATTTTTAAATCATTTATTGTTTTCACTGTACAGTGGTCCTATCACACATTTGCCGGCAACTCATTAATAAAGATTCTGACAAATTTATGTGACAATATAAGAACACCTATAAATTGAAGAGAAGCAACCATAAAATACAATTTACCCTCCAAGCACACCAGAAATAAACAGCGATATTACAGTGCCTTGCAAAAGTATTCACCCCCCTTGACTTTTTATCTATTTTGTTACATTACAGCCTTAAATTCAATATTTAGTTAATCTGCATTTTATGTGGCGGATCAGAACACAATAGTCTTAATTGGTGAAGTGAAATGAGAAAAATATATACATACAACTATTTTATAGAAATAGAAAACAGAAAATTGGCATGTGCGTATGTATTCACCCCCTTTGTTATGAAGCCCATAAAAAGCTCTGGTGCAACCAATTACCTTCAGAAGTCACATAATTAGTGAAATGATGTCCACCTGTGTGCAATCTAAGTGTCACATGATCTGTCATTACATATACACACCTTTTTTGAAAGGCCCCAGAAGCTGCAACACCTAAGCAAGAGTCACCACTAACCAACAACTGCCATGAAGACCGAGGAACTCTCCAAACAAGTAAGGGACAATGTTGTGGAGAAGAACAAGTCAGGGTTAGGTTATAAAAAAATATCCAAATATTTGATGATCCCCAGGAACACCATCAAATCTATCATAACCAAATGGAAAGAACATGGCACAACAGCAAACCTGCCAAGAGACGGCCGCCCACCAAAACTCACAGACCGGGCAAGGAGGGCATTAATCAGAGAGGCAGCACAGAGACCTAAGATAACCCTGGATGAGCTGAAGAGATCCACAGCAGTGACTGGAGTATCTGTACATAGGACGACAATAAGCCGTACGCTCAATAGAGTTGGGCTTTATGGCAGAGTGGCCAGAAGAAAGCCATTACTTTCAGCAAAAAACAAAATGGCACATTTTGAGTTTCCAGAAAGGCATATGGGAGACTCCCAAAATGTATGGAGGAAGGTGCTCTGGTCTGATGAGACTAAAAATTAACTTTCCGGCCATCAAGGAAAATGCTATGTCTGGCGCAAACCCAACACATCACATCACCCAAAGAGCACCATCCCCACAGTGAAACATGGTGGTGGCAGCATCATGCTGTGGGGATATTTTTCAGCAGCCAGGACTGGGAAACTGGTCAGAGTTGAGGGAAAGATGGATGGTGCTAAATACAGGGATATTCTTGAGCAAAACCTGTACCCCTCTGTGCGCGATTTAAGGCCAGGACGGAGGGTCACCTTCCAGCAGGACAATGACCCCAAACACACTGCTAAAGTAACACTTGGGGGGTTTAAGGGGAAACATGTAAATGTGCTGGAATGGCTGAGTCACAGCCCAGACCTCAATCCAATAGAAAATCTGTGGTCAGACTTAAAGATTGCTGTTCACAAGCGCAAACCATCCAACTTGAAGGAGCTGGAGCAGTTTTGCAAGGAGGAATGGGCAAAAATCCCAATGGTAAGATGTGACAGGCTCATAGAGACTTATCCAAAGCAACTTGGAGCTGTGATTGCTGCAAAAGGTGGCTCTACAAAGTATTGGCTTTAGGGGGTGAATAGTTAGGCACATTGACTTTTTCTGTTATTTTGTCTTATATGTAGTTTGCTTCACAATAAAAAAAAAAACATCTTCAAAGTTGTGGGCATGTTCTGCAAATTAAATGATGCAAATCCTCAAACAATCCATTTTAATTCTAGGTTGTGAGGCAGCAGAACACAAAAAATGCCAAGGGAGGTGAATACTTTTGCAAGGCACTGTATATTGCAGGGATGAACACACACACACAATAGCTTATATATATATAGAAGTATAATGGTGTTTTAGAAACACACAACCTTCCAAAGCGCCAATGCAATACTGGGCATCACATAATACAATCAGTCAGGGCTGAATTCATTCCATCCGGATGGATATGCAACTACCTAGGGCTGGCTGCCTGGTGGGTGCATCATGTGCCAGCACTGAAATGTGCCTCTGCAGACAGCTAGCGGCTTTTATGGTCTACACGGTGTTCCAAATAGGAAATGCTAAGTGCTTTTGGGTGGGAATAGCAAAATTCCTTCCGATTAGCTACATTGTGCTGCCAATTTAGGCAGTATATTGGGATTGTAGGTCTTTCACCATCCCATTTAGTTCTAAAAAATCTTTTCCATAGAGAAATATTTAAAAGTATAGGTAGAGTCAAGAAACGTGTTCATCTACTGATTTTCATGAACAACAACTTAAAATTATACATCAAAGTTATTTCCTCTCCTAAAATTCTATGAAGAATATGTAAAATGAAAGAAAATGAATGTATAAAATGCAAAATGCATAACCCAAATTATAGGCATTTATTTTGGCAATGTAATAACATATAATAGATTTTGGAGGACGGTTCCAGACTGGTTAAAAATAAGCTTAGTATAAATATCTTTTTCAATGCACATACAATCTTTTTTGGAGGTATTAATCATAAAATATATAAAGAATGGAGATTGTTGGAAGTTATTATTTTCCTGGCTAAAAAGCTTATTATGAGAAACTGGATAAAAACGAGAGCCCCTAAAAATATTAGAATTAAACCAAATTATCCTGAATCAGATCATTCTTGATCAATATGACAGGATAGAGAATTTCGAGAAAAGGAAGAAAAAATTTAGATTAAAATAGTATAATTTTTTTTTAATAATTAAAATTGAAAATAATGATTATTCAAGTTTAAGTTTAAGTATGCTTGACTAATGGTTAAGATCATTTTGGTGATTAGAATGAGACATTCTTTTTATGATCAAAATGATTGCTCCCTCCCCACCCCCATTAATTTTTTGTTTTGTTTTGTTTTTTGTGGGTTTTTTTGTTCCCTTTTTGTTCTATTATTCTCACCTATTGTAAAAATTTCAAACTATTACAAATGCTTTAATAATTTTTATGCATTTCAAACATCGTTTGTAAAGATTTTTTATGGTAATGATGGTAATGACAAGGAAGTAATTCATCTTTCAACAACTGGAAAATCAAACATATTTTATAAACAGATTTTTTCTCATTTCATAATTGTGCACATAAGAAAAGATGTATTTGATTATTAAACAATGTTGTAAAATTGTTCAAAGAAAATAAACATTTAAAAAGACAAAAAAAAGAAAAGGAAACACGCAACCTTCTAAACAGCCAATGCAATACTGGGCATTACATAATACAACCAGAGTCAGGGCTGAATTTATTCCATCCGGCTGGATATCCAACTACCTAGGGCTGGCTGCCTGGTGGGGGCACTATGTGCCAGCAATGAAAAGTGTCTCTGCAGCCAGCTAGCGGCTTTTATGGTCTACACTATGTTCCAAATAGGAAATGCTAAGTGCTTTTGGGTGGAATGGCAAAATTCCTTCCGATTAGCCACATTGTGCTGCCAATCTATGCAGTACACTGGGATTGCATGTCTTTCACCATCCCATTCAGTAAAAAAAAAAATATTTTCCATTATTATTATTATCTTTATTTATATCGCACCAACATATTCCGTAGCGCTGTACAGGGGTTGAATACATGGCAAAAAACAAATGTAACCCCTTATAAAAAATGGAGGGCCCTGTTTTTTAGCATAAAATCAAATGTACATAATGCTGGTTTCCAAGGCACTGACACGAGATTGAAAACTTGCAAACTTACAATCTAAATTTATAGAATTCTATACATATTTACTGATCCCTACTTTTTTGTGGTGGAACAAATATTTAATCCCAGTTTTTACTATTCCATTTCTTATTGTCTTTCTGTTGGCAATGCCGATTGGCAAAGAATGGAGATCTTCAATGTTCCTGCCGGTATGTGTTTTGGAAATTTTGATGCAAACCAATAATATATCTTGTAAATTTTTATTAGGGTCTCATTAAACATGTTGTGACATACTTCACTATGTTTGGCTCTGTGCACGCTGTTTTTTTCCTTTTTTTAGTTGAGTCATATGTTTTTGATCTCTCTTTTGGAGTGGATTCTAATTGGATATTAACATCAAGAAAAAGTTCAGAATGTGGTTTAAACATATTCTGCAATCAATAGTGATTATAAGAACGATGTTTTGCTTCCCTGAGGAGGGAGGATAAGTACTTTCTTTATCCTTGCTGTTTTTGGTATATGGTGTGGCTCTTTTTAACTTTTTTATAATAAAATAACATTAGCAAGTATGCAAGACAGGAAGAAAAAAGAAACATAGTTAAAAAAAAAAAAATTATTTCGATAGTTCTGATTGTGTCATGGTGAATTCCATCGTAGGCCGCTACTCTGCCTGTAGCTTCAAGGTTAGGCTTATCCTAGAGGCCTTACTTTCCTCTTCCTCACAGGTTTCAAATCATTTTAGGAACAAAGCTATAATAACCATAATCATTAAACAAATAAAAGTTAGCATTTTATTATAGCTTTTAAACAGTCTATTTTCTCCTCAAGCAGAGCTGTGTATCTTGTCCTATCTGTGTCTCTCAGGGGTGTGGCAAGCTTTGCCCCATGACATCATTAGCACCGCCTCCTACTGTCTAAAAAGAGGCAACAGCTCTATTGTAACATGGGCCACCCAATGACAGTGCATGAGCCATGATAGGCCCACCCCTTTACTAAGCATGCTCAGTCTGAAGCAGAGCTTGGCACATCCCTGATAAACAGAGGAAGGAGGAGATATACAGCTCTGCTTGAGGAGAAAACAGACAATTTGAAAGTAAAAAAAAAAAAATGTTTTAACTACATACTGTTTTTAATAGACTATATACAGCAAACCACCATTTGTAAATGCACTACAGTCTTTTAACTGTAAGCTTCTATGCATGGAAGTTATGTATATAAACACAATCACAATTCAAAGTGAGTGTGGAAATTTCTAGCCTGCTAACCCACGCTCTTAAAAACATTGCTTTTCTCTTAAGGATCGTTGATACATAATCAGTAGATTTGAAGTAGCTATATGCAATAACTATGAGAACAAATAAGATCTCACCCTTTATAATCTACATTAGCCAGACGCCTTGGCGATTCTAAAGCCAAGAGGATGAAACCATTATATAAATACAACAAATTGCAATGTAAATCAATAATATATACATACTATATACTTCTTATCACAACACCACTTAACTCTCATATAATTTAAAATAAACTGGGCAGTATCAACCTATAAAACCAAGTGCACAAATAAAACACCTAGTGCTAATAAAAATGGAAATGGCAACCAATCTTATGCTTTGGGCAAATTACAAGAAAAATTAATTCTCTGCCCAGACAGCTTTATTAGTTTCAGACCCTGCCAATTTGATTCCCCAAGAAAGAGCTAATAAAATTACAAATTAAAAAACACAAATTAATCTAGTGAAAAATGCAGGCCTGAGAATCTCAGTCTGTTCTCAAGAGGCCAAAAGACAAAGGTACCCGGGCAAACCCTTATATTAAAATGTGCCAGCAAGCAACAAGGCTTTGTAAAATGATCCTACAGTTTACTGACCGATGTTGGAAACAATGGGAAGAAACAGAAGCCAACTGGATGACATGAACCTCATGGCAACTGTAACTGATTTCACCAATAAAGCAACAAAAAATAATAACCTAAAAATAAAAAAAGTGTATTTTGTACAACAGTTCCTTAGGCACTTCGACATTCAACATCTAGCGGACTTGCGCAAGGATAATAATGTGTCAGTTTTGCACAGGAGCTCATGTTATCAGTTTCTTATATACAGCTATACCTGGTTTAACACTGTAAATAGGTTCCAAACAATAGGAGTGTTAAGCGAAACGGCTCTAAAGGGGGCAGTTTAACATGGGGAACACAGGGATAGTGGAACTCATGAAAAAAATACACAATTGCAATCTAAACTTTTTTTGTTTCATATGAACTTCAAACAAATAGCAAATATAACTAACACAAACTGAACATTAGCAGAAACATAAACTTTATAATTTGTGATGTTGAAGCTTCTGGCTCATCCTCCAAATCAGTGTTACTCGGGGATGGGTCGCCCAAAAACTGTGTTATATCCAATGAGGGATGTGGCAGGCAAATCAGCTTTATAATGAATCAGTGTTAAGCGGGGGCTGCCTTGTGACGTTTTCCTAACCTTTACATGGGGGCGGCGTTGAAGGCCTTTGGGGGCTACATGGGCCCTGCAGACATCACTGTGCACATTACTGCATTGAATGACCCCGAAGTCTAATCTAGTATACTGAAACCCATGTAATTACTCTTATGATGAGGGTCACTGTATAATATCTAACCCTGGTGACTGCTGGAAGCCCTAAACACATGTGTTGTGGTGGGATGTGATGACATTCATCGTCTGCACATGAAAGTCTGATCTAATTCCACTGAACGGCAGCAGGAGGAAAGGTAAAGCCAGCTCCATAAAGCTGTCAAAATACTACTTCATGTTTACCCCATCCTACTGGGAAAAAACTGCCATTCTTCTTTTAATAATTCTTCACGGCATTAATCAGTCATTGTACATTAGAAGCGGCAGCTGGAGTGTTTTGAGTGATAATGAAACCTGCAACAAGCCATCTTCAGCCGTCTCTCCCAGACAATAAGGGAATTAAAATTTCAATTTAAATGCAGAGGTCTGAAACACGCTTCAGTGGCAAAATTACTTCAATTAATGTGAGCAGAATACAAAGAGATGACTGCGCAAAAGGTGATGCAGGCAAGTAAGAGTTGTGTCAATTAATGAGCTGCACCCAGGGCACATAATGATGGACAGGGTGCGATGCGAGGAGTAGAGGGCAAAGTGCGACAACGTGTCCTCTCAATTGTGGACATGAAAGAGCCCCAGAGACGCACTGGGAAGTGACAGCTCTCAGCCAACTGACATATCCACTAATTCTGTTAATTCAGAGTAACTTTACCCATTTGTTGCCACTGAAGAGTCAAGTTTGAAGACAAGGGACTAATAAAGGCACGAATAACTGTCAAGATCTGGATAGCCCTAGTACCTTGGGCAGCAGTCATTGAATTATTGAGTTACTGTCGATAAGAAGATCAGGTTGTTCACCCATTGTTAATGGTGGACTCAGTGACTATGTACCCCTTTGAAAATATGACTTCCCAAAGTTGCACAATCATATTGGTTTATGAAAACGTCACTATTGTTGAATTGTATTCTGTGGGGTATAATCTGGGGTTGTGAAAAATAAAATGTAAGCACTCTGAACACAGAACCTTAGTACATCTATTTTTTTCTATTGAAAATTTTTCTTTTTAACATCATATGTAAAAAAATACAATTCCTTATAAAATCAGCGTATCGATAACATCTTATCACATATTATAATTGTCTAACTCCGATTCGTCGTCACGCTGCGGTGCGTACGACTTAGAGATGAGCGGCGCAGGCGCTCATCGCCCGGCGAGCCTCGCACAGCGAGGCGAGCCGTTAAATCGTAGCACTTTGGCAATGAGCGCCGCAGGCGCTCATTGCAGGCGAGCCTCGCATAGCGCGCAGCACTTAGAAAAAAAATACGAGATGACAAAAATTACGACATAAGCGGCGGAACCAAAACACTAAAAAAAAACACTAAATACACACTAAAAAATAAAATTAAGGTCACTTACAGCATGGGGAACCAGGCAGGACGTCTGGAAGTGAGTTGGAACTCCAAATTACAGCGATTTAGCCAAGTTACAAAGATCGAAAATCGGCTAAGCGAGAAAAAAATGGGCGTCGAAAAAAATGAAAACGAGGCAATACTGCTACGAACTGCGTAAAACACAGCCACAGACGTATGTGTTTGAAAAACAACGAGATAAAGGATGCGGATTAACTGCGCAATGAGTAAAAAGACAGTCAATGAGTAAAAAGACAGTAGCGAGTACATTTTACTAAACACAATTACAGATTTACGCATTAACACAGATTAAACGACTTTGTCTCGCGCAACATCGGATTTCCCGCCTAAACCAAACGCATTTGATGTGAAATATAAGTTACAAGTTACAAAAATTAAAATAAAAAAATAAAAAAAAATTGTATTTATTTAAAAAAAAAAATCACTACATTTAATTTTTTTATTGACCGTTTTACCATATTTACTGTTAAACCATGGTACTTTAGCGGGCTTAGCGATGATCCGTTAAACCGTAGTACTTTGGCAATGAGCGCCGCAGAAAAAATGCTGCACGAACAAAACGAAAACCAGGCGACAGCACTATAACCACGGAAAACACGTACCGATAATCCGCTAAGACGCATACCACACATTATCCGCCATTTTAGGATAATGCGGAAGTACACAGCTACGTTAACGGTTTTGGCTCGCGCCCGCACACTATTACACTGCACACGTTCATCACGCTTACACAGCACCTCCACACCACTAATGCTCCAGCAACATCAACACAGATTGCCAGCTCTTCAACACAATGCATAAAAATACGTAAATTCATTTATTAATTTGATTTCTATATTTCAGTAGTACACACAAAACAACATTAACTACCTTACAATTCTATATGTATATTAATAACTAAACAAATTTTAAAACATACACATCTCATTGCCGTCATTTTTTGACGGGCAATACGCTAGTACACATATAAAATGCAATCCGTTATATAATCTCCGAGACAATCTATTTTAAAGTAAAATTTATGTTATAATCATCCCAAAAATTTTCAATACCTGGAAGCCTCTACTAAATTGTCAAACAGTGATCGGATAATTTATTTACTCTGTAAAGGTCTAGGGATTGTTACCGAAACAATCCAACACATTCACACCACATTCATACTACATCTGAACCTGGGAATCCATAGTTTGAGAGATCGGTGACCGGGTTTAAAGGGCAGAAGGAGACAAATAAGAAAAATAGGAGAATAAAGGGCCTTTTTGCACTGATCTTATTTTGCAACCCACTTATAAGGAAGTTATGTAATAGGAAATAGGTTGTATCCATCCCATCATTTCCATTTGTTAGTATTTAGAGTAACCATACCTATTTCTACAACATTTACAGTCAGGTCCATAAATATTGGGACATCGACACAAATCTAAACGTTTTGGCTCTATACACCACCACAATGGATTTGAAATGAAACTAACAAGATGTTCTTTAACTGCAGACTTTCAGCTTTAATTTGAGGGTATTTACATCCAAATCAGGTGAACGGTGTAGGAATTACAACAGTTTGTATATGTTCCTCCCACCTTTTAAGGGACCAAAAGTAATGGGACAATTGGCTGCTCAGCTGTTTCATAGCCGGGTGTGTGTTATTCCCTCATTATCCCATTTACAAAGAGCAGATACAAGCTCCAGAGTTCATTTCAAGTGTGCTATTTGCATTTGTTGCTGTTAACTCTCAATATGAGATCCAAAGAGCTGTCACTATCAGTGAAGCAAGCCATCATTAGGCTGAAAAAACAAAACAAACCCATCAGAGAGACAGCAAAAACATTAGATGTGGCCAAATCAACTGTTTGGAACATACTTAAAAAGAAAGAACGCACCGGAGAGCTCAGCAACACCAAAAGACCCGGAAGACCACGGAAAACAACTGTGGTGGATGACCAAAGAATTCTTTCCCTGGTGAAGAAAACACCCTTCACAACAGTTGGCCAGATCAAGAACACTCTCCAGGAGGTAGGTGTATGTGTGTCAAAGTCAACAATCAAGAGAAGACTTCACCAGAGTAAATACAGAGGGTTCACCATAAGATGTAAACCATTGGTGAGCCTCAAAAACAGGAAGGCCAGATTAGAGTTTTCCAAACAACACCTAAAAAAGCCTTCACAGTTCTGGAACAACATCCTATGGACAGATGAGACTAAGATCAACTTGTACCAGAGTGATGGGAAGAGAAGAGTATGGAGAAGGAAAGGAACTGCTCATGATCCAAAGCATACCACCTCATCAGGAAGCATGGTGGTGGTAGTGTCATGGCGTGGGCATGTATGGCTGCCAATGGAACTGGTTCTCTTGTATTTATTGATGATGTGACTGCTGACAAAAGCAGCAGGATGAATTCTGAAGTGTTTCGAGCAATATTATCTGCTCATATTCAGCCAAATGCTTCAGAACTCATTGGACGGCGCTTCACAGTGCAGATGGACAATGACCCGAAGCATACTGCAAAAGCAACCAAAGAGTTTTTTAAGGGAAAGAAGTGGAATGTTATGCAATGGCCAAGTCAATCACCTGACCTGAATCCGATTGAGCATGCATTTCACTTGCTGAAGAAAAAACTGAAGGGAAAATGCCCCAAGAACAAACAGGAACTGAAGACAGTTTCAATAGAGGTCTGGCAGAGCATCACCAGGGATGAAACCCAGCATCTGGTGATGTCTATGCGTTCCAGACTTCAGGCTGTAATTGACTGCAAAGGATTTGCAACCAAGTATTAAAAAGTGAAAGTTTGATTTATGACTGTTAATATGTCCCATTACTTTTGGTCCCTTAAAAAGTGGGAGGCACATATACAAACTGTTGTAATTCCTACACCGTTCACCTGATTTGGATGTAAATGCCCTCAAATTAAAGCTGAAAGTCTGCAGTTAAAGCACCTGTTGTTTGTTTCATTTCAAATCCATTGTGGTGGTGTATAGAGCCAAAAAGATTAAAATTGTGTCAATGCCCAATATTTATGGACCTGACTGTAATTCCTGCAAGCGATTTCTATTTAATTTTAAAAAACTTACTCACAAGACGGTAAAGGTTTTTGTTTCCAGTTTACAAAAATCTGTGATTTCGCTACTATCAAAACTTGAAGTAAGAAAACCCTAATATCCATGGCTAATTCGGGCGAGGAGATATGAAACAATATCATTTCTGGAAGTGGTTTTACCACCAACTTAATCAGATTTGAAGCTTGACTCCTAAGTTTTAGCCAGAAACTTTGAATAGGAGGACAAGATGACCAGACATGAACCTGAGTTCCAATTTGGGCACATTCCCTCAAACAATATTTAAGATGTCTCTGCCGTCTTTAGTGGAGTAAAGTGTCACCCATTACAAATTTAAAAAAAAACAGTTCTATGTGGGCAGCATTCTTTATAAATCTGTGTAATTATCTATAGGCCAAGTCATGTGCAAATCCTCCTCCCATCTTTCCATACATTTAGTTTTAACTCTTGTTTGTATTGATCTTAAGCAATTATAACATTTAGAGATCACCTGGTTTCTCTCATTTGATGAGATTATTTTTTCATAGTTTGTCAAATTTCTAGTTTATTTTAGGAAAAAAACACTATCCATTAATATCTTCTTTAGGAAAATGTGGTCCAACCAATTGCTATTCAAAGAAAGATCAAGCTGTTTTAGTATATCTACCGTTATAAAATTAATTATCCCTAAATAAGTCACTAAGATATTTCAGGCCTCCCCTAGCTAATTTTAACAATAAAGGAGAATTAAGGAATTTAGATAAACCCTGTAAAGACATAATTAGGTTTGGAAATGGAATTACATTATATTTTAGGTTTAATTTATTCTATAAACGCACGTCCTTCCTAACCAGTGTGACGTTGTGGGAAGAGTCCCGAATGTTTGGTTTATTCTGATATAGTAACAATGTAATATCTATTGATCCAATTAATACATCTTGACCCAATGTATTAATGACTACATTGTAGAAAAGGTCTTACCTGAGATTTCACCAGCAGCTAACAACTTGTGTTTCTGGTTTGTAGCGTTCCATCAACACCTTTGAAACTCATAAAGAGTTTCAGTGATCTGTGCCTATTTATGAGTTTTAAAAGTATTGCTGGAAAGCCAGAGCCACAAAATAGCCTGATAAGAGCCCAACCACTCCAAAAACAACTTTTACCTTTTATGCTTCATCACAACAGATCATTTAAAAAGGAGTAAAGAATTCCTCATATTTTAGTTTTGTCTATTCTTTACTTATTAATGGGTTATTAGCAGCATAGGAAAAAAAATTACATGTATTCGTGCGGTGGATAGAGAATATAAGCATTTACTGGTAGCTTGTAATGTATGGCCCCTTCAGGACCTAAGAGCCTGTGCCCATAAAATCAATATCTCAGCCAGTGCAATTGAACTCCAGATTGCACTTAAGGTAAGTAAACACTTTCAGGGCCTTTAAAATCTAACCCTATAACACCCTGTGCTATTTTAAAAAACATTAGTAAAAAGTGAAATAAAAGCTTTGATTGTAAGCTTTTTACAGCTTTTCCAGTTGTTTTTGACTGCTCTACATGACGGTGCAGAGCAGCATCCACACACAGATTGTTCTTAACATACAGAAAACTTTCTGTAGCTCCTACAAAATGTCTGAGTGGCTCCTACAAAATGCTCCAGACTCCTAAATTGAATATAAGTTTGTGAACCCTTCTTTCTACGGAAGGTGTTTACAAACTCATATTAAGTGACTGAGGGGTCCAGCAGCATTTTTTCAGGAGGTAAAAGTAAGAATAACCAAAAAAGTTAAAAGCAGAAGTGGATTTTTAGGATTGGCAGAACACTGGTTTCCAGGATCTATTAAACCATATTCTGTACCATGAATTCCAAACAATAGTGGCTCCAAAATAAAGAAGCATGAGATATAGCAGCTTAGCATCATTTGAAGAAACCATGATTCGGTTGCATCATTATTTAGTAGTAATATCGCCTGTGCCTACAAAGATCAAAGTGCAGCCTGTGCTTACATTAGGAGTTTGATAAAGGTTAGTGATACCACCCAGCAGAAAAGAATAGTGAGATCCACGATAGACCGGAAAAAAGGGAGAATAGCCTAGTAGGAGCATGAAAGCAACGTGTCTGATTTTGCTGCTGAGTACAAAATACCTAGAACAACGATCTCTACAATAGTGAAAAATAAAGAAGCTATTAAAAGAGTTGATGTGGACAGAGGTGTGAAGACTGAGTAAGCAAAGGTCACAGATATTGGAGGAAGTGGAGAAATTGTTGTACACTTGGAACGAAAAACAGTTAATGGGTGATAGTATTTCCCAGGCAATCATTTGCAAGAAAGAAAAATAATGACATGCCAATCTGGTAAAATAACCGGCCTACAACAAGTGGTGAGAGCAGTGAAGAATTTAAAGGCAGTCATGGTTGGTTTGATCATTTTAAAAAGAGAACTGTCATTCACAGCGTGGTGGGGCATGGAGAGACAGTCAATGCCGAGAAAGAATCTGCCCAAACCTCTGTCAGGGAGTTTAGAAACTATATGGGGCTTTTATTCCCCAACAAGTCTTCAACTGAGACAAAACTAGTTTTTTTTTCAAAGAAAATTCCTAACATGAAAATTCCTAACACCTACATCACTCAAGAAGAGAAGACATTGCCAGGGCACAAGCCGATGAAGGACTCTAGTGTACCACAGCGAGAACCCCATAGTTAAAAAAAAAAAAAAAGAGAAAATGTGATTAAAAGCAAGTAAAGTGTAATATGGAGGGCCAACAGCAAAGCCTGCGGAACTAAACAGTTTATCATTTAACAGCTGCATGAAGTGTTTGGCCCAACTGTAAAAAAAATATTTGCAGGAATACTGCCTCTGAGGGCTCTGTCAATAATAAACAATGCTCCTGTTCACCCTCCAGGCTTGGAGGACACCTTGCTGGAGGACTTTAATTGTATAACTGTAAAATTCTTGCCCTCAACACAACTCTTCTGATCCAGACCACGGACCGGCAGGTCATGTCAAACTTTAAGAAACTGTATACCAAGGCCCTATTCCAGACTTTGAGGTGACCTCAGATACGTAGTTGACACAGAGAGTGTCACTCTGATAGATAAGCCCTGACAAGACCATGATCCATACCAGAAAAAAAAAAGTATGGCCAGACGTGGAGACAGAACTTTGCCCAATAGTGGAGGACATTGTCTTTCTAAGCAAGTCCATGGGCCAGGAGATGAGGAATGAAGATATCAAAGAGTTAGTGTAGGAGCTCAGCACTTCAAAGGAACTTCAAAAAGGGAGCAGCAACATATAGTGGGGTTGGAGAGGGTATAGTAAGGAGGAGGTTATGGAGGAAACAAGATGATGATAAAGGGGGGGGAGGAGGATGATAATGATAAAGGGGGGGGAGGAGGATGATAATGATAAAGGGGGGGGAGGATGATAATGATAAAGGGGGGGGAGGATGATAATGATAAAGGGGGGGAGAATGATAATGATAAAGGGGGTGGGAGGAGGATGATGATAAAGGGGGGGGGAGGATGATGATGGGGGGAAGGAGAATGATGATAAGGGGGGGGGGGGAAGGATGATGATGATAAGGGGGGGAAGGATGATGATGATGATGATAAAGGGGGGGGGAGGATGATGATAAAGGGGGGAGAAGGATGATGATAGGGGGGAAGAAGGATGATGATAAAGGGGGGGAGGAGGATGATAAAGGGGGGGGAAGGAGGATGATGATAAGGGGGGGGAGGAGGATGATGATAAGGGGGGGAAGGAGGATGATGATAAGGGGGGGGAAGGAGGATCATGATAAGGGGGGGGAAGGAGGATCATGATAAGGGGGGGAAAGGAGGATCATGATAAGGGGGGGGAAAGGAGGATCATGATAAGGGGGGGGAAAGGAGGATCATGATAAGGGGGGGGAAAGGAGGATCATGATAAGGGGGGGGGAAAGAAGGATCATGATAAGGGGGGGAAAGGAGGATCATGATAAGAGGGGGGAAGGAGGATCATGATAAGGGGGGGAAGGAGGATGATGATAAAGGGGGGGAAGGAGGATGATGATAAAGGGGGGGAAGGAGGAGGATGATGATGATGATGATGATAAGGGGGTGAAGGAGGATGATGATAAGGGGGGGGAAGGATGATGATAAAGGGGGGGGGAGAAGGATGATGATAAAGGGGGGTAGGAAGGATGATGATAAAGGGGGGGGGAAGAAGGATGATGATAAAGGGGGGTAGGAGGAGGATGATAAAGGGGGGGAAGAAGGATGATGATAAAGGGGGTTGAGGAGGATGATGATAAAGGGGGGGTTGAGGAGGATGATGATAAAGGGGGGGTTGAGGAGGATGATGATAAAGGGGGGGTTGAGGAGGATGATGATAAAGGGGGGGAGGATGATAATAAAGGGGGGGGAGGATGATGATAAAGGGGGGGTAGGAGGATGATGATGATGATGATGATAAGGGGGGGGAGGATGATGATGATGATGATGATAGGGGGGGAGGAGGGGGAGGATGATGATGATGATAGGGGGGAGGATGATAAGAGGGGGAAGGAGGATGATGATAATAAGGGGGGGAAGGAGGATGATGATAATAAGGGGGGAAAGGAGGGTGATGATAATAAGGGGGGGAAGGAGGATGATGATAAAGGGGGGGGAGGATGATGATAAAGGGGGGGTAGGAGGATGATGATGATGATGATAAGGGGGGGGAGGATGATGATGATGATGATAGGGGGGGAGGAGGGGGAGGATGATGATGATGATAGGGGGGAGGATGATAAGAGGGGGAAGGAGGATGATGATAATAAGGGGGGGAAGGAGGATGATGATAATAAGGGGGGAAAGGAGGGTGATGATAAAGGGGGGAAGGAGGATGATGAAAGGGGGGGGAAGGAGGATGATGATAGGGGGGAAGGAGGATGATGATAGGGGGGGAAGGAGGATGATGATAGGGGGGAAGGAGGATGAAGATAAGGGGGGAAGGAGTATTATGATAAGGGGGGGAGGAGGATCATGATAAGGGGGGGAGGAGGATCATGATAAGGGGGGGAGGAGGATCATGATAAGGGGGGGAGGAGGATCATGATAAGGGGGGGAGGAGGATCATGATAGGGGGGAGGAGGATCATGATAGGGGGGGAGGAGGATCATGATAGGGGGGGAAGAAGGATGATGATGATGATGATGATGATGATGATGATAAGGGGGGTAGGAGGATGATGATGATGATGATAAGGGGGGTAGGAGGAGGATGATGATAAAGGGGGGGTTGAGGAGGATGATGATAAAGGGGGGGTTGAGGAGGATGATGATAAAGGGGGGGGAAGGTGGTTGATAAAGGGGGGGTAGGAGGATGATGATGATGATGATGATAAGGGGGGGGGATGATGATGATGATGATGATGATGATAGGGGGGGGAGGAGGAGGATGATGATGATGATGATGATGATGATGATAAGGGGGTGAGGAGGATGATGATGATGATGATGATGATGATAAGGGGGGGGGAGGATGATGATGATGACGATGATGATGATGATAAGGGGGTGAGGAGGATGACGATGATGATGATGATAAGGGGGGTAGGAGGAGGAGGATGATGATGATGATAAGGGGGTGAGGAGGATGATGATGATGATAAGGGGGTGAGGAGGATGATGATGATGATAAGGGGGGAGGAGGATGATGATGATGATGATGATAAGGGGGGGGAAGGAGGATGATGATAAGGGGGAGGAGGAGGACGATGATAAGGGGGGGAGGAGGATGATGATAAGGGGGGGGGGGGAGGATGATGATAAGGGGGGGAAGGAGGATGATGATAATAAGGGGGGAAGGAGGATGATGATAATAAGGGGGGGAAGGAGGATGATGATAATAAGGGGGGAAGGAGGATGATGATAATAAGGGGGGAAGGAGGATGATGATAATAAGGGGGGGAAGGAGGATGATGATAATAAGGGGGGGGGAAGGAGGATGATGATAATAAGGGGGGGGGAAGGAGGATGATGATAATAAGGGGGGGAAGGAGGATGATGATAATAAGGGGGGGAAGGAGGATGATGATAAGGGGGGGAGGAGGATGATGATGATGATGATAAGGGGGGGAAGGAGGATGATGTTAATAAGGGGGGGGGGAGGTTGATGATGATAATAAGGGGGGGAGGAGGTTGATGATGATAATAAGGGGGGGAAGGAGGATGATGATAAGGGGGGGAAGGAGGATGATGATAAGGGGGGGAAGGAGGATGATGATAAGGGGGGGAAGGAGGATGATGATAAGGGGGGGAAGGAGGATGATGATAAGGGGGGGAAGGAGGATGATGATAAGGGGGGGGAAGGAGGATGATGATGATAAGGGGGGAAGGTGGATGATGATAAGGGGGGAAGGTGGATGATGATAAGGGGGGGGAAGGAGGATGATGATGATAAGGGGGGAAGGTGGATGATGATAAGGGGGGGAAGAAGGATGATGATAAGGGGGGGAAGAAGGATGATGATGATAAGGGAGGAAAAGGAGGATGATGATAAGGGGGGAAAAGGAGGATGATGATAAGGGGGGAAAAGGAGGATGATTATAAGGGGGGGGGGGGAGCAGGATGATGATAAGGGGGGAGGGTGATAAGGGGGGGAGGATGATCAGGGGGGAAGGACCCTCTTTTCCACCCTCGGCTTATACTTGAGTCAATACCTTTTTACATTTTGGGGGGGTAAAATTAGGTGCCTCGGCATAAACTCGGGTCGGCTTATACTCGAGTATATACAGTAATTATTGTTTTTTATATTTATGTCCGTTTAGTTTTTAGGTTTAGTGTAAAAAACAAGACCAGTTCAAACTAAAATGTGAAATTTCTGGGGTTCAAAACGGATTATTTTAATTTACATTGATCCTTACGGAAAAAGCTTGTTTGGTACTTATAGATTTTGGTACTCATCCTGCCATCCAGAACGGATTAACATTGAGTACAAAGGTACTACTGTACATTGAATTGGGTTTCACCTTGTACTAAACATATGACACCATAACCGTTTCATCCCAGGTTCCTAATGTATTTAGGAACAAAGACAAATTGTCTATAATCATTAAGGCAAAACTGAATGCAGTAGTGAATAAATAAAGGTTGTAATTATTTTTTTTAAACTATGTAAAATACATTGCACATTATCAACTCTTCCTATTATTTATAGCAGGACCAAGGAATAATTCCCCGCTCAAGAGAAAGAAAGTACTGGAAGTGGTGGACTGTCCTAGAAAATCCAAGCGTCTTCGAAGCAGAAAGTAACTATTATATAAATATTTATTATACTATAAATATGAAACTTCAGTGGTCCTTTAAAAAAACAAGAATTGTCTTCATTTCTGTCATTCATGCCGAAGAATAAACTGTAGCCATTATATACAGTGGACATAAAAAGTCTACACACCCCTGTTAAAATGTCAGGTTTCTGTGCTGTAAAAAAAAATATTTTAGGTGGAGGGAAGAAAAAAAAAAAATAATAATGTGGTTGCATAAGTCTGCACACCTTCTCATAACTGGGGATGTAGCTGTGTTCAGAATTAAGCAATCACATTCCAAATCGTGTTAAATAGGAGTCAGCATACACAAGCCATCATTTAAAGTGCTTCTGATTAACCCCAAATAAAGTTCAGCTGATCTAGTTGATCTCTCCTGGAATTTTCTTAGTCGCATCCAACAGCAAAAGCCATGGTCTACAGAGAGATTCCAAAGCATCAGAGGGATCTCATTGTTAAAAGGTATCAGTCAGGAGAAGGGTACAAAAGAATTTCCAAGGCATTAGATATACCATGGAACACAGTGAAGACAGTCATCATCAAGTGGAGAAAATATGGCACAACAGTGACATTACCAAGAACTGGAGCTGCCTTCAAAATTGATGAAAATACGAGAAGAAAACTGGTCTGGGAGGCTACCAAGAGGCCTACAGCAACATTAAAGGAGCTGCAGGAATATCTGGCAAGTACTGGCTGTGTGGTACATGTGACAACAATCTCCTGTATTCTTCATATGTCTGGGCTATGGTGTAGAGTGGCAAGATGAAAGCCTTTTCTTACAAAGAAAAACATCCAAGCCAGGCTACATTTTGCAAAAATACATCTGAAGTCTCCCAAAAGCATGTGGGAAAAGGTGTTATGGTCTGATGAAACCAAGGTTGAACTTTTTGGCCATAATTCCAAAATATATGTTTGGCGCAACAACACAGCACATCACCAAAAGAACACCATACCCACAGTGACGCATGGTGGTGGCAGCATCATGCTTTGGGGCTGTTTTTCTTCAGCTGGAACTGGGGCCTTAGTTAAGATAGAGGGAATTATAAACAGTTCCAAATACCAGTCAATATTGGCACAAAACCTTCAGGCTTCTGCTAGAAAGCTGAACATGAAGAGGAACTTCATCTTTCCGCATGACAACGACCCAAAGCATACATCCAAATCAACAAAGGAATGGCTTCACCAGAAGAAGATTAAAGTTTTGGAATGGCCCAGCCAGAGCCCAGACCTGAATCCGATTGAAAATCTGTGGGGTGATCTGAAGAGGGCTGTGCACAGGAGATGCCCCGGCAATATGACAGATTTGGAGTGTTTTTGCAAGGAAGAGTGGGCAAATCTTGCCAGGGGAAAATGTGCCATGCTGATAGACTCATACCCAAAAAGACTGAGTGCTGTAATAAAATCAAAAGGTGCCTCAACAAAGTATTAGTTTAAGGGTGTGCATACTTATGCAAACATATATATATATATATATTTTTTTTTTTTTTCTTCCCTCTACCTAAAAGATTTCAGTTTGTTTTTCAATTGAGTTGTACAGTTTATAGGTCACATTAAAGGTGGAAAAAATTTCTGAAATTATTTATCTTTGTCTCATTTTTTACAGAACAGAAACCTGACCTTTTAACAGGTGTGTGTAGACTTTTTATATCCACTGTATAAAAAAACAACAACATTAAGATATGAAAACGTAATCAACAAAGAAATAGGTGAAAAACTGTGTGTTTGATCTGACTTAAAATGATTAGTAAATTGACACTTATCTGTGTTGCTTAGCTAGTTTTAAATTCCAATAGTTGTAATAAAATATGTTTTTCAATGTACTTTTGTTATAAAAAAAAAAAAAAAAAAACGTTATCTAAACAAGGTGAACAAAGCAGAAAGTGTGTGCACTCACAGGTAAGATTTATTTCCCCTATTAAATAATTAGGAAAGGGCATGATAAATCTTGCAAAGAAGAGCCATGGCTCCAAAAACTCTTCATTGCAGGCTCCTAAATATTTTATTACTATACATAATTTCCTATGTATAATGTATAACTCAACTCCTAAAAAGTTTGCCTGGCTCCTTAAACAAAGATAAACCTGTCAATCTCTGAAGATAAGTATAAAAAGGCTCATTACTTCGAGATAACATCTCACCACAAAGAAGCCTTCCATATCCCTTTAATGCATTTTCTGACACCACTGAAATCTCATTGGATAAATAATGATAAAAACATGATTATTAAATGCATGATATAAATGTGGGTTTCTAGGTCCTTACCAGCATGTCCGTGGCACTCAGGTAGTGCTTGCTGGCCATACACTGTTCCAGTTTTTGAGGCACCTGCTTAATGTTCTCGATTTCATCCAAGAGGTTCAGGACATGCTTATGCTCGATACCCTCAATCCACAGCTTCCTCAGCTCGTCACGCTTGCAGTGAAGCAGCATCTTACAGGACAGAAGGTTTTCTTTCACCTAAAGGGGATGTTCAAAATACAGAATATTAACAACAGATATGAATCAAGATCTGCTTGCCTGCTCTCAATTCAAGGTGTGCAAAAATCTGAAATTTGACTAGAAACATTATTAGGGAGAAAAAGTGTAAGCTTTTCATTATAAAAAAATAAATTGTAGGCTCTACTGAACCCTGGAGGCATCCAACAAACTTTGGTGAAGGTTACATGTGTAAAAGGGGAGTTTCCATTGCTAGAGCTTAAGTTTAGAGGTATATGGAAGTTTTCTGGATGATTCAAGGTATATAATATGCCTGCATATCTACTTGTTTACTTTGTTCTATTAAGAAGAGCTTATAAAAGCTCTGTTTTTACTGCATAAAATCTACAAAATAGGCTCTTTATTGGTCTGCCCTCTGCAGCTCACAAAGACACTGACTCTGTGATACTTTGTGATGCTTTGCATTGTCTCATATTAACAAATAAGTGACCTTCTCTCAGGACATTTGTACATCCAGTCTCTAGAGAGTCTGTGTCTGCATACGCTGCAGTGAGCGGACCCATACAGGGACTTCTAAATAAAATAAAGTACGGTATATAAAATTAAATAAATACACAGGTATATTATATACCTATTAATATCCGGAACCTTCCATAAACATTTAATATTGCAAGCAGACAGCTTCTGAACATGTCTGGACAAATGTGGTAGGTATCAAATTCAAATGGTCCAATCATTTAACAAACCTCCTTCCCCACCCTCCTTTGTTCAGTAAATAAAAAATGCCCTCAGGCTCATCACTTTCAAGAAATCAATTGAGACAAGATGGAAGTTTTTTATGCGCAAACAGAATCCTCAACAAAATTAGATTTACTCTAAAAGTGACTTGCTGTTCAGGGCTTACGTGGCTGCTAGTGTTGCAAGTTTCCTACATCATTTTCAGACATAATTAAAAAAAATAGTGGTACTTTAATTTAAGTAGTAACTGTGACACTATTGAAGTCCCTGCATCTGTACTGAAGGGTAAAGGAGAGTTCAAGGTGGCTAAGGTGGGGGCAAAATGTAACATAGTACAATGAGATAGAGGAAGCAGTGCTGGAGGAAAGAGGAGACAACCCAAGTCAAAGCAAAAATTGGACAGGCTTTCAGGGAAAGAGGTAGCTACAAACACAGTAAAGTAATTCAAGCATGCCTGGGATAAGCATAAAGCTACTTAGAGGAAAAATTATAGAGTTGTACTTTTGATATAGGGTATGTTATAAACGTTTACTAATTTATCCTTAAACCTCATATAGAGTAATCAGCGCTGTGAATGAATTTAATTTTCCAGATGAGTTAGATAGGAAAAGGGAAAAAAGTGTGCTGGGGTGATGTAGACACCCCCAGCAACTGAGATTTGCATACTGGATAGTTTATTTTTAATGAGATATCCAATATGCAGCACATGCACATGCTGATTGGCTAAAGGAAAGTGTTTGAGATCATGTGATTTGCCACTTTGTCACAGTAGGGCAGACTTCAGGTGCTAACTGAGCGTGTCTGCACAATACCCAGGCAAAAAAGAAGCATTGTATACGTCATGCTAATTATCCCTGGGAATTTCAGGGGGTGTCAACATTGATAGAAAACAGTTTGCAAAAGCAAGAAATTCAGCAAACTTCAGGTTTAACTGTTTACTTTGGAATTTTTTCATGCAAAAAATATTTTCAGACACTAAAATTCTCCTCTATCAGATGCATTAATAACCCAGCTCACTTTCACATACCTTTAAAATTGATCTCAGGTGAATAGTCCTCACATTGTTCCAACTAAATCTAATTCACAATAATGAGATTAAAAAAGGAAAATGAGCCCTGTCATTTAATTACTATGGGTGATACATTCCTGGTATAAAATTATTCAGAAATGTAGAAAAGACTAAGGAATTATATGCTGCCACATCCATTACTATACCTAAATGTATTGTCCATAGTGGTATGAAGACAGTTGAGATAACATGTTTGTTAAATAGTAAGCAACGGTTATAATTATTCCATTAATGAAGGTTATGTAGATCCCAATTCAGAAGAATATGATCCATATAATATTGTCTATGTCCTATTAATGTAACAAAATAATAATTGCTCCCTGCATAGGGTATATATTGGTAAAATAATAACCAGTTTAGAAACGTAGTGGTCCCACTGTTTAACTAGGGTAGGGTCCTGTTTCTTAACATGTTGCCTACCCTGAGATCTGCTTTTTAGGTAGATATTGTGGGCAGACTAGATACGCCTTTTGGTTTTTATCTCTGGGTCTCTCTCACCTGCTTGATCTTGTTGCGAGAGTTGGTGATACGCTCTGTGATGCTCTGGTACGTGCGGATGGCTGTTGTGAGCTCTGTAAAGTGCTGCTCGATCTTATCATCCAGATCTCTATCACACTTCTCGTAGGCTTCCTCCAGTCGGCCTTTCTCAGTCTCTCTGTCCTCCACATCATCACTGGTTGACAGTGTCCTGGAATATATGGGTCAACAAATATTCAGTGGTCATCCTTTATTAAGTAACTAATAGATCGGTCTATGATTGAGCACCTCTAACATAATAGGGTAGTTCTATGGCCATGATAATCCACACGAGAGCAGGGAGACACAGGGAGAAATATCCTGTAGTATATTTATCTGGTCTCACTCAATAGAGGGCTCCAGCCCCAACATTCAAAGCAAATCTACCCTGTACAGGAGAACCAGCAAACCCCAAACATAGGCAGTTCAGTGAGACCCAATACATGTTGAAACTAAAGGCACAGTGATAAAGTAAAGTACAGTGTGTGAATTAAGTGGCAAATAATCAACTTAAAAAAAAAAAAAAAGAATTTATATGCAACTTCATACTATCTTATTTTAATTGTCATCCTTTTCTGTAGTAACCAATAAAGTCCCTATAAAAAGATAACACAGATTCACAAAACCTATGACATATTTTATACACCAGTTGTTTTAAAAAGTAGGTCCTAGGACTGGTGCCACACCCTTAGACCTTATCTTACTCAGTGATCAAGAGAGACAAAATACTTTAAATATAGCACTACCATTACTCACAATTATAGATAGAGGATTACTGAAGGTTTGATGCTTTTTAGCTGTGTCTGTGACAATTAAAGGTTTTCTTGGCAAAGATACTGGAGTGGATGCCAGTCCCTTCTCAAGTGGACAGCCATTTATCTGACCTCTCTGCTATGACCTGCCCATCTTGGGTCACCTACATGGTAAAGTTTCATTGAGGTACACAAGCCCCTTCATTATGACAAGCTAGCAATCCAGAACGGGTTAAGGAACCTATCTGCAGTTAAAATGTACTCGGTTCAAGTCAGTGCAAAGCTAGGTGACAATTTAGTGTGTCACGTGTACTATCACCCTGTTCAAAATGTTCTGGATCTCGAAGGTGATTCCCAGGAGCATTTGGGAGTAAGCTGCCAGTACCCAGATTAAAAAAAGCTGAAAGTCACTATTTTAGATAATACATACGTTTTTTTGTTTGTTTTTGAGTTTTTTTGCATTAAATAGGAGTGATCTATTGTGAAATAATATACCCGACATAGGAAAAGCTGCAAGAGGAATTCAAAAAGACCTGATAAATTATACAAAGTAGCAGGGAGCCTTGACAGGAGTTAAGACGTTTAAACTGTTTTCTCTGCAGGTAAAAGGATACTAAAGTCAAATGTTCTTATTATGCTGTTTATTAAAGATATCTGGCAGTGTGTGAGGGTCTGATTGGGCTTCTCATATCAGATTCTATATATTTGTAACCTCCAAGGCACCTATGCAGGCAGAGCATCCTAGCAAATGAGCTGTCAGTATCATGGCTGCCTCCTAACCAGCTTTGTATAAGCCAGTGAGAGTGAAATTGATACCCTGTTGTACCTGCCTCTGACTAGACCCAACTAATTATTAAATGTATGCAAATTTAACTGGATTTTCAGGGGTGTTCCTTCTCAAATTCAACTGCCTGAAAACTGAAATAATTTAGCAAATTTTAGGATAAGTTTATTTTGGGATTGTTTCATGCAAACAAAAAATTATTACATACACTACTAATTCTCTATCAGATGCATTCATAATCCAGGAAACTTCCATATACCTTTAAGACAACAATTAGGGCGACCAAGACTGCCTTTAAACAGTAGTAAATTATGTTTTTATTTTTTTTTAGCATTCTAAATACATTTTTACCCATTGTCAATTCTAGTTCTGTTTAACAGAGCATTGCACATTTCAGGGTACTCTGCTCCTTTAAATCGGCCATAAAGTTAAAATCCCTTGCTGTATATATATATTCCTGATGTTCTGAAGCCCAATTCCTCATAGCCCAGGTAGGGTCTGAACACCATGTTTATACAAGATTAACTAGATATGAAATCATGACAAAGTCTTGTAAATCATGGCTATTTGGAGGAACTAAAATAAATGTTTTTTTGGAGAATCAGAGGAATTGCTTCTGGTAATCACACTCTGCAGTTTCTTAAAGAGCAGCCCTATTTATCTCGGAGATGCCACGCAAGCATTTTATAATATTCTGATTTATCAAACTCTCCAGCACCTATTCCTGCTCGGCCGGTTCCTATCCATCTAAAGAGAAATTACTTTCCTGGATTTGCTTTTACTGTAATATCAGTTGGATCTTTGGGTTTCAACAGTTTTTAAGAATAAATATTTTATCCGCTGAACAGACTTTTTTGGCAGTGCAACTTTTTAACCCTTGTAAAAAAAAACACACCACCCAAGACAGCACAACTAAGGAGTTTGGGATTGGTACCAACATTCGGACCTGCTACTGAGACCATGACACACACACAAAAGGCAGCATAACTAAGGTTTTAGGGATCTTTACCAATCCTTGGACCAGCTATTAGGACCCTGAAATAGACCCTAGGCAATGGACTAAGATTTTAGGGATCAGTACCAATCATTAAGATCCTAATATATAACCAAGGCAGGATAACTAAGGGTTTATGGATCAGTACTATTCCTCAGAGCTGCCTCGAAGACCCAGATAGATAACTAAGGCAGCATAACTGAGGTTTTATGGATCAGTACCAATCCTCGGACCTGCTTCCGAGACCCTAAAATACATCCAAGGCAGCAGAACTAAGGTTTTAGGGATCTTTACCAATCCTCTGACAGCTATTAGAACCGTGAAATAGATTTATGGCAGAAGAACTAGGGTTTTAGGGATCATTCTCAATGCTTGAACCTGCTTCTGAAACCCAGATATATACCCAAGGCAGCATAACTAAGGTTTTAGGGATCGGTATCGGTTTTCAAGATCGATAAGATTTTAGGGATCAGTACCAGTCCTCAAACTGCTTCTGAGACCCTAACATACACCTAAACCAGCATAACTAAGGTTTAAGAGATTATACCAATCCTTGGACCTGCTATGGGGACAATGTATAAATTTAAATAAGGATAATAAAACAAGACTTGAGAAAACCCTAGAGCCAATTGTAAAACGTTTCTGCAGGCTCTAACTTTTTAGTTACCATGCACATATTTCTAGTTCAGTGGCTCCTAAAAAACGTTTTTGGTTGTCTCCTAAACTAACCTGGCTGGCTCCTACATTATAATTAATCCATGGATTTAGAGGAGATCAAAAAAGGTTGACCTTGAAAGACTAAGTCTTTTTTCAACCTCAATTGCAATGTAACTAAGGTAAGTTTGTGAATTCCTGCAACACTATATTTTTGTAATCTATATATTATTTAGTATAGTATATTCTATTGAGCAACTTGCTTTGATAATATGTACAATATTTTAAAAATTACAAAATTAAGGTTTTACATTTTAATTATTTTATAAAATTTTGCTTTAATGGTGGCACATTTTTTTTTATTTGTTCCAAAAGGATTAGAAACTGGGAATAACTATGGAGTCTTGATTCAGTTGTGTTAAAATAACATGACTCATTGGAATGGCAAGCCACAGTAGGATGGCTCTTCCCCTCAAACTGCAGGCAAACTAGAAGTCCAAGATGACATTTCACAACAAAATGTAAGATTTTCTATAAAAATGATCACATGTTCATGCCATACATAGATGCCAATGGTGTTAGTTTTTTTAAATATTTTATAAACGTTTGAAGCTTTTCCAAAACTTTAAAGAGAAATATATTATTATTGGGTGAAAAGTAGTTCACTAGCAAACCTGTACTTCTTTTTTTTTAAACTATAAACAGTACAAGTCCAAAGGAAACAAAGGAAAATGATTTAGGTCACAAACCAACAGTAGCACAATAATGTCACAGAAACGGTCAGCAGCTAAATGACGGATTTGGGAATTTCCTGTTCTCTCCTCTGATTTCCCTCGGGTTCGGCCACACTTCCCGTTTGATTTTATAGTTGCCAAGTGTACATAGGAGAGTAAAAGGAAATGGAATAAAGTCTTTACCAAACTGGACAGGATCACTTAAAAAGGATTCTGGGGAGAGTTTCAGTTCAACGGGGAGGAATGACAAGAGGAACCAAGACATATCCATTTTTACATTCAGAATTAAAGGAACAGGATACTCCCACATTTTCTAAAAACAGAAATTAAATTACATTTTTCGTTATAAACATGAGCATTTTGTTTTATAATAAAAAGATGAGCTCTGAAAATGTTTTTTTTTTTAATTAACCATCATAGACATGCAGTTTTTTCATACGTTCATTATCTCCCTCTGACAGTAAACTATGTAGATAAGCCACTGCAACTAAAGGTGATGGTTTATAGAGTAAATTCAAAATATTGCACTGTTTTTATGCACAGAAAAACTACCTATAAAACTTACCCTATATTGTAATCAAATTAAAATAATTACATACAGGGGAATACATATTTAACTTCTCTAATTCATTTTATTTCTAATAACTTATGCTTCAATCTCTAAAAAATATTTTGCATACTTGCCTTAGTGTTATTACACACACCTTACATTGCCTAAATGTATTTATTGATACGCAGCATCCATTTTTAAATAGTTCTGATGAGAAAAATTATGGAATAGAAGTTGTATATGCAGTAATCCAACACAAAGTTTAGCTTTATTAGTATAGTAGTATGCTATACCTCTGGGTTAGTCTTTTGTGGGGTTCACATGAATCTAAGCTACTAAACGAACCTTGAACCACATCATTAATGCTACCATAGGAAACTCTTGAATTTTAGCAGATTAGAGGCTTTTTTCCTCATACTTTATCACTGAGTAGACTTGTGCCACTACCCAACGTGCATTTCCCCTCTGCGGATTCTTCAAGGGAATGGACCAACTTTATTATCTATAAAAACAGTGCAATACATCCATCTGACAAACTCAGAATTGGGGTGACAGTTGCAATCACTTGAGCAATAGTGCAATTTATGTCTTATTGCTTATCAGTATAATGGTTTTGAAAAGGTCATATATAAGGAGCATGGCTAATGCCCATATACAGTAGGATACGTGGAATCTGAGCAAAGACTGTCCATTCAGACCAGATGACAGCCAACTATAAAAAGAAAGAAAGTTTGCTTTGTGGTGTTAATTGTATGCTTTTTATCTTTGCTGGTTGTCCTTTTGCATTAACCATTGTATTGTTGTCTTCTTTCTCTCAGGACTGGTATAATTTAGCGGTTTCATTATAAAAAAAAAAAGTCCTGATCCTCTCTCATCAGGGGAAATATATCCACACAGTTGGACTACAGCAATGAATTACCCGGACACTTTCAAATCTAACATCTGCCATAAAGTGTTCCTGACATTTAAAAAGTGTATGAAGCAAATGAGACAAACATATATTGTAGCAGTGTATACCCACCCGGGTGATAATAATAATTATATATATATATATATATATATATATATATATATATATATATATATATATATATATATATATACACACACACATATATTTATTGATGTGTCCACGCATTTCTCTAATATTGATCTCTGACAACTTCCAGAATTTCCATATAGAATAAAAACTTGAAATACTGCTAGCTCCCTATCCCGCCAATGGGAAACAGAGCATGGCGACCTTGTTCCAAGTTCCAGATTATATCCTGGCTAATTCCCCAAAGCATTAAATTACCCATTGTCAGGGACCCTTCTGGGATCTATCATACTACCTGACTCGGATCACTGTACAAACTTATACAGAAAATGTCCAGAAATAAATATACACACATCACCACCTTATTGGTCTCTAATATGGGACAACCTGCCTCCTCAAACAATTTAACACACTTGTATTTCAAAGTAGAGCCCCATGTCTATTCCTAACGTTAGACACCTCCAGTATGTGACTTTATTGACTGTGACAGGCGTGCAAGAGGTATCCAGGTACTTCACTGACAGTCATGTCCCAGCACTTTCCCAGGCCCAAGAATCTACAACTGCCCCAGGCCCAGCACTGCCCCAGGCCCAGCACTGCCCCAGGCCCAGCACTGCCCCAGCACCACACACAGCTCTACATCCCCAGTATATCCTGTCAGACATAGCTCTGTGCCCCTGAATGTGACATAGCCGCCCCTCTATGCTCCAGTCCCTCATATTCCTGTCATGAGATTCCTTCCTGCTCTGTAAACCAGAAACATGGAGGCCTCGAGGGGCGCAGCTCCCACACACAGCCCGGCTCCCTCACCGTATCACTGATATGAGCAGCCCGGACGGGTCCTTGCTCTTGCTGATCTGACTCCTGTAGCCGGACATCTTTCTCAGCAGCTTCCTCCTCACACCAAAACACAGGCACACACCAACAACGCAGTGCCGGGGACACATTCAGCCAATCAGAACAAGGCAAAGTCAGAAACCAGCCAATAGCAATGCAAGAGAGGCGGGACATTGAAAGGTCAAACTGCTGGGACCTGAAGCGTTTGATCGCAGTGCATGTCGGGACTAGTAGTGTATAACGAAACATCAACACAGCAGAATCATAGGACCGAATCACTAAATGAGACTATATAACCAGCATGCCACGCGCCACCAGCAGGCTGAATAACTTTATTAGCAACTGACAAATAACAGGATTGAGACAGAGGGGAAATCTCATTCATTCATAATCACATAATAGTTGTTGTAATTGGGAGTTTGTCCATCACGCCATGTTAAAGGTTACGGGCTTGCGCATGCGCAATGAGCGCCGAAGGTGCACATTGTGAAGCTTGCGATGAGCACCAAGTCATTCATTGCAGGTTTTGCGATGAGCGTCACAGGCGCTAATCGCGAAGGCAGCACAACTTTGCTGCAATGAGCACCAAAGACGATCATTGCAGCACACGCGACCCGCACGACTTTGCTGCATTGAGCTTCAAAGGCGCTCATTGCAGGCCTCGCAATTGTGGCCTTTTAGTGTCCCTCTAAGGGTCATCTGTCCCGTCATAGTTGTTATTTGCCCGAGGATGCTCCACCGATGGAGGGTGGAAATAGATTGAAGGCGTTCATGGCGATACCCACGATCAGCGCCGAAGGCATGCAATACTTTGAAAAACTACGACTTTAATGGCTGATATTTTTTTCAAGCCTGTAACTCGGAAGACCACCAAAAGGCGCTCATCGCGAAGGCCGCAAATTAGAGGGGGAAGGGCCTTGCATTGTCTGTCAAACAGCATTTCCAGCCTTCAAATTTTATTGCCGTAATTTTTGACGGGCAAGTGGCTAGTACAGAACATAATGGCCAGCAAGGTTTTCATAAAGTCTTTTCTTAAAGTGACATGGAGGCGATCCCAACTGTGATATAATTAAAAACTATCAGTGCATTTTTATTGTAATTATTACTTCAATCAGCCTTTCTGATCCAAGCTTGTGCTGTTATCAGCAAAATAGTTGTTAATTAATTACTCCATGTTGAATTGCTTGTATTGTTTTCAGTCTACAGAGTCTATCACATATATAGTTCTCAGCAGCGCGGGCTTGCCAAAATCCGTTGGTAACGCAATGGTTTAAACTGCGGGCTCGCAAAGGGTTGTTACATCTGAAAAAGGGTATTTGATAATGTACCAGTACATATTTACTTTTTTTTTATGATGCTTTCCAAGCAGAAACAAACAGATTTAAATGTTTAACTGATCTGGGGGCTTGTCCTGGTCAGCCAATGAGCATTAATACAGATTTATGAGTCATACTTTTCTGCCAATGAAATCTACATAAATCTACATTGACGTGCATATGCTCTTGGCACTTCCTGTTAGTTTCAATTATGTTTTAACAGGTTTTACTTTAGGTTTTTCATATATTTCAATTTTGGTAAAGTTTAAAGCTGCTCTTTTAAATGCATGAAATAAAGAATTGTGTTCCATGCCCCTTTAAGATGTTACTACTTTCTTCAATACCATTTGTGACTTCTAGTTCTTCCTAGAGACTACTATTTTTTTAATAAAATCTTTTATGATTTCACGTTCTTCTCTATTTTTAATAGTTTTTTATTTTTATCTCTTTCTTTATAATGCTAGTTTTGTCTCTAAAAGATGCCGTGATGTCCATTTATATTAACTATGTCCTTTGTACAAACTCTTCTGCTTTTCTTAGCCTAGGATTGAACCATTTTTTTAACTTTCTGTAAAAAGCTGAAATTGCAGACACCAAATTCCTATGACATCAAAATATACAAAATAATGTGAGAAAAAAATGTTTATTTTTGTAGATTTTATTTAGTACACTATCACAAATATAATTGATTATTAAATTGTTTGGACTTTCATGCTTAAAGGGATATGTAAGTTTCCTGGGTTTCAAATGTTTCATAATAAACAGCTACTGATTAGTAGAAAAATATGTATTATATTGAAAAGTTGAATGTACTTACATATTTATATGCTAGATACTGAAATGTAGATGTGCACACCCGTAGGGGGTTACATAAAGTGTACCCTGCAGGGTACAGTGTGTGACCTCTAAAGGAAAAACGATGGTTGCTGGGGTCACAGCTAAAATTGCCCATAATGAGGCAGGCAGAAATAAAAAATCAGACTCAACTGCCAGATTGTGATACAAATGTTTCATTCTTTACTTGCTCCTGCTTGGCCAAAACAATTTTTCTAATTGTATAACAGTTTAGCCTGGGTTTGGAGGGTGTTAACCCTAAGTTTCAACTAACAGAAATTAAAAGATATTTTGCTAACTTCAAGGTGTTTAAATGCTTATTTTGGTATTTTTTCATGCAAAAGATGTTTTCATACACTACTAATGCACTCACAATCTAGCTCACTTACATATACCTTTAAAGGACGGCCACACAATAAAAAAAATATTTGAAAACTTTGTCTGATTCCCCCCTCCCCTGGAGGGATCCATGATGCATTGGTGGAAGTTGTGTGTGTGTGAAACACATTTACATTTCTGTAGAACTGTGGTTGCAGTGAATTATGCAAGGGGGCTGCTTCTGGGTCAGTGAAAGTAAATTTGCATTGTGTCTATTTCAGTCTTATCCAATTACCTTTACAGTGGTTTTCTGTTTCCTCCTTCCTCACACCTCTCTCCAGTGACAGCCAAAACACACACCCTCATGGTCCAGCTCTGAAGAAGTGATGTAACAAACACAAAACGGATTCCTTTATTTATAAAAAGTCTTCAAAAATTCAGATTTTCCCCAAGAAATGCTTTATGTCCATGGCTTATACAGCTGCTATCATTGTTAGTTTGATATGCCTGACAAACAAGTGATGTTTTTCTTGAACTGCTCCTTTACGTGGTTCAGCATTCATGCCTTTTTCAATGACACAGAGTCACAAGTGTGGTATCATTTAAGACTACAAGGAGCACTTAATGAATTTACTTTAAAATTAATTTTCCTACAGTAAACTAACATTGATATTTTTGAGCTGTCTGTCAGCTTTTCTAATTCACTCACAAAATTGGATTCTTATCTTTCAAGATCATTTACATTAAAGATATATAGAAGTATCCTGGATTTTGTATGCATCTGATAGAGAAGAATCAGTAGTGTATGAAGTCATTTGTTTTGCATGAAAAAATACCAAAATAAACATTAACAAACATCCCTGGATATCTCTGCTAAAATTAGCATAACATTCATAATTTGTTTTGGCCAATCACAGGCAGCTAATACATTTTAATACAATGTATTAATCAGTGATGGCAGTTAATGCAGGAAGAGACCATAGGATGTGTAGCCCCCCCTGTAGCAGGAATTAGGAAGAGTCAGACACTGATCTGTAGATCTCTGCATTGAGCTGCTGATGACTTGAAGGTTAGCAAAGGGTTAAACCCCATATTTGAAGTGCAGTGTTTCTATTGGTAGGTATCAGGTGCCTATGTAAGCAGCTCGGGGGTGTGGAAAACAAGTTTATTGTTAAATAAAATAAATCTTTGTGTGTATAGAATGACTCCATGTGATGTGCGTGTCTGGTATAAGCAGCAGGTGTGAGATGTAAAGAGAGGGAAACACAGGGAAACTTACATATACCTTTTATACTACCATATACTACTGCTAAAGCCCCTACTCATTGGTTCTCTTTGTCTTGACTGCATTCAACGGTGCAGAAAGAGACTAGGCATGCTTTATAGGTTAGGGACTACAGTTAAACGATGGATTTAAAGGACCACAAAAGTCACTATATGTGCTTTGTCCATCAGTAAGAGGGTGGAAAACCATGTGTTTATTTTTAAAATTGATCAAGAAGTGACTTAGATATTTTAGTTTGTCCCTGTGTTAATAAATACATTAGTTATTTAAAAAAACGGGAAATGCATTGATTTTGAACCAATGACTTACTAATGCAAACATTGTATGAAACTCACTTTTACAAAGTATAAAAATTGAAAGAGTTAAACTAAATCAATTTTCCGAACTGTACTGAGCTTATTACTCATTCAAGCAGAGGCAACTCACTGAAACTGCCTGACTTCAACTGATCACAACTCCATGAATTTGGCGTCAATTTTCTAAATTAACACACGATTTCCACATGTTTTTCCACCCTCTATCTATTGGTGCAGAGCACATATAGGGGACTTTTTTTCTCATTTAATGTCTCAGGGGCTTAGCAGTATTAATGTCAATGATTGCTCATTAACAAAGATAACTATGGTGTTGTGTGGGTGTATCAGAAAGGCTGACTGACAGCTCAAAATGACAACCTTTTATGTTAGTTGTTTATTATTATTATTATTATTAACTTTTATTTGTAACGCCAACATATTCTGTAGCGCTACACAGTGGATAAGAACAAGTAGGAATACAATGTTAACAAACTGAAGAAAATGGAAGGCCCTGTTTTGAGATTAGAATCTTTACAGAAAGTACTTTTTTCCAAAGCACCCTACAAGGTTGGAAACTCACGACTTATAATCCAAAGGGAATGGAGGAGGCAGAGACCTGGACAAGAATAAACAGATAAGGATAGCAAGGGTCAGGAAGAAAGTGAAAGTTTACTTAGATAGGAAGACATGCAAATTTAAAAAGGTATTTTCATTTTGAAATCTGTTGTTTTTCCATAGATTTTTAGGCTGAATCCTTTTGTATCTTTTCATTCATCAACAGGAAGTGCAGCCCATGTCCCCAGACTGTACACTAAATAGCAGCTGAAGAGAACATGATGGTATGGAGCTCCAGAATAAGACAGAAAAACAGCTAATTTCAGTGTAAGTTTTCTAAACAAATTGTTTATGCTGATGTTTACTACTTAAACGTTATGAAAGCTGGACTGTTATAGTGGCCTTTAACCACCTTTTCCTTTATGTTGTGTCCCACAATCTTTCCCTAAACTACGTCATGCCGACACATATTGAGGATGACTTAGTAACTTACGCTCACTTACACTCAGAGAAACAAGTACAATACAGGCTGACAAAGGGGCGGTGTTCATGTGGGAGATAGCGTGCAACTGAGTAATAATCTGCAGATTCCTAGAAGAAAGAACAATACCAAAAGGTGAAGCCACCCACCTAGCATCTATTGACATGTTTCCCAAAACCATTTCCAAATCTATTCCATCTTTCCCTACGGACAGCAGCATGCCTTTCACATCTTGTCTCTGGTCATGCTCATCCATAAGGTTATCGTGGCAGATACTGGAGTGGGTTGACAGTTCCTTCTCCAGATTTGTCTGAATTCTCTGCTATGACCTACCTATCTTGGGTGACCCTGCATGGTATAGCTCACAGCTTCATTGAACCTTTCACCACGACAAGGTAGCAATCCAGAAGTGACATTTTTTACTAGATCTTACCAATTACAAGAGCCAGGAACATGATTGGGCAAGTGATCTATAATTATTGTAGTGCCATATTTTTATAATTTTGACACTTTTTTAAAACGTATTGTAATAAAAGTTATATTTTATCTTCACATCCAGACCTATGCACTAGTAAATGTCAATTTCCTGTCTTTTTGCAATTAGTTTATGAGTTAATGCATATACTGTATGACAGAACACATACAGGAATGGGAGATATAGTTAGGGGAAGATAACGAGACAAAGTAGCTCATCAGAGATGTACCTTCTCTCTCAGCAACTCTCATAACTCAAATCAGAGAGACCTCCCCACCTTACAGTTCACAAACTCCAAATGATCCTTATGTGAAAAAAAGCCCCCTAAGAGGAGATATAATTACCTTCTATAATCACATCCAGGGTCAGTATAAAGCTTTGTCACGGGAGATTTCTGTGCCAAGATGTTTCCAATTGACACAAGGACATCTTTTGAGATAAGAAGTAAGAAGATTTCACCTTAAAGAAAGAAAAGGGTTTTTCACAGTAAGGGTGGTTAATCTGTGGAATTATCTACCAAAGGAGGTAGTGACAGCGAATTCGATAGAAAAAAGGGTTTGGATATATTTCTAAATAAAAAGGGCATTCAGGGTTATCATGGATAATTTGAGAGAGAGAGTATTGATCCAGGGAGGAGTCCGATTGCCAGTATCTGGAGTCAGGAAGGAATATTTATTGCCCGTTTTGAGACAATTGGCTAAGTTTCACTGGGGGGTTTTCTGTTTGCTTCCTCTGGATCAATTAACAACTAATCCGAATATTGCAGATCAGAAGAGATCTTAAAAGGTTGAACTTGTTAAACTGAAGGTATTTTTCAACCTCAATTACTATTTTAACTATTTAACTATGTCCCTCCCAGTATTCGCCTTTTAAATCTGGCACCCACATATGTATATACATTGATTGCACGCTGTAATTTACACAAAACACTGAATTTCTTGTTGTTTGTCTATTTTTTGTTGTGCCCAAGTAAATAAACCTGTTTGCATGAGTTTTAATGAAATACAAAGGTAAAGACGAGCCAATAATAAAGTAGGATACATTTCTAGAATAAGATGACATGTAGTCATTCTGCAAACATATCAAACATCGCTGTAATGGTAAAATGTGCAACTTATCCAACTTCAAGGGGGATGAACAGTGACAGTATTTCTGAAACAGAGCAGTTTTTTGAACTTGTGTGGTTACAGTGCACCGTGTATAAACAATAGGAAAAGCCTTACTTGTGTTCCAGTGCTTTACACCAATCAATTTTAGAGTTAAAAAAACTAAAAAATCGGAACTTTAATGCAGATTAATTTAAAAAAAATAATATAAACCCACCACAAATACCAATAACATCCTGATTGGAAGGATCACTCAATAATTCATGTTTAAGTGTGAAAAGATACACTCTAATCAATCAGAATACATTTCTATCAAAAGTTCGCTGTGTCTCAATGCCGAGACCTCCTATCTGAGGGGCTTTGGTGTGCCCCACAAGCTGGCTAATAGCCCTGCAATACAGAAGTTCAATCAAGTGACACGAATAGTGCCCACAAAGTCAATGACTATTTACAATAAAGGTCTGATATACCAGTAAATCAGAAGTCCCTGCGTCTCGTAGAGACCTCCTATCTCAGGGGCTATGGTGAGCCCCACAATCTGGCTATTAGCCCTACAGTTAGATAGAGGAAACCCCACAGTATGGGCTCACAATCCAAACCAGGATGAAAAAGAGTAAAAAACATGCATTCATACTGCTAAAAACAACATTTTAGCCTTTAGATCCCCATTGGGAAAAGTATCTACTATCAGTGTAAGTATGGTTATGTAAAATTTACAACAACTCCTATTTTAACCCAATTTAATCAATGATTGTTATGAGAAACTGCCTGACCGGTTTCTTTTACTCCTGTTTTGCCATCTTTGGCTTTACCAAAGGCTAAATGGTCAAACAGCAGGGTTTAGAATACTTTAGGGAGGTTTGTTTAAGGGCCTTTGGCGCGTCCTGAGTGCGCATTACGTGATTATGCCATACACACGTCATCGCAACCAGCTTTATTGTTCTTCACAGTCAAATGTTCATACAGGCTGCTCCTCGATTAGAAGTCCTAGGAATCCAATATGGCGCCTGAGTCATGACATCATACATGACTAAAAAGAACCTTATTTATAACAAGGGCAAGTAACATATTAAGAGCTATATACAAAATACATACAAAAGTCATAAGGTATCAGGATTTGGAGGAATTATATGACAAAGACAAACATAGACAACATCCACAAATTAATAACAAGAGTACCAAAAATCTGAGTTCTGGTGAAATCAGGCCCTAAATGAGCTAAAGGACAGTGGAGATATTGTAATCAAACAGGCCGATAAAGGGGGCAATACAGTAGTCATGATTACTTGGCAATGTGTTTAAGGTTACCTAATGACAAAACCACTTATGCCATTTTGGAAAAAGACCCCACAAATCAGTTTCAAGCAGAACTAAGACATATTCTAGTTGAAGCCAAAAATTATGCTTTAATTAATAATAAAACTTCTGAATTTCTGCTGCCTAAACAACCTACGCACTCTGTCTTGTATGCTCTACCTAAAGTCCACAAAAAGTACCAGGTAGATATATTGTGTCAGGCACGGATAATTTGACACATAATATTAGTATGTTTATATGTGCATATCTTAAAAATTGGTGGTTACTTTGCTTCTTGTATAACATAATTACATAGTTACATTGTATTTAAGGTTGAAAAAAGACTTTCAGTCCATCAAGTTCAACCTTTTAAGATCTCCTCTGATCTGCAATATGCGGATTAACTATCAATACTGCCCCTCCAATTATCCATGATAACCCTGAATTCCCTTTTTAATTAGAAATAAATCTAGTCCCCTTTTAAAGTTATCTATCAAATCCGGATATATTGGATATATTTCTAAATAAAAAGGGCATTCAGGGTTATCATGGATAATTTGAGAGAGAGAGTATTGATCCAGGGAGGAGTCCGATTGCCAGTATCTGGAGTCAGGAAGGAATATTTATTGCCCGTTTTGAGACAATTGGCTAAGTTTCACTGGGGGGTTTTCTGTTTGCTTCCTCTGGATCAATTAACAACTAATCCGAATATTGCAGATCAGAAGAGATCTTAAAAGGTTGAACTTGTTAAACTGAAGGTATTTTTCAACCTCAATTACTATTTTAACTATTTAACTATGTCCCTCCCAGTATTCGCCTTTTAAATCTGGCACCCACATATGTATATACATTGATTGCACGCTGTAATTTACACAAAACACTGAATTTCTTGTTGTTTGTCTATTTTTTGTTGTGCCCAAGTAAATAAACCTGTTTGCATGAGTTTTAATGAAATACAAAGGTAAAGACGAGCCAATAATAAAGTAGGATACATTTCTAGAATAAGATGACATGTAGTCATTCTGCAAACATATCAAACATCGCTGTAATGGTAAAATGTGCAACTTATCCAACTTCAAGGGGGATGAACAGTGACAGTATTTCTGAAACAGAGCAGTTTTTTGAACTTGTGTGGTTACAGTGCACCGTGTATAAACAATAGGAAAAGCCTTACTTGTGTTCCAGTGCTTTACACCAATCAATTTTAGAGTTAAAAAAACTAAAAAATCGGAACTTTAATGCAGATTAATTTAAAAAAAATAATATAAACCCACCACAAATACCAATAACATCCTGATTGGAAGGATCACTCAATAATTCATGTTTAAGTGTGAAAAGATACACTCTAATCAATCAGAATACATTTCTATCAAAAGTTCGCTGTGTCTCAATGCCGAGACCTCCTATCTGAGGGGCTTTGGTGTGCCCCACAAGCTGGCTAATAGCCCTGCAATACAGAAGTTCAATCAAGTGACACGAATAGTGCCCACAAAGTCAATGACTATTTACAATAAAGGTCTGATATACCAGTAAATCAGAAGTCCCTGCGTCTCGTAGAGACCTCCTATCTCAGGGGCTATGGTGAGCCCCACAATCTGGCTATTAGCCCTACAGTTAGATAGAGGAAACCCCACAGTATGGGCTCACAATCCAAACCAGGATGAAAAAGAGTAAAAAACATGCATTCATACTGCTAAAAACAACATTTTAGCCTTTAGATCCCCATTGGGAAAAGTATCTACTATCAGTGTAAGTATGGTTATGTAAAATTTACAACAACTCCTATTTTAACCCAATTTAATCAATGATTGTTATGAGAAACTGCCTGACCGGTTTCTTTTACTCCTGTTTTGCCATCTTTGGCTTTACCAAAGGCTAAATGGTCAAACAGCAGGGTTTAGAATACTTTAGGGAGGTTTGTTTAAGGGCCTTTGGCGCGTCCTGAGTGCGCATTACGTGATTATGCCATACACACGTCATCGCAACCAGCTTTATTGTTCTTCACAGTCAAATGTTCATACAGGCTGCTCCTCGATTAGAAGTCCTAGGAATCCAATATGGCGCCTGAGTCATGACATCATACATGACTAAAAAGAACCTTATTTATAACAAGGGCAAGTAACATATTAAGAGCTATATACAAAATACATACAAAAGTCATAAGGTATCAGGATTTGGAGGAATTATATGACAAAGACAAACATAGACAACATCCACAAATTAATAACAAGAGTACCAAAAATCTGAGTTCTGGTGAAATCAGGCCCTAAATGAGCTAAAGGACAGTGGAGATATTGTAATCAAACAGGCCGATAAAGGGGGCAATACAGTAGTCATGATTACTTGGCAATGTGTTTAAGGTTACCTAATGACAAAACCACTTATGCCATTTTGGAAAAAGACCCCACAAATCAGTTTCAAGCAGAACTAAGACATATTCTAGTTGAAGCCAAAAATTATGCTTTAATTAATAATAAAACTTCTGAATTTCTGCTGCCTAAACAACCTACGCACTCTGTCTTGTATGCTCTACCTAAAGTCCACAAAAAGTACCAGGTAGATATATTGTGTCAGGCACGGATAATTTGACACATAATATTAGTATGTTTATATGTGCATATCTTAAAAATTGGTGGTTACTTTGCTTCTTGTATAACATAATTACATAGTTACATTGTATTTAAGGTTGAAAAAAGACTTTCAGTCCATCAAGTTCAACCTTTTAAGATCTCCTCTGATCTGCAATATGCGGATTAACTATCAATACTGCCCCTCCAATTATCCATGATAACCCTGAATTCCCTTTTTAATTAGAAATAAATCTAGTCCCCTTTTAAAGTTATCTATCAAATCCGCTGTCACCACCTCCCCTGGTAGAGAATTCCACAGATTAACCACCCTTACTGTGAAGAACCCTTTTCTTTCTTTAAGGTGGAATCTTTTTACTTCTAACCTCAAGGGAGGTCCTCTTGTCAGTTGAAAACCTCTTGGCACAAAAAGCTCCCCTGACAAATCTTTATACTGACCCTGGATGTATTTATATAAGGTAATCATATCTGCTCTTAGACGCCTTTTTTCTAGAGAAAATACGTTTAATTTGGTTAGTCTTTCTTCATAACTTAGCCCCTCCATCCCCCTTATTAGTTTTGTAGCCCTTCTCTGTACCTTTTCAAGCTCTAAAATGTCCTTTTTATGAAGTGGTGCCCAAAATTTTATTCCATATGAGGGCGTACTAGAGATTTGTATAGTGACAGAATTATATTTACTTCCCTTGCTTCTATACCCTTCTTAATACATGCTAATATTTTATTTGCCTTTGCAGCTGCTGCTTGGCATTGAGCACTGTTACCTAGGTGGTTGTCCACAAGCTCCCAAATCCCTTTCAATGTCTGATACATCTAGATTTGCTCCATTAAGATTATAAATTGCATGGCTATTTTTCCTTCCCAGATTAGGGACACCACTGACTTATTGTGTCATTTACAGGATACAAATATCCCTAAAGACACAATTTTTGCTACTATTGATGTAGAACAACTCTACACAAGTATACCGCATGCTTTGGGTCTTAATGCAGTTGAATTATTTCTAAGAAGTAAAGGAACAACCTTAGCAGCTTATAATCAACTGATACTTGAGTTTTTGCAATGTATTCTTACAAATAATTATTTCTACTTTGATCAAAAATGGTACCATCAAAAGAAGGGCACCGCCATGGAGACTCCCTGTGCGCTCAATTACGCCAACCTATTTTTAGGTTGGTGGGAGGACACACATGTTTTTAATGATCAATGTCCAAATATACTAAAACAATTTAGTTTGGAACTGTTTCATTGATGACATACTGATATTTTGGATAGGTGCAATGAGTGAACTAAAATAATTTATTGTGGAGTTAAACAACAACACACTGGGCCTATATTTTACTTATGAAGCCAGAATGACTCAAATTACATTCTTGTATTTAACAGTAAATAAAGACACCTGTGGGAATGTAAATACATCAGTATATAGTAAACCCACAGCAACAAACTAATTTGTAACTTGGTCTAGTATGCACCCTTAATATCTCAAATGTGGGATACCCATAGGCCAATATGTAAGGGCCTGAAGGAACTATTCTACTGAGATTGACTTTAAGAGACAGGCTGACCTTCTGAGAGCAAAATTTAAGGCCAAAGGGTATCCAAATAGGTGTTTGCATATAAGAGAGCATTAGAAACTGAGAGAACTTCATTGTTATCTAAAAAAATGTAAATTATTGAGTGGAAATGGAGAAGATGCTGACAAAACTAGGTGCATCTTAACATTTGGACAGAACTCAGAGGACATAATACGGATTTTGAACAACCGTTGGCCGATTCTGAAGGCAGACAAAGATCTATCAGAAACTTTACCCAAGAGGGCCCTAGTAAAATACAGAAGGGCCCAAAATATAAAGGATGAAGTCACACACAGTCTATTTCAATCTGTAAGACCACAAAAATCTTGGATATGTCCCCTACAAGGCACATATCGCCGTGGGTAATGTAAGGCATGCCATTATGTATAACAAACAAAACAAAATGTTAATCCAAATAATGGCAAGACTTATAACATTGATAAGTTCTACAACTGACTCTCTACAGGGGTAGTGTATATAACCACATGTGCCTGTAACAAACTTTACATTGGCAAAACTATACGCCAAGTAAGAATATTAGAACATGACTATTTCATACAGAATGGTCTAGACACCCCAGTGTCAAGACATGTTAGAAAATTTCATAACAATGATGCAAATGCTATTAGATTTTGCGTCATAGATATTGTGATTCCTGGCCCTAGAAAAAGAAATTTGGACAAAATGCTACTACAAAAAGAATCTAGATTTATTTATTTATTAAATTCTTTAAGTCCGTTAGGACTGAATGAAGGGTTTTCTTTTACTCTGTTTATTTAATTTTTAATTTTCACATTTCACCACTTTACATTCAAACTATTAGGGGTATGATGTTTAGTATGCTCTATTTGCTTTAATTTAATACCAATATATATTATATAATTGGTTAAAATCTTCACTTGTCAGTCACCATAGAATTTGTTATATCCTCACATATAATAGTTGGCAAACTGCGATTTGTCGTCACGCATGAATGTTGGTGCTATGAGTGCCTTCGACGCTCATTGCAGCCAGCGGTGCAGTCACACATGCGAGCTTCGCAAAGCGAGGCGAAGCAGACGCCCAGCACTTAGGCTGCAATAAGCGTCGAAGGCGCTCATTGCAGCCAGCTGCGCCGTCACACATGCGAGATGAGCACTGAAGGCATGTAGTGTGTAACTCCAAAAACAAGAAAAATAATAAAAAAAGAAAAAAAGAATAACACACTCACACACAGCACAGGGGGAGAGCCAAGAAGCCTGGGAGTGAGGTTGCTAGTGATTTTAAGCCTTATTTTCCGTGTTTCGTCACTTGAAAATCGGCTAAGCGAGAAAAAAAATGGTGGACGCAAAATGTAAAAAATTTAAAACAGGATGAAAGCGAGGCTCTGCAGCACCAGGCACGCAGAACTTATAAATGACATAACGGCGTAAACAGTAACACTTACACTAACCACGCGTGGAACGTAGGACTTTGAAAATACAACCAACGAGTAACAAAAGCCTCACATTGTATGACAACCAGCATGGCCAGCCTTACAATTTCATTGCAGGTACTAACACTTAACCCAAGGCAGGCCTATAAAGTAAACAAAGGCGCTCATTGCGAGACACACGATGAGCACCGACGGTGCTCAGAGCAGGCTCGCAATGAGCACGGAAGGTGCTCAGAGGGCCCATAGCCTCGCATTGTGTAGCAAACAGCATTCCCTGGCTAACAATTTTATTGCCGTAATTTTTTGACTGGCAATTCGCTAATATATATATTATTTATGATTTAAAGCATGATTTAGTAAAACGTTTTTCAGCAGATGCAAACACTTTTAATTGTTTATTATCACTGTTATTTGTTGCTTTAATACCTATTATTATTATTATTATTTATTATTGGTTCTCCATCTTCTGGTACCTTAGGACTTTTGTATATATTTTGTATATAGCTGCTAATATGTTCCTTGCCCTTGTTATAAATAAAGTTAATTTTAGTCACGAATGATGTCACAACGCAGGCGCCATATTGGTTTTCGAGGACTTCAAATCCAGGAGCAGCCTGTAAAGTGAGGGAAAAAGTATTTGATCCCCTGCTGATTTTGAACATTTGTCTATATAATTTTAATGGTCGGTGTATTTTAACAGTGAGAGACAGAAAAACTAAATAAGCAAACAAGAAAAATGCATGTCAAAAAAGTTATAAATTGATTTGCAGGTCAGTTAGGGAAGAAAGTATTTGACCCCCAATCAATCAGCAAGATTTCTGGCTCCCAGGTGTCTTTTATACAGGTAACAAGCTGAGATTAGGAGCATTCTCTTAAAGGGAGTGCTCCTAATCTCAGCTTGTTACCTGTCCATAGAAACAATCAATCAATCAGATTCTAAACTCTCCATCATTTCCGAGCCAAAGAGTTGTCCAAGGATGTCAGGGACAAGATTGTAGACCTTCACAAGGCTGTAATGGGCTACAAGACCATCGCCAAGCAGCTTGGTGAGAAGGTGACAACAGTTGGTGCGATTATTTGCAAATGGAAGAGACACAAAATAACTGCCAGTCTCCCTCAGTCTGGTGCTCCTTGCAAGATCTCACCTTGTGGAGTTTCAATGATCATGAGAAAGGTGAGGAATCAGCTCAGAACTACACGGGAGGATCTTGTTAATGATCTCAAGGCAGCCGGGACCATAGTCACCAAGAAAACAATTGGTAACACAGTACGCCGTGAAGGACTGAAATCCTGCAGTGCCCACAAGATCCCCCTGCCCAGGAAAGCACATGTACAGGCCCATTTGAAGTTTGCCAATGAACATCTGAATGATTCGGAGGAGAACTGGGTGAAAGTGTTGTGGTCAGATGAGACCAAATCAAGCTCTTTGGCATCAACTCTACTCGCCATGTTTGGAGGAGGAGGAATGCTGCCTATGACCCCAAGAACACCATCCCCACTGTCCAACATGGAGGTGGAAACATTATGCTTTGGGGGTGTTTTTCTGCTAAGGCGACAGGACAACTGCACCGCATCAAAGAGACGATGGACGGGGGCATGTACCATCAAATCTTGGTTGAGAACCTCCTTCCCTCAGCCAGGGCATTGAAAATGGGTTGTGGATGGGTATTCATGGAGTTCACCAGAGCTTCACAGGTTGCCACAAGAGTCGTCTTTTACTCCTCCATAATGACATCACAGAGCTGGTGGATGTCCTTGCACCCCGCCACCTTCCGTTTGAGGAGGCCCCATAGATGCTCAATAGGGTTTAGGTCTGGAGACATGCTTGGCCAGTACCGTCAGCCTCTTTAGCAAGGCAGTGGTCGTGTGTTTGGGGTCGTTATCATGTTGTAATACTGCCCTGCGACCCAGTCTCCAAAGGGAAGGGATCATGCTCTGCTTCAGTATGTCACAGTACATGTTGGCATTCATGGTTCCCTCAATGAACTGTAGCTCCCCAGTGCCGGCAGCACTCATGCAGGCCCAGACCAAACATATATACACATATGTCTATATGTGTCTATATGTCTTCTATAATATGTTGTGTTGATTCCCCCTATATGCATATATCTGCTGACGTCAGATGCGGCCTCCACTCTCTCTGCATCACTGTTTACGTTCGAAATTGAGGGTTTCATCTCATATCACTGTTCTGGTGCTCTTGGTGCCTTATCGGTTTATCTGTCATTTAGGGATTATTTCAACTACCTTTCCTCAGTATAGATGTACACTTTTGGTGGTGGGATTGTCATGGTCTGGGCCTGCATGAGTGCTGCCGGCACTGGGGAGCTACAGTTCATTACGGGAACCATGAATGCCAACATGTACTGTGACATACTGCCGCAGAGCATGATCCCCTGCCTTCGGAGACTGGGCCGCAGGGAATTATTCCAACATAATAACGAGCCGAAACACAGCTCCAAGACGACCGCTGCCTTGCTAAAGAAGCTGAAGGTAAAGGTGATGGACTGGTCAAGCATGTCTCCAGACCTACACCGTATTGTGCATCTGTGGGGCATCCTTAAATGGAAGGTGGGGGAGTGCAAGGTCTCTAACATCCACCAGCTCCATGATGTCATTATGGAGGAGTGGAAGAGGCCTCCAGTGGCAACCTGTGAAGCTCTGGTGAACTCCATGTCCATGAGGGTTAAGGCAGTGCTGGAAAATAATGGTGGCCACGCAAAATATTGACACTTTTAGGTGTACTTACTTTTGTTGCCAACGGTTTAGACATTAATGGCTGTGTGTTGAGTTATTTTGAGGGGACAGCAAATTTACACTGTTATGTAGGTTGTACACTTATACCTTCAGATTGTAGCAGAGTGTCATTTCTTCAGTGTTGTCACATGAAAAGATATAATAAAATATTTACAAAAATGTGAGGGGTGTACTCACTTTTGTGAGATACTGTGTATATATATATATATATATATATATATATATATATATATATATATATATATTATCCTTCATTTGCAACGTGCCAATGAATTCCATAGCTTAGTTAAGTACAAGGCGAAAACTATTATAATACATTGCAAAAGATTAGAGGGCACTGTCTTTGAGATTAAAATCAAATGTTAGTAATCCCTTGATTTACTGTGCACTATTTCCTATGAGGAGAAAACAGCCCTCACATCAACTCAAGTAAAATAAATGTGTATTAAATTCCCTCCTAGTATACACTACTTGATGAAACATCACATTTATTTATATCTATTTTTGTTGAGCCCAAATACAAGCATACATATATTTACCCGATTATAAGGTTATTTTCTAAAATTTATAAGTAGTGAAAAGAAAAGAAGAGCATTTAATCCAATTAAGCAAAAATTTTCTACAAATAGACAAGATCATTTAACCGGGCATAAGTATTTGTATAATTATACTGTACTTTGTACAACATAAAGCATTGCATTAAATCAAAAATAATATATAGATATAATGGATCTCTTCTGTAATCTCCACAGTATTTCAGTATTTGCTTGTTTGGAATTAGATAACCTCTACATAAGAACAAGGATATTGATGTCTTTTTAATTAGAGGATACAAATTAAACATGCTCTGTTGGCGTACCTTTCCTGCCCCTTGAGTAGCGGGATACAAATAAGAGTCCTTTGTGCTGTTTCTCTCCATTATAAGAAGGCGCTGGAATAACCTATATGCCCCAATGAGGAGCTCACGTGTAATGATGCATAGAGAACACTGGCCGGATCACTGGCTTTGGTCCGGGGGCTTCTGGTTTTATGGCTCCTGAATGCTTGTTCACTGACTGTATAATATTAATTTTCTCCTTTAGGAATATTCATTCAAGTTAATGAAAATAAGTGTAGCTTTTGTTAAAAAAAATACATATAAACACATAAAAAATTGCTTTAGATATATTGCAAAATTAATAGAATGGATGGACCTATTGGCCTAGATTCACTAAGATGTGACTTGTTCTAGAGCAGCAGTTCCCACCCTCATGCCAAACTTACACTAGAACTTTAGCATCTGCTTCCCTCCACCCCTATTAGATGAAAGCAGTCTATTTGCATGCAGTGGACTCTGCAGGGATGGAGGGCTTGCTGAAAGCTGACAACCTTACCTTGCTTAGTGAAAAAGAGTCCAATACCTTCAAATCAAAGCAAAGTAATGGTGAAAAGGGGCGACAACACCGATTGGCTGGAAATAATTGGGGTGGTAAAAAGGGGTGTGTTCTAAAATCCACCATGAGGGCTTGCAAAAGCCAAAAAAGCATTACCTTGGACATGGACAAGGACGCTGCACAGTGGATGAGGATCAAACTCGTTCTTTTCCAGGCCAGGGCGCTACTTAGAAGATTTGGGCTGAAAACCACCATGTGGGCATGCGAAAGCCAAAAAAGCATTACCTTGGACATGGACAAGGACGCTGCACAGTGGATGAGGATCAAACTCGTTCTTTTCCAGGCCGGGGTGCTACTTAGAAGATTTGGGCTGAAAACCACCATGTGGGCATGCAAAAGCTAAAAAAGTATTACCCTGGACATGGACAAGGCCACTGCACAGTGGATAATTGCCGCTATGATCTGCAATGAAGGCTCACTGAAGCTGAAAACCATACCTTGCTTAGTAGATATGGGCGGAAATCAGCGAATGATTTTCCTTTTCTGTACCTGTACATCACTCTCATGTCCCCATCACAGCCATTTTACACCATCGCAACTCATACACACGCCAAGCTATTAAATGCATTAAGTAGGTGACTTTGCTAATCACCACTTATAGATCTAATAAAGAGACACTTTTTTACTCATAGTCGCAAGACTGTGAGTCTCTTCTTTTCGATACACCCATACCCTCACAATCACCATTTGGGGAAGAAGACTGGAGAAAGCAGTTTTGTTGCAAGGGATCGCTGCACCTGGTATACTGTAGCTTAGACAAACTGCTTGGAGATTGCAAAGAAAATAAAAGGTACAATTTCAAGTGACTGTTTTGACCCCAGGGAGAAGTCTGTTGAATACAGCCCTCACCAGCGAAATGTTTTAAGGGTCCCTGTGGTGAGGCTTTTGGAGAGAAGAGCCCCACCCGTCTGCTTAAAGGGAATGATTAGGTCTGAAGAAGAAACGCCCATAAATGCCGAAACGCGTCTGCGGTTTGCTGTTTTTCCTGTTCAGGGTAGAATTGCTGGGCATTTAAGGGCTGGGTCACTCTTTTGAGTGAGACCAGACTGATATACAGGATATTTCTCTCTGTGAAGGTCACAAGTGAGCTAAAAGAGGTTGCTCTCAGAGTGGCTTATCATGGCCATAGAACTAACCTATTAAGGTTGGTTCGTTCTCTGATGAGCACCTCTGACTTAGTTTTTCTGTTTATGCAAATTACCCTTAGGGTTTAGTTTCCCTTAGGGTAATAGGGGACTCCTGACGTGGACCCCTTGCTCACTGTACCTTAGGGAGTTCAGCTGCACCTCACTGATGAGGCCCATAAAGGATGAAACGCATCTGGAGTTTGCTGTTTCTCTTGTTCAGGGTAGAATTGCCTGGTATTTCAGGGCTGGCTCACTCTAGTGAGTGGGACCAGACTGATATACTACAGGATATATCTCCCTGTGAGGGGCACAAGTGAGCTAAAAGTGGTTGCCCTCAGAGTGGCTTATCATGGCTATAGAACTAATCTATTGTTTCTGAAGAAGAAAGACCTGGAAAATAAAACAACTGCAAGAGACGAAAAGCGACTCTGGGGCTATTAAGGCTGCTCCTGCAGTCAGAAAGTTTTTATAGTGTAACATATAAATTAATTTTGCTGTAGTTTATTTTAATTTCTGAATTAACATAGTAAAAAAATAATTGTCAGCATTTTTGACTTCGCAATCATTTTTAGAAGTAATCTTCTGTGAGGAGGAAGTTGCTTTATAGACAGGTAGCACCTGGTCTCCAATAAATGCGGCTTATAGACTATTATATGAACCACTTTGGGACAGTGTCAGTTGGGAAAATTAATTAACTGCAAACTGCACATTTTGTTCTTTTAACATATTTTTACGATTCTGTTATCTGCATAGACCTTGTAATATAAACTTAGGAAAAGACATCTGTTATAGTTGGATAACAATACAAAATGCTAAACAATTAACTTTCTGTTTGTCACAGCTTAAATGTCCACTGTAATGATCATACAATTTGTTTGGTTAATAAAATCAGTCATTTTACAGCCCGTCACTGCTTTAAAAGGACTTTTTTTAGGATTTTTTTTTTCTCTCAATATGAATCTTTGAATAAGGTTAATCCTCCTCAAGGTGTTATGGATAAGGATCAGTACAAAATGCATAACTGTATTTGTGCACCTACTTATATATCTTATCTTTGCAGTATTACCAAGTTTTACTAATAAATGCTGAATCATTGGGAGCTCTAAGATGGAGGATTTGTCACACCCCTGCATACAAGATGTAGGCAGCACAATTTGCGGTCTGTTAAGGATGACGAGTCTTATCACACCCTGAGCACAAGGAGGAGAACGCCATCTTTCCTTTGTCCTAAACTTCTGACCAATGAGAGGAAGACTCATCCCCCTGTGGGATGACACCTAGAGACTCCTTAATGCTTTTAACCCAATGTCTGATCAAGGTCTCATAAAAGCGGACACCTCAGAACCAATGAATTACCGAATAAACCTGATGTTTTGCTTAATTGTAACTTTTATCTGATTACTAAAAACTATATAGATGACGGCTGACGTAATAAAACTAGGAGAGAGAAAGCTGTATACCAGAACTCATTGTTGGTGTATTATTTCTCTAAGGTGTGCACACTATATAAATATTGGTAATTTGGCCAGGGACAGATATTTCTGAAAAATACTTTGTTATTTCCCAAACAAATGGCGCTCGAACAGGGACTTGAGGTTTAACCGAACTGCAGCGGACAAGAGGAATTCGGACAGACTTCATGGGAACAGGCGGAGCCTGATCACCTCCGGTACACGGTAAGGACATGATTAGTACCTTATCCGTGTAGACCTGTTCTTGGGATTCTGCCCGTTGTCCAGCTCCGCTGTGAAGGGAGGTTCCAAAAGTACAGGTGATATCTTGCCTCAAGTCCATTTAAATCCTGTACAAGAGATAGTGATATCTGTCGCCTGTGTGTGTCTGTTGGTAGTGTGGGTTGAACGATTGTGATTTCTTAGATATTGTGGTTCGGGGGGCATACACGTGTATGTGTGACTCTCTGGAGACGGATGACTTGTGCCCAGAGACGCACATAACCCAGAAAGGTCACACATATGGGCTTGCATATACTTACCCTGGGGATTGGGATTGCTTTGCATACTTTCCTGGAAAGGGTCTATGCATGCTGGATAGATGAATATCTCTTGGGGGTCATGATGTCCTAGCCTTGGTAGCCTTGGTAACCCCAAGAGACGTCTGTCATTTACTACGGGTGGTTAAACGTGTATGTCTGACACATACTTCAGTGGCAGATTGATAGTGTTGTAAAGCACAATAAGCCCTGACGGTGTCGGTTTGTAAGCACATAATAGTGCATAATCCCGAATCACATATCTTTAAATCTAAAGTTTTCTGCAGAAAAGGTTTGATGATTATAATGTTATATGCTATGTCATTGCTGGTTGTGATGCATGTTTTGGTGAGAAATGTAGCTTAGAATTTCTCTCCCTGTACACTGAAGCTGAAAGCTGATTTCTGTGCAGCTGTGTGTGACAATCAAGGTCAAACACACAGACTGCGAGAAAGGAGAAATTCCTCACCCCCTCCCATTTTGTTTAACTCTTTCAAGGACGTATCTTAGTTAAGAGAATTCTTTCTATATATATGCTTAAGGTCGTATGAACTCCTACAATAATTGAAGAGTTTGTACAGTAAGTGTTTCTATTCATGTTTTCATGATGTTGCACGTGAAATAATGTTTGTGTAAAAGTAGGTGTGTCCTGGGAGGAGATTGATTTAAAAAGTAAATAGTTCAAGATATAAATGTGATATGATTAAGTCCTGTTGATGCCTCTGTCCACTACTCTCATTGCTATCCCTTACCAGCAGTTAAGCGGTTACAGACTGCAAGGTATAGTCCCAGGAGGGCGATAACGACGATCTGAGTTTAGAGAAGACGTACGAATTAACCCTTCGTAGCAGTCGAACAAGTCAGATCTTCTTCTTCTTCTTCAAAGCCTTTCTCAGACTTGCTGTCTCTCCCTCTCTCTGTATTACTACCGTGTTAAACACCTGCTGCTAAAATACGTGTTTGCTTCATATAGAAATATGGGGCAGAATCCCAGGATATAGTTAAAAAAAGGGGGAGTGAGGCTGTAGTGAGCCGATGCGAGAAGATGTTCAAAGTGTGTGGTATTACCAGTGTCGTAGGAGGGCATTTGAAGGCAGAAGAGTGGCGTAAAGTGTTGAGAGATAAAAAAGGACAGTTACAAGATTGTGGTTTGTTGCCTAGTGCAGAGATGTGGTACAAAGTGGCTAGAGCAATTGCACAGGAAGGTTGGATAGAAAAGGAGATTGAATTGAAAGGACGAAAAATTTATGTGTATCATGCTCCATGTGAAGTGGTCAGTCCCCCGAATTCACCCGTTGTCCCCTCTACAATACAAGCAATCTGTCACCCTAATGTACCACAGCTACTACATACTGCCGAACAAAGACATTGCACCCAGCCACAATCAAAAGATGGCACCCACACACACACGAAGGAGGAGCTGCACTCACCCCCGAATTCTGCCCATCATAACGTGATGTCACTCGTCGCATCACCTGTCCAAGGGGCTCCGCCCATTACTCCTACCGCTCCAAAAACACATCCCACTTGCTTGTATCCAGTAATGACTCCAAACGGGACACTGTATTCCCCATATCCGATATTTCCATCTGTTGAGGCACCAATTGTAACAGAACATTCACCTGCAAGTGCTGGACCCCATAGTGTGCATAGTTCACACAGCTCTGTCACAAGCCCGCTGTTCGCCCCCCTCCCCAAGCCCAGAACACCACTGGAAGCCCAAGCTCTGCCCATCAATCATCGACAAGATAGTTCAGACGAATCGGATGACGACATAAGGGGAGGAGAGGGGGCGGAAGAATGGACGGATATGAAGTCCAGTTCAAAAGTGAAACCTAAGAGGAGAAACAAGAAAAGGGGAAGTCTAATGTACGTTGCATTTACCCCGACACAAGCCACCTCCCTTATAAACACATTGCCAGACCCTGAAAAACAACCTATGCCTTTCTATAGGAAAATGGTACAAATCCAAAAAACATACTCGGCAGCCTGGGCGGACCTTGTTAGCTTGTGTGAAATCAAGGCAGGAGATTCATACTGGCCTATTATGCGGAATGCAATAGATCCTTATGGTACAAATCGTTCAAAGCATGACTTTACATCAGGCATACAGTTCTGTGATCTGTTAAGATATTGGCAAAGGATAAATTGGCAGATCAAGCAGTTAATTTACAAGATATCAAACAGGACAAAGACGAGTCAGTAGAAAAGTTTCACGCACGACTCACACAAGTATTTACAGATCTTCGTTTCAGCCCACATAATAAAACACATACGCAGATGTTAAGTACAGCTTTCGTGCTGGGATTACATGAGACAATTCAAAAGGGCCTATTGACATCTAGACCAGAATATAGAGTGTTACCTTTAGACACCTTACTGCTGGTTGCTAAAGGACTGGAGACAGCGGCGGCTAATTAACCTGTATCATCAGCATCTAAGAAGACTGCTGTACTTATGGTGAATTCTGAGCAATCACCACGGAAAGAAACAAGACAGTGTTTTAATTGTGGGAAATCAGGACACCTTAGCAAGAATTGCAAGGCACCCAGGAAGCCGAGACCTAGACAGCAGACAGATGATACTAATGCAACGCCTGTGCTTCAAGCTACAGCATAGGACGGGGGTGAACCTGTGTCAGTGTCCCCTATTCTGGCAGTTTCTTCAGGGGATGGCGAGGTAGGACCACAAGCTATGGTGACACTACCAATAGAGGGGACTCCCACAACCTTTCTCATAGACACAGGTGCAGCCAGAAGCGTTTTAAGAAAACAAGATCTGCCCGATATATCTTACCTGTCTGACATTGATGTCGCTTGTGTAGGAGTAGATGGTGTCCCCATCTCCAACCATTTAACCCAACCTATGCAAATAGGCCCATTTCCAGACCTACTTGCAAGATTTGTAGTATCCTCTACATGCCCTATAAATCTGTTAGGTGCAGACGTGCTTTCCCGACTACAAGCATCTATCTCATTCACCCCAGATGGAACTGTACAAGTGTCTTCACCTCTACAAGTCACGGACACGTCAGCACTCTGCTCACTGCCCATATTACTACACATAGATGCCAATAGCATCTGTAATACAGGGCCAGCTGATATCTTGGACAAGATTCCAGCAACACTCTGGTCACAAGGACCAGAAGATATTGGACACCTAAAGGTGCCACCAGTCATAGTAAAACTAAAACCCAGAGCAGAGTTACCACGCAAGCCACAGTATCCTCTGAAGCCAGCACAAATAGATGCGATCTCTCAGCAGATAGAGAGATTAGTGCAGCAAGGGGCGTTGATCCCATGTACGTCACCATGCAACACACCCCTCTTTCCAGTAAAGAAGAAATCCAAAAAGGGAGAACCAGTAAAATATCGTATGGTGCAAGATTTGTGAGCAGTCAATGAAACAAACATATTAGACACTCAGATAGTGCCTAATCCGTACACTCTCCTTTCTGGAATACCACCAGCAGCTGCATACTTTACCGTAGTGGATTTAGCAAATGCTTTCTTCAGTATTCCCCTTGATCCTTCTTGCCAGTATCTGTTTGCTTTCACGCATGATCATAATCAATACAAATGGACTGTAATGCCTCAAGGAGCGCAGAATTCGCCCAGCCAGTTTGCCAAAGCTATGAGCCATATCCTTGACTCCTGGCAACAAGCTAATCCTGACATTGTATTGCTGCAGTATGTTGATGATCTCTTGCTGTGTGCTGAAGATCTTCCCACAGCCACAAGGACCTCAGAAAGCTTGCTGAGACACTTGGCAGAACAAGGATGCAAAGTATCCAGAGACAAACTACAATGGTGTAAGCAGACAGTCATATTTTTGGGACACTGCCTGTCAAAAGGTGTGCGTCATCTTACACGCGCCCACGTGCAAGCAATAGAAGACATGTCAGTCCCTGAAGGACACAGACCCCTGCATGCTTTCCTAGGTCTAATATCTTACTGCAGAGCATGGATTCCAGAAGCATCCCTTCTAATGCAACCCTTGTATGACGTATTAAAGACTGAGCCATATCAGATGACACAAACAGCTCTGGATAATTTCTACACCCTGAAGAAAGCTACGGTATTTCAATAGCACCAGCACCAGGATTACCAAACTATGATCTCCCATTCAAGCTCTTTGTGTCAGAAAAAGAAGGTCATGCAATGGGAGTCTTGACACAGTCCCATGGAAACAGACAACGGCCTATTGGCTATTTCTCATGTCAATTGGATGCTGTGGTAAGAGGTGGACCGTCTTGCCTCAGAGCAGCACTGGCAGCACATGCCTTACTGGACAAAACCAATGACATAGTCCTTGGTTATCCTCTCACAGTTCTGGCACCACATGATATTGCGGCCATCATACAGCAGACTCAACCTAAGCACATGACTACAACCAGACACCTCCGTCTGCAATGTTCCCTCCTTCTACCAGACAATGTTACCTTACAGAGATGTTATGTTGTCAATCCAGCCACTCTCTTACCATTTCCAGAGGGGGGAGATGAGGAAGATGGATACTTTTGGTACAGCCTGATTTTGAACCCAAACTCAGGAATAACCAATCTATATGTAAAAAGACATCTACTGGAAGGTGGTGGAAACAGCCAGACGCCCACAGATGAGACACAAGACCCTTTATATTGCACACTGTGGAATAAACAATCTCCAGGCTGAGATTTCCAATATGAAGCAAGACTCACTAAATTGAAGCAGGTCACCTTAAAACTAAAGACATTGTACAACAATGCAGCAGGTGATAGTGCATTTACGGTGGAGCTCCCGCAAGAAGCAGAAACGCTCTACAAACATTGGGATACAGAAATTCCACATGTTGCAGTATCCAAGTTTGCACCAGATGGATGGAAGACATTGGGAGCTGCATTAAAATGGTGGGAATCTGCAGAGGAAGAGGAGTTGGAAGAGGAAGGAATGGAAAAGAAAAATCTCCACTGGCAAGCAGACAGCACTCCCAGTATACAAGCCAGAGACTCATATGCAGTCCCAGGACTCACAAATCCACCCCATGACTGCCTTCAGCAAATGGAAATGGAGACCTCACACCTTGCGAATGTAAAGGAACTTGCGCTGACAGACCCAGACATCACTCTGTATGTAGATGGATCAAGGTATGCTGATGAGAATAGAAACGCTGTGACTATGGAAAAAGATGTGATACGAGCCTTCTCACTACCTCCCTCCATGTCAGCACAAGAAGCAGAGTTGATTGCATTGACCAAGGCCTGTGAGATTGCGACAGGAGTCCGAGCCAATATCTACACAGACTCAAGGTATGCTCTGGGAGTGACTCAAGACTTTGGAGTAATTTGGAGAGCCAGAGGATTCATGACAGCCGCAGGCACTACAGTGAAGCATGATAAAGCCATCCGTGAACTGTTAGAAGCTCTAACACTCCCAAAGGAAGTAGCCATACTGAAGGTAAAGGCACATGGGAAGCTAAATTCAGACGAAGCACGAGGAAATCATCTAGCAGACCAGACGGCTAAGCAAGCAGCAATGACAACACAGGAAATGGAAAGGAGAGAGGTGGATGGAGAAATAAACATTTATACAATGCAGACTCTGCCAACAGATTTAAAATTGCTTAAAAGAATTGCAAAAGACGGCAGGTCCAGAAGAAGTGAACAAGTGGAAGGCAAAGGGAGCAGCTTTGAAAGATGGACTATATGTTGACAATCTGAGATTGTGTTTGCCAAGAAGCTTGTACCCAGCAACAGTACAATGGGCACATGGGCCAGCACACCTGTCAAAGACTCTCATGAATACCTTAATAAACAAGTATTACATGGCCCCAGGCATCACTACTCTGACAAGCACTTACTGTAAATGGTGCAGTATTTGTGCCAAGTGCAACGTAGGCCGCACTGAGAAACCACCACAGAGACATTTGGCAAAATCATTATATCCATTCCAGAGGATACAAATTGATCATATTCAGATGCCAAAGAGTGGTCGGTATGAATATGCATTAGTCATCGTGGACATGTTCTCAGGATGGCCAGAAGCCTACCAAGTTGTAAACATGACAGCAAAGACAACCGTGAAACACTTATTAACAGAGGTCATCTGCAGATATGGGGTCCCTGAAGTGATTGAGAGTGACCAGGGACCAGCTTTTACAGCAGTACTGGCCAAAGAAATATGGACAGCCCTAGGAGTGACCCTCTCCTTTCATACGCCTTACTCAATGTAGTGGGAAGGTGGAACGTATGAATGGTACCTTGAAATCTAGGATGCTAAAAATGTCACAGGAAACTGGTATGCCATGGCCTGAAAGTCTCCCCATAGCCTTGTTCAGTGTCAGGTATACCCCTAGAGGGGAAACATGCATTGTCCCCCCATGAGATCCTGTTTGGGTCTGCTCCTAGACTAGGGTGCTACTTTCCTCAGCAGCTACAGCTAAAGTCTTATGTACTTGTTGACTATGTAATTGCATTGTCCACCGCACTGACTAAAATCCATGCACAAGTGTTCTCTTCTATTCCAGATTCGGAAGTAATCACTGGTACTCATCAACTACTTCCTGGAGACTGGGTCCTAGTTATGAAATTTGTGAGGAAAACCCCTTTGGAACCCAGATACGAAGCCCCATTCCAAGTGCTACTGATCACAGCTACATCAGTTAAGCTGGAAGGGAAAGCTACTTGGGTCCACGCATCCCATTGCAAAAAGGTTCCTCCTCCTGATGATCAGGAACCAACACAATGAGTACAATTCAGTGGTTTGTCCTGTCCCTCATGATAATTTCAAATATTGCTCAACAGGTAACCATTACAAAAGGTAAAGATGGTATCACATTTTGGTATAATTCACGTAATACACATGTTGCCACATACACCTTTGACTTTTGCGACATTGTTTCTTGCCCTTCAATCCCTGAACAATGTGATATATACAAGAGAGATATGTATATATGTGTCATTGATGAAACTGTTGGAAAACACTGTGACACATGGAGAGCAGCGGGATGGGGCACTGGGACACTTTGGGGGTATAGACCTCGAAGTGCTGCAGATAAGAAAGATGACCAGGGTAGGTCCCTCCTTGACCGAATGACTTTAATAAAGACTGGTCGATGTCTGAATAGTGGGGTATCTGGTTCTGATATGCAACTGACTCTGACCATACAAAACCCTTGTCCCATGAATGCTGATACATATATACTGAGGGCTTGGGCTAGAGGGCAGAGTGCAGAACTGAAGGGCAAGTTTAAGATAGCAGATTTATACAAACACCCAGATTTACCTCTGGCATTGCAGTCATTGAAGTCAGGGCCCCAGATCATTCGAACAATGGCTGCTACTGGTGACCCAACATATGAGGACACATTAGCTACTGAGACTGGATTCTCAGACCTTAATGTATGGTTAGAATGGATGAAGTACAACGTACAAGAAAGTAATAAGACTAACTGTTATGTATGTGGCCATGCTAGACCTCACTTGGGCACTGTTCCACTTACTATACCTTTGCAAGAAGAGAAATGTTTTCTGAAACTGTTCAAAGGATATAGTCATACAGATGAGTGTGAACAATGGAGAAACACGTACCCTGTGGTAACCAATAACCCCCATCCAGGGAGAGGTATAACTATATACCCCGGAAATTATACGTGTTACAGGAGAAACGTTTCTCAGGGGTTCAACTTGCAGAAGTTCCCACGTGGATTTTGTCACACATATAGAGATGGTTTATCCACACTGCTAGTCAATCAGACCCGATCTTTAGGGGACATATATTGGTTGTGTGGAGATATGAAACTCAGGGTAAGACTGCCAGGAGTATGGCGTGGGGAATGTACCTTGGCTAAAGCCATAATGCCATTACACATTGTCCCAACTTATTATGATGACAATTTACCTAATGCCCCCCAAACAAGGTCTAGGAAGAGAAGACAAACTTTATCATCTGAACCTCTGGAAAGTTTTGACCCACATGTGTATATTGATACTATTGGAGTCCCAAGGGGGGTGCCCGACCAATTTAAGGCCCGAAACCAGATAGCAGCAGGATTTGAATCACTGATACCAATGATTGGTGTAAACAAGAATGTTGCCTGGATTAATTATATCTACTATAATCAGCAACGATTTGTTAACTACACTAAGTATGCCTTAAAAGGCATTGCAGAGCAATTAGAGGCTACATCACACATGGCCTTCCAGAATCGTATGGCATTAGACATGATCCTTGCAGAGAAGGGTGGAGTTTGTAAAATGCTTCCTGACACCAGTACGTGTTTTACATACATTCCTGATAATACAGGTCCAAATGGTAAGATCACACTGGCAATCCAGAAATTGGCTAATCTTGGTCAAGAATTAAAAGAAAATTCTGGCACTATAGATTATTGGGAATCCTGGTTTGGTTGGATGAATGGTTGGCAGAAAGTGTTATTGCAGATAGGGATGGCCATCTTTATTGTCATAATCTTGTTAGCCTTCCTCTTATTTTGCATTATCCCCTGTATACGCAACTACCTTCAGAAAACTGTGGACAAAGCTTCTCCCACCTTTATCCACCAAGATTTAGACATAGATCTGTATGGACAGAATGATGATTGTAGGACATCCCATCTTCTGATGCGGACTCTAACTGGCTCTAAGGAGAGTGTTCTGTGAGCTGAGCTACACTATATCTGAGTACTATGGTCCGTCTCCAAGCTTAGCTACACTATTAGATATTAGAGGCTTGTTAGGTCTTCCCCATGCCGCATAGGTCATAGTGTAGGTGTGACGTCAGGTCATGGCAAGCCCGATCGAACGAAGATATGTACCTATGACTTACACACATACAATGCTTTCAACATCCAGAAATAGAAGACATAAAGAATAGTGCTCTGGAAGGACCATAGTTGAGACATATATCTATTATAACAAGATATTTAGTTTTAGACACCCGATATAAGAATAGGGTGTTATACTTATAATCAGTAAGCTTTACTAATAGCTGTGAGTGTGACAAATATATTATGTCATTTTAGGGGGGACTGTTATGGATAAGGATCAGTACAAAATGCATAACTGTATTCGTGCACCTACTTATATATCTTATCTTTGCAGTATTATCGTATAACCAAGTTTGACTAATAAATGCTGAATCATTGGGAGCTCTAAGATGGAGGATTTGTCACTCCCCTGCATACAAGATGTAGGCAGCACAATTTCCGGTCTGTTAAGGATGACGAGTCTTATCACACCCTGAGCACAAGGAGGAGAACGCCATCTTTCCTTTGTCCTAAACTTCTGACCAATGAGAGGAAGACTCATCCCCCTGTGGGATGACACCTAGAGACTCCTTAATGCTTTTAACCCAATGTCTGATCAAGGTCTCATAAAAGCGGACACCTCAGAACCAATGAATTACCGAATAAACCTGATGTTTTGCTTAATTGTAACTTTTATCTGATTACTAAAAACTATATAAATCATGGCTGACGTAATAAAACTAGGAGAGAGAAAGCTGTATACCAGAACTCTGTGTTGGTGTATTATTTCTCTAAGGTGTGCACACTATATAAATATTGGTAATTTGGCCAGGGACAGATATTTCTGATGAAAAATACTTTGTTATTTCCCAAACAAAGGTAATTCTATTATACAATTGAAACTTCACCTACTTCTATTATGGGCCCAGATTAACAACTTCTTACCCTCTTGAGCCTCTCTTTTCTTCTTGTTCTTCCTCATGAGAGGTGATATATTGCCCACGGGAGCAATATCTCATGCTGTTCAGACACTAAGGCCCTCATTCAATTGCAATTTGGCCAATTGAATAGGGCTCTAAATAAGCACATAACATATATTTTTTAAATAAGTTTATAGTTAGTGAAAACCTTGCTTTTGGATAGATGTTTACTAACTAAAAACTTCCTTAAAAAAATATGTTTTTTGCTTATTTAGACCCCTATTCAATTGGCCAAATTGCAATTGAATGAGGTCCTAAGTATGTTACTGTCAGCGTAGCATGAGACGCCTGTAGTGTGAAACCCCTTCACCCCTATCATAGTTACATTGAGGAAGATAAAATCAATAATTAATCTAATTAAAAAATATCTAAAACAAAAAAAGTCTAAAACTTTATCAACCTTTAAAAGCCTTTATTATCTAACATATATTTATATATATATGAACAGTCTTGTAGCATTAAATAGATATTACAGTATATTGATAATCCATTATCCCTTTCAAGTACAATGGAGAAGGGGTCACACGATCCTCAGTTCTTACCTTTTCTCTGTGACCTTCCATACATCGTCTCTTTCTGTTATTTAGTTTACGGCTCTACCATTTTTACCACGTCATTCTGGCAATCCATCCCCCCAATCCCAGTTCCTTTAAGGCAAGCCAAAGAATGGAGTAACCTAGAATCTCTCTAGGTATACAGTGGGTTCATTTTTCCATAATTCCTTGGGCATATTTATTAGTAGTAATAAACATACCTTTTGGTTGTATGTTTTTATAGGGTATTTTGATGGTTTTGGATATCTTTAGCTAATAAACGTTGGGTTCATATTTTGGTTTCAGACTATGAAAATGATACATGAAAATGTTCCTATGTTTATCATGAGAAACAGTGACTATGATGGTCAGTGGACTGCAGAGCCAATAGTTTTCTTTTGTGGTTTGAACCAGTTTTTGGTTTGTTTGTTTTTTCTTGTGAAATCAATAAAAATATTTTAAAAAATGTGAACAAAAGTGAACTGTGGCACTTCTGCATTACAGACAGGCTATTATAATATTATCTTCCAATGTAACAGCAAATATGCATATTTTAAAAGCGCATTTAAAATAGGAATTCTTAGAAATGTTTTGTTACTTTTATGCACCATCATATAGAAAACTAAATATCATGTGGAAACACTTTTTACATTTTTAACTCTACAAATTGTAAATATTCCAATAAACATCTACATAGATAATGAGGATGGAGAATTGGCCACACATTTAAGAGGCTGCTTCATGTGGTCAGGCAATAAAGTCACTGCCCCTCTGAACTCCATCAAGTTCATGTTCATTGCTTCAGTGACCTCATCTATCCATCTCCGCCTCTGTCGTCCCCTTCTTCTTGTGCCTTCTATCTTTCAAAGCTTTAGAGTCTTTTCTAGGGAATCCTGCCGTCTCATAATATGGCCAAAATATTTGAGCTTCACCCTCATGATCATACCTTCTAGTGAATAGTTTGTCTTGATTTCCTGAAGTATTGATTTCTTGGATCTTCTTGCAGTCCAAGGGACTCTAAGCAGTCTTCTCCAACACCACAATTCAAAGGCATCAATTCTACGTCGCTCAGACTTCTTTATAGTTAAGCTCTCACACCCCTATGTTACTACTGTGAATACCATAGTTCAAACTATGCAGACTTTTGTTGATAATTTAATATCTTTACCTTTTACTAGCTTATCCAAGCTTGCCATAGCTCCCCCCCCCCCAGAAGCAAACGTCTTTTAATTTCATGACTACACCATCACCATCTGCAGAGATCTTGGATCCAAGGAAAATAAAGTCTGTTACTGCCTCCACTTCTTCCCCATCTATTTGCCAGGAAGTGAGATTGTCGTTTGCCATGATCTTTGTCTTTTTAACGTTCAGCAGCACTCTGTTCGTTTACCATCATCAATAAGTCCTCTAGTTCCTCCGCACTTTGAGCCATCAGAGTAGTATCATCGGCGTATCTGAGGTTATTGATATTCCTTCCAGTAGTAATGATTCCGGCTTTGGATTCATCCAGTCCAGCCTTACGCATGATGCACTCTGTATATAAGTTGAATAAGTAAGGTGACAATATACAACCTTATCGCACTCCTTTTCCGATGTTGAACCATTCTGTTGTCCCATGTTTGGTTCTGACCGTGGCTTCTTTGTGGACATACAGATTCTTTAGGAGGAGGATGAGAAGATCTAGTACTCCCATCTCTTTAAGGACATGCCACATTTTGTTGTGATCCACACAGTCAAAGGCTTTTGAATAGTCTATGAAGCAGAAGTAAATGCTTTTTTGGAACTCTCTTACTTTCTCCATTATCCAGCGGACATTGGCAATTTGATCTCTTGTGGCTCTTCCTCTGCGGAACCCGGCTTGCGGATCTGTTAGTTCCTGGTCCATATATTGTTGGAGTCGAGCTTGTAGAATCTTAAGCATTACCTTGCTGGCATGTGAAATAAGTGCAATTGTTCGATAAATGGAGCACTCTTTGGCACTGCCTTTTTTTGTGATTGGGATGTAGACTGATCTTTTCCACTCTATTGGCCATTGTTGAGTTTTCCAAATGTGTTGGCATAAGGCGAGCAACACTTTCACAGCATCATCTTATAGAGTTTTGAATAGTTCCATTGGGTGTCCATCACTTCCTGCAGCCTTAATATTAGTAAGACATCCTAGGGCCCATCTCACTTCGCTCTCCAAGATGTCTGGCTCCAAGTCATTGGACAAATTATTGAGGTCATCACTGCTGTTAAGATTCTTCCTGTACAGATCTTCAGTGTACTCTTGCCACCTCTTATTTAACTGATATTCTTCTGTTAAGTCCCTACCATTTTTGTCTTTTATCACTCCCACTTTGGCATGAAAGATGCCTTTTAGGTTTCCAATTTTTTTGTAGAGATCTCTTGATTTACCCATTCGGTTATCTTCTTCAATCTCTTTACATCGCTTATTACATAGTTATATAGTAATTAAAGTTGAACAAAGACTTTCAGTCCATCAAGTTCAACCTTTTAAGATCTCCTCTGATCTGCAATATGCGGATTAAATATTAATTAATTAGTTGTTAATTAATTATTAATCAATTATTTATTTATTTTTTATTTTATTTTTAATTATTAATTAATCCAGAGGAAGGCAAACAGAAAAAAAAAAAACAAATGAGACTTCGTCTCAAAGGAAAAAAATAATTCCTTCCTGACCCCAGATACTGGCGATCGGATTTCTCCCTGGATCAATAACGTCTCGCTAATTATCCATAATAACCCTGAATTCCCTTTTTAATTAGAAATAAATCCAGTCCCCTTTTAAAGTTATCTATCAAATTCGCTGTCACCACCTCCTCTGGTAGAGAATTCCACAAATTAACCACCCTTACTGTGAAGAACCCTTTTCTTTCTTTAAAGTGGAATCTTTTTACTTCTAACCTCAAGGGATGTCCTCTTGTCAGTTGAAAACCTCTTGGCACAAAAAGCTCCCTTGACACATCTTTATACTGCCCCTGGATGTATTTATATAAGGCAATCATATTTCCTCTTAAACGCCTTTTTTCTAGAGAAAATAAGTTTAATTTGGTTAGTTTTTCTTCATAACTTAGCCCCTCCATTCCCCTTATTAGTTTTGTTGCCCTCCTCTTTACCTTTTCAGCTCTAAAATGTCCTTTTTATGTAGTGGTGCCCAAAATTGTCCTCCATATTCCAAATGAGGGTGTACTAGGGATTTGTATAGTGGCAGAATTATATTTGCTTCCCTTGCTTCTATACCCTTCTTAATACATGCTAATATTTTATTTGCCTTTGCAGCTGCTGCTTGGCTTTGAGCACTGTTACCTAGGTGGTTGTCCACAAGCACTCCCAAATCCCTTTCAATATCTGATACACCTAGATTTGCTCCATTAAGATTATAAAGTGCATTGCTATTTTTCCTTCCCAGATTCATATCTTTACATTTATTCGTATTAAATCTCATCTGCCATTTAGATGCCAATTCCTCTATTTTATGTAAATCCATTTGGAGGAAAAGCACATCATTATCTGATTTAATTATCTTGCACAACTTTGTGTCATCAGCAAAAATGGAGACACCACACTCCAATCCTACCTCTAAGTCATTAATAAATATGTTAAAAAGGAGAGGACCTAATACTAAACCCTGAGGTACCCCACTTACCACATTAGTCCAATCGGAGTATGTTCCATTTACAACAACCCTTTGCTTCCTGTCTTTTAGCCAGTACTCAATCCGTGAGCAGATATTTACTGCAATTCCTGTATCTCTTAGTTTGCACAATAGTCTCATATGTAGCACTGTATCAAAAGCCTTTGCAAAATCCAAAAAGACTACATCCACTGAGTTGCCTTGATCCAGGTTTCTACTAACCTCCTCATAGAAACTAAAAATTAGATTTTTTTGACATGACCTATCCCTCATAAATCCATGTGGACTCCTACTTATAATACTGTTCAGATAGACATATTCTTGTATATTATGCCTTATTAACCCTTCTAAAAGCTTCCCCACTACAGAAGTGAGGTTAACTGGTCTATAATTCCCAGGATTTGCTCTAGCTCCCTTGTTAAATATAAGTATCACATCTGCTTTTCTCCAGTCATCTGGTAGAGACCCTGTGTTGAGTAAATCTTGAAAAATGAAATCCAATGGTTTGGCTATTACTGAACCAAGTTCCCTCAGTACCCGTGGATGTATTCCATCAGGACCTGGGGCTTTAATAACATTTATTTTTTCCAACCTCTTTTGGATTTCTTCCAATTATTTGGTGAAGGTAGTGTAGCCCCATTATGTTGCCGTGTCCCAACCACTGGTACCTCCCTTGTGTATAACGAAGAAAATAACCTATTGAGCTCATCTGCCTTTTCCTGGTCACTAATTATCAGACGGCCTGTGTCACATTCTAATGTTCCTATAGCTTCCTTCCTCGCCTTCTTCCCATTAATATACTTAACACATATTTTAGGGTTAGTCTTACTCTCTTTTGCTATTAATTTTTCATTTTCTAATTTAGCCAGTCTAATCGCGCTTTTGCTGCCTTGGTGATTTCCTTGTACTCACGTAGAGCAGTCTCTGTCCCCTCTTGTTTGTATAATTTAAAATGTTGTCCATTTATATTCAGTGTTTTTATTGTAGAATGTCTCCTTGTCTCTTCTTGCTATCCTCTGGAATTCTGCATTCAGTTGGACAAATCTTTTCCTATCTCCACTACCTTTCACTTTCCTTCTTTCCTGGGCTACTTTCAAAGCCTCATCAGATAGCCAGTTTGTCTTCTTACTTTTCTTTCTTTTAGGGAAATTCTTTGTTGCTGTTTCCTGGATAATGTTGCAATTTATTTATAGGAGAGACAATACAGTCAGGTCCATAAATATTGGGACATCGACATAATTATAATCTTTTTGGCTCTATACACCACCACAATGGATTTGAAATGAAATTAACAAGATGTGCTTTAACTGCAGACTTTCAGCTTTAATTTGAGGGTATTTACATCCAAATCAGATGAACGGTTTAGGAATTAAAACAGTTTGTATTACATGGCTCCAGTAAGGAATCTTTGTGCGTGATCATTCCATGTAGGGAGCTTGGTAGAGATTACATTTCACCTGCATCAAACCCTTACAAGTGATTGCTACGTATAATGTTCCCTTCTGCTACAGGAGATATTACCTAAAGTGGGACAACATGGCTCCTTTAAGAGCTACTGAAAATCCTATCCATAAGACTCTGGGAGTGGTCACAGTGAGACAAATCCTCACATATAAACCTACAGTCAGGTCCATAAATATTGGGACATCGACATAATTCTAATCTTTCTGGCTCTATACACCACCACAATGGGTTTCAAATGAAACGAACAAGATGTGCTTTAACTGCAGACTTTCAGCTTTAATTTGAGGGTATTTACATCCAAATCAGGTGAACGGTGTAGGAATTACAACAGTTTGTATATGTGCCTCCCACTTTTTAAGGGACCAAAAGTAATGGGACAGATTAACAGTCATAAAACAAACTTTCACTTTTTAATACTTGGTTGCAAATCCTTTGCAGTCAATTACAGCCTGAAGTCTGGAACGCATAGACATCACCAGACGCTGGGTTTCATCCCTGGTGATGCTCTGCCAAACCTCTATTGCAACTGTCTTCAGTTCCTGCTTGTTCTTGGGGCATTTTCCCTTCAGTTTTGTCTTCAGCAAGTGAAATGCATGCTCAATCGGATTCAGATCAGGTGATTGACTTGGCCATTGCATAACATTCCACTTCTTTCCCTTAAAAAACTCTTTGGTTGCTTTTGCAGTAAGCTTCGGGTCATTATCCATCTGCACTGTGAAGCGCCGTCCAATGAGTTCTGAAGCATTTGGCTGAATATGAGCAGATAATATTGCCCGAAATACTTCAGAATTAATCCTGCTGCTTTTGTCAGCAGTCACATCATCAATAAATACAAGAGAACCAGTTCCATTGGCAGCCATACATGCCCACGCCATGACACTACCACCACCATGCTTCACTGATGAGGTGGTATGCTTTGGATCATGAGCAGTTCCTTTCCGTCTCCATACTCTTCTCTTCCCATCACTCTGGTACAAGTTGATCTTAGTCTCATCTGTCCATAGGATGTTGTTCCAGAACTGTGAAGGCTTTTTTAAGTGTTGTTTGGAAAACTCTAATCTGGACCTCATGTTTTTGAGGCTCACCAATGGTTTACATCTTGTGGTGAACCCTCTGTATTTACTCTGGTGAAGTCTTCTCTTGATTGTTGACTTTGACACACATACACCTACCTCCCGGAGAGTGTTCTTGATCTGGCCAACTGTTGTGAAGGGTGTTTTCTTCACCAGGGAAATAATTCTTCGGTCATCCACCACAGTTGTTTTCCATGGTCTTCCGGGTCTTTTGGTGTTGCTGAGCTCACCGGTGCGTTCTTTCTTTTTCAGGATGTTCCAAACAGTTAATTTGGCCACACCTAATGTTTTAGCTATCTCTCTGATGAGTTTGTTTTGTTTTTTCAGCCTAATGATGGCTTGCTTCACTGATAGTGACAGCTCTTTGGATCTCATATTGAGAGTTAACAGCAACAAATGCAAATAGCACACTTGAAATGAACACTGGAGCTTGTATCTGCTCTTTGTAAATAGGATAATGAGGGAATAACACACACCTGAGCAGCCAATTGTCCCATTACTTTTGGTCCCTTAAAAAGTGGGAGGCACATATACAAACTGTTTTAATTCCTACACCGTTCATCTGATTTGGATGTAAATACCCTCAAATTAAAGCTGAAAGTCTGCAGTTAAAGCACATCTTGTTCGTTTCATTTCAAATCCATTGTGGTGGTGTATAGAGCCAAAAAGTTTAGAATTGTGTCGATGTCCCAATATTTATGGACCTGACTGTATGTAGAGTTTAGTAGTCAGAGCTCTCTCATCAAGCTGTGATGCAGACACGTTGTGTGATTTATCCTGTATCTACTCTGCCCAGGAGATTTGATGGAAACTGATACTCAGAACGTGTTCAGCAGAATAATGGGATGGTCGGTGGACTACAGACCCAATAGTTGTCTTATACAGTTTATACCCATTTTTGTTTGTTTTATCCTTTGATCCTAATAAAATATTTTTAAAATATTAATTGGATTTGAACCGTGGACCTGCAACATTGCAGGCAGATAATGTCTGAGCAGATTATACAGACAGACCTGAGATTCAGGACCTGAATCCAGACTGGAGATAGCAAGATTATTGACTTGATGACAAAACTTGACAAGATTCAACAAAATGTGAACTAGTATTGGAGGACAGCAGCCAAAAGGTTCAGATTGTAACTCCAAGGCAGAAGCAAATAGGTACGGACTGGAACTCGAGGACAGGACCCTATTTAGTTTGATCAATAATTAATAGGTACTGATGGGTAGGAACCCATTGACAGAACACCATGAACCTGCAGAGATCTCTGGGATAGGCTAGACTAAATATGTTTCCTTTTTGACGCTGAAATTTAGGAACTAATTTCCTACTCTGTGTGTGTTGAAACTACGTGATATCAGAAATTATGGAAGAGCAATATTACAGAATTACCAGCGTTAATATACGCAAGAGCCTTATAGGTATCAGGTTGATATACCTGGGTGCAGTTTTGTGGAATGACCACATGATGGCGATTACCTTTGGTCATACACAGTCTGACCTAAAGCCCTAAGGAAAGTGACCAGGAGTGTCGAATTACCCTCCCAGGATGCACTGCGAGTCAAAATGGATTCCACCAGTGAATACATGTGCTTTAAGGAATTCCTTTGTGAGAATATCGGACCAGTGAGTTGTCTTGTTTGAGACATGTGATTTATCTGACCAGTAGTAAGTAAGAGAAGTGTGTAAGGGTGGGGCAGTAGGACAAGCTTTAAAAAGGGAAACAGACCAGAGAAGCTCTCTCTTTATCTGGGAATCCTTCCTCTGGTGTACCAGCTAAGCTGGTTGGGTAACTATAATACACACACATACACACACACACACAGGTGGACATTAACATTAGCATTATAAAACACTACATACTGTAACGGATAGAATGACTTTTTGCTATGTTTATAAGATATGATGTTCCTAGTATTTAGCGATATTTATGCATAATAATATGATGTATCATATGAAGCCTCTTACATTGTAATAAATAAATATATATTGTTCTCATAGAAAACAAGAGTGTGAGTAATTGATTTACACTAGAATCTCAGAGTGAATGAGATTGGAATGATTATTATAATTATTATTATTAATTATTACCGTATTTTTCGCCGTATAAGACGCACTTTTTCTTCCCCAAAACTGGGGGAGGAAAGTTGGTGCGTCTTATACGGCGAATATACCTTTTCAGACTGCCTCTGTCCTCTTGATCTCACCCCAGCGCTTCCTACCAGCATCGCGTCGGCCGGTGCGTCCTAGTGACGTCACACACGCAACGCTGCAGTACACGTGGAGTGCTGGTAGGAAGCGCTGGGGTGAGATCAAGATGGCAGAGATCAGAAGGAAGGTGAGGATCAGGGGGATCAGGGGGGTCAGGGAGGATCAGGAGGGTCAGGGAGGGTCAAGGGCTCCCAAATGCTGCAGTATATGGATGTGTGTGTATGTATGTATGTGTGTGTGTATGTATGTGTGTGTATGTATGTGTGTGTGTGTATGTGTGTATGTATATGTATGTATGTGTATCTATAAAGGTGAGGATCAGGGGGGTCAGGGAGGATCAGGAGGGTCAGGAGGGTCAGGGAGGGTCAATGGCTCCCAAATGCTGCAGTATGTGTATGTGTGTGTGTGTGTATGTGTGTGTATGTGTGTGTGTGTATGTATGTGTGTGTGTATGTATGTGTGTGTGTATGTATGTGTGTGTGTATGTATGTGTGTGTATGTATATTTATGTGTGTATGTATATGTATGTATGTGTATCTATATATATATATATCTATATATATATATATATATATATATATATATATATATATATATATTTGTGTGTAATGTAGGTGTGTATCTGTGTGTAAAGTGTATTTGTGTTTGATTCAGATTTTTTTTTTCTTGTTTTCCTCCTCTAAAAACTAGGTGCGTCTTATCTGCCGGTGCGTCTTATAGGGCGAAAAATACGGTAATAATTCATATTTTATGATATGTTTTTACAACAGTGTGTCACAGGAGGATTAGTAGTCATGGCTCTCCCAGCAGAAACTTGGTCAGGATCTGCAGCTATGTTGGCTTTAGCAGTCCGAGGAAGACTACCCCAGACTGTCTAGCTTAAACCAGAGGTCTCCTGCTGTCGCTATCAGACGGCACCAGACAATTAATTACTATCCCCTTCTCCGTACATTTGCAGAGGCAGGCAATAGATGCAATCTTTGCTCTTCCAAAAATGTAAACACCCCTCCCACACACACAGCCTTCACCAAATTATCATGACTGTCTCCAGGGCTCAACAGAGACATCAAAAATTGCTATTTTCTAATTTATTTAAATAACTTATCACATCTCCCTTGCTTAAATATGTTTAGAGTGTTCAATCAAATATATTTTTTTATTGTGCACTGCACCTTTAATATGTGGAAATACTATTTCAAAGGAAGAGTAGTAGAAACATAGAACAGCCTTCAAGTGGAAGTCACAGGGACACAAACGTGAGATTTAATTTAGACTTTTTTAGATATATAGAATATGCAGATTAGTTGGGCTTTTTGGCTCTTATCTGTTTTATGTTCATTATTTATATATTTATATAATAGTGACAGGCATGGGGCCCTTTCTTATTACACCTGATTACAGACACTGTCCCCAATAATGGCATATTAAATTGTTAAATCGCTGGGCACAGTCACAGTTTATTTGCTTTCTCTTCAAACTATGATTCATGTAATAATAAACAGGTAAACAGCTTATTGTTGCTGTATTTTTCCGTAGCTTGATCTTGTTTGGCATTTTGTTTGTTAGCATTATATAGAAATATTATCCCGTTACCAGTAGACTGCAGCACTAAACCATACACACATTTTCTCCAGTGCTAAAATGCCCAAACAGATTCAATTTAAAGAATATATAACTTTATTTTTTTTAAATATGTTAAAGATTGGTAATGTTATGAAGCTGCTGTTTAGCACAGCCATTTGCCTGTAATATCATCCCCTGAAGGGGTTAAATATAATGTTCAGCTATATAATTATAAACATCCATTAACAGTGACAATGGGAATGTCATGTCTTAACCATAAAGTAATGCATAAAAATGTATTCATAACAGCATATCAATGTTATATTGTAAAGAAACTTATATATAAAAGAAAACTGTCAAGGGAGAAATTGTCCAATTATAATTGTGCAAAGGACGTCTAAATGGACTACACGCAGAAACCATACGGCTCTCGAAAAATCACTTATGCTGTGCTAATTGTTTCATGACAGAAGCGTCCTGCCATCTTTAAAGGGAGACTAACACATACTGATGTGAAAGCTGGACCATAAAAATGGTAGAATTGACACCTTTGAATTGTGGTGTTGGACAAAACTGCTTAGAGCCCCTTTGGACTGCAAGAAGATCCAATCAATCAATACTACAGGAAATAAAGCTTTGATCATGAGGCTAAAGCCCAAATATTTTGGCCATATCACTAAAAGACATTGAAGGCACAAGAAGAAGGGACAGCAGATGTGGAGATGAGGGAGCTCAGAGGGGCAGTAGCTTACAGATGTGCCATAGAGTCACAGAGAGTTGGACACAACTGAATAGCTAAACAACAAGAAAAACACATTTGGATGGCTACATCCAATTTAGAAAATTGGGATAGCCATGTCTTCTTCAGCTGCATTCTTGGGCCCTCATTCAATTGCAATTTGGCCAATTGAATAGGGCTCTAAATAAGCACATAACATATTTTTTTTTTAAATACGTTTTTAGTTAGTGAAAACCTTGCTTTTGGATAGATGCTTACTTACTAAAAACGTATTTTCAAAAAATATGTTATGTGCTTATTTAGAGCCCTATTCAATTGGCCAAATCGCAATTGAATGAGGGCCTTGGACTGGTGGTGTAATTTCTGAATGGCTGCATAATACTACTATAATTCAAAGTATCCACCAATTTTTGGCACAAACTTCAGAAGCCTAAAAAGGTTTAAGGACATCTGGACTTAAATAGACATTCAAACTTTGATTTCTGAACTGTTTAATAGTTATTGCCCCTTTGCTGCTAATCATTTATTTACCTAGGCATAGCCTACTGTAGGTCAAGGCAGGACATTTGTGCAAAAAGTATAGCTTGGTTGTAAGCTTTGCTAAAGAGTGATAAGCTGAGGATAAACTCCATTGAAAAATAAAAAAGACAAACACTATGTGATCTATAAGGCAAGAGAGAAACTCCTGAGATTACTCGTCAACTAAGTAATTATAAATTGTATAGAGTAGACTAGACATCCTCAGTCCATGCAAGGATGTATCTGAGGGTGCTATTTTATGATTACCTCTTTTGTATACCTGCCATGTCAGTTATTTGTTCTCCTTTCTTTACTTTTGATTGTTACCACAACCTGTAACCATGTTGGAATATATAAGCGTTCAGGTACTTATATGCTAAAAAATAAATATAACATAAGTGGTATATAGATGATACCTGTCTGAACACTATAGTCTCTTCATTCGACTACATTTTTTGTGAACCTACATCTGATGGAGGAACCATCATGCTCAAAAAACTCAATTCATTTTTGTCATTAAATGTATTATTTTCTTGCATTTTTGTGCTGTTCTTTTTTTATTACAGAAAGTACATGTACTCTACTGTGTAAAATGCATCATCGATAAGTCCACAAATGTATTATATTCCTTCTTCTTTTGACACATTGACATGGCAGACTCAATCAGATCAATTATAAACTTGAAATTGTTTTGACTTTTTATAAATCACTTATATTGGATACGAAAACTGTCATGACCACACAACCAAGTATAATCAATAGTGTAATACTAAACATGTCAAGTGCAACTTACATTGTAACTTTCTAGTCCATTGCACATTCACTTCACCGTTATTACAAATGTAATTATTTTACACAATTTCTGTTGGCTGGTTGTTGACTTGCCTTTTGTATAGTAAGTGAATGAAGATTAGAACCAGGAATGAGAGTATAGGAACAAACAGAACAAACGTCTGGAAGATGCAGTGGAAAATAAGTAATGGGCCCCAAGGTATCGAGGTCTCTTCTTTGATTGTTTTAGTGCATTTTCCTTAGATTAGCACCATTTTCTGTAGACTAAAATTCACACTAATATTTCTTACTTTTCAGCCCTCAATTCCAAATTCTCCTGCACACCATCTCTTCTCCTTCTTTGTAAGTGGTTACATTTTTAGGTCTTACTTGACTGGCAGCAAGGCACCCGGTTGGTATCGGGGCAGAGGTAGACATGGAATGCCTGGCTTGTGTCCAAAACCAAGCTGGGAAAATCAGGATCCAGTCTATATTCTGGGTTCACTAGCAGACAGTTTGAGGCATATTTAGATATTTCCATACTAAGCAGGCAGACAAGCAGATAAAGTCAGTGGAAAAACCTTATGGAAATTGCAAGTAGTCATCAAAGAAACTGTAACAACAATATCCATTGGCACTTTAACAAAACACAGTGCTGCTTTACATCAGCATATAAAGGAAGCTAATCAGTAACCGAGCCACACATATGATAGGTCTGATAGTAGGAATACTCAAAATGTGGAAACAGGGATTTTAGGATGGTCCAGGTTGTACAGGATGATCACTATACAATAAAACCATTTTCTAAAATAAAGTGCATTTTATTATGCTAACATAATATTATTTTTTATTTCTTTTCATTGTTGTTCTCATGTTATATTAGTTCTTCATTGTATTTTTTATTGGCTTCTTTTGCATTGGACTTTGGTAGAGGTAGGGATTGGATTTTGGAGGGGCGGATGTAAGGAAGGGGTGGGATAATGGGTTTTAGTGCTTATACGAAGAAAGTGTATCAAAGTATCCCCTAACAATCAATGGGTACATATTCAAACATTAGAAAACTATGGTATGTGTTAATAATAAGATCACCAAGAATGACTTAGAAAAAGTAATTAATTGCTATCAGCAAGAGTTCAAGCAGGTGTGACAAAATGTGTGAGTATTTGCTTTAGATCTTTAACGATACCTTATAATAAAGTTATTATGCCAAATACAATAGTTTATAGAGGTTGAAAAACATAAATTTTGTTATCTTAAATAGAATACGAATGTGATATATCCAGTAAGGTTATAGAAGGAACTGATTGGGTGCATAAACACTGTAAGTGAAAGTCACTTTTAGAGGGCAGTAGGGAAATTGTCGAACTTTTAAAGGAAGTGAAAATATAATACCATGAGTTTTATTTGAGATTGTATTAACTGAAGAGTCCCAGTTCATTATCAGCCATATTAACAAGAATCAAAAACAAGTGCTGAAAATGCTTAAATTCGACTTCAATTTGCGTACAACCTCACTCCCAGATGTCCTGGCTGTCCCCCCATGGTCTGTGTGAGATTTTTGTAATGTTTTTTGTTATTTTGCTTGGCTTTTGTTGTTTTTCGATGTTTTCGTTTCAGCCATTAATTTTGTACTTTTGTGACCTTGTATTTTTTTTTTCTAAGTCCCGATTTCCTTTCGTATTTTTGCAACCTCGTATTTTTTTTTTTCTTAGTCCCGCGGGTCGTGTTTTTTTTTTACAGAGTGAGGCGTCGTAGAGCCTCCACCTCCGCAAATGCGGACACTCGCTTCATAAGGCCTCATAAGGCCTTTTGTCTCACGATGGAAACATTCTTTATACTGACAAACTATGTGTGATGAAAATGTTGAAAGATATCATCCTACTTTTTCATATTCTGTACTGTACCTAAAATATTTTATTATTATAAATAATAAAATGATCATGACCAAAAAAGGAGAAATTATAGGAAACAATAACTGCTATTCCTAACTGCTACAGTTGCCATAATTGCCCTTTCCAGTAATTTCTTGGTTTTAATCATAAATTGGTAATTTAAACAAACTCTTTAGATCATTATTATTTTGTTTTAAATAAATGTTTTAACTAGGTGACTTATTTAGTTCATCCCCCTCATTGTAACTGTCATATTTAAATTACAATTCACTTAATTCTGAGGATCCCCCAAAGTAAGACATTCTCAGCTTCTGAAACGCTTATGGAACTGCCCTCGTTTTTAATTTTACTCTCATGTTAGGTGCCATGTTTCACAGCTGTCACCTGTAGAGTTTCATGCTGATAGCAAGCAAACAGTGACATGTTCTGTGTCTGAGCAATATGAGACACTGGTTATTTGAAGCTTTAGGCCACGGCAGTGAAACATGGCATCCTACATGAGAGAGAGCGGGAAGAAAGAAGGGATGTTCCAAATGGTGATAACCTGTTACTCTTGAGGCTTCTTTACAGTAAGTGAAGTGTACATTTTACCCTTATATTGAGGAGAAATACATTAATTCAGCCACTTTTAATATTTTTTAATGATAATACCTTGCATAATCATTATATTATTTATAATAAAGCTCTGCAGGCACAGAATATGAAAAAGGAGCATTTGCACATATCCATCCACATTATCTCATCATATCTGCTTAAGTCTACAAACTAAACTTGATTTCTAACTTGTAAAATACTTTGAAAATACTTATCATTAACTTAAGAAACAAATGAAAATCTAATGTATGAGCACACCATTAATGCTTAAATTAAATAAATCTAGTTAGGATATTTATATAAATTAAAAAATGTCTAAGGAGTCCCTTTAAATTAAAACCCAATGACAACACCACTAATGATCCTGAACTTGGTACACATTGAAGTTCTAAGAGAGCAAAAGGTCTCAGAGAATGTGTCTCCTGCACACTCATTAGTATGCGGGCAGCACAATCTGCATAATTAGTCCAGGCTGCGTTTCAATAGATCCTCTCATTCCACTGTCAGCTATGAAAACATTAATTATCAAATGAGAAAGAAATTCTATAAATTGTTTATACGGTGCAAAGGTCATACACAATGACATAGCATTGCATCTCACCTTTCAGCTCCCTGTAATTTTAATTAACACCTGCCATTCCAAGTGTGGATCTGTGGAAAAAAAACTCAAGGCCACCATGCAGCAAAAAACATGTTTACTAAGCTGTAATTACTGTAAGAAACCCTCCTGTTTGTAAGTAACTCTTTGATCACAGGTTTAGGTCATATATATATATATATATATATATATATATATATATATATATATATATTATGACAGATATGCTGATGATACTACATTGATGGTTGAAAGTTAGGAGGAACTAAAGAGTCTATTGATGAAGGTAAAAGAAGAGAGTGCAAAAGCTGGCCTCCTGCTCAATGTTAAAAAGATGAAGATCATGGCAAATGGCAAGCTTGGACAAGCTAGTAAGAAGTAAAGATATTAAACTATCAACAAAGGTCTGCATAGTTCGAACTATGGTATTCCCAGTAGTAACATACTGTTGTGAGAGCTGGAGCATAAAGATGGCGGAGCACTGGAGAATTGACGCCTTTGAATTGTGGTGTTGGGGAAGACTGCTTAGAGTCCTTTGGACTGCAAGAAGATTCAGTAAATCAGTACTTCAGGAAATCAAGACAAACTGTTCACTAGAAGTTATGATCATGAGACTGAAGCTAAAAAATGTTGCCATATCATGAGACAGCAAGATTTCCTCGAAATGACTCTGATGCTTAGAAAGGCACAAGAAGAAGGGGACAACAGAGGCAGAGAGGGATAGATAAAGTCACTGAAGCAATGAACATGAACTTGATGGAGCTCATAGGGGCAGTGAGCGAGAGATGTACCTGGTGTGCTGCGGTCTATAATCACGGAAAGTTGAAAGCGACCGAACAACCAAACAACAACAAATATCATGACAAGCTATTAGTCTCCACTGACTGTGTACCCTTGTTTCTGGCAATTTCATGGAGGAACACAATTACAGGAGACTTTAATGCTTTTCTAATTTGTTTCTTAATAATGTATAAAATAATGTACCAAAAACAAATCAAAGAAATAGCAGGCTTAGTTCCCACTGGAGCATTACATTCACTGAGAGACAGTTCCCTAACTATTTGCTTTCATCCAGCTAAATCTGGGTGGAGCAAAAAAAAACCCCCCAGTCAAATAGTTGGTTCACAATTACTAGCCTGTATCCTTTAGAAGTTCACATTTCTGTATCTCTGTGTCTTTCCTTAGCTTCAGACACCAATATGGACACTTTTCTCTCAATGTCTATTTTCCCAACTCAGTCCAGCTGTACACACTTGTGTGTCTTTACCTCTAGCTTTTAGACAAACATACTTCTCCCTTATTTCTCTTTTTTCAGCTGCAATAAACAGCACACCCAAATTCCAGAAGCAGTCTTAAGTCAGCTGTACTTAACTGTAGCTAATCAAACTGCTCAGGTAAGTTAACTTTTGCAGACCCTAAGGAAAGGAATCTTTTTTAAAGTATATCTATATATATTTTCATATATCTTCTACTATGGTCAAGAATCCTGCAGAAGAAGTGGAATACCTGGTCTAATCAATCAAAGGGTGTCCAAAGTGGTGCTCGGTTAAAATCCAATAATTGACAGAACAATTTTTGATTAAAATTCAAGCCAATACCATCATAGTGATCCAAGTCTATGCTTCAACTATGGATGCTCAATAGGCTGAAGTTGTCCAATTCTGTAAGGATATTTAACACCTCATAGATGATGTTACTGTCATGATAGCAGTCCGGAATGCTAAAGTAGAGAACCAAAAGGGCAAGTTTGGCCTTGGAGTACAAAATGAAGCAGGTCAAAGATGAGTAGAATTCCGTCCAGATAATTCTCTGGTCATAGTAAACACCCTCTTCCAACAACCTCAGAGATGACTCTACACAAAGACATCATCAATAGACATTATAGAAATTAGGTTTACTATATACTTTGTAGCCAAAAATGGAGGCGCTCTATACAATCAGCAAAAAAAAAACAACTGGCAGCTGAATGTGGCTCAGACCATGAGCTGCTTATTGCAAAGTTCAAAATTAAACTGACAAAAAGAGAAGACATCATCAGACCAAGCAGATACAAAATAAATAATAGGACCTTCGCTTCATAGACTATTCTAAAGCCTTTGACTGTGTGGATCACAACAAAATGTGGCAAGTTCTTAAAGAAAAGGTTTACCAGAGCATGTCATCCGTCTCCACAGGAATCTGAATGCGGACCGAGAAACCACGGTCAGAACAGAACATGTAACAATATAATTTTTTTAAGATCGGGGAAGAAGTGTGACAAAGTTGTATATTGTCACCTTATTTATTCAACCTATACACTGAATATATTATGCGTCAGTGCAGGCTGGACAAATCCAAAGCGGGAATCTATAGTGCTGGGATAAAGATCAACAACCCAGATGATACTACTCTGATGGCTGAAGGTGAGGAGGAAATAAAGGACCTATTGATGAAGATGAAAGAATAAAGTGCAAAAGCTGGCCTGTTGCTCAGTGTTACTTAGAGACCCTTGGACTGCAAAAAGATCCAATTAATCAATACTGCAGAAAATTAAACCAAACTGTTCTCTGGAAGGTTTGATCGTGAGACTACAGCTCAAATATTTTGGCCATGTCATGAGAAGACAGTATTCAACAGAGAAGACTCTAATGCTGGGAAATATTGAAGGCACACAAAGAAGGGGATGGCCAAAGTGAAGATGGATGGATGAGCTTGAGAGGCTGAAAGGGGCAATGGCTGACAGATGTGCCTGTGTGCTGTGGATTATGGGGTCACGGAGAGTCGGATACGACTGAAAAAATAAATAAATATAAATAAATCACATATTATAATTGTCGAACTACGAGACGTCATCACGCGTTGCGTGTTGCGTACGACTTAGCGAGCCATTAAACCACTAAAACTAGCAGCACTTAGGCGATGAGCTTCGAAGGCGCTCATTGCCTGCAGGCTCACGAAGCAAGCCATTAAACCACTAAAACAAGAAGCCCAGGCGATGAGCGCTGAAGGCACTCATTGCCAGTGAGCCTCGCAAAGCGAGGCGAGCAGTAGAGGTAATGAAAAACGCGGGACTTAGCCTCCAAACACAAAACGCTGGACAGCCTTAGGCTGCAAGCAGTTGATGAACGCATAAAAAAAAATACAACATAGAAAAAATACAAAGCTAATGGCCGAAATGCGCAAACCAAAAAACAAGAAAAACACAAAAAATACAAAAACAAATACAACAAAAACATCACACACTGCACGGGAGAACAGCCAGGATGTCTGGAAGTGAGGTGGAACGCGAATTTGTGTTGAATTTAAGTAGTTTCTATACTTTTAAAATCGGCTAAGAAAGAAAAAAAATGGCGGACGAAAAAATGAAAACAAGGCTAAACACAGCCAGCGACGTACGTGGTAGAAAAATACTGATAGGAAGGACGCAAAATGCTTGCAAAACACGTAAAACATAGACTAAAACTGCCATTTTACAACACTAAATTATACATTTACACATTAGGATTATGAAATGGTGGATTTCCCGCCTAAAACAACTATTTTGTCTCACGCACGCAGCTTATATATAGGGCACACTTGCCACAGAACTGATACTTTCTCCTCAGGTGATGACAGTCTGAGTGGACATTCTCTGCTGCAGAAATCCAAAGAGATTGTTAGCTCTTCAGGATACTGATTGCTGAATATTAAATACAAATAGGTAAAGTATATTAATTTATTAATAAATTAATTATTCTTAAAAAACAAGTATATAATATTAGTTACAAAAATTGAGCAACAAACTTATAGTTTACACTTGCTTTAGTTTATCAATACTTTCATGCTTAGCTGTTTGTAATATATTATTTAATTGAATATTTAATTAGTAATGTACATTATTTATTAATTATTTATTAGTAATCATTATCAAAAAATAATTAATATAATTTTAACTGCCTAAAGTTTATTAATACATTAATGTTTACCCTTTTTCTAATATATTTAGACATTGATTAATTAATTAATTATTATTGTACATTATTTTATTAATTAATTATTAGTAATCATTATGAACAACAAATATTCTACATTTTACAATGCCTTTACTTTATTAATATATTAATGCTTTGCTCTTTAGAATATATTTAGTCATTGTTTAATTGATTATTAATATACATTCATTTATTAATTATTAATTAGTAATATAAAAAAAAAAAAGGACCACAAACAATATGTATATTTTATTATGAACTGACATATCCGTGTTGCTGCTGATTGCCTCATAGGGATGAATCTAAATATTACAAATGCTTTCCATCTTATTTGACAGTTTCCTCATCTCTGCAGCTTGCTGAACACAGAGAGTGACGGCTGCAGCCTTTGAACAGCAGAAAGATCACCTTTACAGGTATATCATTTAATTATGTTCTTATAGAACAAAAAAGGATTATGTCTTTTTATTTTGGACTGATGACAGTTATTGATTAATTAATATATATATATATATATATATTGTGATGAAGTGCAACCAGGGGACAGAAGAGAGCTCGTCAAGACTTCTCCCCTGGGAAGTGAAAGAGTTAAGCCTCCCACAACAGACTAATTAAGCCCAGCTACATTTTGCCTTAAAAGGACTACTGAGCACACAGCAGGGAGTGGCTGATCAGGCTCTGGCCTAAGTACTGTGAGCAGTGTGTGGATCTGCAGTCTGTTTGGTGAAAGACAACCTGGGCTGAGATAGAGAACCTTGGACAGCACTGCTGCTGCTGGATCCTGAGTACTGGGATAAGCTGTGAATTGAGGCAGTAAGGAAGACTGCTTGAAATACAGACTGCAAGACTGAGAGACACTGGCAAGTGAGTGAGGATTGCCTGGAGTGTACAGCTGGCATAATAACAAGAGACACAGAGTGTTTAGCGTGACCTGAGAGGAGAAAGAGACAGAGCTCCTGAACAGGACCTGGTGGGACTTACAGTGTAGGTGCCAGAGCAGCATTGGAAGCTGCCATGAAAGGATCAGTCTGCGTGACTGCAACAAAGTTACAAGAGAGACTGTTTACTGCAATAGGAGAGGACCTGCAGAGGATTCATTGCAGCTGAGAAGCTGAGAGAGACTGGACTTAAAGGTACCACCCCTCTGTTTGAAAGGGTACTGTTTTACATGCAGACCGAGAAGCTGTCTCAGGGCTAGTCAGGTTGTTCCTGAAAATTAGCAGGCCCGTTTCTGTAGATGTTTCTTTTATGCTGAAGTTAAGCTATTGTTTGTTTTTGAAAGCCTTGATTAAAGCAAAGATAAAAGTGTATGGTTATGGGAAAATCACAGGGGCAACCAGTAGCCAAAGGCCGGCCCTGTCACAATATATATATATATATATATATATATATATATATATATATATATGTATATATATATATATATATATGTATATATATATATATAAACTTCTGTAAAAAAATATGCTATGTGCTTATATAGTGCTCAAAATATTATCTTAGTTTGTTTATTGGGCCTGGGTGTTATTACTTAGATGCTTCCCAAAAAATAGTCCTATGGATCCTATTTAGGAATCCTTGAACAACCAACCAAGATTGTATAGAAACACCTTTTAAGCAGCAAATTATTAAAGGTTTGTTTAGGTTTTATTTTTGTTGTTATTATATTCTTTGCTTTGATCACAGATTTTTTATTTAATTACTTTATTATGCTCCAGTCAATAAAATATTTTGTTTTTCAATTCAACTATATTTGTGTTTTATTTTTGGTTATTTTTCCTTGATCCAATCCTTATCAGGTACCCTGATTTAAGATACGATTTTTCTTTTACAATCCTTTTATCTGTTTATAGTTTTGTTCATTCATACAGAACTTCACTTGAGTATATGCTTTTGGTAACTTTTTGTTTCTTTTTTTTAATCTTTTACCCTCTTTATTTATGTTAATTTTGTGATTCTATTACTTAAATAGCATTTAATTCAAATTGTGCTATTCAAAACTGTTATCTTAAAGTGCTTGTGCTATTGTGACCTAGTGCTAATTTATTCCTATATTGTTCAATTAACCTTTTACCTCGTGACTGTTAGTTTGTCACAGTCACTACTTTACCTTATTCATTTAAAGTGTTGGTGCTGTGCTATTTTTTAAAATGTATACACTCCTGTTTTTTTGCTGTATCTTAAACTGTATGTTTCATTAATGCTTCTGTCTATTCATTTTTTAAAAGGAGTTTGTGTCCTCCTTTTTCTTCCTTTTTTTTGCTTTAATTATACTTTCACTCCTTTTGTCTTTTTCTTGCTTTTCTATTTCCTTTTTCTTGTATATTACTCTGTTGTTTCTATGTTGTACATTTGTGGTGAAAGTATTGGCTTCCTACCTTTCTTTTAAGTTAGTAGCGGTCCTGGAGCTATAGAGCTTTATCTATCATGCTCCATGCTATGTTGGCGTGGTCTCCGCTGTGATCACACTTACTGATGACGTCACAATCTCCCGACGCGTGATTCGTGAGGCTCTATCAGTCTCTCACTCATCAGAGGCACCTTGGTTGGTTGTTCAAGGATTCCTAAATAGGATCCATAGGACAATTTTTTTGTACGCGTACTTTTATAGTGCCCTATTGCATTGCACAAATTGCAAATGAATTAGGACCTTAGTATTTAATTTTTCATTCAGAATAATCCACATTCCAGCTGGAAGTGCAATCATTTTGCCATCCACTTTCCAAGGATCTCTTCGCAATATGCGAGAAAGATATGATGATGCCATGGCTATGGTCACAAAATTTGGATTTATTCATTACATTCACATGTAATCCACAATGGCCAGAGATCAAGGAAAATTTGAATGTTGGCCAAAATACTTCTGACTGACCAAATTTAGTGGCAAGAGTATTCAAAATAAAACTCAATTCATTAATACATGATATAACTAAAGCACAGTTATTTGGAAAATGTGTGGCTTTTGTTTATACCATTGCATTTAAAAAAAGAGGCCTGCCACATGCACATATACTTTTAATCCTGTAGGAAAAAGATAAATTGAATACTGCAGAGAGTGGATTCAGTCATTACTGCTGAACTGCCAAATCCAGACAAATATTCAAAACACACAGAATGATTCATGGGTCATGAGGAGATATCAATCCAAATTCACCATGTTTGAAAAATAAAAAATGTACAAAAGAGTTCCCAAAACAATTTCAAATGCAAACCTTTGCTAATTGCGATGGATACCCTTTTTATAAAAGAAGAGAAGAACAAACAGCTATTATCCATGGCCAAAAGGTAGATAATAGATATGTAGTTCCATACCATCCACATTTGCTGATGAAGTACAATGCACACATAAATGTGGAAGCTTGCACTTCTATTAAATCCATCAAATATGTGTATAAATATACATACAAAGAATATGATGTAGCAACTGTTGTTGTGCAAGGTGCACAAAACAAAAATCCAATTTTACATGACGAATTTTCATCTTATTTAGATGCTCGCTATATCAGTGCTCCAGAAGAAATGTGGCGTCTTCTGAAATTTGAGATGCATGATCGGTCAAATGCTGTGTATCGATTAGCTGTCCATTTGCCAAACAGTCAGTTTGTTTGCTTTACTGCAGGCAATGAAAGAACTGCCTTAGCACAAAGTGAATATTGAGAAACAACATTTACTGCTTGGTTTCAATTAAACTTCCAGGACACTGAGGCCAGACAATTTTTATACATTGAGATTCCATATCACTATGTATCTATAAATGGCCAATGGCGACAATGAAAAAGAGATATTCATAAAATGATACCACAAATTGATACCGTCAGTCCAAGAGACATTGAACATTTCAGTTTAAGATTACTTCTTTTACATGTTCCCGGGGCACAAAGTTATGAACATTTATGCACAGTCAATTACATAGTTTATGATACTTTCCTATTAGCTGCAAGAAATCCAAACTTCATAGCAGATCATACAGAATGGGAGAGGTGTCTGGAAGAAACAGCTTTACGTCAAATGCCAAAGCAAATGAGAGAACAATTTGTATTCATTTGCATCTTTTGCAATGTACCTGATGCATTTGCTTTGTGGGAAACATTTAAATTAAATATGTGTGAAGACTTCTTGAAACGTTACAATGAGCCCATTGCACTCTTAAAAGCGGTAATGGAAATTCAAGAAATATTTCTTGCTCATGGATTAAATTGTGCAAGTTTTAATTTGCCTGATCCAGGACTTATAGATGACATCAACTTTGATGATTATGACACTGAGCTTCAACAACAACAAAACACAAGAAAAACTGTCAACTTTAAATACTTTACAATTGCAAGCAGTTAATGAAATTACAAATGCTACAGATGATGAAATGGTTAAAGACCATTATTTCTATCTAGATGACCCTGGTGGATCAGGAAAAACATATCTGTACAATTGTTTGAAGAGTTACATTCGAGCACAGGGTCAAATAGCAATGCCATTTGCAACAACTGGAATTGCTGTACTTTTGTTAGAAGGTGGCAGAACTGTGCATAGGAGATTTAAACTGCCAGTTCCCATTTTAGAAACATCAGTGTTACATATTCGACTGGATTCTTTACAAGCCAAAATGTTAACAAAAAATAAATTAATTATCATAGATAAGGCAACAATCATGTCATGTCAATCCTTGCAATGTATTGATAGATTATTAAAGAAGTGATGGATAATAATTTGCCATTTGGTGGAAAGGTGATGTTGTTAGGAGGAGATTTTAGGCAAACATTACCTATTGTGCCACATGGAAATAAGACTGACATCATTGAAACATGTATCAAGACAGGTAAACTGTGGAAAATATTTACACATCACAAATTAGAATTAAATATGAGATCTGAAGGCCAAAACAAATTCAATGATTGGCTAATTTAAATTGGAGAAGGAAAACATCCACAAATACATGATTTACCCAATGATACCATTGAAATTCCATCACAAATGGTTTGCAAGGAATTTATTTATTTAAGAAAGATAGAGGCAATGGTAAATGAGGAGGTCAGAGAAGATATTTATGGTGGACCTAGTGATAAAGTTGAATGTTTGTGGGTAGAGTTAAATAGCGGAGCAGCAAATTCCAAAAGAATATTAGTAGGAGTATGCTATAAACCCCCAAATATAGCTGAAAGTGAGGAAATACAATTATTGTTACAGATTGAAAATGCAGCTAGGCATGGTCAAGTTCTAATAATGGGAGATTTTAATTACCCTGAAATAAACTGGATAAATGAGACCAGCAGTTCATCTAAGGGGAGCAGGTTCTTGAGTACACCCAGGGATCATTATCTGGCCCAGGTTGTACAAGAGCCTACTAGAAATGAAGCTATCTTAGATTTACTCATCACAAATAATATTGATATAGTATATAATGTTGGAATAGGGCAACCTTTGGGAAACAGTGATCACAACACAGTCTCGTTTGAGATTGAATTAAAAAACTAAATTTTAAGGGGTCAACAAAAACTCTTTATTTTAAAAGGGCAGATTTTAATGGTCTAAGGGCAGCAATACAAAGTATAGACTGGGACAGAGAACTGGCAGGTAAAAACACTGACCACAAGTGGCCAACATTTAAATCCTTACTAAATATACAGTGCATACACATCGGCATATACCGTGTGGGAATAAAAGTAAAAAGAGTAAATCCCATCCAATGTGGCTTAACAATGATTTAAAGATCAAGATACGGAGTAAAAAACAGGCATTTAAATTATACAAACAAGAGGGGACAGAGACTGCTTTACAGGAATACAAGGAAATCAACAAGGCTTGCAAAAGGGCGATTAGACTGGCTAAAATAGAAAATGAAAAATTAATTGCAAAAGAGAGTAAGACTAACCCTAAAATATTTTTTAAGTGCCGTATATACTCGAATATAAGCCGACCCGAGTATAAGCAGAGGCACCCATTTTACCACAAAATACTGGGTAAAATGAGTGACTCGACTATAAGCCGAGGGTAGGAAATGTGCTGCCCCCTGTGTCCATCTCTCTCTCCGTGTCTCTTCTCCCCTCTCCCTTCCCTGTGTCTCTTCTCCCCTCTCCCTTCCATGTGTCTCTTCCAACCTCTCCCTTCCTTGTGTCTCTTCCCCCCTCCCTTATCACCCTCCTCAACCCCACTCCTCAACCTCCTTCCTCATCCTTAACCTCCGTCCTCATCCTCAACCTCCCTCCTCATCCTCAACCTCCCTCCTCAACTCCCTCCTCAACCTCCCTCCTCATCCTCAACCCCCTTCTCAACCTCTCTCCTCATCCTCCCTCCTCAACCCCCCCATCCTCAACCTCCCTCCTCAACCCCCCATCCTCAACCCCTTCCTCAACCTCCCTCCTCAACCCCCATCCTCAACCCCCTCCTCAAGCCCCCATCCTCATCCTCCCTCCTCAACCCCCCATCCTCATCCTCAACCCCGCCTCAACCTCAACCCTCCTCAACACTCCTCAACCCTCCTCAACCTCAATGCCCCCTCAACCTCAACCCCCCCTCAACCTCAACCCCCTACTCAACCCCCCTCCTCAACCCTTTTCCTCAACCTCCCCATCCTCAACCCCCCACCCTCATCCTCTCTCCTCAACCCCCATCCTCAACCCCGCTCCTCAACCCCTCCTCCTCATCCTCAACCTCCCTCCTCATCCTCAACCTCCCTACTCATCTTCAACCTTCCTCCTCATCCTCAACCTCCATCCTCATCCTCCCTCCTCATCCTCAACCTCCCTCCTCAACCCCCTCCTCAACCCCCCATCCTCAACCCCCCATCCTCATCCTCAACCCCCATCCTCAACCTCCCTCCTCAACCTCAACCCCCCTCAACCCCCCTCCTCAACCCTTCCTCAACCCCCCTCAACCCCAACCCACCTCCTCAACCTCAACCCTCCTCAACCTACCCCCTCAACCCCAACACCCCTCCTCAACCTAAACCCCCCTCAACCCCCCTCCTAGACCTAAACCCCCCTAAATACCTCCCCCTCTCCCCTCACTTGCCTGCTTGTGACCCTGCGCCAGGCGCACATGTGATGTCACATGCGCACCGCGTCATTAGCATATACCACTGATAGAAATATATAGAACTATCTATACATACCTTGAATTCATTTGTGTGATGTGAAACCATCAGTGTTGCTGCTCTGGTCAAGAAGCTTACTTTTGGCAAGCCTATGATCACACAAAAGGCTGCTATTGTAGCACAGCCATAAGCATAGGACTTACCTACATTTCAGCCTTACTCCCATCAGACCCGATGCTCACACAGGATCATCTGCTCGGCGTCTGACGTCACCAATGCTCTTACACCGCTCAGCGCACTGAAGAGATTGCGCATTCGCTGTTCGAACCTTGCGCATGCGTACTAAAACCGATGCACGTTTCGCGATTGAAATCGCTTCCTCATAGGGCTGTACTGATCAGCCTATTCTCTCCCTTATATACCAAGGAACTACATGACCCCTATTGGTAAATAACCAAATTGAGTCAATATTATCACAAATGGGTAGAGATACTGACCTTATTAAATGTAACATGGAAAAGAAAATCTTTATCCATACCACCTAATCAGGACAGCATCTTCCTTCATACTAGGGTTACATAGCCAAACCCTTATGATTGGGCAGAATTATTTATAAATGACAGTGTACTGATGAGACCTGACAGATATACTATGATGACAATGATGAAAAATAGATAAATTATTAAAAACAGAAAATAATAATAATCACTGTAAAGAAAGTGTATAGAGAAAAACTGATGTTTTCAATTAATATAGAAAAAAGTGTATCAATGCCACTTTTAGATAAATTATAAGAAAATTGTATAGTTAATATTCTCATTTAATCCGTATGGAGTCATTGTATTAAGTAGGAAGATCCATCTGCTTTCAGCTCGAATAAGAGCATTTTCCAGATTTCCTCCGCGGATACCCAATGTTACGTACTGTATCATCCAACATTTTAATTAATTGGAGTTTGAATTATGGAATTTGTGAAAATGTCTCGCAACAGATGTTAATTAGCGTCCATTTTCCAAGTCCTTTTTGCTTTTCCTGATGTTTCTAACATGTTCGCTTATCCTTTTCCTCACGACTCGTCATCCCCACATATTTCTTATTTGGACATGTGCATTCAAACACGTAAATAACTGATTTCGAACTACAACTGAAGAAATTCCTCACTTTATGATTGTTACCCATATGATCCGAAAACAGAGTTGTGTTTTTGATGTGAGAACAATATTGGCAATGTCCACATTTGTGGCTTCACAATGTTTGTGTTGTAGATAGATTAGCTTTTTTCTTGGCAAAGTGACTTCTTACCAGCGTATCTCTTAGGGATGGTGCCCGTCGCCAGCTGGCTTGTATCCTATCTGGGAGCCAATTTTTCAGGTCAACATCGGTCAGAAGTACATGCCTATGTTTATTTAGTATATTAAGTACTTCTTTCCATTGGCCATTAAATGTGCTAACAAATCTAATTTGTTCATCATTCTGTTCTTGTTTCTTTTTTGGGGTTAGAAGATCTTCTCGTTTGAGGTATAGAGCCTTATGGAATGCCTGTTTCGTAGCTTTATTGCTGTATAATCTGGCTTTGAGTCTTTTTCTCAACTTGCTCTTGTTTTAAAGATATTGATATCCGAGCAATTTCTTCTTAATCTCATAAACTTAACAAAGGGAATAGCACGTTTAGTACTCGGAAGTTGTGAAGTGTAATATGCTATTAGTTGCTGTTTTCTTCCTGAAAAGGTCGGTGCAAATAGCACCATATTCGCCTCTATATATCAGTACGTCCAGAAATTCCACTTTTTCTCGATTTATACTGTAGGTCAGTCTTAAATTGAGATCATTTGAGTTTAAGATTGATATATACTCCATAAAAAGATCTTCTGGACCATCCCACAACAGAAACAAATCGTCAATATAACGTAGCCAGATGAGAACGTGTTTTGTATACCTGGATAGATTGTCAGCCAAGGCAACTTCCCGTTCCCACCAGCCCAGATATAGGTTTGCATATGTGGAAGCACATGAGGTCCCCATGGCTGTACCTCTGACTTGAAGAAAAAATCTGTCATCAAAGACAAAATAGTTGTGGGTTAAGACAAAATGCAGTAGATCTATTAGAAATTGATTTCTAGCCTGCTGTTGAATTTGGTACATCTTCACAAAATAACTGACTGCATTCTCTCCCATTTGATGTTTAATGGAGGTGTATAATGACTCCACATCACAGGTGATCATATAGGTGGTATCCGATAAAATGATTCCATCCAGTTTGTTAAGGAGATCCATGGTGTCTCGAAGATATGAAGGTAAATCAATTACATATGATCGTAGATTGAAATCAGTGAACTTACCAGCTTGTTCACATAGATTGCCGTTGCCAGATATGATGGGTCTACCTGGAGGTTTCAACTCATTTTTATGTATCTTTGGTAACAGGTACAGTGTGGCGATCCGTGGTTTAAAAACCTCCAGGAATTTAAATTCCTTCTTTGAAATTACTCCATTGTTGTATGCTTCCTCAACAAATTTTGTGTATTTGTCAATGAATTCGAGAGTAGGGTCTCCTAAGAGTTTCCTATAACATCTCTTGTCTGATAACTGTTTCATGGCTTCGGTGTTATAGTCTTCTATACGCCAAAGTACAATAGTTCCACCTTTGTCCGAAGGTTTCAGGACTACATCTTGCCATGACCGAATTTCTTTAAGACATTTATGCTCTTCTGATGTTAGATTTGATCCATAGGAGCAGGATAATTTCTTTAAATCCTGAAATACCAATTTGGTATAGATGTCAACTTGTGGGCAAACGGTTAAAGGTGGAACAAACTTAGATTTAACACAAAGTTTGTCAATTATTAGATCTGTTGGTTTATCTGTTATATTTTCACAGTAGAGATCACAAAAATCCTCAAGAGCTTGTTGTTCTATCACAGCAGGATTGGTTTCTTCCTTCTCGAAGAATTTTTTTAAAAGTAATTTTCTACTGAAAAGGTTCACATCCTTGGCCACTTCAAAGATATCAAGAGTTTTCGTCGGTGAGAATGAGAAGCCTTTCTGTAGAATTTGGATTTGTAGTGGGTTTAAAATTCTCTGTCAGATTGATAATCTGTAGGGTGTCATTTACCATCTTTTCTTCTTCGACATCCATGGTCTGTCTCTCTGTGCGGAGCTCATCTGTCTGTAACCCCATACCTCCCGTCTCTTAGATTCATCTCGGTACTTTGGAGCTGAAGATTTCCAATCTGTTGCTTCTGTCTCGTGATCGTCTAGTGACATAGCCCCTTCTGGGGCCGAATTCTAAAAAAGGTCTAGGGATACCTCCTCTTTGAGCATCATCATATATTATCTCCAGAATCTTATTTAACCTGGACTATTTTGGTCAACAATTTGTGCTATTACCATCTTATACAGACAGGGCTTTCTTCCTTGAATTTTAGTTTGTGTGTCGAGATTACTGTCTAGATCTATTGCCCTATTTCCTCTAGAACATATAACAGTATATTTCTGATGGAATTCCATTAAATAGGGACTATTAAAATCAATTATTGAGTGACAGTGACTCAATTTAATTAGTTGGGGGATGTCCTGGAAACCTGGTCCATCAACCTCATGCTCACATAGGTAATCATTTCACCGTCTCAAACACCTTATATCTTTTCTATTACTTTCTTAATATTCCTGTTTTTTTCTTCATTTCTTTTTCTCTTACTTCCCTTTTTCTTTCGGGTTACTGATATGTGATTTTAGAATAAAGCATAATTATTTTTATCCTATTTTGTTACATTGCCATTTTTTGGAAGCCTGCAATGATTTGAATGGTTTGGCCATTTGGTTTTGTCATCCGCTAATTCCATGGGCCATTCTATGAGTGGATTCTAAACTTCATTTGAACTATGTCTCCTTAATGTATTAGAGTGAGGTCTCTTGTCTCCTATTCATTTTCTCCACCACCATATGTTACTAATATAGATATATCTTATTAGATCTGAGCCATAGTTGCCTTTTTTCTTTCTCTCTCTTTTTGAAATATATATATATATATATATATATATATATATATATACCAATGGAATCTACACGTTTCGTGCATTTCCTGTTAGTCTCAGTGATGTTTATACAGGTTTTAGTTAATATTTTTCCATGCAAAGCACCGTTTATAGCTGCTCGTTTAAATGCATGAAAACAATGTGTTCCATGTCCCTTCATAAAAGCGTACTAGAAATATGACTCAGTAATATCCTTTGAAGCTGATACTTAGCCTGTGATTTTTATAAAATACTAATCCTACATTATTGCCTCAGTCGGGCAGTTTATTTTGTCTCACACAGCAGTGTTTGGAACATACTGCAATATAATGAATCCCAACCGAATACCTGATTTTGTAACGTTATTTAATTTACATACTGAATTTGCATATTGCAATCATTAAATAAATAAATAAAAAGCCAAATTCAAGTTGCTACCTTTGCAAAACCCAAGTCATCCATCCATCTGTGTGCTTTGCATCACCTGTAGTATCCGGTTGCCATGGCATCAGGTTTGAGACTGGGTTGCCTAGCAACCACACTCTCAGACTTAAGGCCTAGACTTTAAGTGACTGGCACTTGGGTCATTACTGATAATAGGAGAATAAAAGGCTTTTTGTACAAATGCTAAAGGATCCATCTAGTCCCCAAAAAACTAAATTTAAAAGCTACCATTTTGATTTCTACTAAATAATTTCCAGAGGTTGGAGAATGCTATGAATCCCGGGGAAGTTTCTGTCTGCTCAAAGGGAATGTGGCAGATACAATTAACAGTGCTTTCAGCCGGACTAAAAGAAAGCTAATTAGTTTATATGCATGAGAAAGTAACAGACAACAGAATGCTGTTTATTATTCCTTTCTAAATACCTTATTGTTGTGGTCAGTATCCTCTCTTCTGGAGAGGGGTAGCTGACGTTGTGGCCAAAGCTACGTAAACCTAATGTGCTTAGAGGGCGATATAGTCATGGTAGGTAAAAAAGCGTTTCCTCAGACGTGGGCTGGGACGCGTGGTTCCCCTGGGGTCTTAGACAAAACAGCGAAGTGAAATGAAGGCCTATGATCAAAATGACTTATGAACGCAACTTGGTTTTCAAGTCAGGGTAGCGATTGTGAATGACGTATGAATGCGGCCAAAGAGCGTCAATGATCATTCATTTCTTATGAATGCAACTTCTTCAAGGTGAGGTAGCGATTATGACTTGGGAGACAGAGGTGGTAGCGACTAGGTCGTGTGAAATAAGGGCAGAGGACGGTGATCGCAATGACATATGAAATGGACTTGGTTGTCCGAGTGTGATGGAACGCAAGGATGTTAGGAGGGAGATGATGATGTGCACTGGAAGCTTGAAGCTGCTAAGCTGTGGCAACATAGGGCTTGATGAGAGCCAAAAAGACAAGGGGAGACAGCGGAAACAGAGGCATCGAAGATGACAGCAAAAGTTGTTGGCAACGCAATGTTAAAATTGTGGGGCTCGTGCAGCGAGCCCCGCAGCTGCGGGCCACGACTGCGTCCCGGCAATGTGCGTCGAAGGCCCCCCGCGGGACTTAGGGAATGAGCCCAAAACCCTTGGGACGGACGCAAAATTACAGCCCGTACTACTTAGTACCCAAAGCACGTAGATGGACTGCGGGGCTCGCAAAAATACAACTTTAACAGCCAAACCGCTGAACAGGAAAAACCGCCAGAAATACAGAAATATGACTCAAATTAACGTACACACTCACACACAGCACAGGGGGAGAGCCAGGGAGCCAGTGAGTGAGGTTGCAAGTTAATTTGAGGCATATTTTCCCTTTTTTCATGATCGAAAATCATTGAAGTGAGAAAAAAAAATGGCGTCTGAAAAAATTTTTACAGCACGAAAACGAGGAAGAAGGACGTAGATACGAGCCCTATGCACTAAGACTTAACGCAAAACAGTAAAACTTAGTGAGATTTCACTCAAGCCACTAACACTTAACAGAAGGCAGTATGGCCCTAAACTACGCAGGCCTATAAAGTACACAGGGGGAGAGGCTCACAATGAGCGCCAAGGGTGCTCAGAGGGCCCAGAACCTCGCATTGTGTGGCAAACAGCATTGCCTGGCTTACAATTTTATTGCCGTAATTTTTTGACGGGCAAGTCGCTAGTGACTTAGAATGATAAGCAGGTACAGGTGGTGCAATGCACCAGGGCCCTCCACTGTTTGTTTTTTTCGCAAAAGTCTATTTTTCTTTTCATTTTCAGTAATACATTTCTTAGCCTGAGCAGGGAATCTTGAATGACTTCACGTCGGGGCCTTCATTCACTCCGCCATTGTTAATACGATTATTTTGGACTAATAAGAACTCTACATATCCGTACTCCATGTAGAAGTTGCATTATTATAATTACATATTTTGTAACAGTATGTATTATTTATTTTAGCATGTAATAAGTTTGTTAACATTAAATATATCTAATTTTCCCAAAATACCATCTCACACACATGATAGTTTTCTCTAGACCCTCTTCATGATAAACAACAAAATAATGAAATATTTCATTGTCATAATAAATAAAATTTCATAAAATCTTAGATGTGTGTAAACCAATGAGCTTCCGATTGTGCAGTCAAAATCTTCCTCTGAATTCCCAATATTTTACCACCTCAGGAAGATTATCAACATAAACCAAAATGGTCATCACATATAGTAGTTGTCAAACTGCAAGTTGTCGTCACGCTTACTTACGACAACTCGAAGTTTCACAAGTCCCCCTGCCATGCCTCACTGATGCTAGCGATGAGCATGGGAAAGAGGAGTTCGGGAGAGACACGAGAGAGGAGTGCGGAAGAGAGATGGAAAGGAGAGGAGTGGGGGAGAGAGACGGGAGGGAGAGGAGTGGGGGAGAGACATGCGAGGAGGGGGAAGAGAGACACGGGGAAGAGAGACACAGGGGGGAAGAGAGACACAGAGGAGGGGGAAGAGAGACACAAGGGAGAGGAGGGAGGGAACAGAGACACTGGGGAAGAAAGACACGGGGGGAACAGAGACATAGGGGAGGGAGAGGATGGGGGAGAGAGACACAGGGGAGGGGGGAGAGAGACACAGAGAGGGGGAAAATACACAGGGGAGGGAGAGGAGGAGGCAAAGAGAGACACAGGGGAGGGGGAAGAGACACAGGGGAGGGGGAAGAGACACAGGGGAGGGAGAGGAGGAGGGGAATAGAGACACAGGGGAGGGAGAGGAGGAGGGGAAGAGAGACACAGGGGAGGGGGAATAGAGACACAAGGGAGGGAGAGGAGGGGAGGAATAGACACAGGGGAGGGATAGGAGGGGAGAAGAGACACAATGGAGAGGGCAGGGGGAAGAGACGAGGGGAGGGGTTAAGAGACACAGGGGAGGGAGACAGGGGGTGAAGAGAAACAGGGGAGGGAGAAGGGGGTGAAGAGACAGAGCGGGAGGAGGGGGGAAGAGACACAGGGGTGGGAGAGGGGGGAAGAGACACAGGGGTGGGAGAGGGGGGAAAAGAGACACAGGTGAGGGAGATGGGGGTGAAGAGACAGAGGGGGGAGAGAGACACAGGGGAGGGAGAGGGGAAAGAGACACAGGGGAGGGAGAGGGGGGAAAGAGACACAGAGGAGGGGGAAGAGACACAGGGGAGGGAGCTGGGGGAAGAGACACAGGGGAGGGAGAGGGGGAAAGAGACACAGGGAGGGAGAGGGGGGAAAGAGACCCAGCGGAGGGGGGAAGAGACACAGGGGAGGGAGAGGGGGGAAGAGACACAGGGGATGGAGAGGGGGAAAGACACACAGGAGAAGGAGAGGAAGTAGAGGGCGGGGGGCTCAAAATGACCCCCAAAGGCGCTTATTGCGAGGCCCCTGATAAGCGCTGAAGGCACTTATCGCAAGGCCAGTAAAGTAGAGGGGGGGTAGGCTTGCAATGAGCGCCAAAGGCGCTCATTGCGAGGCCCGTGATGAGCGTTAAAGGCACTCATCGGGGGGCCAGTAAAGTAGAGATGGGAGGGGCCTGCAATATGGGACAAACACCATTGCCAGGCTTCACATTTTATTGCCGTCATTTTTGATGGGCAAGTCGCTATTCACATATAGTTGTGGTATTTATGAATGTTGGTCACTGAAGGTGTTCATTGCAGGCCTCACGATGAGCACCAGAGGCGCTCATTGTGAAACCCGCAAGACTTTGAAAAAGGCTGGCAACGAGCGCCTTTGGCACTCGTTGCCAGGTCCAAGCTGAGCGCCAAAGGCCACAGGATTTTTTTTGCGCTCAGCGCAAGTACCAAAGGCGCTCTTTGCCAGGCACACGATGAGCTCGAGGCACGCAACAGTTTGAAAACGGCAGCCATTTTTTTTAAGCACTTAACCCGGAAGCCATTGGAAGACCACCAAAACACGCCAATTAATTCAAAAATGAACTTACAACCTCACACACAGGACAACTTCTCGAGGCCTGCAAGTTAGAGGGGGGAGAGCCTCACATTGTGTGGCAAACAGCCAGGCTTCAAATTTTTTTGCTGTAATTTTAGACGGGCAAGTCACTAGTAGCATATAAAAGGTAATACACTAGAGGTTGTTTTATTTTTTAGATACTAAAGGACTTTTGCCTAATTTCAAGTGTAGTTAAAAAGACTAAAGTGACCAAGTAACACACGGCCCAGTGGAAATGTATCACTGGAATTATTCTTGTAACATTTGTAGCAATGAATTCAGCGTTTCCTGTTCTGCATTCCAAGCAGCGCTCCCCATGTAATCAAACTCAGTGTGTACTTATGACAAATACAACTGATTATCTGCTGGTGCCTTAGGACTCAGCAAAATGAAACAATGGCGTAAAAGATGGGTGACGTGGAGAGAAAAATATGACAGGGTAAAAGGCGACAGGTAAGAGCGTGTAAACTATACAGATAAAGATGCTGAGAGCTATTTGAGGATCAGTGTACACCTCCAAGGGGAGATATAATGAATAGGAAGCCATTCACTCCAGGCCTCGGCAGACATCACCAATTATGGCCTTATTTAGTTCTTCTCAGTATGGTGTCTTGGAAAACAACAGGACTAGGAGTAATTTAGTATACTCAAGAGCAATAATGCAATTAACTGAGCACTTTATGGTGGAACACAAATACAGGAGGCTATAATACTTTTTCAAGTTTTACTAAAAGTTAAACATTTTTACAAAAAAATATAAATAATAATAGTAACCCAAAAGCAAATGAAAGAAAATAACATGCCTAGCTTCCACATAAGCACTACCTTTACTCAATTTCCTTGCTATCCTGCTCTCTTCCAGCTAAACCTGAGCAGAGCAGAAACAAAACAGTCCAATAGTTTGTTTACATACATTGCCCTGTATTCTTCAGAACTCAAGGCCACCTCTCTTCTTCAAGTGCTCATAAGCTCCAAGCTGCTGTCTCTCTGTCTGTGTGCTTTTTCTTCAGCCCAAATAAACTCTGAACTCACTTCTCTGTGTGTGTGTCTTTTTCCCAGCTTCAGGCAAACTACACACGTCTACATAGTTAGATAGTAATTAAGGTTTAATATAGCCTTTTAGTATCTTCTCTGATCCTTATAATATGCAGATTATTTGTCAATTGTTAATTGTTCTTTCTTTAAGGTAGTCTTTTTCCATCTAACATCAAATGATGTCCTCTTGTCACAAAAAGTTAACTTGACAAAGCTTTATATTGACCCTGGATATATTTATATAAGGTAATCACATCGCCTCTTAGACGCCATTTAAGTTTTATTTGGTTAGTCTTTCTTCATAACTTAGCCCCTCCATTCCCCTTATTAGTTTTGTTGCCCTTCTCTGTACTTTTTCCAGCTCTAAAATGTCCTTTTAATGACGTGGTGCCCAAAATTGTCCTCCATGTTCCAAATGAGGGCGTACTAGAGATTTGTATAGTAAGAGAATTATATTTGCTTCCCTGGCTTCTATACCCTTCTTAATACATGCTAATATTTTTCTTGCCTTTGCAGCTGCTGCTTGCCATTGAGCACTGTTACCTAGGCTGTTGTCCACAAGTACTCCCAAATCCCTTTCAATATCTGATAACACTAGATTTGCTCCATTAAGATTATACATTGCATGGCTATTTTTCCTTCCTATGTGCATAATATTTGCGGTTTATGAGTGTGGATATGCTTGCGAGCTCAGGAAATTGGAGCAATTGACTAGAGATTTGCGATTTTAGCCCTGCGAAAGTGACATATCAAAGGCTTCTGGATGGTGTAAGTTACGAGTTGGACGGTCTACATTTTTCCAAGCTTGTAACTCGTAACCAGATCCAAGCCCGCAAAAAGACGCCAAGTGAATAGCATATTTGACTGCGATCTCACTTACGGGCCTTCGTATGTCAAATTCGACTAATTGATTGAGGCTCTTTGTCTTTTAACTTCAATCTCAAGTGAAACTGTTCTGTGATCACTGTTTCCCAAAGGTTGCCCTATTTCAACATTAGATATTATATCAACATTATTTGTGATGACTTAATCCAAGATAGCCTAATTTCTAGTAGGCTCTTGTACAACCTGGGTCAGATAATGATCCCTGAGTGTACTCAAGAACCTGCTCCCCCTTAGATGAACTGCTGGTCTCATTTATCCAGTTTATTTTTACAACTCCCTTTATTAGAACCTGACCAAGCTTAGTTGCATTTATATATTTATATAATTATATATACTTTTAACATTCATATCACATCAAAAGAGATATTATCTGTATACATTAGTAGGTGTCTTAATATGTGTATTAATAATGAGCATATTTGTAAATAAAAGATTTCTAAACCTGTTAAGATATTCTAGTGTTCCTTTTTTTTGTTTTCTACCTATCCATAAACCTAAACTACTATTAACTTAAAGATTCAAGTAACAAAGTAGAAGGGAAAAGTAAGGGGGGGTGAAGAATGGGGATAAAGAGGTAGGTAGCGTGCTTCTGTCAAGTGGGTAAAGACACACTCCTGAACTCTTTCTTATTTGGAGAAAATGACCAGAGAAAATACTTAAAATAAATCAACAATTGGTAAGAAAGAAATAGAAGGCTTTGTTACTAGACACAATGGACACTTGGGAGGGACAGATAGATTTTCTGTCAAAAGAGGGACTGTCCATTCACGAGAGGGACAGTTGTCTAATATACCTAAATATCCCCTTCCTCTTTTACCAACGGGAATATAAACATTTTAGGTGTATCCCATTTGAGTGTAGGTGCTGTTCCGAGAACGGATTCACATGTTATATTCATCACACTTGACATGCCCGGTAGCTTCAAGGACCTTCTGAAGAGATCTCATGGATGACTGAATTGATCAGAGTGGGTTGTGATAGTTATTATATGATGATGGCAATAACATTTGAAGCCTGGCAATGCTGTTTGCCACACAATGCGATGTTCTGCCCCCTCTGCGCACCGTTCATCACGAGCCTCTCCTCCCATCTACTTCACCGCTCATTACAGACCTCGGCAACTTGCAACTTGCCATGTGTTTCTTTCCACCATCTCCACCTGTCCCTTCCCTGTGTCTTTCTCCTCTGTGTCTCTGCTGAATATTTTCGTGGTGCACGCTGACTGCCGTTGGTTTTATTTTCAAAGTGCCGCGTGCCGGGCGTCGTTGGTGTAAGTGTTGCTGTCTTTACCGTTGTCTATTTTCTAAGTCCTGCGTGCCTGGCGTTGTTCGTCTGTGTCCCGCGTGCCTGGCGTTGTTGGTGTAAGTGTTACTGTCTTTTGCATGGTGCATTTTCTAAGGTCTGTGTGCCTGGCCTGGCAGAGCCTCGTTTTCATCTTCTTTCAGAATTTTTACGCTTTGTCGCCATTTTTCCCCCCGCTTCGGCGATTTTCAATCATTAAAAAAGACAAAATATGCCTCAAATTAAATTGCAACCTCTCTCACCGCATCCCCGGCTCTCCCCTGTGCTGTGTGTGAGTGTGTAAGTGAATTTGAGGCATATTTGTGTGTCTTCATCGTGTTTTCCAGTGGTTCGGCTGTTAAAGTCGTATTTTTTGCGAGCTTGTGCCACAACAGCTCGCCTTGCTTTGTGAGACTTGCAAGCGTGACGACAACTCGCAGTTTGACAGCTATTATATGTGATATGATATAAATTACCTTTGGACGACCAACTTGGAGCCTGCCAATCACCACTGAAAACCTCTCCCTGAAAGAGCTATGTTCTCTCCACTTTCCCCCATTGACTTTACATTTTGAGGTAGGCATCTCAGGTATTGGCCTTGTAATGACTCACCTGGAGGCCCTAACTCCCCCCCCCCTATACCTTTCTTAATATAGCTGTTGTCAATTATTATTCCTCCTCCATATGAATATCATTCCAGTCCCTTCTAATTCCATTGCCAGAGACAGACAATTTGAACAATGGACTGTGGCATCTGGATAACAATCTGCCTGATGGGATTATCTCATTATCTAGCAGTGGACAGGGACTCCAAACAGTATAAGTGAGTTAACTAGTTTAGAAGGGAACTTTGACGGTGCGTAAGTTTGTGATGTAATTGCCAGCTAACCCTGGGATTGGATTAACGCCCACAACCACCAAGTTGATCAGTGAAGTACTGAAAGGGTTGATTCAGTTAACTGGTTAAGGGCAGGGAATTTAATTATATTTGTGTGTTGAACTAAAGTTGTATTGATCATTAAATGTTCCAGCACACACTCTCTTCTAGGAAACACAATCACGGTGTTCTGAATCTTATTCATAGGTTATAACTTCTGTTTGTTATTTTTAACCCCTTTATTCCTGTTCTGCATCCTGATGGTCCTGGAATAGAAGCCGGTCACCGAGAAGCCCATCCACTCCATAGTCCAAGGGAGGATTCCTGTAGCCAAGGCAGGAGAATTGTGGAGCTGAGTTGGACCCTTTCTTCTCGGTCACAACAGAGCGACAGAGCTTAATTGGTGAGTTTTGTGAACTGCAAGCAAAACCATTATTGCTATATTTTATTTATTTGAGATGAAGGATCTGCTTTCATGAGACCAACAATAGGAGTGAGGAGACATGAGGGGAGGGGACTACTTAATGCACTAATGTTGAAAATAAAGGTGTGAAAGAACCAGAATAGAAAGCCTTGTTTGACATTTGAATATTTGAAGAATAGGTGACATTTAAAGTAGCAAGGCTAGGAATTTGAAAGACAGGGGCTGCTATTTAGAAGTCCTATATTTGAGCATAGGAGGAAGTAATGATAGCGATGAGGGATGCAAATCATGGGCAGAGTGGAATTGGTATGTTAGAGTGTATTTGGAGATTACAGTAAAGAAATAGGGCTTTGTAAGTTAGGTCTAGGATATGGAATTGTATCCTTGACAAAATAGTGAGGCAGTGTAAAGATTGGCAGAAGGGAGAGCAGATGATGAGCGTTGAGAGTGGTGGATGAGTCTGGCTGAAACATTCAGGTTGGATTGTAGTTTTGAATAAGCAGGTGGAGTGCCATTTAAGATAGTTTTGAAGTAGTCAAGCCTGGACATGATCAGAGTATGTATTTACAGCCCGATTAAATAAGAGCTAAGATCTAACTCTTAGCACGTAGAGACATAAGTAGCACTATGTAGCTATTAAATTCCCCTCTAAAACTGACACGCAGCCGACTTGAGTGTGAAAACGCAGGCTGGTCGAGAAATGCCTAAGAGCCAGGCAATGTGTAACGTTACAGCCTGAGAACCCATTGATCTGTTATCCACTTAGCCCTTACTGTCACAACCTACAATGATGATGGAGTATAGAGGATCCTAGTCCTCTTATCTCCTGTAGGTTTTAGACCTAAGATTTGGGTGACTCAGACCAATGGACCTTCCTTGCGCATGCAAGAGCATAAGTCCCAGCATTTGGTAGTGTGCCTGGGAAAACCTGGCATGGAGTCAGAAACGATCTCCTATTCCAGCATATGCCCTTGGGTCAATAATACACCTGCACACAAAGTCTTGATGAAAATTATGAACAACTTCTTTATTTTTACACAAGTATTTAAACAACTCACAAAAACAGTACAGGGAGTGGCTACCCCTTTGTCCAACCCTTATCTTCCTCTTGGCAAATGGGGTAATCTCCAGAGTAACTTGATTACCTCTAGCCAATGGACTAGAGGTAAGCTCTGGGAACTTCCAGACCCCTCCCCTGGGCCGCTTACTAGGTGTGGCTAACAGAGTCATTTGGGCGCTGGCAGTCAAGAGAGACACATCTCTTTGCTATGGCCCAGGCCCCTGGACCTGGGCTAGGGAGACCCCAGAGGCCCCCTGGATAGATGGTGCCCCTATGTCTGTTGGGACCCTATTGTTCCTGACTTAAGTATGTGTACTTACAGGATTAACCTTGGTGGCCAGCTGGGGTCCTTCTCCTGTTGCAAGATGTATGTGGCAATGTATCCAGCATGACTACCCCATACTATCATATACATATGTGTACATATTCCACACACTGTCAGTCTATTTAAGTACAAGCGTAAAAGCGCACCCCACATAAAACCACCTAATGTCCTCATAGTATATGGGATTGGGGCAGGGTTTCCACGTCAATCCATCTCATGCATTATGATGACTTTTATTGATGGTGATGGGAACCCTGCTCATTTCCTTAGACAATAATCATAATAATATAACAGTATAACAGGGTGTCTGGGAGCCCCAAACCTTTTGTTCCTCCCCATGGCAACAGCATGTGGAAGACCACCCAGCCCAAAATGGCCACCGCTGCCAGTCACAAAATGGCCCCAGCATAGTTCACACCAAATCCAATATGGCCACTGGCTGATTCATGACACTTACGATCTATACTGCAATTAAATTGCTAAGATGTCCCCTGCGAGCTATCCTGTAAAACACAAATGTTGGCTGAAGCCCCACGGGTGCTCCAGAGCATCCGCAAAGGCTAAGAAAGCCCTTACCTATACTTCGCAAGCAGCACAAAAGACTCAATCAATCCGGCCCCCGATCCTCCCTCTGGCATCTAAAGCTCCTCCCTGCTGCCTAAATCTAACCCCATGCTGTAGGGGTCCCAATCGGGGCCTTCGCCGGCTCTGAAAATTAACCCTTGCTGCGGGGGTCCTGATCGGGACACCCGCGGCAGTTAAATACCACTGATGCAAGGGTACTTCAAGTACCCCCTGGCACCTTATATTAACCCCCTATGCTGGGGTCCCCATATTAACCCACTGCATATAAAAGTCAAAATCCCCACCTCACGGGTACTTAAAGGACACTAAAAGATTAACCCCTGCCGTGGGGGTACTATAAATACCCCCCCAGGCATCTTAAATGAACCCCATCAATCATGGGGGTCTATAAGACCCTCATGAGAATAACATTAACCACTTAGTCCCATAAGGGTCTATACAGACCCTTATGGGACACTAATGAACCCCAATATTAACACTATAAGTGCCATGAGGGTCCTCCAGGACCCTCATGACACTAAGTCTAAGAACTACCCTACACTACACTATCAGCCACCCCAATAAACCAATACATCTAAATTAACCCCCCTCTAAGTAATAACCCACCTCTAACTAATTAACCCCATATAAGTAATTAACCCTATTTAACCCTCACCATACACAATTTACCCTAACACTAACCACTTAACCCCATCTAGACCTATTTAACTTTGTCAAGTCCTATGTAACCCTATCTAATCCTATTTACCCCCATCTAGACCTATTTAACCCAGTCTAGTACTATGTATCTATATCTAGTCCTATTTAACCCCAACTGGGCCTATGTAACCCTATCTAATCCTATTTAACCCCATCTAGACCTATTTAACCTGTCTAGTCCTATGTTACATAGTAATTTCATTTAGGTTGAAAAAGACTTTAGTCCATCAAGTTCAACCTTTTAAGATCTCCTCTGATCTGCAATATGCAGATTTAATGTTAATATATTGTTAATTGACCCAGAGGAATGCAAACATAAAAAAAAAAAATACAGTGAAACTTTGCCAATTGTCTCAACAGGGAAACAAATATATAAATTCCTTCCTGACCCCAGATACTGGCAATCGGATTCATCCCTGGATCAATACTCCCTCTCTATTTATCCAGGGTAGCCCTTAATGCCCTTTTTATTTAAAAATATATCCAATACCTTTTTAAAGTTATCTATCAAATCCGTTGTCACCTCCTGCTTTGGTAGAGAATTCCACAGATTAACCACCCTTACTGTGAAGAACCCTTTTCTTTCTTTAAGATGAAATCTTTTTACTTCTAATCTCAAAGTATGTCCCCTTGTCAGTTGAAAACCTCTTGGCACAAAACTTCCCTTGACAAAGCCTTGTATTGACCCTGGATATATTTATATAAAATAATCATATGCCCTATTAGACGCCTTTTTTCTAGAGTAAATAAGTTTAATTTGGTTAGTCTTTCTTCATAGCTTAGCCTCTCCATTCCCCTTATCAGTTTTGTTGCCCTCCTCTGTACCTTTTCCAGCTCTAAAATGTGCTTTTAATGTAGTGGTGCCCAAAATTGTCCTCCATATTCCAAATGAGGGCGTACTAGGGATTTGTATAGTGGTAGAATTATATTTGCTTCCTTGGCTTCTATATGCCAATATTTTATTTGCCTTTGCAGCTGCTGCTTGGCTTTGAGCACTGTTACCTAGGCGGGTGTCCACAAGCACTCCCAAATCCCTTACAATATCTGATACCCCTGGATTTGAAATTACAAATAGCATGGTTATTTTCCTCTTCCCAGATGCATAACTTTTATTCATATTAAATTTCATCTGTCACTTAGATGCCCATTCCTCTAATTTATGCAAATCCCTTTGTAGTGAAATTACATTATTTTCTGATTTAATTACCTTGCACAACTTTGTGTCATCAGCAAAAATGGAGACACCACACTCCAATCCCACTTCCAAGTCATTAATAAATATGTTAAAAAGGAGGGGACCTAATACTGAGGAACCCCACTTACCACATTAGTCCAATCAGAGTATGTTCAATTTACAACAACCCTTTGTTTCCTGTCTTTTAGTCATCTCTCAATCCATAAGCAAATATTTATGGCAATTCCTGTATCCCTTAGTTTGCTCAATAGTCTCCCATGTGGCACTGTATCAAAAATCCGAATAGACTACATGCACTGAGTTGCCTTGATCCAAGTTCCTACTAACATCCTCATAGAAACTAATTAGGTTTGTTTGACATTACCTATCCTTCATAAATCCATGTTGACTCCTATTTATAATCCTGTTTGAATAGACATATTCTTGTATATTATCCCTTATTAACCCTTCTATAAGCTTTCCCACTACACAGCAAGGTCTGAAGTCAGATTCCTGATCACGCAGGCATTCATTAGCCATGGTGGCAATCTGTTGGATAATTCTGACCCATTACTGCATGCTAAGATATCTGCAATATATGGGTGCCACACAGACAAGGAGGTAAAAATCATATTGCAATAGCAACAGGTTATCGGGTTTATTTTTAAAATATTAACCTTGCTTTTATTTTACAGTTATAATTTGGTTTCTGGATATAAAATCTAGACAAAACAAATCATACTGCAATGGGAGATTCATTGAGAGAAAGTGTTCTTGATTTTTTCTTCTGTTGATTAATTGAAGAAAATAGCACAATAACCCCCTTGTTTTGTTGTCTCACAACCTGTAATTAACATGGATTGTTTGAGGATTTGCATAATTTAATTTACAGAACATGCACACAACTATGAAGATGAAGAAAAAGTCAATGTGCATAACTATTCACCCCTAAAGTCAATACTTTGTAGAGCCACCTTTTGCAGCAATCACAGCTCCAAGTCGCTTTGGATAAGTCTCTATGAGCTTGCCACATCTTACCACTGGGGGGTTTTGCCCATTCCTCCTTGCAAAACTGCTCCAGCTCCTTCAATTTGGATGATTTGCACTTGTGAACAGCAATCTTTAAGTCTGACCATAGAATTTCTATTGGATTGAGGTCTGGGCTGTGACTCGGCCATTCCAACACATTTACATGTTCCCCCTTAAACCCTCCAAGTGCTGCTTTAGCAGTGTGTTTGGGGTCATTGTCCTGCTGGAAGGTGAACCTTCGTCCTAGCCTCAAATCACGCACAGAGTGGTGCAGGTTTTGCTCAAGAATATCCCTGTCTTTAGCACCATCCATCTTTCACTCCACATGTGTTGGGTTTGTGCCGAAAAGTTAAATTTTAGTCTCATCAGACCAGAGCATCTTCCTCCATACATTTTGGGAGTCTCCCACATGCCATTTTGTTTTTTTCTGAAAGTAATGGCTTTCTTCTGGCCAATCTGCCATAAAGCGCAACTCTATGGAGCGTACGGCTTATTGTCGTCCTATGTACAGATACTCCAGTCTCTGCTGTGGATCTCTGCAGCTCCTCCAGGGTTACCTTAGACCTCTGTACTGCCTCTTTGATTAATGCCCTCCTGGCTCCGTCCCTGAGTTTTGGTGGGCGGCCTTCTCTTGGCAGGTTTGCTGTTGTGCCATGTTCTTTCCATTTGGTCATGATAGATTTGATGGTGCTCCTGGGTATCATCAAAGATGTGGATATTTTTTTTATGACCTAACCCTGACTTGAACTTCTCAACAACATAGTCCCTTACTTGTTTGGAGAGTTCCTTGGTCTTCATGGCAGTGTTTGGTTAGTGGTGCCTCTTGCTTAGGTGTTGCAGCCTCTGGGGCGTTTCAAAAAAGGTGTGTATATGTAATGGCAGATCATGTGACACTAAGATTGCACACAGGTGGACATCATTTCACTAATGATGCGACTTCTGAAGGTAATTGGTTGCACCAGAGCTTTCTATGGGCTTCATAACAAAGAGGGTGAAAACATTCGCACATCACGATTTTCTGTTTTCTATTTCTAAAATATAGTTTTATGTATATATTTTTCTCATTTCACTTCACCAACTTAGACTATTGGGTTCTGATCAATTCCATACAATTTAGATTAACAAAACATTGAACTTAAGGCTGTAATGTAACAAAATAGGTAAAAAGTCAAGGGGGGTGAATTATTTTGAAAGGCAATGTATATGAGCACCATGGCCTCCATGTCCCTGCAATACTGACATAAACTTATAATGTTATAACTGTCCTAATAGTCTGATCCTGGATGGGATTACCAGTCAATGACAATGTGGGTGTTAGTTTGTGGATATGATAAAACAAAGGAGCATGCCCTGTTAAGGGAACATTAAGGTCTTATCAGTATTCTGACCTACAAACTGTGAATGCTCATGTTGCTTATCACACCCTGTGACGAAGTGCCCTTTGCCACTCTGTCTTGGAGAGGACTGTTTGCCAGCCTCCTGCCCTGTGACTATGGCCCTGGGACATATTGCCCTTTAAACACAGTATTCGGCCATACCAGAGTGTATGTCACTCATTCTGGCCCTTTACATACAGGGGGGTCATTCGGTACTTGCCCTGTGGGAGCAGTGATACCTCAGATAACTATGCCATGGAGCCCATTCATATAATGAAAGACTATGGGAAAGACTTTAGCTACATGGCAATTGAACTGTGTGAAGAGGATCTGAGCGCTATTCGGTAGTTTTGTGCGCTCAGATCCCAGCTATCTGGGGATATGTGAAATGTGAGTAAATGTGAATTGCAGTAATGCTGATGGGTTGTCAAACTAGAGAATTGACCAACAAATACTTTTGTCCGGACATCCCCAGGCCGATCCGTTGGGATCAGACCGTGTATGCCGGCTTATGGTCACGGGGGAGGTGTGTAACGGAACCCATCACTGTTTTACCCTGTTTTATGATTATTATGGTTAAAATATGATCCTACTATTATACTGCATGTATGTTGGTTTATGCTCTGCAGAATATTGGCCCAGACTAGTGCAGACCTTGGCATGGGAGATAATCCTGTTACAGATAAGGAAGTCTATTGTATAAAGTGTTTTCATTCTCAGATAAGAACAAAGAAGGATGATCTAATTAATGTCTGATTGTATCCAAGTTGCCAGGTAGCCTCAGGGAGGTGTGACTCACCTATTGTCCCTCTATGTGTATTGTGTGGCCAACTATGGGGGATATGTGAAATGTATGTGTGTTATGTGTAAAAGATACTTTTACTAACTTTTGAACCCCTGGTCTGATTCATGCCATTTTTTAATATGTTGTTCCCCTGGGTGAGAGCAATTTAACGGTGCTGGACTTAAAGGTGTACCCCCTGTTTTGGGGTACATCCAGAATGTGGTTAAAATTGTGTCTGTTTTAATTGTGTTACCTGTTATCTGAGGGGAGGAGACGTGGGGGTCGAACCATGTATATAATTGGCTGTTGTGATAATTATGTGGGTGTAGCCCTTCAGAGGGCACCATTGCATAAAAGGAGATCCCCTGTCATTAAAGAGAGTACTACCTTCAAAACGTAGCCTCGTCTCGTTCTTGGAGGGGATTGCTATATCCTACTGGGGATTGCTATGCTTTTGCATACTCCCTTGATCTGTAACGAGTCTGTGGTGGTTGTGGTGTCCGGTGCGGTGCTTGTAGGCCTCGACGCAAACTAGGACGCGTCCATCAATGGAGGTACCCGGTCAGGGTGCCAGGAGATCCGTTACACACCCCACTGTGAGAGATCATTCATAATTTATTAGGAGACTAGGAGGACTTTTTTATTGTAATTTATGCTTAGATAATTGAGCTTGAATGTTGGATATTTTAAGAATAAATTACATGAAAAGTCCTCCCACTTTGCTGATGAGTTTATCTCACCTCACAGCTGAAACCACATGAGCATGCCCAGTTGGTTGATTTATATATGTAGGTCAGACTAATGATATGAGCTTAATGTTCTTGTATTGCAATAGTTTATCAACCAACTGGACTGTCAAGTTCTGCTCTTCAGTGGGCTTGAACATGTCATGTAGACCAACCCTACCCGGAGATCTGATACAGTTCTTTAATCCTCTCATAAAGGATAGCAGCAGAAGATCGGATACAAAATAATAAAAAGCCCTTCCCCTCAAAGAAACACACCATTACTATGTGCCCCAGACAAAGCATGATCTTTATTCCCAACAACTCTTTATACCTCACATACAATAGTACAACAGTATAACTTAACATAAGTAAACAGGGTTTCCTAAGGCATAGCCAGCTGCCATCAAGTCTAGCTAGAACAAGCCTGGTCAATAGCTGACCAGTACATAGTAGCCCCAGTAGTTCTTCTTCTGTCCCTACCGGATCTGGCAATGTTTTGGGCATGCTCATGTTATTTGCTTACCACCAACCAACCTATTGTGACAATCACTTTAGATACTTGCATTAGGATAGTGGGAAGACAATCTTCTATAATGTATGCCTACAATAAGTAAGTCCCATAGGATAACCCACCAAATAATACATACACACTAGCAAAATTAATTCTGTATAATAGATAATAAATTAAAGCCTGTATCTATTTGTTTTGTTTTAAAAAAACATGTTGCTTTTACAGTGGTCCTTTCAAATGGAAAAGTCATTGCTTGTGTTTTTTTTAAAGAAAATTTTAAAAAATTATTGTTCATTATGCTAGCATTAGACGATGAAATATGGACATTCACAGCTTCCTGAAATTTAATAACAACACTCATTCAAAATCAATCTATTTACAATATTGAAGTCATTTTTCTGTCTTTTTACTAATTGTAAATCCTAACCTTCTAGATTATAGGGCACTTTCAGATTAGGAACTACCAAATTGTCTAGAGTTTATACTGCACTGTTTCGTCTATCTCTTGCTATACACTTTATAGTATGCTTTTCTTTTGTCATCAGTGTATACTATACCGTTGCAGCCAAGTAAAGAAAGTTAAGGAGAGCCTTATTGAATACTAATAATAAACAGCACCGATATTAAAAAAAACTGGGGTAAAAATGCCCTATGACCTTAAAGGTGTCCTCCTACATGGAAGGTTCAACGAATGTTATAACTCCAAATCTAGCTCATAACCCTAGACACAAAAATATCGGTCAACACAATGTGCTATAGTACATCAAATTATTGTAAGCATCAATGGAAACGATAGCTATAACACACCAACAGGTAGAAGGATATCAATACCAGTACAAATGTAAAGAATGTAATAATAATAATAAATAATAAAATACTATAATAATACTAATAATAATATAAATAATAATCATAATAATAAAATAGATTTGTTTGGGGCAAATTCTGCATTAAAATCTTTACCAGATCTCTCCCAAGCGTACGTATTATTACTGATATCACCCAGATAAAGTTCTCATTCTGTGCAAACCCCTTTGGAGACAAGTAATACACAGATTCATGACTAGTTTGACATTTCTAACTTTCTTGTTATTTCTCCTTATTTCACATCAAAATATCCAACTCCAAAGTCCGTCTCCAGAGTGCTGATCTCTCTTTTGATATTTCCAGCAGGGTTATGTTATTTATTGTGGGCAGTGATGGGGAAGCAGTTGCAATTATTGGTGCGTCCCTCGGAATATAGAGATGGAGGAACCAAATGGCACCGCACACCCGTCCAGCACTGAAAGGATTAAATTAGCTAAAGGTTCTGTTTTCATTATATTGTGCTGGAGAAATCCTATGGGCTGCTCATTCCATTGCATCCTGTTTTTGTCCTGAGGATTTAATTACAAAGTCCCTTCAGCCAATATCCATCACATCATCTCTGCTGCACAATCTGATCTGGGTCACTTGTTCCTTCCCTCGTCTCTTTCTTAATACTGTGACTTTTTTAACCACAGTTCCCTTGGACAATGCATTTGGGCTCACATGTGTGGGTCAATTATGTTCCTCACTGATTCTGATAATTACTGTAGTTGAGTCAATAGAGTTTGGGATCAACAAATCATCTCGGATTAATCTGGGTCGCTTGCTTGCGCTGCCCTTGTTTTTGTTCCATGTTCTTGTCGCTTTTTTGCAGATTCTACAACATAGCAACATGGAAAATAACATTATTCTCTTGACATATTGGCAGATAATTTTGTTTAGCTGGTGAATGTTGAGGAGAGCACCGTGTATAATAGTCACAGTGCACTGGCTATAATGTTTTTGCACAATTTGAGTTTTACGTATATATATATATATATATATATATATATATATATATATATATATAAACACAAATAACATCAGTGTAGAGCATAGATCACTCTTTAGATCAGGCTTGTCAGACTCTCCATGACCCTATATACATAAGGCTTTCTTGGCAAAGATACTGGGGTGGGCTACCAGTTCCTTCTCCAGTGGACCACAATTTGTCTGTTCTCTCTGCTATGACCTGCCCATCTTGGGGGACTTTACATGGTATAGCTCACAGCTTCATTGTGGTACAGAAGCCCCCTCAGTACGAAAAAGAAGCGATCCAAAAGGAGAGATCACTTTTTAAGACATTTGATTTGTTTTTATATGTTTTAACTAAGTTACTTAAACGTACACCAAAAGCAAAATTTTGCAGCTTATAGAGTTTCCTCCTTTCAACGTGTTCACTTCCTTGCAGTCTGCCATCTTTCACATCTGTAATCTAAAACCACACCCACATGGGAGGAGCTTCACATTAACAGTGTCTCATGCTGCTCCGACTCACAGCATGCCACTGACTGCAGCAGCCTTTCCTCCATGGGTGTGACCTTTATTCACAAATGTGAAACATGACAGCTTGTATGAGAGTGAACAGGAAGAAAGAAGAAGGTTCCAGAATATGAGAATATGTTACTCTGGGTGCTTATTTGAATTAAATAAAGTGTAAATTGTTTATGACAATTACAATGAAAGTGAAAAATGTTATTAAAATGCTGCTTAACTCTGATAATGTTATGTTTACATTGAATCTATAATCTAAATGTATCTGTTCTATACTTTTATATTAATTTTAGGGAAATATGAGATATTTTTGGCATGTTTTATATAGCCAGTAATATTGCTTAGCATATCTTTTTTAGCTGCAATGACGAGCCTCCACACAGCTGGGCAGGCGCCACCTACATGACTGGAGGAGTCTTTCCTTAGTTAGAAGCCAGTGATTCATTTTGCTAGCAGGTAAGGAGCAAATAAAATGTAATATATGTTACTGTACAACACACAAAACTATTCCAATTAAGAGAAACTAATTATAGTTACATAATGTATACATATAAATAACAGGAAAATATATGTATATATATATATATTATATTTAGTAATGAACACAGTGATCTTTATTTAGTTGTTCACTCATATCCGACTCATGTGCCTTCAATCTTTCCCAGCATCCTGTTATGGACAAAATATTTGAGTTTCAGTCTCATGATCAAAACTTCCAGTGAACAGTTTGGCTTCATTTACTGTAGTGTTGATTTATTGGATCTTCTTGCAGTCAGGGGACTCTAAGCAGTTTCCTTCAACACTACAATTCCAAGGCGTCAATTCTCCGGCGCTCAGACTTCTTTATGGTCCAGCTCTCACATCTGTATGTTACTACTGGGAATAAAATAATTTTAACTATGCAAACCTTTGTTGATAATATAATATGTTTGCATTTTAATAGCTTGTCCAGACTTTCTATAGCTTTCCTTCCCAGAGCTTTTTTGTTCTATGCAATAATATGTTTTACACATTATTTGTTTAATAAAATGCTTCTTTGCGACTAGGGGAATGAACCAGCAGCTGTAGAACCCCCCCTTGTTATGTTGTAGATGGAGCCTGCCCAGCTGTGTTGCATATTCTGTTGCAAATTGCAGCTAAAAACAAGAGAGGATGATATCAGTGAGTAGGAATGTGAGGAAAAAATGTCTCCCTCTATATTGAGCAATATAAGTGACAACATAAAGCAGGTAAGCCCAAAATATTAAAAAAATGTAACCAAAATGTATATTAAAGGTATAGAAGAATTTTTTTTTTTTTTTTACATTTTATTTCTCAGTTTGTGAGCAAACCATTTTGCGTTTATATGACTGCACCTGCCACACCCTCGTATAAACATTGTATGGGATTTTCGGAGGCATAGTTCCTCCAAATTCCCAGTGGTGTCCTTGCACAGGGAATATATTACATTTCCTTCCCTGACATGACCAATATTTCTTTAAAAAAAAAACTTTCTGATGTTTAAAAAGAGAAAGTTATTGTAGAAAGTGTTTGTTCCCGACTCTGGCCCTCAAGGCTCACCAATTATATCACATATATTTATTCTTACTACTAATTTCTATTCATTAATCTTTTAGTTTCAAGTAAATAGTATTCTCTATTTGCTATCATTTCTCTTTGTTTTAATATTTCAGTTGAAACAGTTCAGAAAATTAACACATGGTGGAAAAAGGGAAACGGTCTCCGGCTATATTTACTTTTAATTATATATAATTCATTTCAAATGTCAGTTAAATAGCAGTAATATTTAATTTTAGTCTCAGTTTTTTGTTATTTTGCATTGGAGGGTGTGCCAATGTAAAAAACACCTAGAGAGCTTTGAGTGTTATGATATTCTCATATAAAGTGTGCCATGTTGTACCCCTCGATAGACCCTCTTTTAGACCTCTTCTACTCACCACCTTCTGCTTGGTGCCCCTAAAATGGTTGGCTCTTTTGTGTTGGTTGTGGTACTATGTATGAGCATTACATGTTTATTTCTTCCATGTCATGTAACATGTTATAGAATGGGATCCAACAATAAAAAGCTGGTTTGATGTAGAGGATGCAATGATATAACCATGAAAGCTTAATCGGGCATTATGGCTCTCAAGGACACAGAGACCCCTATCCTTATATGATAATTTACCTCTCAACCCCTTCTTATCAGCGTGGGATTTCCTCACCTCTAATCTTCAGGTAATTTCATGACCCTCCTCGCTAAGTCCCATGTTACTGAATCCGGTTTCCCTACAGGAATGAATAGAGGACATTTTAAATAATTTTTGGAAAGGGACATTTCTACATATAATACACTATTAGGGCTCAGTACATCTCCTTTGATGGAGTTAAAGGGGAGAATCACTGCCCCTTATTGTTTTTTAGATACCTGCAGCTACGTAGAAGAGCCTTTAGATTCAGAGGAATGGGAGGATATTTGGATGGGGCTTGGGGCTCAGTTAGGTAACCTCTAGCCATATTGGTGGGACAAATAATCTTAGCCGTCCATATAGACATTTCCCAATATTGGAGGCTCCAGTGCTTACCTAAGATATTAGACACCCTTAAAGAGTTTGCTGAGAAGGAAAAGACTAAAACATATCTAACTGGGTCAGTAACGATGTGGTCCAGTACGACTAAAAGAGCTCCACTGGGATTGGCTGGTGCCTGGGGTGCCCAGCCCAACACCGTGACCTCTGCATCTCACGCAATCACAAGGTCCAAATAAACCGGAGCTTTATTTGGAGTGACCTGAAGATTATCATCCTTCGCACCAATTAAGAAATGGACCCTACATGGTATTGCTCACAGCCTCTTTGAAGTACACAAGTCCTTTCATCACAACATGGTAGGGATCCAGAAGGGGATTAAAATAGACATGGTCTTAAAGCGCCACTGAAGTCACCAGGAGGGCTCTGCACCATCAGATAGAGGGTTGAAAAATATATGAAAAAGGTTTTTTCTCTCTAGAAATTGGTTAGTTATATGATTTGTAGTTAGCGGTTTTAGCGTTCTTGTATAGACCCTATAAATAAGCTTTTTATATAATCAGCTGCACTGGTCGATGGCACACATTAGAACCAGCTGTGTAAGATGACCGAGGAGGTGGTACATTTTCTATATTATTTATTTTGTTGTTTTTCACACATTATTGTTCATATAGAGAAATGGATCAGTGGTTATGGGAACTGCTTTGAAAATGGAACATTGAGAGTTTCCTGTTTTTCTGAGTTTCTTTTAGATTACAGGATAAATCAGAGAATAGTTATAGCCTAGAGTCTCCCATTCCATTGTGGTCAGGCCAATGTGGTCAGTTTATTTTCTATACGGTCTATTAAATAACTAAACTTTATAATAGGCAAATGTTTTTAGAAAGAAAAAACAAATAACTAAAATAAATAAAATAAATAAATAAATACAGGCAGACTTCATATACAGTATTATGTGTGGAGGATAAGAGATGCAAATTCTAAAACTTTTTTGATTCCTTCCACTAATGAATTGCTAATAAAAATTAAAAGAACACCCCACAAATCAACAGGAAGTATGGAGGAAACAAACATGGAATCCCCAGGCACCAGCACACTGGCTTATACAAATAATATACAAAATAATAATGCAGAGAGGCGCCGCGCCGACTGGTGGACCTGCCCAGGAAAACTGCCCCCACCCCCTGACAGCTCCTTACCCCTCTTTATTATTATTATTATTATTATTATTTTGTGCTTGGTTTATATATGGAAAAAGGAAGGAAAATTAAATAAAAGGAAAAGGGAGAAAAAAAACAAAAAAATGGAAAAGTGGAACAATTTAATGTCATTCATTGATATGTTAATGTATGAAAAAGGATAACAAGATGTGAATTTTAATTGGAAAAATGTTTTAATATATTATTGTTGATCCACTGTCATTCTCTCCTTTGTCAATAAAAGTATTTATAAAAATGTTTTTTAAATAATAATTTTCTCTAAAAATGGATATATGCTCATGACTTACATAGGTGAAAATGTTCTTGATTTGATACATGATTTACAATCTTATGAATTACTTCCCAAACTGCAGTGGTCCTTTAAGATAACTCTCTGTGCCAGGTGCAAGATTCCAATAAGATAGATTCCATCTCTTAGAAACTGACCGCTATGGAGAGGGGATTATAATTTAGGGGTGTTGCTATTTTACTAATAATGGTGAAGGCTTATAATTCATATGTTAAAGGGGTATGGGAGGTTCCTTGTTGTTAATATCAAAATAATCCACCTAAATGTGTATTTTCAGATCTAAACATAATTTTATTAACAAGAGCTCCCAAATAGTCCCTGTAATGGTCAAACCCTTGTAGGTCATACACAGTATTTCTAGCTATTCTAGGTGTACTAACCACCTACAGACTGTTTCTGAAATGCTGCTGAGAAACAATCTGTGATTGGTTAGTGCATTTAGTAGTATAGACACATTGAGCCTCATTCAATTGAGGATTGTAAGTCCAAAAAAGTAGCACTTACGTTTGAGGGCCTGCTGCGGGACGGATTTAAGGTGCTATTCAATTGGCCAGGCCCGCAAGTTAGGTGCCAATCATGAGTATTGGAAACCATCCTCTCGACAGTAACATTTGGATCGGAGCACTTTGCAAATATAAATTCAATCCAGCACTGTAAATGATGGGGAACACAATGGGTGACATTAGAATTAAAACCACAACATTCTCAAGCTCGCTCATAGCCAAAATATAATACTTTTTTTCATGTTTAATTTCCGTCCAAAGTCCTATGGGCTTGAATGACCTCAAAGCCCGTAACCAGCTATTCAAGCCCGTAGGACTTTGAAAGAAATAGAGGTTTGGTTGGAGGTTGAAGCCCATTGCACTTTGGACGGAAATTGAACATGAAATTGAACATTTGCGAGTTTGAGAATGTCGTGCTATTAATGCTAAGACCTAACATCACTTTCACTCTTAATAAAAGTACAGTATTGTTTTTTTTATTTCATTAAGACCTTTGCGAGACCTCCTTGGTACAAGTAACCTGTGGTTTGAGTTTAGCCATTTACGGGCTTGACGGAGTGGTTAGCGAGGGACAATCGGACTTATAGAGATCGCAACTCTTGCGGCCATGAAAGATCAAAGGCTTTGAGGGAAGTAACTTGCAATTTGACAAATCGCTAGAAATCGCAGCTCGGAGCCCGTAACTTGTTCCGAGCCCGCAAACGGAAGGCAACTGAATAGTAAAGTAGCTTGCGACGTGTACTTGCGACCCAGGATCTCAAAATTGCAACAATTGAATGAGGCTAATTGTATCCATGAATTACAGGGGAGGCGCATTCTTGGGGCTGTTTGGAAGGCACTTAGGTAGTTTATTTTAATATTAAAAACCGGGAACCTGCCATATGCCTTTATTTTACCTACGATGGTTGCTCTATTGAACACATACATTGCATTGAATCAAAGTAAATTTTATTGCCACAATTCCGTGTTTAAATCATAAAAACTTTATTACACATCTTTACGTTCGCTCTTAAATTAGCAGAGCATAGAATTACTAACTCGACAGATGCCCTTGATTCACTACCTAAGACAAGTGATAATATTGAATATTGTTTTTTGATTGGATATTTCCTTTAACCATAAAAATTAAATGTCCCATTTGTGTGTACACATTATATATCATCGGAAATACACATAACAGTTTCCGAATATGTTATTGTTATTGCTGTTAAAGCTCTTGAGTTTTTTATTACCTATTAAATCCTCCCCATCTGCTCTGGGTGCTGCTAATGCGGCGCTCGTCACGGTTGTGCTCTTATAATAACCAGATTGCACGACTTCTAATACCTGCATTTGAATTTGATTTTGCGGGGCCCCCAGCTTCAAGATTTGATGTTGGATTTTCATTCTCAGAAGCCAGGTATTTTTTCACGCTTCCTCCCGTCAAGATGACAAGTTCTGATTGGCCCCTGGCAGTGAGTGACAGCTGGAGACAAGGAGAACACTATAAATACAGGTGTATGAAGATTTCATAGCGGACAGGCATCTGTTCCTGCACCGGAGAACATGAGGCTGTTTGCTCTTTCAATTACGGTGCAGACAGGCATGGTATTACTCACTTTCTTCAAAACGCTATAACAATTACACTCTGTACAGGCTCAGGCTCCTCACTTCAAATCTGATTACGTAAAAAAAGTAGGAAAGTGTAAAATACCAGTCAAAAGCTTTTTCTGTCTATATGCTAAATTTAACTCATTTTTCTTAAAATTAATGCAATGTAGCAATGTCTGTAAGAAAAGCCTCAATGGCATTTCATTGATATTAAAGGGACTCTGTAGCCTGATATTTTAAGTGCTGTCTTTTACAGAACTATAATTAATAATGGGTTAAATGTTGTAGTAAAAAATAAAAACTGATTTAACTAATCACCCATTATATATAGTTATATGTAGTCTTGATGTCTCTATTGTTGACCCTTGTAGACCTGTCTATCTGTCATTTCTCAACTTCCAAGACTTCTTCATGCTTGAAAGACAGATAAGTAATTCTGGTGTAAACGTGCAGTTTGATGAGTATTGATGAGCCAGGGGGTTCCCACCTAACTGACAAAAGCCTTATGGACCTAATAAGACCTAAATGAAGGTTGCCAGGACACCATACTAACATACTAGAAAGTTGTTGTCCATTATCATCAATAGCTCCTTAACATAGAATAATAAAAATAATGGACTTTAGTGGCCCTTTAATAGCAAAGTGACCTGAAAGTTATTGTTTCTGATAATTAATCAGCAGCAAAGCCCAGGAAATGCTAGTCCCGAAGCCCTCTTGGTAAAGGTGTTAATGTTATGTGCGATGGGGTCCATAGGGACCCTATGGGAACACTTTCATTTTAGGTGCCAAGGGGGTCCCTATGGATCCTATGGTAATGCTTTAAATTTAGGTGCCAAGGGGGTCCCTAGGGACCCTATGATATTGTTTCCTTTCTAAGTGCCAAGGGGGTCCATAGGGACCCTATGATAACGCCTTCATTTTAGGTGCCAAGGGGGTCCCTAGGGACCCTATGGCAACGCTTTCATTTAAGTTGCCAAGGGGGTCGCTAAGGACCCTATGGCAACGCTTCCATTTTAGGTGCCAAGGGGGTTCATAAGGACACCATAGTTACACATTAGACTACCATGGTATCGTTGTTCATCAGTTGTTTTTTTTCACTTGTTTATCTTCTACGCTAAATTATCTTCTTTATATTTTACGCTCTCCTGAGATTGTATTCCCAAGACTTTTGTATTTATTAGATTTGCTGCCACAGAAAATGTTGGCACATTACTAATAGAGAGTTATCTTAACAAAAATGACTATTTTCTTCATTCTCTGACTCAGAAATTACAAATAATACTGGCTTTGCAGATGTGTCGCCTCAGACTGTCAGATTGAAGACAAAATGGGAAAAAAAAAGAAAATGTGGTGTTTGTGCATGCAGTGAGTGCCGAGTCCACAAAGGTTATCCATGAGTTATGATGGCATTTGTGATACAGAGAAATCATCAGACGTTTTGACAACAAGATTGAAGTTGAAGTTGATGGTGTTTTTATCGAAGGTGAAAAGCAGCCACAACATATTGTTCCCAAGTGGTGCCTTATTGTACCAAGCAAAAGGACACGTCTACTTCTGTTTATAGTATTTCTGCTGCAACTCATAAAACAAATGGCAGGGACCTTTTCTTTTATGATGCAGAAAATAAAGGGTAGAAAAACAGCACCACATGGCACTTACTCTTTGTAACTCACCATGACTTAATGTGTGTAAGGACAAGAGTTACCCAAAGTGTCTTCTAGTGTATTTAATAATAAAATAGACTTTGTTGAGTAAAAGCTTCAGGAATCAGCATGTAGACAATAAAGAAACCCTGTTATAAAATACAGATAATATTTTAAACTTACAGTGAAGTTGTCCAAAACTGCTCAATGAAGAAGTGCTGAATGAACGCTACCTCCTTCAAGAATTGGTTCTAATTTACATGGATAATTTCATGCTTACTTCTTAGCCAATGACGTGGTATTCTGGGATGTCTTTTCTTATGAACCTCATAATCAATTGGTAAGAAGACAACAATGGATTTTCACTTTAAAGAGATACAGGAGGTGCTTTGTATATTCAGTCTTATTCAAGGGATAGACCCACAGGGAAGCTGTGGAAACCTAGAAGACAGCCCTCTGAGCTTAAGATCTGAGTTTTCTTGCAGTTTTGATAGTGGGTTCTGATTTGTTCTGGTTGTGGATATCCACCAATCAATGATATTAGGAATTACAGTTCCAGAGTTGATGGGCAGGGGTAGTACATGGTCATAATTCCAGGCAATGTAACAGGATCTCCAGAGCAGATACAAGAAACACACATTGACAAAGAGTCATCAAAGACCAGGAATTGGCTTTTGTCGGAAAAAATCACTCAAATCACTTAATATCACTCAAGAGATGGACCCACTATACTGTTGTTACATAGTTACATAGTTACATAGTAATTGAGGTTGAAAAAAGACTTTCAGTCCATCAAGTTCAACCTTTTAAGATCTCCTCTGATTTGCAATATGCAGATTAGTTTTTAATTAATTGAATCCAAAGGAAAGCAAACAGAAAAAACCAAGTGAAACTTAGCCAATTGTCTCAAAGGGAAAAAATGTTTATTCCTTCCTGAACCCAGATACTGGCGATCAGATTCCTCCCTGGATAAATACTGTCTCTCTAATTATCCAGGATAACCCTGAATGCCCTTTTTGATTATAAATAAATCCAGTCCCCTTTTAAAGTTATCTATCGAATCCGCTGTCACCACCTCCTCTGGTAGAGAATTCCACAGATTAACCACCCTTACTGTGAAGAACGCTTTTTTTCTTTAAGGTGGAATCTTTTTATTTCTAACCTCAAAGGATGTCCTCATGTCAGCTGGAAATCTCTTGGCACAAAAAGCTCACTTGACAAATCTTTATACTGACCCTGGATGTATTTATATAGGGTAATCATATCTCCTCTTAGATGCCTTTTTTATAGAGAAAATAAGCTTAATTTGGTTAGTCTTTCTTCATAATTTAGCCCCTCCATTCCCCTAATTAGTTTTGTTGCCCTCCTCTGTACCTTTTCCAGCTCTAAAATTTCCTTTTTAAGTAGTAGTGCCCAAAATTGTCCTCCATATTCCAAATGAGGATGTACTAGGGATTTGTATAGTGGTAGAATTATATTTGCTTCCCTTGCTTCTATACCCTTCTTAATACATGCTAATATTTTATTTGTCTTTGCAGTTGCTGCTTGGGTTTGAGCACTGTTACCTAGGTGGTTGTCCACAAGCACTCCCAAATCGCTTTCAATATCTAATAACCCTATATTTGCTCCATTAAGATTATAAATTGCATGGCTATTTTTCCTTCCCAGATGCATAACTTTACATTTATTTTTATTAAATCTCCTCTGCCATTTAGATGCCATTCCTCTATTTTATGTAAATCCCTTTGGAGGCAAAGTACATCATTATCTGATTTAATTACCTTGCACAACTAAGTGTAATCAGCAAAAATTGAGACACTACTTTCCAATCCTACTTCTAAGTCATTAATAAATATGTTAAAAAGGAGGGGACCTAATACTGAACCCTGAGGAACCCCACTTACCACTTTAGTCCAATCAGAGTATGTTCCATTTACCACAATCCTTTGCTTCTGGTCTTTTAGCCAGCTCTCGATCCATGAGCAGATATTTACTGCAATTCCTGTATCCCTTAGCTTGCACAATAGTCTTCCATGTGGCACTGTCTCAAAAGCCTTTGAAAAATCCAAAAATCTACATCCACTGAGTTGCCTTGATCCAGGTTCCTACTAACCTCCTCATAGAAACAAATTAGATTTGTTTGACATGACCTATCCCTCATAAAAGCATGTTGACTCCTACTTATAATCCTGTTCAGATAGACATATTCTTGTATATTAGCCCTTATTAACCCCTTCTAAAAGCTTTCCCACTACAGAAGTGAGGATCACTGGTCTATAATTCCCCAGATTTGCTCTTGCTCCCTTTTTAAATATAGGTATGATATCTGCTTTTCTCCAGTCATCTGGTAGAGACCCTGTGTTGAGTGAATCTTGAAAAAATTTATATAATGGTTTTGCTATTACATCCCCAGTTCCCTCAGTACCCGTGGATGTATTCCATCAGGACCTAGGGCTTTATAAACATTTATTTTTTCCAACCTCTTTGGATTTCTTCCTGCGTTAACCAGTTATTTGGTGAAGGTAGTGTAGCCCCATTAGGTTGCAGTGTCCCAACCACTGGTACCTTCCTTGTGTATACCAAAGAAAATAACCTGTTTAGCTCATCTGCCTTTTCCTGGTCACTAATTTTCAGATGGCCTGTGTTACATTGTAATGTTCCTATAGCTTCCTTCCTGGCCTTCTTTCCATTAATATATCAAAAAAATATTTTTGGGTTAGTCTTACTCTCCTTTGCAACTCATTTTTCATTTTCTGTTTTAGCCAGTCTAATAGCCCTTTTGCTGCCTTGTTGATTTCCTTGAACTTACGTAAAGTCCCCTTTTGTTTGTATAATTTAAATGCCTGTTTTTTACTCTATATCTTGATCTTTAAATCATTGTTAAGCCACATGGAATGTAATTTACTCTTTTTACTTTTATTCCCACACGGTATATGCCGATGTGTATGTATTGTGACAGATTCACTGTCACTCTCAGGATCCGTGCCTGGTTTTTCAATAAAATGGAGGACGCAGGAGCTCTTTAAATATTTAACCACACTTTACTGGTTGTTTTAACAGCATACAACATAAAACTGAAGGCAGAAACAAAACTCTAGCTTCTCATTGAAGCCCTGCATAACTGAACTGTAGTTTCCCTTACTGTCTTATGTAGGCGTGCAAACATACAGTCCATATAACGGTAGCAGAGGTGTCTTTTCCTCTCACCTCTCTTAGGCTCTGTATCTCCGGGCTTCTCTTTACACAGCAGATCCCTCCTTTGGTCATCACCTTGAGGGACTTTCTCTTCAAAGCTTCTGGCTTTGTTCCATTAGCTTTCAGTGCGGCCTCTGACTTCAGCCCTGCACACTTCAACACTCCAGCTCTGTCAAACAGCTTTCCACCTGGAGACAGCCGTACCTCTTGATTGCAGCCACCGCCAAGCTTTTTAAGGATCTTCTTAACCCTTTCACTCCTGGGGAGAATTCTTGAAGGGCTCTCTACTGCCCTCTGGTGACACACCATCACAGTATATATAGTAAGGATTTAAATGTTGTCCATTTATGTTCAGTATTTTCACCTGTCAGTTCTTTGTCCCAGTCTATACTTTGTATTGCTGCCCTTAAAATCTGCCCTTTTAAAATTAAGTTGAGTTTTTGTTGGCCCCTCACCGTTTTGTTTTTTTAGTTCAATCTCAAATGAGACTGTGTTGTGAGCACTGTTTCCCAAAAGTTGTACTCAATAACCTGCTCCCCTTAGATGAACTGCTGGTCTCATTTATCCAGTTTATTTCAGGGTAATTAAAATCTCCCATTATTAGAACTTGCCCGTGCTTAGCTGCATTTCCAATCTATAATAATTATTGTATTTCCTCGCTTTCAGCTATATTTGGGGGTTTATAGCATACTGCTACTAATATTCTTTTTGAATTTGCTGCTCCGCTATTTAACTCTACCCACAAACATTCATCATTACAGCTAGTTCCACCATAAATATCTCCTCTGACTATAGGCTTAAATTCAGGCTTAACATACAGACATATCACTCCTCCCCTTTTACCATTGTCCCTATCTTTCCTAAATAGGTTATAATCATCCAGATTAACAGTCCAGTCATGAGATTCATCCCACCACGTTTCGGTAATGCCTATTAAATACCATTTTTCATTAATTGCCAATAATTCTAACTCTCCCATTTTTTCTGGCAAGCTTCTGGCATTCACCTTATGTTATGAGTCTGTAGTTCTGAAGTGCCTGCCACTGTACTTGAGTTACTTAGCAATACCTCCCTATTAACTGTACTAACCCTCACTATCTCCTCCCCATGAGTAGTTAATTCATCCCTTATCTCCTCTAGACTTTCAACCCATTACTTCTATCTAGTCCCTCCCTCCACCTACTAGTTTAAAACCTCCACCAGACGTTCTACCATCCTTTCCCCTAGCACAAAAGCTCCCTCATCATTAAGGTGCAATCCATCCCTGCTATAGAGATTGTACCCAAGTGAGAAGTCAGCCCGGTGCTCTAAAAACCCAAACCCATCCTTAGTGCACCACATTTTTAGCCACGCATTAACCTCCCTAACCTCCTTCTGCCTCCCTGGGCTAGCACATGGCACAGGTAGTATCTCAGAAAAAACTACCTTGGAGAACCTTGCTTTAAGCTTATTCCCAAGTTCTCTAAAATCATTCTTTAGGACACTTCATCTCCCACTAACTTTGTCATTGGTACCAATATGTACCAAGACCGCCGGTTCATTTCCAGCCCCACGCAATAATTTATCTACCCGATCCACAACATGCCGAACCCGAGCACCCGGGAGACAGCAAACTGTTCGATTGCTGGGATCTGGGTGACAAATCAGCCTGTCTAACTTCCTAATAATAGAGTCCCCAACCTGTTGCTCTGCCTATGCTGCCCTCCCACTCCTCCAGTTCTCCCGGCTGTTAGAGGGAACAGCTCTATCTGGCATTGCCATTCCTGAATTGACATCCCCAACAGTTTCACTCAATCTGACAAATCTGTTGGTGTTTGCCAACTCAGAACTGGCCTCCCTCCTGCTCTTGTTCCCCCTGATTCCCCTTCTAAATGTTGATTGCAAGATAACAAGTTACTGGATTTAAACTTATAACAATCAAGCTTAGAAGAACTGACAGTTTCAAAGGCAAAGTTAGTAAGCATCAGAGATTCAAATTTGAGGCAAAGAGCAGGCAAGAATAGCAGGGGCTCTTGTTCCAAGCATTAGGCAATTTGCTATGATCAGGAAGTTACTTAAATAGTGGGAAAGGATCAAACCTGAGGATCGCTTCCTCTTTTGGGTTTTATTTTCGAGCCAAGCCATTGTGATAGAAGCAGAAGTGACAGGTGCTGGTTGCTGGTGCCAATTGGATATATTATCCTGGGAGCATTTGGATGAAATTGTGATATATTAGTTATATTTATAATTATTCATTTTTTTAATGTGACATGCGATCACAGTTAGCTTTACGACAGACATCTTGTCTAAATGGAAGATTTAGAATATGAATCTAAGCAACAGTAAAAGAGCTCTGCCAAAATTATTCTCTTGCAACTAAACAGTAATGATACATGGATGTCTACAATGAAAGTGGTCACATTTCAACATAACAAACGCATGCGAATTGCACTAATAGATGAATACAAAATATTTATAAAGATGAAATGTGACTATCTTTAATCAAATATTCTATATTGTATATGGAATACAAATGAATAAGTATATCCAGCCAAAATTGCCCTGTATCATTCCCTCTTCAACTCTGCCAATGCTTATTAAGTGAAGAGGAAAAGCCCAACATCCTAAAACTAGTATTAATGCCTTAACTGCCAATGAAATGAAGAATGGCTCAAGACACTCCATTACACAGCAAGTCATTAGAGTCACCGATACAACACAACCATTGGATTTGGATCCTATATCAACTTCAGGTCATTAGAGATTGTGCCCCATGTGTTAATCATTGCTGATCTATAGACTAGGCCAAGCGTGAAGGACGAGTCAAGAGATCTCGATGTAAAGATTCTAAAAAACTGGAGGAATATCCAGTAACAATATTGTATCTGCTTATAATACCTACCTGATGCCCTTTACACAATATGGTATAACCAAGCTGCTCACATATTCATTGAAATAGGCTTCAGCTTGTTTGAATAATACAAGATAACAGAAAATATTTTATTGAGTGCACCATTTCCCTCCAGCTTACATGAGGTTCTAGTAATGTTGATGTAGAAGATGATTCACGATAATACTGTATAAATATCAGAAATTATGAGTGTGTCATATAGGTATTATGTTACAAAGCCTGCCACATGTTTTACTTTTGCTTTAGTATACTCATTATCCTACATTAGATGCTTTTGCTGCTTTTATGGATGGCAAATAACAGAAAAAAATGCCAGAAATAATAAATGAGTGATAAAATATAAACATAATTTTGATGTCTCCAATCTATTATTCCTGTAACTGGTGAGACACTTTGAGGGGTTATTATGGTACCCTAGAACTGCTGTAATTTTCTCTGAGGATACTTTGCCTCAAAACTCAGGCTTTTTGGCTTCAGACTGTTATCAGGTAGGAAGATCATTTTATCACAATGTCATTGTTGACCAAAATATACGATATATTAAAAAGAGTATCATTATCCAAGCCCCGGAACAAACTGGTACATGTGTCCTCCTCCGACCTTTTAGTGTGGTCATTACTCAATATGGCACTGAAATGTGAATGTTATTGGCAATGGTGAAGCACTTTTGAATAGCTGTAAATTGTGTCTATGGCTAGTCTGGATAAGCTATTAAAAAAGTAAAGATATATCATTATCAACAAAGGTCTGCCTAGTTAGAACTATTGTATACCCAGTAGTAACCTACAGATGCGAGAGCTGGACCTTCTAGAAGGCTGAGAGTCGTAGGATTGGAGAAAACTGCTTAGAATCCCTTGGACTGCAACAAGATCCAATCAATCTATACTACCGGAAATGAAGCCAAACTGTTCACTGGAAGGTTTAATCATGAGGTTAAAGCTAAAACATTTTGGCCATATCATGATGAAACAGGATTTCCTAGAGAAGACTGAAGTCACATGAAGAAGGGGACGGCAGAGACAGAGATGAACAAAGAAAATGAGCTGGATGGATCTGAAAGGGGCAGTGACACAGATATGCCTGGTATGCTGGGTCCATAGGATCACAGAGAGTCAGACAAGACTGAACGACTAAACAACAACAACACCAAGTTGTGTCTGCACCACTGAAGACCTCCTGAAGTACAAGAATGTTATGATGGTTCGAGAAAGACAGATTTCATTGGCAGAATGGAGGAGGCAGTTAAAGGAATATTTGGAGATTAGATATGACATATAGGGAAATGAAAGAGAGTGCAGAATCCAGAATAATCCCATGGCAGCCTATATGACATCAGTTTCATGCAGCAAAAAAAATTAGCACATTTTAAAATAAACTGGGCTCATAACTCCAAGCTATTTGGGTATGTTTAGTTATTTTACCACTCCATTAATGAGAGATGTACCTATAGTTATGCACACCATGGTGCCTTCAGCCCTTTGTCCCTCTCAGTCTCATATACGCTCTGTAATTACATTCCCTCTTATTCTGTCCTATAATCGGTCTCACTTTTGTTATAGTACAATCACGTTTGCTCTTTTCTTTCCTGCGGCAGAAATTGCACAAGAAACGTTTTATCTTCTAAGGACAATAATGAGAGCACGATGCGGATGTTTTTTTACACGCGGCCTGTGTACAATCTATAGAACAAAGCTGAGCATGGCCGGGATTTACACGTCGAGTGCAAACCTTTTAATTGCTTGTAAGAGACAGCGTGAAATGCATTTTCATGGATATTAAATTATTTACTGTGATCTGTCTACAAGCAGAAAAATCCAGTTTACTAACTTTTAATGTGTCATTTGCTCTGGAGGAAATTTATATTTTCTCATGATTTTACATTTAACCCTTTGACTACTTTATACTCTGATATATTCACTTAACGCTCTGATAAATTTTTACATTAATTTAAGGGTTTAAGGGATATAAAATTCATCATTACTCCTACTTATCATCAACTTGATTCATATTGTACTCTTTTATAAGAGCTATTATATATACACAGTCGAGTTATATTAATATGACCACCACGTAATATGTTGAATAACCGAGGTGTGCAGCATGGACAGCAGCTGGGCAGTGTGGTAGTGAGTCAATAAGATGCTGGAAGGTTGGCAAGGGTATCTGGAGCCATGCAGACTGCAGTGCATCCGACAGCTGCTGAAGAGTGCGTGATGGAGGATCCGTACATCGAACATGGAGATCGAGATGGTCCCACAGGTGCTCGATGGGGTTCAAATCTGGGGAATTTGAAGGCCAGTGATGTACTCAAGCCTTTGTCATGTTCCTCCATCAACTCCCGGTCAATTCTGGCCGTATGACATGTTTTATTGTCCTGCTGGAAGATCCCATCTGCTCCAGAGAAGACAGTCAACATGTATGGGTGTACTTGATCTTCAAAGATGGATCAATAACCCAATCGATTGAGAATGCCTTCCAGAAGTATGAGTGGACTCAGACAATGCCAAGAAAACATCCCCCAGGCCATAATGCTGCCGCCACTAGCTTGTGTTCTTCCAACAATGGTTGCAGAGTGTTTGTTCTCTGAGGTTTCGCGCCTGATACACCAGTCGATGGAACAAAAAACGTTACTCATCAGAGAGAAGGCAGCTCTTTTCCAATCAGCAGAGGTCTAATTTTGGTCCTGTTGTGTAACTTGAAGCTGTTTCTGATATAAAAAAATCCTCATCAACATGTGTGCAATGACCATCCATTTGCTTCGAAGCTCCATACGCAACAGGGTGCGCTGTACTGACATTTTAGACACACGTTTGGTAGCCCCCTGGATCATTTCAATCGTGAGTTTCTCAACTGTAGTGTATCGGTTGGCACTCGCACAATTTTACAGCCAACGTTCACCTCTGACATAAATGGCACGTGGTGCTCCAAAGTTTCGGTATCAGGGCTCGCCGCTTCTCCTGTGATTTTGATGTAGTACAATTTGTTTATTTTCTTGACGCGGTCAAACCAACACCTAATGTCGAGAAGCTCTTCAGACTCTGGATATGATCGTAGATGCTTCTGGCCTTCTACATGATGATGGCCTGGCTGAGAGTCATGTTGCACTCTATTTCGTCATTGATCCAAATGTAAAGCCAAAGTAGAGGTGATCTGCTAGACAAAAGATCTAGGCCTTGTGTTGCCGAAGACTTGATTTAAGGATGGTGTGAACTGTCAAGGTTGGCAACTTTAAATATGCTCCAAACTCCACTTGACGTTCTCTTTTTTCCAAGCGGTCGAGCTGCTTTTTTGCCTGATCTTCTTTGCGTTTGTAGAAAAACAATACAATTACTGTAGATTTTATTGGACAATTAACAACCACACGATGAGAAACAAGAGAACATGAAACATATTCTGTACCTTGTCTCTAAATGGTTGAGCTAGGGATAGGTCTCTTTATGGTTTTTTTTTTGGTCATCCAGGCTGTCACTTTTCTTCTCCTTCTTCCTCCTGTCTGCTGTTGTGTCTCCTTCAATGCTGTGGCGCAGTTCTGATTATTAAACGGATCCTGCGAGGAAAAAAACTGCGTTATAGCAGGGCACAGGAAAAACAGGAAAAACAGTGCTATAGTGAATTAGTGCTATAAGGGGTAGCGTTAAGTGGGGTATACCTGTATTTTTAAAATCCTTTAAAACCCAAATCTCAGATCAGATTTTCATTTTGATTTTTTGACTTTCAAATACAAACAATAATAAAACAATAATAAAATAATAATAAAATAACAATAAAAACAAAACAAGTAACAAAAACAGCGTAAAAAACATAAAATCGAAGATAAAACTTTTAAATGCTTGTTCTACAGTGGCCCTTTAAAGGCAAGGCTGTGTGTAAATTGTTTATTTCTAATGAAGTTAAAGGTAATATTTAAACTCTTCTTTGATGAAGATTCTGAGCAAAATTCTGAACACAAAAACAGTGGCGAGTTGTACCCTCCACCTGCTCAACTTGGCCTTTGCAACATTGTAGCAGTTCTAATACAAGCATGGGAATGGAATCTTAGAACACATCTTCGCCCTTGACCTTCGTCTCTCACTTCAAAGTCAGTTTTAGTGTATTGACCAAATAATAACTGTGGAAAAATGTGACTCAACTGTCAATTTTTCATTGAAATACATCTACAACATACAATGTAAAATTCACCTGTTTTCAATGCAGAGGTTAATATACTTAATCCATTTATGAATGGTTTAATATAAGATTATGTATCTTGTCTTGGAGACCCCAGCTGAGGTAGGCATAGTAATTGTTTTAGGGATAAAAATAACTACACTGTTTAATTTTTAATATGAATAATAAGAGTAATTCAGTATACAGTGATACCTTTTTTTATTGGGCAAACATTTTAGTTAGATCGACGAGCTTTCCAGAGATATACCTCTCTTTATCAAATCAGAAACAATACTGATTAAAGTTTAACATAAGCATGGGAATAAATAGAATAGGAATGCTAAGAAATAACAAACTCACATGGGACAGATGACAGACCTTATATATAAAGTACTTGGTCAATCAAGTGTATGAGTTGTGTGAATCTATACACAAGGGTGACAAGAGAAAAACACTGGATTACCTCTTTATGGGTCCATTGCCTTATAAATCAGGTAATAATGATAATGTTTGACAAAACCCAAGTCCATGTTCAGTCCTGTATCTTTCATGTTGGAGAATGTGACCATCTTTATTTGAAATGCTTTTCTCTCCAGGTGTTGGATGGAGTGATCATTCTGGGTAAAATGGCGCCCCACTGGGCTACAATAACAGTTTTCATTGTGCTTTTTGATATAAAGTCTGTACACATTCATCCTTAGAGGCTCCTTTCACATATAGTACACATGTGTATGGTCTGAAGAGGTGCATGAATATGAACCAACGTTGTTGTAGGCAACAGAAAAAAGTTCCTCCAAAGTTATTCAGTTGCAACTAAACAGTAACGATACGTGAAAATCTACAATGAAGGAGGTCAGAATTCAGATTAACACAAAAATATGAATTGCATCAATAATTGAATTAAAAATATTTATAAAAATGACATGTGACTATATTTATATATCTCCAGCCCAAATTGCCCCATATCATTAGCTCTTCAATTCTGCCAATGCTTATTAAGGGAAGAGGAAAAGGTCAATATTTATTCCATCCTAAAACTAATATTAATGCCTAAACTGCCAATGAAATAAAGAATGGCTCAAGACACTCCATTACTCAGCAGGTCATTCGAGTCACAGATACAACACAACCATTGGATTTGGATCCTATATCAACTTCAGGTCACTGGAGATTGTGTCCCATGTGTTAATCATTGCTGCTCTATAGACTAGGCCAAGCTTGAAGGACGAGCCAAGAGATCCCGTTGATACACTTCTGAAAAACGACAAATATTCATTAACAAAGAGGTTAACATTATATCTGCTTAGAATACCCGCCGAATGCCCTTTACACAATATGGTTTAACCAAACTGGACACAATCCGCCATTAGAGGAATGTGGATGCCAGTACAACATATTCATTGAAACAGATCCCAGCTTGCCAGGCCAAATAGTGAGGTATTCCATGGGTGCAAGTGAGAATAGCCTTTCTTAGAGTAGTTGGGGTCAAACAGTCACCAATGGTCATCCAGGGCTTTGGGTCACTATCACAAAAATGTTGATATAATTTCCCAGAACAGTTCTTATACTCATATCATTCTGCATAATTTCAGTGTGTGCTAGGTTAAACAGCTATTAGTATCAAGAGTGTGACCTCAAGCCTTGTGAGGGTCCTCACTGCCCCTTATACGCACTGTGGTTTGTTATTCTCTATCTCCCCAAAGGCCTCTCTCGTCTCTGTCTCCAAAGGAGGTTCACGCTCTCTTTCATTTAGTGACCAACAAATTCCACCTAGTTTTGCAAGAGAACATTATGAAGATGTTAGTCTTCAGTGGTCTTCTAATCTTGAGTATTTTAGTCGATACAATGGGTCAGATAGATGGGCATGTTGATTGCCTTCAAAACCTGTGTTTCTGTCCATGCTGATTTTCATATGGACAATGCCGGTTATTGATTTTTTTTTTTTCAAATATATTTTTTATTGGTCACTTTTGAAAATTGTTCCTCTGCTTATCAGTAGGCCATGACACGCAGGTCAGGCAAAATCTTTCTATTTGACAACTTGTATAAATGCATACTTTAACTTAGTGAAATTAAGCGACCTCTCCCGCAATCTTTTCCGTTTTCTAAACATTAAACATTAAAGGATTTCTCCTTAAAGCTTATGTACTAAACATCTCAGTAGTCCTTAGCTCGCAGGCTAGGTTTGCAAGGCCTATATTTTATTCAGTGTGTCATCCCCCAATCAATGCAGGGATATTCACATAAAACCTCTCCTCTTCCTCACTTCCTTGTTTCATACTCACACTAGCCTTTTGTGCTAAAGCGCCTAGCTTTATTTAACTAAACAGATAACAATAAGTAACTTTGCCTATATTCTGGAGTATATAGTCCTCTTTTTTCCCTTTTGAACCTAATACTCTCTGCTAGGGCTATATTTGTCTTTTAAGCTCTCTGATAACACATAAACCTTTATAAAGTTGGTCCCTTGAAGTATCCCTCCTGGTGGAAAAAGAGAAAAGAAAAGAAAAAAAAAAAAAAAAAAAAAACACAAGAAAAAGATCTCTCTCCTTTCATTGGTTTTTTTACCTTGTCTCCTCTTTGCGCATTGGCTCCCCGCCGGTCCTCCCGACTCCTCCACCGCCTCCTCCTCTTCCCCCCTCTCTCTGTTGTCTTTTCCCTTTCTCTCTCCTTTCCCTTTTTTCCCTTCCTCTCTTATATGATCCATCCCCCTTCTCTCTTCTTTTCGTTGTTCCCCCTGTTCATCCCCTATTAGCTAGCCAAGGATCCCAGATGTCCCTGTATTTCTGGACTGCATCTATTAATATATGTGTCATGTGTTCGTTCACCGCTATATAATTTATTTTGCTCCTTATTGCATGGAATTCCAGATTGTCTGATTTCCATTGCTTTGCAATGTGTGATTTGGTGGCTAAGTACATATACTGAAGTAGCTTGTTATGAGAGGGGGAAAGCCCCGAGACCGGTATACCCAGTAAGCAGGATTCCATTGTGCCTCCTATTTGGGTTCCCAAAATCTTAGAGGCAAGGTCTGACACTGTTCTCCAAATCTGTGCTACTTTGGGGCATTCCCACCACATGTGTATAAAAGTTCCTGGGGTTCGGCATCCTCTAGAGCAGTTTCTCCCCTCTGTTTTACTCCATTTTGCTAGCCTCTCTGGGGTCAGGTAGGTCCTGTGGAGTACTTTTATGGCTGTTTCTAGTAGTGTTTGGTTTAGCGAGCCTTTGCTTATACTACTCCACGCTTTCTCCCATTTCTCTCCTTCCCATTGTTCTCCTAAATCCTTCTCCCATTCAACTATATATTTGTCTTTCGCTCCCTCTGGGGATGTATTGTATGTTTCATATATTCCCCCAATAATTCCTTTTGCTAAGGGGGTTTTCTGGCAGATTGTTGAAAGCCAAGTTTTCTTAGGGTTCCCAAGTGTTCTAGTAATCCTATTCACCAGGTGTTTGATTCTACAATAGTTGAAGTGTTGGCTGATGGGAATATCAAAATGATCCCTTAAATATTCAAATGTTATGGGGGTCTCTGTTCCTATCCATGCCCCTAGTCTATCTAGATCCCTGGATTTCCACCACCAGTTAGCTTCTAAGCCCAGTCCCAGCGGTGACTGTGGGTGATATAGTATTGACATCATAGGGGTGGGATGTTTAAAGAGGTTTGTATGTTCTAAGGCCCATTTCCAACTTTGTAATGTGTTGGTGATAACCGGGTGTCTAATCTTTCCCACTTTATCTGGCACTTTGTCTAGCCAGACCAGAGTATCCCAAGTGTAGGGGGATAGCAAGTGATCCTCCATTATTTTCCATAGTGGGTGATGGGTTCCTGAATGTATTATAGGAATGAAAGATAACTGCGCTGCTCTATAATATTTCTTTAAATCTGGGCATGACAATCCACCCATCTTTTTGTGTTTAAACATTATCTCCTTTTTAATTCTGGGGGGTTTGCCCTTCCAGATAAATTGGGACACCCTCCTCTGAAATCCTTTCAATTCTACCTGAATGACAGGGACTGGCAGGGTCCTGAACAGGTACAAAAGCTTCGGAAGGACAGACATTTTGAAGGCGTTAATTCTTCCCAGCCAAGAAATAGAGTATCTAGCCCATTTCATCAAGTCTTCACTGAGTCTTTTATAGATTGGGGGATAGTTAACCCTGTATAAGGTTTCTGTGTGCGGCGTGAGTCTTATCCCGAGATAGTGGATGTAATCCTTGGCCCACATTAATTTAAATTTCTCAGTAATTGCTTCCCTAGATATAGCTTCCATGTTTATTGCTAAAGCCTCTGTCTTCCCGACATTTATGATAAGGCCCGATCTTTGGCCAAATTCTGTTAAAGTGTCCATTAATAATGGAATAGATTTGTTAGGTTCTGATATTGTGCATAGCATATCGTCCGCAAATAGATTAATTTTAAAGTGTTGTTGACCCATTATAAGCCCCTTAATTCCTGAGTCCGTCCTAATAGCCTGGGCAAGAGGCTCTATTGCGATAGCGAACAATAAGGGGGAAAGAGGACACCCCTGTCTGGTTCCCCTCCCTATTTTAATGGTCTGAATGCGTTTGCCCGAAAGTTTCAGAAGGGCTTCTGGGTTTTTGTAGTATGTATTTATTAAATTTAAGAACCCCCCCTTAAAGCCAAATTTTCTTGGTAGAATTAGCATGGTGTATTAGGTTCACGACCTTCCTAATATTGTCTCTGGCCTGTCTGTGAGGGATGAACCCAACTTGATCCTTATGAATGATCCTTGGGAGAAAATTTGAGATTCTATCTGCCATTATTTTTGCCAATAGTTTAATGTCCCCGTTTAGTAGGGAAATGGGTCTATAATTTTTGATTTCTGAGCTGTCTTTCCCTTCTTTAGGAAATAGGGTTATTTCTGCTAAATTCATTTCTGGGGGGATCGTGTGTCCTTGCAGAATGTGGTTGTATAATTTGGTTAGTCTGGGAGTTAATTGTTCTTTGAAGGTTTTATAATACATGTTTGTGAACCCATCTATGCCGGGGGCTTTTCCATTTTTCATTGCTTGAATACCCTTTCCAACCTCTTCTAGTGTGATCTTAGCGTTCAGTGTTTCTACCTCTATTTCCTCCAAGCGAGGTAGGTCATACCTATCTAACCAGGATCTAATGCTATGTTCTGTTTCCTTGCTCGATGGTGAATATAGTTTTTGGTAAAAATTATAAAATAGTTCCTGAATTTTAATGGGGTCAGCCGTTTTGACATTTTCCCGAACCTTTATACAATAAATTTTAGAGAGTGTTTGTTTAGATCTTAGTTTTCTCGCTAGCATCCTAACAGGTCTATTCGCTTGGAGAAAGAATTTGTGTTGAGATCTCCTAAGGATATTATCCGCCTTTTCCGAGTATAACTTGTCTAACTCTAATCTCACTCTCTCTAGTTCCCGCCTAGTCTGCGTTTTAGGGTTTTGTTGGTTTATTTTCTCTAATCTTCCTAACTCCTCCGTGAGTTTTTTTTCGTGGGCTCTCTGTTCCCGTCTAAACTTGGATGACTCCTTCATGCATATACCCCGAATGTAGGCCTTGTGTGCTGCCCAGACCCAGCCAGTCCCCACCTCCGGTGTTTCATTTTTCTCAAAAAAGAATTCTAATTCCTGGGCAATACGTTCTTTGACTGTCGGGATCGTCAGTAATCTTTCATTAAGTCTCCATCTATAAGGGGGTTTAGTCATAGGGCCTAGATTTATGGTCGCCTTGACAAGGCTGTGGTCCGACCAGGCGCAAGGTACTATGTCTACTCTCTTGGAGTCATGGAGGAAAGTAGAGTCCGTTAACAGGTAGTCAATTCTGGAGTATGAATTATGGGGATGGGAATAGAAAGTGTATTCTCTGTGTCCTAAATGTCTTTCCCTCCAAAGATCCACCAGCTCAAGTTCCCTTAGCAGTTGGTTAATTTGTTTCAATTTTTTAGAGAATTTGTCTCCCAGGTCTTTCCCTGTTCTGTCATTTTTTACATCTAGTGCCAGATTAAGGTCCCCCCCCAGGATGATCCTGCCTTGCTTTACTATTGTCAAATGTTTCAAAGCCCTGATGAGGTGCTTATGAGGAGAGTTGGTGGGAGCATAAACCACTGCCAAGGTGACCGGGATGTCTAGTACCCTTCCCATTAAAAATAAATAGCTTCCCTGTTTATCTGCAATCTTTTTGTCCACTGTGAATGGAAAGTTTTTATGGAGCAGGATTGCCACCCCTTCCCTTTTGGCACTGCTACTAGTCGTGTGGAACGTGGGAAATTTCTCGTTCATAAACGATGGGATTTGTTTGTGTTTAAAGTGAGTTTCCTGGAGGAAGATCACCGCTGGATTATGTGTTCTATACGAATGGAATGCCTTGCTTCTTTTGGTGGGGGTGTTGAAACCTCTAACGTTATGTGTAATGCAAACGTATTCTGCTTCACCCATTGTCAGTGATGACGTGTGTATCTGTTGTCTGTAGAGACTCACCGCCCCTAGAGATGGAGGTTTTGGAATCAGCGGCCGAGGTCCGGAAGGGCCAGCGGTGGAGCCCCGCTATCTCTATTCCACCATTCTGGATGTGCAGAGAACTGAAAGAGAAAAGTGCTGCCCAAACAATAAAACATATAACTTTTCGGACCCTTGGTCCACCCCCCCACCCCCTCCTTTTCCTCATGCGTTCTTTCATCTTGCACCTATCGTGCCTAGGGAGTGGCGTCTACTAATCCCACTATACTTCCCTAGAATGAGGAAATTCTTATTTTCGGTCAATACCACACTCTACTTTACAAAAACATAAAAGTATAAACCTGAAACAACTCTCCCCCTCAATACTGGGAGGGTCAACAAGCGTTGCAAACTGTGGCTAAGATTCTCCTATATTCATACCAAGCTACCTTCACAATATTTTTGGGAACATTGCCCCAACTCCAACTTGAGCATTATTTAAATTGTCCCTGTGAAATGCATTTTAGTCGAGCTTTACAAACTGTGTAATTGTCTTTGAATCCTTGGGTAACAATAGCAGGGATTATCATTCCCCTGCTGATGTGCTCGCCAGTTCGGCTTCTTCAGCTCCAACTATTTGGTCTCTTTGTCCCTTGCTGCTATTATTCCTTTGCTTTTTCTTGGCCGAGACGTCTATCCATTCTCTGGCTGTTCTCTCCCTTGGTTTAGGCGGCTGACCCAGTAGAACCGTGTCCTCTGGGAGCAGTTGCAAATGAATAAGTCTTTTCTGAAGAGTTTCCAGCGAATGAGCCACACATGTTTGCTCTTTCCATCTAAATTGTAAGCTGAAGGGAAAACCCCAGCGATATTGGATTTTGTTCTTTATCAGGATTTCCAATGCCGGTCTCATTTCTCTCCTCTTTGCTAGCGTGGATGGGGCTAAGTCCACATACAATTGCAGCTGCGTTCCATCCGGGCCTATGATTTTGGGCAATTTTCTGGCTGTAGTCATTAATAGGTCCCTGGAGCTTTGTCTCACAAACCGTACTATTATATCTTTAGGTTTCTCAGGGTTGATTGGGCCTCCAAATGCCCTGTGAGCTCTCTCAATGAGCAGCATCTCCTCTGATTGATTTGGTAAGATGGAAGAAAACACCGCTCTGAGGTAGGACATAATATCCTCAACATTTTTAGGGACACCTCTCAGGCGTACATTGTGTCTTCTGGATCTGTTTTCCAAGTCTTCTAATTTGTTTTCAAGTACCTCTATGCGGGATGCGTTGGCACTGATTCCGATTCTATCTTCCTCTTGTGCAGAGACAATCATATCTGATCTTTTTTCTAGCTCGTGTGTTCTCTGCCCTATTGAGCGAATCTCTTCTCTCATCTCTTTTAGTGCCAGCGCAAGCTGGGTTTTCAGTAACATTTCGAATTTAGCCATTGCAGAAACTGAGAAGTCTACATCTGTGATGGTATTCGACCTTTCCCCCTCGGACTCCGACATCTCTGGTCTCTCTGGGGAGCTTCCCCTGCTTTAGTTGTCGGTGTGGACGCTACCTGGAAAAGCTCAGGAATGCCTTTGGAGGTTGTGCTTCTCTTTGTCTTCTTCATCTTTGGCCCTGCTACCTCACAGGCTCTTTATCACTGGTGTGTCAGTTTTGGAGTATATGTAGTTCCCCAGTACTTGTTGTTGTGGCTACTTGAGAATGCACAATGTCCCGCTCTAGGTGGAGCTTGATAGTTTCAACTTTAGGAGATGCTGCTTGCGTTGGGGCAATTTATAGTTTCATCTTTGTGAAGGCATGTATAGACAGTACTTCAGTTCACTCTGCCTGTTGCTCCCCCCATTGCGCTATCTCCTGATTTGCATCTGAATTTCTCTTATAAATCTGGGAAGGTGGGCGTCTAACTTCTGGTTGGTATCCTTGTTAGGTAATGTCAGGAACAGGTGTCCGTTCAGTCAGTTGCACACGGTGAAACAGGCTGGATTGCCACTTCGTGTTTCTATATATAGTATTACTCTGTGCCTTCCACTTGGGGCCAAAAAAAAAAAAATTCCCCCAGTTTGTGCGTGCCCCCCACAGCAGTTGGAAATGCTTATTATTCCTGGCTGGGTGCCCTCTCACTAGTTAGGCCTCTATATGACCACTTCTGCCTAGGAAATGCCTCAGAGCCTTGGGGAAGCAACTCCACAGTCTATTGTTCAGTAGATGTGTAATTCCACAGGCCAGGCAGGTACGGGCTAGTGGCAGCTAATGTCCGCCTTTGTTACAGAGTCCGGTTGCCTCCCCTCTCTTTTATTCTTCTTTGTAGTTGTTAAATATTTATCTGGGGAGAATTTGGGCTCTTTTAGTCCCTTAAAGCCTCTGCCGGTTTCTATCCTTTCTTTATTGGATGGCTGCTATTACAGTAGCTGTAGGGATGAGGGGCCCAGTACCCTGCCCACTGCAATTAAGAGGTGTCTGCGTTATTTACTCTCTACTGCCTTGGTGATCTAAGATGGCCTCCTGTCCTTTTGGTGGAAAGCTCTCCCAGGGCTTCCTTCTCTTCTTTCCCCCCCCCCTCTTTTCTGCTAGTGACTGGTGGGTATGAGGGTATGGATTCCCTAATCTCCAGGACGTGCCCTTCTCAGTTGTCCCTATGAGCCCTTGTACCTTTGGGCTAGTTGCTGTCTGGGGAGTTGGGATCTTGTCTAGGCACTGGGGTAGATGCTTGGGCATAGGGGTTACTTTTGGGCCTACCTCGTGGTGCCACAAGATGGCGGCCGCTTTTTCACGGGCTTTTCCTTCTGCCCCGCCGCTCCTTATTTTGCCTCCCTTGGCCTTCCTCCTCTGGGCTAGTTGGCCCCTCTGCCCTCCTGCCTCCTTCCTATGTTTCTTTTCTTTTTTTTTTTTCCTTTCCCTTCCTTTATGTCTAGAGGCTTATACAGAGCCCAGGGCCCCTCTTCCTTCAGCTTACCAGGCTTTCCAAGATGGCGGCCTTCTCCTCTTCACCGGCTCCCGCCTGCTTCCTCCTCTTCTCTGCTCTCTCTCGGGGACACAGCTGTTCTTCTCCCCTCCACCTTCCGATGCTCACCCGAGCCTGCACAGCCCCGGAGTGGGGGTCTTCTCTTCACTCCAGCACCTTCGGTCGACTTTTTGGGCAGTTATAAGCCCTAAATTTCGGCCTTCTATCGGAGCTCTCTCTAAACACGTCCTGTCTCACCGGTTATTGATTTTTTAAATCATTTCACAAAAGTCAATTGAGTTGATTTTCAATTATTGTAATAATAATAGCCCTTTATTTATTTTACAGTAACCTTTATTTCTAAATGAAGTGGTATAAAAATGTTGTTAGATATTTTAAATGATTTTCAGGGCAATTAAACACATCTCAATGGTCATTGGTGGTAATAATATAGGGTATTTTGTCCATTTAGTTACATATTAGCAATAAAATCAATTTAGCTTTTTAAACATATGTATGACCTTTGGGGTTACATGTTCTAGCACAAATGCCTCTCTCTACTCCCTATTGGGTGTCAACTAGACGGGAGCAGATCTGCCCAGGAGGCTGTCCTAAAATGGTTACTAGATTCTTCTGTTTTGTAGTGGTCACCTGGAAAGAATGTGGAGTTTACCTGCCAGGTAGATCCTCTATCACCCACTGACCAGCTAATGTGGCGGAAAGCAGCAGATCTGAAGCAATCCTGAAGTTTAAATGTCAGTCTAAAAGTTACATTGACATTTTCTATCAAAAACTTGTCATTGCTAAACAGTTATTCAATAAACAAATAAAGCCCATTTATATGAATACTACTGTTGTCTGTTAAGTGAATAATAACTAAATAATAATAATAATATTATATCAATCAATTTAAATTATTTGATGGACAAAATCACTTAACCTCCGACTTCTCAAAGCAAGATCTAACTATCTATGAAGCCACATGATGGCCATGATTTTTGCTCTGCCAAGGTGTATGAACAACACTCTGAACACACTAAAACTGTGTGTACCCTCAGATTAAGACTTAAAAATCACGTGGGCAAACTGGATAATGAGCATGTGTGCTTGGTCACAAATACAAGTGTGCTGTTTCATGCAGTCAGCCAATCAAGAGAATGCATCTGGGCTGAATACAACTCTAGGAGAGACAAGTAGCTGCATGGGCCTAGCTCCAGGCATATCAGCAATAGCAGAATGTAATACAGATTATTGGTATAAACTCTTCATGGTTGGCATCATCACATCAATAGTGGAATAATTGGCGTTGTGGCATGGTTTATACTGGGCTGTTTCTGCGGAGGAGAATGATGAAAAGAGAGATACTGTGAATACTTGCAGCAAGGGAATGAGTAACAATGGCTGTCAATTCACATAGTTATTTTATATAAATCACTTACAGTCTGTGCATGTTCCCTGTTTAACCACTTAAACTCAATAATTATTATACAAAGGTTACCTGGTGTTGAACAATGGACCTCTACTGTTGCAGTCAGATGTTCTACTACTAAGCTATCTATCCCCATGAGTGTAAAAAGCTTTACAGCCACGGTGTTATCAATATGGCAATTACTATCCCAGAAAAGCAGCCCTGCACCATTTTCTTAGTCCTATACCAGTTCTTCAGTTGGTGAACCCATATTATATGGAAGTGTGCCGGAGGCTACCGAATCTTAGCATGCTTAGAGGGACAGATAGTCATGATGTAGACATAAAAATTCCTGAAAGTGGGGGGGGAATGTAATATATGTAGCCGACATCTGACATGAGGCTTGCTAGACGCATAGTAATCATGTAGAGGCGTATCTTTGAACATGGGAAAAGATAGCCATAATCAGCAATGTGGTGCTTATTGAAAGCTGAAGAAAAAAGTAGAAATGAGCCGAAATTTGTAATGGGTGCTTGTTGAAAGCCATGTGACAATGAAAAAGTGTGACATGGACAGGGTGGGGACATTGATAGGTTTGAATTTGGTGATGTGTAACTGAGCGACAGATGGTTCGGACTTATTGAAAGCCCTTGGTGCCATGACTCTCCAGCAATGGTAATGCCCTTACGCACTTAGGAGATATGGCCCAAATTGAAATTAAGTAACCTTGGTATAAGCAAAGTATATTTAGTAGATATGGCTTGAATTTTTATAAAATGTGCCAAAACTATGTATGTAGACTCGGGAAAGCCCTGCTATAATAAAACCATGACATAAGTAATGTCACTATTTAGTGGATAAGGCCTGAATTCTGATACAAAGACAATAAAAGCTGTATATGTAGGCTTGGTAAAGCCCACAGGATATAAAGACTGACCTTGTACATTAACTGCTTAGTATATATGTATGAAAATGGGGCAAAATATACAACCAAAGGGCTTATGGGAGTCAAATGACAATGAAATGGTGTTGCTTTGATAGAAGCAGACGTATTTAGTAGATATGGCCCGAATTCTGATACAAAGGCACTAAAATCAGTGTATTAAGGCTTGGTAAAGGCCCAGTGGAATAATACAGACTGACTGTGTACATGGGCACAGTCGCTGCTTGGTATATGTGTAGGTATATGGGGCAAAAATATTGAATGGTAGGGCTTATTGAAAGCATATGACAATGAAATGGTGTTACCTTGATATAAGCAAAGTCACTATTTAGTAGATATGGCCCTAGTTCTACTACAAAAGTGCCAAATCTGTGTATGTAGTCTGGGTTAGGCCCCGTCATAATGAAAAAGACCAACCTTGTTTAGTAGATGTACAGCAAAATCTGCAAAGGGAGGCTTGTGATAGCCAAGGCGTGAGGAGACGCACTCTCCAGGCTGTGGAGCCAAAATGAAAATGAGGCTGCCAGGAGATGGCGGATGGAAGAGTTAAGCCCTGCCCACAGGAAGAGGCGGGACAAGGGAGGGACCTGACCACAAATATATATATATATATATATATATATATACTTTGATGGACAGTGGACTGTATGCTGCCTGTGTTAAAGGCCCGAGATGTATAAAGAGCAAAAAAATAGCCATTCAGAGATGGTCTCAAACCCACTGCAACTCCATTTAATAACTAATTGAAGATTCTAGAAACTCATGCCTAGATTCGCCAGTTTGCAGTGCAGGTCTGTGAAGGTTCACTGCTCTCTGACACAAAATAATAATTGCACCCAGACTGTGTCCCATACTTACTCAACTTCCCAAACGCACATTCAACATACCAACTGTTGTTCACTCCAACCAAAGGTTATTTTCCCAATTTATAGGACGCCCTCATGGGCTTCTCACAACAATCTTGTAATTGTGCACAATATCTTATTCAGCACATCAAGTGGAATTTAATTGGCATTTGTCAGCAGTGCAAGGCTTGGCCTGTGCCCAGGCGCCATCAATCAGTCGCCCTGCAGGTAATACAGGGTGACAATGAAATCTGCACCAGTAAATAACTCACCGTGCTGGAAATTAATCCGGGAGCAGTTGCTGCTAAAAACAAAGGGCCTTTTAATGAATTTGATTTGCGTGTGGTGGGGCGGCTGCTGAGAGCACATTTTATGGGGGCTGCTTCTGACTTGATGTGACATTTGCTTCACATTAAAAGGTCCACTAGATGCTATCAAACTACACCGGACAATTGGGAAAATGTTTTTTAGAAAGTGCTAAAACTACAGTAAACAAATAAATACAGAATTAAATTTATTAAATTATAAAAATACAATGAAAACAAGTTACATAGTTACATAGGCCCTCATTCAATTGCAATTTGGCCAATTGAATAGGGGTCTAAATAAGCACATAACATATGTTTTTTAAAGAAGTTTTTAGTTAGTAAAAATCTATCCAAAAGCAAGGTTTTCACTAACTAAAAACTTCTTAAAAAAAATCTGTTATGTGCTTATTTAGACCCCTATTCAATTGGCCAAATTGCAATTGAATGAGGGCCCTAGTAATTAAGGTTGAAAATACTTTTAGTCCATCATGTTCAACATTTTTAGATCTTCTCTGATCCTTGTAATATGTGGATTAATCGCTAATTGTTAATTGATCAAGAGGAAGGCAAATAAAAACGAATTGAAACATTACCAAATGTCTTCCTACCCTAAGATACTGGCAATCAGATTCCTCCCTGGATCAATTCTCATCTTCACTAGTTATCCAGGATAAACCTGAATGTCTTTTTTATTCAAAAATACATCCAACACATTTTCAAAGCGTAATTTGGATGCCTCTGCTGGAGGCATCCATGATACTTTGGTGATGGTTATGTGCAGAGAGGGGCGTTTACATTCCTGGAGGACAGACTTTGAACTTATTGTTGAAAGCTGGCAGCTGACTATGTGAGTGGGAAGGCGTTTGGTGCCAAATTCAATGAAGTCCAGTTATCTAACAAATCACCCTCACCAGAGCTCCTCTGCAAACCACCCTCCACTGAAAAACACTCCCCTCATGCTCCAGGTCTCAGTTGATAATAAAACAAAAAAGGTCTAATCTTCTGATTTCTCTAAAAATGTTCATGGTCCACATCTCCTAATGTTGTAAGTTTGTTTTTCTTGATATGATTTGTTTATGTCTATTTCTGCTTATCAATTTAGAAGGTGCCTCCCTATTATAAAGCAGGTGAAATACAATAGTGGAGAGTAATAACATTTTTGCCCATTGGAACTCTAGTATGTATAGAGATTTATAAAGAGCAAAATGTTTCAAGAAATGTACATTAAAATAAATATAGCCCTTAATGTTCTATGTAATTATATCCTACACCTGGAGCCGCAATATGTCTAGGCTGAAGAGTGCACATCTGGATCTGGAGTGACAGTCAGTGAGAGTAGTGTCTCTTTTTGCTCTCACCTTTCCAATATAATCCAGTATAGAGTTCCTGTGCATGGTTCCTAGTTCCTGAACGCTACCAATGAGGTTCTTGATATAGTGGCTTCCTCATGACCATTCTTGTTTGAGTCTACTGGTTTGAGCCTACTGGTGCCACCAAGATCAGCATTACACAGCTGTTGATGAGCCTGACAGATGTGTTCATTATTGATTGTAGTGGAGATAGGTGGATTACTATAAACCTAATTAAGATTGAGTTGTATTAGTCAAGCCAGAACTTGACGGGAGCCTGGATTGTAGTGTCTTCATGATGGAGGGACACAGTCTAGAGATGTCCTGTAGGTGGTGGACATGGCAGGATTTGGTGAATGATGGAAATGCGCCATCCCTGGAGCCAATATGTTTATTAATATCACTACTGTATGCATGTTATTATATCTTGGCAGATAGAAATATGTCTAACTGTTTGTTTTCAACTTCCAACTGTTTCCTATACCCTGCTTGGCTGTCTCCACCTTCCCCCATCCTTTCCCATTTATGGCTGGCATAATTACCTCAACTCTCCTCCCCCTCCTCACATACCTTCATTCTAAGGTCTCTCTCCCATTCCTTCCTAACTCCCCTATCTTCCTGTACTGTCTGACCCCAATCCATTCTTTCTTTTCCTTTCAGTGCAAATTCACTCTGCTTCAAGGCCTACTACATCTGTGAGATTCTCAGAATATTGTCCTCCCTCCCCCTCACCCACCCCAACTCAGATTAAATTTATAGAGCCATGGAAAACACCTGACTTCCTACTTCCAGATATATAATCTCAACACTAGGGGTCAGCCAACATACTAGTCTTTCACCTCAGATCCTTCCCCTCTCCCTCTAAAATAAAACTCTTTCTATCTTTCACTTTCTTCCTGACCCTTGCTATTCCTTATTTGTTACTCTTCCCCAGTTCTCTGCCCTTTAATTCCCTTTAGATTTGAAGTAGCGAGTTTCCAGTCTTGTTGGGTGCTTTGGGATAAAGCACTTTCTGCTAAGATTCTAAGCTCAAAACAGGGCCCTTCAACTTTTGAATTTGTTAAACTTGTATTTCCCCTGTTCTTATCCCCTGTACAGCGCTATGGAATATGTTGGCGCAATACAAATAAAAGATAATAATAACAAGAAAAATGATGAGATGGTGGGGATGAATGAGAGGTCTAACAATGACTTTATTGGCCTTCCATATGTGGTGTCTACACAACCAGTGTTTATTCTCTCATTTATACAACATGTATCTATTGTACAGAGCAAGACATAGCGATAACATTAATCTTGTGTACACAGAGGACACGGACAGCAAACAGACAGCAAGTAAACAACAAATCCGTCAGTGACCCGCAAACAAGTCTAGGAAGGAATATTGTACACACATTACAGACACACAAAGCAGATGAGCACAATTTCTAATAGTAAAAACTCAAATTAAACTAATAAAGTCACCTTTAAAATAATATTAGATCAATATTTGCAGTGAAATTAATGATTTATGCCGAAGATGCTTCTATCTGCACAATGGAAATGTGGCATCCTCATAAACCAGTGCTTTCAGCAGAACTTTCCTTTGATAAATAATCTTCTATAAGAGTGATTTTTTTAATGTACATGAAACTTAGGTTTAAATAGAATTTGCCCTTTAAGACTCATTGGTGATTCAAAGGCTTTAGACCTCATCAGTGAAGACCTTCTATAAGTGAAGTATTTTATATAAAAGCAACTTATCTTAAGGCAAAACTAAAATGGCAGATTCCACTGCAACATAATTGAACATAAAAGATAATTCATCAGAGGCTGCAATTTCTTAATTTTACATAGTAAAAACCTTTTGCGTATTTTCATGTGTAGTTCTTCAAAACAGTATACATTGAATACATGACTATAGTGATCCTTTAAATGATTACTTTACTGTTCTGCATAACTTGTTCATTGTTATACCACTGCAAATATTAAGTTAATATTATTGTAAAGGTGACGTTATTAGTTCTTTTTTAGTTACATTAAAGTTTTTTTTTAATTAGAAAGCAAAAAACTAAACTTACATTTGTGATCATTCCTTGTAATGTGATCACCGGCTTCTAGTGTCTGTAACATGTACAATATTCCTTCCAAGTTTGCGGGTCACAGACGGACTTGTTTGGTTGCTGTCCGTGTCCTCTGTGTACACCAGATTAATGTTATCTCTATGCCTTGCTCTGTCAATATACATTTTGTGTCCTTTGAAGACAATAGATCGGTGGTGTATAAATAAGAAAAAAAACAATGGTTGTGCAGATACATATGCAAGGCCCATAAAGTCATTGTTAGACCTCTCATTCACCCCCATCTCTCCATTCGCCAGATGCTTCTGTCGCCATCTCAGGAACATCTTCAGAAAGTGTCCGTTCTCATCATGTTCCCGCTTGACTAATGCGACTCATTCTTAATTAGGCTTCCCCTAATCCACCTAGCTCCACTGTGATCTATAATGAACTATTCTGCCAGGCTCACCCACCTCATCCAATGCTGATCATCTGCTGCTCCCCTCTGCCTCTCTCTACACTGGGTCTCTACTCTGCCCATGAGGTTCTCCTCTCATCCCACATCCTTACCTCCTCACCAGCCCACTGTGACACATTAGCAGGCTCCTCTGTTTCTCTGTTCTAGGCACTTGGTAGAGGACACAATACAAGAGGCTGTTTCCAGGTTTTACTAAAAATGTATGTTTCCTCACTATCCAGCTCTCGTTCAGCTAAACCTGGGTGGAGCAAAACAAACGGGTCAATAGTTTGTAAAATCACTGGCCTGTATATTTCAGGTGTTCCATTGTTACTGCAATTGGTCATAAGCTACAGACTGCTCTATCTATCTATCTATCTATCTATCTATCTATCTATCTATCTATCTACCTATCTATCTATCTATCTATCTATATATCTATATATCCCTCTATCTATCTATCTATCTATCTATCTATCTATCTATCTATCTATCTATCTATCCATCTATCTATCTATCTCTATCTATCTATCTATCTCACCCACAGGTCTACAACAACTGAATACAATCCTACTTCAGGAGCAGGCTTAAATTGGGTGTACACAGGTGTAGTTAATTCACTTTGCAGAGAGTTTATCTCCTTCCATCCGTGTTTGACTCACACCACCTACATGACTTCTCAAGAGCGGTCCTCGTTGTTTATATAGACAAAAGACCAAATGCCACAGGGGTCTCAAGTAAGTAAGGTATTTTCTTTAACAAAAGATTACAATTTTGGTTTGTGGGTAGAATATACTGTAAAGGCTGAGTGACAGCTAAACATTGCAGACTTCAATGCTTATTTAGTGTATTTTTTTTTTAATAACAATTGATCGAGTACATGTTATTATCTATAGTTTTGAATTAAATTTGACCCTCATCTCCTCCAGTACCGGTGTATATGTACAAATGGTCTGTCTTGTCTTATTTTTACTGTCTTCAGATCTACAGATGTACCCCGCTTAACGCTACCCCTGTTTTTTCCTTGCGGGACCCAGTTTAACCCTTAGAAATGTGTCACAGCATTAAAGGAGACCGAGCAGAAGACAGAGAGCAAGGAGGAGAAGAAAAGTGACAAAATGGACAAAAAAAAAAGAGCCACAAAAGACCACCAGTTCATACCTCTACCATCCAGAGATAAGGTACAGAATATTTTCTTTGTTCCTTTGCTTCTCATAAAGTGGTTGTTAATTATCTCATAAAATCTACATTAATTGTAATTTTTGTACTGTTTTACAGTGCAAGGAAGATCACTCCAAAGCTTTCCTCTGGATGTGAAGATGCAGGTGCTGGACCGCTTGGAGAAAGAAGAACGCCAAGTGGACATTGGAGCAGATTTAAAGCTGGGAGCCTTCACAATCCGAACCATCCTGAAAAAATCGAGAATATCTTCTGCAACCACCAGACCTGCATCTTCTGCAAAGAAGATTATTCGCTCTAGATGCTACGCACTGGAGAAATTGGGGAAACGGCTTTCCTTCTGGATCGATGACGAAATAGAGCACAACATACCTCTCAGCGAGGCCATCATTATGGAGAAGGCCAGAAGCATATATGGTCATATCCAAAGGCAAACACCAGATGTGACAGAAAGCTTCTCGGACAGTAGGGGTTGGTTTGACCTCTTCAAGAAAAGAAACAACTTGTATAACATGAAAATCACAGGAGAAGCGGTGATCGCTGACACTGAAGTTGCTGCGGCCTTTCTAACCACTTTAAAGGACATTGTGCAAAGAGGCAATTATCCTCCAGACTGGCATTCAATTTGACAAGACTGGACTGTTCTGGAAGCGAAAGCCAAGCTGCACCGTCACATCCTGCGAGCAGCCAAAGACTGACTAACCCTTCTTCTGGGTGAGAAGTCCAGTGGCGACTTCAAAATCAAGGCATTGCCGGTGTACCATTCAAAAACACATAGAGCCATGAACGGGATTCCAAAATCCACTTGGACGGCCATTTGGCAATTCAACCGTAAAGCTTGGTTTGAAGTTTTCAATAATCCATGACCTTATGAATAATTTTGTGGAAATAATCCGGACACTGTGAGGAGCAGAAATATGAGGCGCAGTATTCTTGGGCAGTGTCTTGCTACCAGCATCTGCTGGATGGGAGTGGAAAACAAAGACAGATGTCCTTGGACCATTTTTTCTCTAAGAAAGCCAAAAGGGAGGATGAGCCTGAAGCTTCCACATCTGCTACCTAAAGTGGACTGTTTAGTTTATGTGTGTTGTTTCTTTAAATTTTATTTTTAAAAAGGTCCTTTTTGTATTATGTTTGTAGTTTATTATTATTATTATTATTATTATTATTATTATTATTATTATTATCTTTATTTATATCGCGCCAACATATTCCGTAGCGCTGTACAGGGGTTTAGTACATAGCAGAAAACAAATTAAACACCTTGCAAAGAATGGAGGGCCCTGTTTTTGAGCATAAAATCTAATGAATATAGAGCTTGTTTCCAAGGCACTGACACAAGATTGAAAACTCACAAACTTACAAACTAAGGGTTTAGGTGTGATACAAGAGGGTGACAAATACAATTGAAAGCAATTTGTTTAGTCAATTGGAGGGGTCTGTGTGTTGTACTGTAGAGTGTGGGTGGGAGTTTTATTAAGCTGTGGAATGTTCAGTTGTACATGTTAAGGCTGAAGGTGATAAGATTTTTTAAACAGGTGTGTTTTTAATAATTTCTTAAAGGTTTTGAGGCAGGAAGATAATCTAATGGAGCGAGGCAAGGAGTTCCAAATAGATGGGGAAGCACGAGAAAAGTCTTGAAGACGGGAGTGAGAGGAGGTGATGAGAGAGGAGGAAAGAAGAAGGTCGTTAGCAGAATGGAGGGGGAGGTTGGGAGAGTATTTTGAAACCAGAGCAGAGATATAAGGGGGTGCACTGTTGTTGAGGGCTTTATATGTTAGGGTCATGATTTTAAATGTGATTCGGGAAGCTATGGGAAGCCAGTGGAGTGATTGACAGAGAGGAGCTGCAGACACTGACCGTTTGGTATTGAAGATGAGTCTAGCAGAGGCGTTCATTATGGATTGGAGGGGAGACAGACGAGAGATGGGGAGGCCAGCAAGGAGGGAATTGCAGTAGTCGAGCGAGAGATGATGAGAGAGTGAATTAGAATTTTAGCTGTGTCTTCTGTAAGATTATGACGAATTTTGGAGATTTTTTTAGGTGAAACTGACATGATTTTGTTATTGCTTGGATGTGAGGAATAAAAGAGAGGGCAGGATCCAGTAGAACCCCAAGACAACGGGCCTGGGAGGTGGGAGTGATGATGGTGTTGTCAACAGTAAGAGATATTTGAGGAGTGGAAGCTGTAGTAGAGGGTGGAAAGATTAGGAGTTCAGTCTTAGACATGTTGAGTTTGAGTTGACGGGTGGACATCCAGGAGGATATGCTAGAGAGGCAGTTGGAAACTTGAGCTAAAAGAGAGGGGGATAGATCGGGTGCAGAGAGGTAGATTTGAGTATCATCTGCATAGAGATGATACTGAAATCCAAAGGATTTTATAAGGGTGCCAAGGGAGGAGGTGTAGATGGAGAAGAGGAGGGGGCCTAGGACAGAACCTTGGGGAACGCCAACAGACAGAGGGAGAGGTGAAGAAGAGGTGCCAGAGAAGGAGACACTAAATGTACGATCTTTAAGATAGGATGTGAACCATGAAAGAGCTGTGTCCTGGATGCCAAAAGAGCTGAGAGTTTGAATTAGAAGAGGGTGGTCAACTGTGTCGAAGGCAGCAGAGAGATCCAGGAGAATTAGAATAGAGTAGTGACCCTTTGATTTGGCGGTTAGCAAGTCATTAGTGACTTTTGTAAGGGCTGTTTCTGTAGAGTGTTGGGCCCGGAAACCAGATTGGAAGGGGTCAAGTAGGGAATTGGAGGAAATAAATTGAGTGAGGCGATTGTAAACAAGCTGCTCAAGCAGTTTAGAAGCCAGGGGAAGTAGTGAGATAGGGCGATAGTTGGAGGCAGAAGCTGGGTCAGAAGAGGGCTTCTTGAGAATGGGTGTAACTGTGGCGTGTTTTAAGGAGGATGGAAACTTGCCAGTGTTTAGTGAGAGGTTGAATAGATGTGTGAGAGCAGGGATAAGTGTGGTGGATAGGGGAGGGATTAGCTGTGATGGAATAGGATCATGAGGACATGTGGTAAGGTGAGAGGTTGATAGTAAAGTAGATACTTCATCCTCGGTTACAGGGTCAAAGTAGTCCATAGTGGAGGTGGGATTGGGGAAGGGTAAGGGCTGGGTGTTGTCGGTTTGGGGAGAGGGTGGTGGGGTAGGGCCAAGCTGGGAGGAGAGCTCATTTCGGATGGTATCGATTTTATTTTTAAAATGGCTGGCAAAGTCATCAGCAGTGAGAGAGGAAGGGGCAGGAGGTGGGCGTGGGCGGAGGAGGGTGTTGAATGTAGCAAATAAACATTTAGGGTTGGAGGACAGGTTTGATATTAGTGATTTAATATCACAATATTCTCAAGCCCGCAAATCTGCAATATAAAATACTTTATTTCCAGTTTAATTTCTGTTATATCAATGTGTTAATACATATAATGGAACTCGCATGGACTAGAATATAATATTAATATATATTCTATAACCTCCTCCTTACTACACCCTCTCCAATCCCTATCCCCCTCTCTCCTTACTTGCTACTATGCTCCGATGAGCTGATGCTGATCATGACGCCGCAGCACGTCTTCTGTACCGGCATATGCTAATGACGTGACGTGCATGTGAGCATAGTAGCAAGTAAGGAGGAGGGGGGATAGGGATTGGAGAGGGTGTAGTAAGGAGGACGTTATGGGGGAAACAAGATGATGACAAGGGAGGGAAGGAGGAGAAGGAGGATGATGATGATAAGGGGGAGAAGGAGGAGAAGGATGATGATGGGGAGGAGGAGGATAATGGGGGTAAGGAGGAGGATGATGATAAGGGGGGAAGGAGGAGGATAATGGGGGAAGGAGGAAGATAAGGGGGGGAGGAGGATTTTTTCTTGCGTATAAGCCGAGGGGGGCTTTTTCAGCATAAAAAAATGTGCTGAAAAAGTCGGCTTATACTGGAGTATATACGATAACTTGTATAGTATGATAATAATATAATATTAGTTACTGAAGGCGTCACCTTTTCGTTAATAAGGTATACGTTATAATCACTAAGTCTTAATACCATTGCACAAAGCTGGTGAGGCTATCCCAAAATTGCCCTACCCACGACCTTGCAATAAAACCTCTCTAAAACCACAACTAAAAAAGACAAACAAATAGACTAGTTTTTTATGCAATAACATCCCGTTCTAATGTTTAAAATATATTATTTATAATTCATATAAAAGACTCCTGGGCGTCTCTCACCCACTTAATACCAAACCCGCAGACAGCAATGAATGATGCATTTATTAAAATTCAAGTTTCACTTTAAATCCTAACTGTGGGTACTCACCTTTATTGCATTATTTTGGAAAGTAGAATATGTTCAGCTCAGAATCGCGCAGATCTAACGAGGTCGAAGGTTTCACAGCAGGTGGGGCCTAGTTGGTGCTTTGTTTTTTGGTAAAAATTCATGAGCCTGGCTTCAACCCTTTGAGAGTTGTCATTTCTCACCTTTGTCAGGTTGCATTGATCCAATCTAAATGTTATTCCATGTTACCTTTGTTCTTGGACCTGAACAGAGTAATATCTCAGTACATTCGGAATGCGCTGCGTCCCCCTGGCGTGTGGTGGCCATGGAGCCGTCTATATAACCTTCAGATCTTCAAACGCGCAGCGATCTGTGTGATGATTACGATGTCCTTGAAACACAAGTATGGATGATAATATAAGCTTTGGGGCCTTTTAATCTTTCAGATATTCAGCTAATAGCTCATAATCTTAAACAAGCGGCTTTTAGCGCCTGGCCTGCAGTCAGCACGTCCCTTTAATCAATCTACCAAACTCTCTGCTTATAGAGGCCTATTGATCTGAGTCTTGGGGAGGGGGCCGGTGTGTGTAACCCCTGTGATTCCAGTTAACCAGATACTAATGTTGCAAAAGTGAAACCAAATAGATACATTGTTTTCATTTTAATTCTGTTTCAGGGCCACATCACACATCAAAAATGATGGCAATAAAATTTGAAGCCTGGCAATGCTGTTTGCCGCACAATGCGAGGCTCTCCCCCCTTCTAACTAGCGGGCCTTGCAATGACCATCTCCATCGTCTACTCATCACGAGTCCCACAATGAGAAGCTTTACTGCTCATTGCAGGCCTCGGCAAACCCTAAACTTTCATGCTTTGGCGCTCATCTTGAGCACAGCAACGAGCGCCATTGGCGATCATTGCGAGCCTCTCCCCACTCTCTCCCTGTGTCTCTTTGCCCCCTCTACCTCCCATGTGTTTTTTTTACCCTTATGTCCCTCCTCTGTGTCTCTTTCCCCCCTCTCTCACCCCCTGTGTCTCTTTCGCTCCCACTCGGGCTTCGCAATGAGCGCCTTCAGAGCTCATTGCAAGTTTTTTTTTAAGTCTTGCGGGCCTCGTGATGAGCGCCAACGGGCTACGGCATTCAATGCTCATCGCGGGCCTCGCAATGAGCGCCTTCAGAGCTCATTGCGAGCCTTTTTTCAAGTCTTGCGGGCCTTCGGCGCTCATTGCAAGCCTTTTTCTAAATTTTGCAGGCCTCGCGATGAGCGCCAAAGGCCTACCTTGTCACGGTGAAGGGGCTTGTGTACCTCAGTGAAGCTGTGAGCTATACTATTTAGGGCATGTCATAGCAGACAGGTCAGACAAATCGCGGTCCACTAGTGATGGAACTGGCAACGCTGTCCAGTATATTTGTCAAGATAACCGTATGAATAAGCACCACGAAACATAAGAATGTGCCTGGGGTGCTGTGGCCTAAGGGGTCACAGAGAGTCAGACAACAAAATCACCCATATCCCTTACAACTTATTTATACCAACTGACCTGGAGCTAGTCTTCACTACACACAAACAGTCCCTGTATGGGTCTGCCCTCTGCAGCATATGCAGACACAGTAGGGCTGGAAGTGCAGTGTAGAATCCTAGCCTATCAGGGGCCACATTTCAGCTGCATGGCCACTGATTGGTCAGTATGAGACAGATACACCGGGGAAGAAGGGTGTATTTCTATGAAGGCCAAGAAGGCTCAGGCCTAGGGAAGCACATTTTCAGGGGGCAGCTGACTTCAGGCTACGTGTTAAAAAGTAGGATGTACAGCTATTAAATTAGCCCCGTAAAGTAGGCCATCGACGACTTGCAGGTTAAGATGCAGGACGGCCGAAAAATGCCTACGAGACGTGAACATGGAACTTCGCAGCCCGCAAATCCTTTGATCTGTCAAGCCTATAACCGCTAAAAATCCAATCATGCTATTAAATTGCAACAAACACCCGCGAGCTAGCCCGTAACACGCAAATGGAGCACAAATCCCAATGTTCTGGAGAGAACTCGCAAGAACGGTAAAGACCAATACGTAGCCCCGTAAATGCAAATAAAAACACACTACTGTACTTTTATTAAAAGGGAAAGTGATGTTAGGTTTTAGAATTAATAGCACAACATTCTCAAGCCCGCAAATCAGCCCCCAAAAATACTTTATTTCATGTCTGATTTCCGTGTTATATCGATCCCCACAATCAATGTGTCACGCCATATACTGTAACTCCCACGTTATAGAATATCATATTAATATTGCGTTATTCTGGAATGTGGGTCCGATCGTAACTTGTAATTGCAGCCTGTAGGACTTTGAAATCTAACCTCCCCTTTTTTCAGTGACGTAACGCTAACAATCTCTTTTACCATTGGCTCCATCCAAACCCGTAACTACTGTCTACACTAATGAATCGACTGCAATGCCACAAATCCAACGTTCTTCGAATAAGCTACGATTTGCGTCTCAAGCCTGTAGCTCGCAGACCCTTCTAATTTAATAGCAACTTAACTCGGCCAAATTTAAAGCACACAGCCATTAAGGGCTTCGCGTAGGGGTTACTGGCTTGGAATGTAATAGGGCTGCTACTGTACCAAATGTTCATAATGCCATTTAACAAATATCACCCTATTACTCAATTAATGTCACTATGGGAATGCCAAGCAATGATGTCATATAGTATTACGTGCACGCGCAAATGTAATAAAACATTGACTACAACCTGATGTATGTATGTCGGTACCATAGACAAATTATACTATGACTATACTTGATGCCAGGGTATTGATACTTACCAAGGGGCGTCAGTCTTTTCCTTTCCTTACGTCTGTTCTCCTCACCTTTCCTAGGTCAGCCTAATAAAAGCGATCCTGATAGGGTCTCGATAGTTACCATGTCTGACTACAAGGAGTCTGGTTGGTTCTTCTTCCCGAGGGTGGCTGTTCCTGATCTTCCATCTTCTTTCCTTCACCACCTCACATAGCAATCATATGAAATAAAGATCTTTATTAAAAATACATGAATTAATGATATCAGTGGTGGACTAGAGAATGGGGGCCCAGTGCAAAATAATTTGTGGGCCCCATTGAAACTTCTCAAAAGTAGGTGGCTGTAGAGGCCAATATAAAGCCATACAGGGGATGCGACAAATAAAATTTCAGGAAAGACCAACTAGAGCAGCTGAACTTTATTTGGGGTTAATTAGAGGCACTTTAAATGATAGCAGGTGTATGCTGACTCCTATTTAACACGATTTGGAATGTGATTGTTTAATTCTGAACACAGCTACATCCCCAGTTATAAGAGGGTGTGCAGACTTATGCAACCACATTATTTAATTTTTATATTTTTTCTTCCCTCTACCTAAAAGATTTCAGTTTGTTTTTCAATTGAGTTGTACAGTTTATAGGTCACATTAAAGGTGGAAAAAGTTGTGAAATGATTTATCCTTGTTTTATTTTTTTACAGCACAGAAACCTGACATTTTAGCAGGGGTGTGTAGACTTTTTATATCCACTGTATATATGTACGTAGGTGAACAGATCACTGTTATATTAAATAATTATATGCGCTTTTTAAATTATGAATTCCCCTCACTGCAGGCGGCTTTCACTAGCAGAGGGCTCCTACCCTTCTGTGGGCTCCTGTACTTTGCACCTTCTGCACCGGCAGTAGCTCTGCCACTTTATTCAGATAATATTATATCATTAACAAAACTCTTCTGTAATTCTCCTGCCCCTTCTCTTCTCTTCTTCTCTTTCTCCTGTTCCCATTAGGCAATAATTCAAATCAAGAAATTGGCAATATCAAGGCCAAAAAAATGGAGTCACTGATTGGTTAGTATGATACACTGCACATCCAGCCCTATTGAACATGTGTCTTCATGAGCTGCAGAGGGCAGACCTATAAAGGTACTGATTTTAGGCTAAAAATAGAGCTTATGACCACTTCATAAAATAAAGTACATGTCAGTAAATAGATCCACAGGGATATTATACACCTAATAACAGCCAGGAGCTTTCCATATCCCTTTAAGGCCCTAAATTACCTATCTCTGCTCTAGGCTATTAATATGTCACATTTGTCTGTAAGATGTAATAACTAACATCCATTTGAATGTATAAAGTTTCAGGCCGGGCTGATAACATTTGACTTGATGAAGTGAGCTCTTCAGAAATCCTGTCCTGAATGATATCAGTGCAATAATTCCTGTCCAGCCGGAGATACATTTACAGAAAGCTCTTTTCCTGCTACTTTTATAAGGTGATTATTTCTTGTCACTGATTGAAACTTTTAAGTTGAGGTTATCTGTGTAATCGACCCCTTCATCTGGAAGCCAGAAGCTTATTACCCTGATACAATCAAAAGATTCATCTGTGCGAAGCCGCTCATTCGCTATCGATTCCTCAGCCGGCAGGCTTCAAACTGCTTTATAATTACATTTTATAATAACACTAACCAGCCCTTTCCATCACAAATTATTGGCATAGCGGATATACACTGGGGGGCCGAGCAATGTCACCCCTGATGGATCAGTAACGTTGGGTGATCTTGAAAGAGACAACTTATGGTGAGGTCTACAGCTGGAGTTCTAACCTTTTGTGGCCTGGAGACCACCTCTTGACCATCAAGTATGCATGGGGCTCCATTCTTTGCAATTTGTTAATATTGTTTTTGCCTTGTACTTAACCCTTTATAGGGCTACAGAAGATGTTGGCGCATTACAAATATATATAAATATATATATATATATATATATATATATATATATATGTGCCGCATATACTCGAGTATAAGCCGACCCGAGTATAAGCTGAGGCACCTATTTTACCACAAAATACTGGGAACAAAGAGTGACTCGAATATAAGCCGAGGGTGGGAAATGTGCTGCCCCCTGTGTCCCCCTCTTGTGCCCTGTGTCCTCCTCATGTGTCCCCTCTCTCTCCCCTGTGTCTCTTACCTTCTCTCCCTTCCCTGTGTCTCTTCCCCCTCTCCCTTCCCTGTGTCTCTTCCCCCCATCTCATTCTCAACCTCCCTCCTCAACCTCCCTCCACAACCACCCTCCACAACCACCCTCCTCATCCTCAACCCCCATCCTCAACCCCCCTCCTCATCCTCAACCTCCCTCCTCAACCCCCCTCCTCAACCCCCCTAGGTCCTAGGTCCAGCTGTTGAGAACCGCCAGTCTATAGTAGCCAGGGCATGTGAATGTGGGTCTTAAAGGGATATGGGAGGTTCCTGGATTTTCCTAGGCATATACTATACCTGAATATTTATTTACTTTGATGTACTTTATTAAAGGGCCATTTACCTCACTATAAGCATCGTGTGAAAGAGCACAATATTCTATGTTAAAATGATCTATTGCTCTTTTAATTATGCTAATAACAGCTAATTATTTGCAGTTTTAGGTTTGTTTACAGTCTCTTGACGGTACAGAACATAATATGGTTTTACTCTGCCTTCAGGAATGTAATCAGCCACCAGTTAACCCGCAAGTAGTATATTTGTGAGTATCTAGCAGTCATTTTCCTGCACAGATGAATTTGGGAAGGGTTAACACTCTTTCTGATCTGCTCTCTGCACTCAGCTCTCACTGTCAGTCTGCCTGGGGGACATGCCTAATTCTTATGTAAACAGAACTTCCTTTATAATTTTTTTCTGTAAAAAAGGCACCTATTTCAAAACTTTAAAAAAGTATTTCAACATGTTTTTAGGGGTACATTACAGTGGTGTGCTCCAAGTTGTGCTAAATTAACTAACTGCCACAGCTGTGGTTCAACTGGCTCTTGAACATCTGATCTAATGAACTCACAGAGCTCAGTATCAGTTACAAAGTGTAAAGTTTTGCGAGCTTGAGAATGTTGTGCTATTCTTTTTAATACCTAACATCACTTTCCCTAAAATTATAAGTACAGTATTGTGTGTATATTTGCATTTACAGTGCTACAGATAGGACTTTAACCCCCTTGCGGGTCCTCTCTGGTACCCATTGGCTTTTTGGTTAACGTAACATTTACGGGCTTGACAGAACAAAGGATCTGTGGCTGCGGAGTTCAGATTTCGACATCCCGTAGTTTTTTTTCGCCCTCACCCCGCAAGTCGTTAGCGGGTTACTTTACGGGGCTAATTTAATAGCCATAAGTCTTGCGGGCTACGTTAAGGGCTATGGTTTTACACGTTGAGGGAATTTAATGGGGCTGATGGAACTGGCAAAGAGTGTCATAACTTTACCATAAATATTCTCCAGGAATTTAAAGGGATATGGAAGTTTTCTGGATGCTACTAGGTATATAATACACCTATGTATCTATTTAATTTTAGGTACTTTCTTTTTTTTAGTGCTTATAATAATACAAATAGTCCCTGTATAGGTCTGTATGTACTTGCCATGTCTCATATTAACCAAGCAGTGGCCATCTCTTATTCACTAACTCCCTGCTTGGATGTGGTCCCTGATAGGTTAGGACACTACACTATACATACAGCCCTACATAATCTGTGTCTGCATATGCTGCAGTGGGCAGACCCATACAGAAACTATTTGCATGATTTTAGGCAGAGCTTATAAGCACTTCTTAATAAAATAAAGAACATAAAAGTAAATATTACACCGGGATATTATATACCTAGTAATACCCAGGAACCTTCCGTATCCCTTTAATATAAAATTAACTTTTATTAGGTGAACTTGCCCTTTAATATATAAAACTCTTTCATTTATTTCACATTTTGTGGTTGGCGAGTGCCAGCTGTACCTGCCATCCAGTGGAGATGGTAAAGGCTCCAAACGCCACTTCAGAGACATCCATATGTCATTTAAAAGGACGGTTGCGTTAAAGTGGCGCAGGACTGGAGCAGATGTGAACTTTCTCTTTAAGCTGTGAAACGCTTTCTCTGCTTCAGCTTACACATTTAAAGGGCCATAACATTTTACAGCTTCTTCCTTTAAGGGATAATTGAAATAATGTTTATTTAGGCTGCATTTAAAGCAACTAATTTGCCATTTATTGGAAATACTATTCTTTTCTAACCAATCTGCGTGTTTATGGGGCTGGGATAATGAGTCTGATAATTACAGAGTCTGACAATTAATATACAACCATAACGCACAAAAACTGGCAGACATAATTTCACCATTTACGCCGTTAAATAGCTTTATTGCACTGCATGACTTAATGAATTAGCTAAAGGGCTAATATGAATATTTAACTCATTTATAAACTGAACACAAACAGTAAAATGATCTGTGCTGTAGGGATAGTAATACGACCGTATGCTTTATACAAAAAATCTGTATGACTAGCCATGAGAGCGAAGGCCTGCTGGTAAATGGGAATTTAAATGCAGCCGAGTTATGTTGTGCTCGGTGTATCAGATGATTATATGTCCAGATATAACATGGGCTGAAGCTCATGACGGAAATCTCTCTGGGTAGGTGAGGATTATATGTTCTTTTCCAAAACAGTAGAAAAAGGCAATATTTTGTTACACATAAAAACATGCACTGGAAAACCGAGCTAGAAATGCGTCAAATAGCCTGAAACCAATGTTCTTCATTGTTGTTTGCTTTTTTGTATCTCTTGTTTTTGTTTAGTCATTCAGTCATATCCCACTCTTCGTGACTCTATGGACCGTTGCACGCCAGGCACATCTGAAAGCTACTGCCTCTCTGAGATCACTCAAGCTCATGTTCATTGCTTCACTGACCTCATCTATCCATCTCTGCCTCTTCTGTCCCTTTCTTTATTTCCCTTCAATCTTTTTTTAGCATCAGAATCCTGTCTTCTAATGATATGGACAAAATATTTGAGCTTCAGCCTCATGATCTAACCTTCTAGTGACCAGTTTGTCTTAATTTCCTGTGGTATTGATTTATTGGATCTCCTTGTAGTCCTAGACACTCTAAGCAGTTTTCTCCAGATCAAAGGTATAAATTCCCCGGCGCTCCGCCATCTTTATGGTCCAGCTCTCACATCCGTACGTTCCTACTGGGAATACCAAAGATCTAACTATGCGGACCCTGTATCTCTTACTGACATTTTAAACTATTGCTGTTTCTCTATATTTACTCTATTATCTTTATAAGAAAAAAATATATATATACATGTGATAATGGGTATAATGTTCCCACATCCTCCAAGATTAAATTACCCATTTTAATCTTAATTTATAAAGTCCTTAGCAATAGTACACCAGCCTACCTCTCATATTTGTTCTCCAAATACTGCCTATACTGTCTCCTCCTTACCCATAATTACCTCAACCCACCTCCATTTACAGAACTTCCGTTTTGCCGACTCTCCCAAACTCTTCATGGTGACAAACAGTCCCAGAAAACTCATCTATTCAGACAAGCTTACAACCATGGTCCTTAAACCCGATTAATAACTACCCTAACTGACTCCTTTCCATGGATCCTGACCAGACCACAATCCGGTACATCCTTCATGCCAGCATATTCTGCAGCTCCATACAGGGGTTAAGTAAAAGATAAAAATACTATTAACCCATGGCAAAGAATGGAGGACCCTGTCTTTGAGCTTAAAATCAAACCTACATGGAGGTTGTTCCCAGAGCACCAACACAAGATTGAAAACTTGTAAACTTACAATCTAAAGGGTTTGGGTGATACAGGAGGGTGATAGATACAAGATGGCGGTGTGTGAGGCAATATGCTGATACAAGTGGAGGTGTCTGTGTGTCGCACTGTACATTGTGGGTGTGAGTGATATTATGTGTACAGTGGGCAGTTGTGCATATTAAGGCTGAAGGTGATGAGCTTCTATAAACAGATTAGTTGTTAGTGAGTTTTTAGGGGTTTTGAGGCAGAAATATATAGTCTAGTGGAGCGAGGAGTTTCATAGAGTAGGGGCAGCACGAGAAAAGTCCTGAAGGAGGAGAGAGAGGAGGTGATAAGAGAGGAGGAAAAAGAAGGTCATTAGCAGAATGAAGAGGGAGGGTAGCGGCAGACGAGAGTAGATATAAGGGGGTGCACTGTTGTTGAGAGCTTTATACGTTAGGGTCATGATTTACATTTTATTCTGGAGGTTATGGGAAGCCCATGGAGTGATAGAGAGGAGCCGCCGACACTGAGCATGGAGTATGGTAAATGAGTCTAGTGGCGGTGTCAGTATGGATTGGAGCGGGGACGGTGGAGCGGCAGTCTGATGAGAGAGTGAATTTGTGACGCTGCGGTTGCGCCGATTAGCGGACACCCAGGAGGATATGTTAGAGACGCAGTCGTGACTTGTGCTAATAGCGATGGGGATAGATATTTCCGAGTAGAAACATCACATTAGATCCAAAGTTTTATTACCACTCACTAAGACCCAAACAATAACGAATGTTCTCACCACCTGCTAAGACTGTATATATATATATATATATACTAACTGTGAATAATTGCTACATATCAGAAAGTTTTCACGAGTTTTCCCACATCCATTTAATAAAGTCTTGATCCTCCTGTCTGTAAAATAACAAGCCCAGGTATTATAGTGTGCGCCGCTCTGTGCGCGCCGGGCTCTGGACACAATCGGATTGGTCTTTGCCTCTGGCAGGCTCTGCCGTGTGATTTAGATCTCTTGTGAGTGGAGAGATTTCATACCCGTGTGGGGCTCTTATATATATCAGTGTAGGATTAATGATATCCGTGTCCAGCGTGATACATGTTATAGCACATTGGTACCGCCGTCACACATTAAGCGCAGGTGTGATGAGAGTGCAAGTGAGGGGCCGGGGGTCTCTGTCCCACCAGAGCAGCCCTGACAGCTCCTAGACTGATGAGTCCTGAAAGTCCCCTGAGCGGCTGCAAACCGCCCCGTCCTTGTTTGTTTTCTGGTAGGAGTTTTGCTCATGTATTTTTCTGTTGATGCTGGGAGCGTTATGATGAACACGAAGCTGTGATGCCGGGGTGAACTCAGGGCACCGACAGAAATACAGAAGAAAACTGGATAGCTGGGTTCATCTGGGCTCTAATAATGCAATGTGATGGAGTCCTTAAAGTGACACAGCAAAGACCGAAAACTACACATGCAAATATATTTTCCTTCCTTCATATTTAATAATGTATGTATATATATATATATATATATATATATATATATATATATATATACTGAGAACAATAAGTACATTGTGCATTTGTGTTCACATTTGGACACCTAAAATTTAAAAAACGAATTTCACACATAGACATAGTTATTGCACTGCACTCTGGGAAACTGGACGGGGATATGCAATTTTGTCCACAATATATTTCCATTATATACATGGCTCCTTTTAGGAATATTATACAGTTTAATAGCATGCCATAGGATGGATTATGCACCAGTTTGGAAAACTACCCACAGACAGCTGTTTCGATCTTAGATGGATCTCATGAGTGTGCTTCTGGTTCCTAGCTCATGGTATAGATCTTGTTGGCAAGCCAAATATACTGAGAAGAAAGGCTGAAAAGAAAGACTTTGCTAACAATGTAATACCACAAGATGTAAATCATAAGGCACCCCTTCTTATTACCCAAAATTGATAGAGCCTCATTCAATTCGGGACTTGCGATTGAGTTTCGTGCTCCTTTTGCGATGCTATTCAGTTGGCCGGGGACACAAGTTAGGCGCCAGTTGCGAAAATCAGACTCCATGTTATTGACAGTAGCATTTATGAGCTTGAACATGATCACTGACGCAAGGCCGTAACCCATGGTCCAAGCCCATATGAAATTCAACCTAGTTGTTGAGTTACAGCCTTGTTTCAGCGTTCATGTTCAAGCCCGTTGGCCTTCAATGAAATATGGAGGTTGGATTTCAAAGTCCTACGGGCTTGGAGGTTTCAAGCCGTAGGACTTCACATTGATTGCCATGATGGATATAACATGAAAATTGAACATGAAATTACGTATTGGAGAATGTGTGCTATTAATCCTAAAACCTAACATCATAAAAGTACAGTATTGCTCCCATTTGTCATTAAGCCCTTTGCGAGACCACCTTGGTACCATTAACTTGTGGTTTGATATTTGCCATTTGCGGGCTTGATGGAGTGGTTAGTGAGGGGGAATCTGAGCAATTGAATAGCGATTTGTGATTTTAGCGTTCAGGACTCTTGTGGCCGTGAAAGATCAAAGGCTTGGAGGGCATTAACTTGCGATTTTACAAATTGCAATGGATCGCAACTCGCAGCACGTAACTCGAACGGAGCCGCTAACGGAAGGCAATTGAATAGCGAAATAACTTGCAACCTCGCAATTGAATGAGGCTCATATTCACCAAGTACACACCGTTTGCGAAATTCTCGGTTACATTAAATAACCATTTTCCTCACCATCCCTCCTCCAGTGCTCCTCTCTGTCATGTCCAGTATTATATATAAACTAGCGACTTGCCCGTCAAAAAATGACGGTCAATAAAAGAAAGTGTTGAAATGCTGTTTGCCACACAATGTGAGTGTACTGTGTGCCTCAACTATATAGACCCCTCTAACACGCTAATGAACGCATGTAATAACACTATAAGTGCCATGAGGGTCATCCAGGACCCTAATGACCCAACGTGTAAGCACTACACCATTTTAACCCGGTCACTTATGGGGGTCTATCCACACCCTCATAAGCCTCCATTTAACCCCATCAGTCCCATAAGGGTATATTATGACCATTATGGGCCTGTTACAACCCAACATTAACCACATAAGTGCCATGACGGTCCTCAAGAACCATCATGACACTAAGTATAAACACTACACTGCACTATACCCCCCAATAAAACATTAAATATCAACTAAACACCCTCTACACTAACCTATTAACACCTACACTACCTGCCTACCTACCCCCTAATAACCCCCTCCCCACCACTGTAATTACAGAAATCAAATAACTTAAGTCATCAAAAATCAAAAATCTACATTACATAAAATAAAAAAACGAAAATCCCCAAAAATAAAAAATGTACATTATAGAAAAAAAAAAACCTAAGTCACAAAAAATAAAAAAGGAACATTACAGAAAAAAAAAATACATTACAACCCCCCCACTACAGAAAAATATCTAATATACATCCCCTATCTAATATACATCCCCCAATCTATCTAATATACAATAAATACTATCTATGTACTATACATCCCCCAATCTATCTAATATACAGTACATGCTATCTCTATATAGCAACCCTAATTCTAAGCTAAAATAAAATAATTAAGACCACTTACCTTTGAGAGTATCTTCAGATTACCAACCTAGGGTAAAAAAGATTAAAAAAATTACTACAACACGTTTACATAAAATAAATAAACATTCTAAACATTTGTGACTTAGGTTTTTTATTTTATGTAATGTAGAATTTTTATTTTTGATGACTTTAGGCTTTTTTATTTTATGTAATTAGAGTGGTGGGGGTTATTAGGGGGTAGGTAGGTAGTGTAGATAGGTAGTGTAGGTGTTAATAGGTTAGTGTAGAGGGTGTTTAGTTGATATTTAATATTTTATTGGGGGGGTATAGTGCAGTGTAGTGTTTATCCTTAGTTTTCATTAATCTTACCAAATAAGACTCGAAATAACCCTACACCCCAATATATATCACAGACTGCCCTCTTTTCCTTCCTTCTTTCGCCTCCCTGCCTCCTTCCTTCCTTCCATCTTTCCCTCCCTCCTTCTTTCCTTCCTTCCCTCCCTCCCTCCTTCCTGCCCTGCCTCGCTCCCTCCTTCCTTCTTTCCCTCTTTCCTTCCTTCCTTCCTTCCCTCCCTCTCTCCCTCCTTCCTTTCTTACCTCCCTCCTTCCTTCTTTCCCTCCCTCCCTCCTTCCCGGCCTCCCTCCCTCCTTCCTTCTTTCCCTCCTTCCTTCCCTCCCTCCCTCTCTCCTTCCTTCCTTCCCTCCTTTCTTCCTTCCTTCCCTGCCTCCCTCCTTCCTTCCTTCCTTCCTTCCTCCCTCCAGGGCTGTAGTGGATATGTTATTACTTTATATACATTTTCTAACTAGGTTGATTTAAATACATTTTTACGCTTAGTGATAACAAGCCATCAAACCAGCTTTTTTCAGTTTCTGAAACTTCCCCCATTCTCCCTGTATTCTCTCCTGCATGCTGTCATATTTCACATCAATGACCTCTCACACTGCATTGTGGGTAGGCTAAGCTAAGGCCACACCCACAAGGATGAAGCTTCTCACTAACAGTGACTCACATGATAAAACATACTTTATACTGATGGTTTACTTTTTTTCAATCAGACAATAAGACATAACTATGAGGAGCCGCCGCGAAGACGTGTAAGTGCCCTCTACTTACTATTTATGTCTGTAACTACAATTGTATAAATTATTAAATAATTGCGACCAAAAATATTGAATTATAGGAAGGGGTAATTACTATCCTTGCTCCTTACAGTTTCTTCTTCAAGTATTGCACAGTCAGCACGTTGGGCGGGGCCTTAACTTGGCCTCAGCTCCCACAATGCAGTTTGGCAGATCACAGATATGAAAGAGTCAGGATATAAGGAGGCGTACAAGGAGGTGACTGGCTGTTAGTTCAAAATAAATGAAATGTAACCTGTATATGTTGATTTCATTGAAGACAAACTAAATAATTAAACAAACCTTGTGAGATCATTTATATAAAATACATCAATTTGTTCAGAGTCCCTTTAAGAGCTCCATAAAATGAAGCCAATCACGTATAACCGTCACGCCTATGTCACACACGTGTCCTCAACTGCCATTCCTGCTCCTCCATTATCATGTATCATTTGCCCAAATATTCCATAAGATTGTAAGCTCTCAGGACGAGGTTTAAACTGCACAGTTATGTGTCATGTTATTTATAAATAACAGAAAAACAAACAATAATCTCATAATCTGGATCAATTAACAACTAATCTGCATATTGCAGATCAGAGGAGATCTTAAAAGGTTGAAAGGTTGAATGTTTCAACCTCGATTACTATGTAACAATGTAATGTTATTACCGAGCTCTGACATTGTACTGCAGTGGGTGTCATGCTGTATGTATATAAGGAAGAGCTGCTGCTGTTTTGTAGTTTCGCTGTTGGCCAACAGGTGGAAATATGGGACTTGGAAACACATTTTGTGCTGAGCAGGTAGTTTGTGCGGATCAGAGTCAGTAATAGCTGTATTTAGTAAGATGGGGAGTTACATCTGAGGATTAGGGACCACATCATGATCCAAATGGACTTTTCCTTTCGGTTACTATATATACTCTTTGTATCACCTGATATCATGACACTAGAAGTGATCTAGGATGGGATTACTATTGGCACTGATTGGGGGGACCTGTCCTCTTTGGTCTACGCCATTTCTACATGTGTCATGTTTTGGGTATCAGTAGAAAGAAACACAACATGGGAGGTGGGTCTACGTACAGTACCAAAAGGTCCTATTGACATAAACAAAATGTAAACAAAACATAGGATCACTAATATAGCTGTGAGTTGTCATCCCGAAGCGAGTTGAGCCATTGAGTAACGCCATGGGCCTTGGATTGCAATGAGCGTCGAAGGTGCTCATTGCACTGCGAGCCTCGCAAAGCGAGGCGAGCAGATGAGGCACGCCGGACTTATAGTATAAATATAATTTTGGAAATATACACAAATAAGTGTATTGATAAAGTATATAGTTCCACTGATCAATAACAAAAGAGTCTAATATTCAGCGTATCAGTGTAAAGTATCAGATATATTCATGTTTTTCTAAAGCATTGTCTAAATAGCAACTTTGTATGAAAATGGTTGTATAAATGTATCCCAGAATCCTAAGCAAATGTAAATGAGAAGCACAGGAGATGTACGTAGGAAGCTGTTGTTTCTCTTAAACTTTGCTTTGAAGTAGACGATATATATCAGGAACAAACAGCCTTATTAAATTGCAATTCGGCAAATCTAAAGGGCTCTATATGAGCACAGAGGATATTGTTTTACAGAAGTTTTTAGTTACTGAAGACCTTGCTTTTGGATAGAAGATCACTAACTAAAAACTTCTGTAAAAAAAATATGTTATGTGCTTATATAGAGCCCTATTCAATTGGCCAAATCGCAATTTAATAAGGCTGCAAATACATAAATGTGTTTTTTTAAGTCTAATAAGACAGATCAGCGTCCCGGATACATGACATAAAATGTGAGGTTATGTCACTGCTCAGATTTAAATCATATCCCTGACCCTATGTATAAACAATTCCTGGATATCCTTGTTGTATTAATTATCATTATTTCTACATTAAAGATTTTAAATAAATCAACCACCCTTTCAGTAAAGTTGCACTTTCTTGCATTACTTTAAAGTGATTTACATACATTTCAGAACATGACCTCTTGTTCTACCACTCATCTTTGACATTCAGTTCACTTTCATACTTCTAAGTAACTTCAGGTACTCTAGTTTTTGAGACTGGACCCTGCCCTTGTATACCTCAGAGGAACCGGTGAAAGAACTGGACCTGTATCTGTGTGAGGTTAAGGGCATATCCTACATACCCACTTCCCCAGCCCCCAAATGCTCCTCTTTTGAATGGACAGTCCCAGATTTAGGTACAAACCCCACTATCCAAGGGTGAACAAGCTGTCTTTCTTCTGTTCATCTTCAGTTTTCTATGAGGTTTTAGGTGAATCTCCAGGATTTGGTCATGTTGGTTATACTGCTGCCGGTGTCTGGTTTCCAAAATGTGTCTTCTTTGGCCACGTTAAATGTTGGGAATAATTTGTGCTGCAGCTCCTCTGGAAACTGATTGTACAAAACTAGAAATCTCCCCAAATATGGTTAGAATTGAAGGCGATTCCAAGGTCTCCACTGTGGTTCCCACTTTCTTTTCCAGTGACATTTAAAAATTTCCACGGTCATCATTTTTCTGCCAGTGTCATATTGTATAGCACAAACACAAGTCATGTATTTAGTATCAAGGCACGTCTACATTCCTTGGTTATGCATTATTTATTATTATTATTATTATTATTATTATATCAGTTCAGTAGAATAGTGGTGGTCAACCAAGTCCTCTCAGGGTATCCAACAGGCCAGGTTTTTGATATCTCTTTCCATGAGGCCAGGTGGATCTACCAGAATGAGGGAAACTAAATAGGTGTGTTAAAGCAGAGAGGGCCTCATTCAATTGCTATTCAGCCTATTGAATAGGGCTCTATATAAGCACACAGCATATGTTTTTACAGAAGTTTTTAGTTAGTGAAGACCTTGCTTTTGGATAGAAGATCACCAACTAAAAACTTCTGTAAAAAAAACATGCTCTGTTCACATCTGAATGAGGCCCTAAATATGTAAGCAGAGAGAGAAATCCTGAAAACAAGTTATCCACCACTGGTCTAGATAGTAACCCACCCCAAACTGGTTGGATTTATTGCAATATTTGTACACCCAAGGGTGGTTTCCAATGCTAATCCTCAGAGCCATATTTTATGGAGAGCTAGCGTTGGAACCACTTCCACAAGGACCCGGATTTCTAGTTTTAATATGGGACCAAAATAATAAGTTAGTGATTTACATAGTTACATCAGAATTAAGTTTGAAACATGACTTTTAGTCCATGAACCTTTTTAGATCTTCTCTGATCCTTGTAATATGTGAATTAATTGTTAATTGGTCCAGAATTACTATGTAACTATGTATGTAATTACTATGTAACTATGTATGTAATTATGTATGTAAATATGTATGTAACTATGTATGTAACTATGTATGTAATTACTATGTAACTATGTATGTAACTATGTATGTAATTACTATATAACTATGTGTGTAACTATGTATGTAATTACTATGTAACTATGTATGTAACTGTGTATGTAACTATGTATGTAATTACTATGTAACTGTGTATGTAACTATGTATGTAATTACTATGTAACTGTGTATGTAACTATGTATGTAATTACTATGTAACTGTGTATGTAACTATGTATGTAATTACTATATAACTATGTGTGTAACTATGTATGTAATTACTATGTAACTATGTATGTAACTGTGTATGTAACTATGTATGTAATTACTATGTAACTATGTATGTAATTATGTATGTAAATATGTATGTAACTATGTATGTAACTATGTATGTAATTACTATGTAACTATGTATGTAACTATGTATGTAATTACTATATAACTATGTGTGTAACTATGTATGTAATTACTATGTAACTATGTATGTAACTGTGTATGTAACTATGTATGTAATTACTATGTAACTGTGTATGTAACTATGTATGTAATTACTATGTAACTGTGTATGTAACTATGTATGTAATTACTATGTAACTGTGTATGTAACTATGTATGTAATTATGTATGTAACTATGTATGCAATGATGTATGTAACTATATATGTAACAGTGTATGTAACTATGTATGTAAATATGTATGTAACTATGTATGTAACTATGTATGTAACTATGTATGTAATTACTATGTAACTATGTATGTAATTATGTATGTAAATATGTATGTAACTATGTATGTAACTATGTATGTAATTACTATGTAACTATGTATGTAATTACTATATAACTATGTGTGTAACTATGTATGTAATTACTATGTAACTATGTATGTAACTGTGTATGTAACTATGTATGTAATTACTATGTAACTATGTATGTAACTATGTATGTAATTACTATGTAACTGTGTATGTAACTATGTATGTAATTACTATGTAACTGTGTATGTAACTATGTATGTAATTACTATGTAACTGTGTATGTAACTATGTATGTAATTATGTATGTAACTATGTATGCAATGATGTATGTAACTATATATGTAACAGTGTATGTAACTATGTATGTAAATATGTATGTAACTATGTATGTAACTATGTATGCAATGATGTATGTAACTATATATGTAACTATGTATGTAACTATGTATGCAATGATGTATGTAACTATATATGTAACAGTGTATGTAACTATGTATGTAACTATGTATGCAATGATGTATGTAACTATATATGTAACAGTGTATGTAACTATGTATGTAACTATGTATGTAACTATGTATGTAACTATGTATGTAATTACTATGTAACTATGTATGTAATTATGTATGTAACTATGTATGTAATTATGTATGTAACTATGAATGTAACTATGTATGTAATTACTATGTAACTATGTATGTAATTATGTATGTAACTATGAATGTAACTATGTAGAAGAAAGCAAAAACACAAAAAATTGTCTCATAGGGTAAAAAATCCTTCCTAGAGGTCCCGGAGGCCAATAAATAACTTAGGTCTTGAAATTAATCATAAAAAATGTTTAGTTTTAGAAAACACACGGAGGACCCGGGGCCAGATATACTAAAGGCTCAAGTGCTGGAGAACCTCTCCAATCAGATTTCATCTTAACATATGTACTAAGGTATGACGTCTTCAAGAGTCCATCAATTTATCACCATTCAGTAGATTTGGCCCATGAAGAAATGTATTATAGGGTATTTTGGTTTCTTTTGTTTTAGTTTCTTCAGAGTTTTTGCCATCAAACCTCCGGCCTCAAAACTTTGGTTTAAATAAATGAAGTTTTAGTTTGGAAGCCCGGCGCCTGTTACTGTGCTAGTGGAGCGTAAGAGGAGGTTACACGGATCCAGCCTTGAGGATCTATCTGTGTAATCCATAGATCTGTTTACAAGCTGCCAGATAATACTAAAGGCTTTATTTTATTCTTTATATGAAATGTAAGCTTCTTCCTAGTCTCGGAGGTTGTGTCGGGTTTGGGGGGGGGGGGTCTGTAATATTTGTGGGATTGGAAAGAAAAGAAAATACTCCACCTGGTAACAACATGGAGACACTTGAACATACAATATACCAATTTCAAAGGGACTGTCACCCAAAAATCAAGTTGATTTTATATTATTACTAGCGACTTGCCCGTCAAAAATGACGGCATGATGGAGTTCTATATTTTTTTTCCCCCCCTCCCCTCACTCCCCTATGTCTCCCCCGCTATGTCTCTCTTCCACTTGTCGCTTCCCCCCCCCCTCTCCCTCCCCTGTGTCTCTCCCCCTCTCCCTCCCATGTCTCTCATTCCCTCCTCTTCCTTCTACTGTGTCTCTTTCCCCCTCTCCCTGTGTCTCTTTCCCCCCTCCCGTGTCTCTCTTCCCCTCCCCTGTGTCCCTTACCCATCACCCTCCCCTGTGTCTCTTCCCCCCTCACCCTCCCCTGTGTCTCATACCACCCTCACCCTCCCCTGTGTCTCATACCACCCTCGCCCTCCCCTGTGTGTCTCCCCCCTCTAGCTCCCCTGTTTCTCCCCCCTCTCGGTCCCCTGAGTCTATTTCCTCTCTCTCCCTTCCCCTATGTCTCTTCCCCCTCCCCTGTGTCTCTTCCCCCCTCCCCTGTGTCTCTTCCACCTTCTCCTCCCCTGTGTCTCTTCCACCTTCTCCTCCCCTGTGTCTCATCCCCCCTCTCCTGTGTCTCTTCCCCCTGTCCCTACCCTGTGTCTCTTCCCCCTCTCCCTCCCCTGTGTCTCATACACCCCCTCGCCCTCCCCTGTGCCTTATACCTCCCCTCAACCTCCCCTGTGTCTCATACCTCCCTCGCCCTCCCCTGTGTCTCATAACCTTCCCCCCGTGTCTCTTACCCCCCCTGTGTCTCATACACCCCCTCGCCCTCCCCTGTGCCTTATACCTCCCCTCACCCTCCCCTGTGTCTCATAACCTTCCCCCGCCCACATCTCAAACCACCCCTTTTGATTGCCCTTACCTCCCCCCTGACCCCCAGATGCTCTCTCTGTCCCCCCGGATGCTCCCTCTGTCCCTCCTTACTTGCAGTTTCATTGGTGGTTCAGTGGAGTCCCACCCGTCCTGTCTCCAGTGTGGCGCCATAGCTCTGAAGTCAATTTGGAGTCCCCCTATGCTGCAGACCGGAAACGCTGGCAGGGACTCCACTGAAGCACCAATGAAACTGCAGGTAAGGGGCTGCTCCCCTGCACAGCTCCTTCTCTCCAGGGGCGTGCACGCACAGCTCCTCTCTTCGCGAGGGCCGCAGTTGCTGGCAAGGAGCGCCTTCGTCCTTACGTGAGGTCCTCAGGCTCGCTACGTGGGCAAGCTCGCCTGCTCACAACTATATATATGATTGAAGAGCAAGAAAACATGGAGATACATTGTATTAGCCATATTTGTTTAAGTGAACCATTCCAGAATTATTCAGGATTGTTTGAATTGCATTAATATGCAAATGTGCACACCAAATAAAAATAACTTGCTTTTATGTGCTGATTAGTATCACAGTCGGCTTGTCTGTCCACATGGTGGTCAAAACAATATGTACAATATTATTATGTATGTAAATCGCCTCCCCACATTCAGCAAATATTCTGAGCCACAAGTTAGGATTCTAATCTGTACATGAGCTGCACGAATAATTCTGATATCCCAGGAATGATTTACTATACAGACAAATTGCTAATACAATATATTGACAGTTTTTCATGTTATGTAAGATGAACCCGACTTCCTATTTGGGTGAGAGTGTCCCTTTAAGGAAGCTGACTATTGATGTTTTGGCCTTCACGTTTATTTTGGTCACCTAACCTCACTATTGTTGCTTGTACTGTTGTGCTAAAAATGGAAATAAAGACAGTGTTTATGCGTGTTAATTTACGAGATACGTTTTGCTATATATTGGGGACAATCACATATATAGTTGTGAGCAGCAGAAAATGTTGCTAACGCTGACATCATAAAGGGGGCGTGGCTATGATGTAAGTGGGGGTGGGCCTAACACCTGATCTTAACAGAAGCGTGGCGGCCATTTGCATTTCAGAGAAAGACAGCAAAGTGAGAGAGGGAGACAGGTACAGAGAGAGAGGGAGACAGCTACAGAGAGAGAAGAAGACAGGTACAGAGAGAGAAGGAGACAGGTACAGAGAGAGAGGGAGACAGCTACAGAGAGAGAAGAAGACAGGTACAGAGAGAGAAGGAGACAGGTACAGAGAGAGAGGGAGACAGCTACAGAGAGAGAAGAAGACAGGTACAGAGAGAGAAGGAGACAGGTACAGAGAGAGAGGGAGACAGGTACAGAGAGAGAGGGAGACAGCTACAGAGAGAGAAGGAGACAGGTACAGAGAGAGAGGGAGACAGGTACAGAGATGGAGACAGGTACAGAGAGGGAGAGAGACAGGTACAGAGAGAGAGGGAGACAGGTACAGAGAGAGAGGGAGACAGGTACAGAGAGAGAGGGAGTCAGGTACAGAGAGAGAGGGAGACAGGTACAGAGAGAGAGGGAGTCAGGTACAGAGAGAGAGGGAGACAGGTACAGAGAGAGATGGAGACAGGTACAGAGAGAGAGGGAGACAGCTACAGAGAGAGATGGAGACAGGTACAGAGAGGGAGAGAGACAGGTACAGAGAGAGAGGGAGACAGGTACAGAGAGAGAGGGAGACAGGTACAGAGAGAGAGGGAGACAGGTACAGAGAGAGAGGGAGACAGGTACAGAGAGAGAGGGAGACAGGTACAGAGAGAGAGGGAGACAGGTACAGAGAGAGAGGGAGACAGGTACAGAGAGAGAGGGAGACAGGTACAGAGAGAGAGGGAGACAGGTACAGAGAGAGAGGGAGTCAGGTACAGAGAGAGAGAGATTGACAAAGATAGTGAGGGGTACAGAGACAGAGATTGCACACAGACAGCAGTGCACATAGGGTGCAGATAGAGAAAGCGTACACGCAGAGAGCATGCCCAGCCGGTACATCTACACATTATATAGTAATAATAATAATAATAATGCACAAGAGCATGCCCAGCCGGTACATCTACACATTATATAGTAATAATAATAATAATAATAATGCACAAGAGCATGCCCAGCCGGTACATCTACACATTATATAGTAATCACATATATAGTTGTGAGCGTACGAGTTGTTGCTAACGCTGCGGGCTCGCTGCGCGAGCCAAGGCCCTCGCGAAGCGAGGGCACTGGGCGAGGGTCTCAGTTGCTGGCATGGAGTGCCGTAGGCGCTCCATGCCAGCACCTGAGGACCTCGCAAAGCGAGGGCCGCAGTTGCTGGCATGGAGCGCCGAAGGCGCTCCATGCCAGCAACTGCGACCCTCGCAAAGTTCACGTCGCAACCCAAAGAGCACGACACACACATTACGACACTCGCAAACAACATACAACACATGTTCACACACATTACGGCCTCGCAACACTCGGACGCAACTCGCGAACATTACAAAATGTAAAACACAATACATACACACAGTACATACATAAAAACCTTACCTACACCAAGAGGGAGCACCCAGGACCTCAAAAATGCAACTTAGACCTCGATTTTACTCGAAATAAAAGAGTTTAGAGACTAAAAAAAAATCTAAGCGAGAGAAAAAATGGCCGCCGAACAAAACGAAAACGAGGCTACAGCACTCTAAACTCGCAAAACACCACAAGAAACTCGCAAAACGCCACAAACGACCTACGGATATTCATATCACACAGTGCACACATTCAGCACGCTTACACAGCAGCTCCACACCACTAATGCTCCAGCAACATCAAAACAGATTGCCAGCTCTTCAACACAATGCTTCAAAATAGGTAAAGTATATTCATTTAGTAATCTATTACATATTTCAGTATTATACACCAAACAGCATTAGCTACCTTATAATTTTATTGCCGTCATTTTTTGACGGGCAATATTCTAGTCACATATATAGTTGTGAGCATTGCGGGTTGTTGCCACTGCAGCCCTCGCGAAGCTGAAGTCGCTCCTTGTGCTGGTGGAGATGAGCGCCATAGGCGACACCCGTAGCAGTTTGAAAAATTGTATGGAAAAATTAGGGCCTGTAACACACTTTGCAAAGGAAAGCAAGACTTAGAAAAAAAAAAAACGTGGTCAAAAAAATATGAAGTTAATGGCCAAACAGCGCACATCCCCCCAAAAAAAACAAAGAAAATTTTAAAAAATTATAAAAACATCACACGACCCCTGAGCACGCAAAACACCGCCAGGCACATAAGACTTTTACCCAGTAACGTACAATGTACAAAATACACTATTAAGGAAAGCGGGACTTATAAAAAAAAAATACGAGCAGTGGGACTTCGAAAAGAACAATTAGAGGTCGAAAAAATACCAAGTTAACGGCCGAACTGCGCACATCCAAAAAAAACAAAACACTAATAAAATAAAAAAACATTTAAAAGACATTACACACAGCACGGGTGGGGGGGCAGCCAGGACATTTGGGACTTTGGCACACAGATTTAAACCGAATTTGACGAGTTTCGCGGCAAAAAAAATGGCAGCCCAAAAAAAACGAAAATGAGCCTACACAACCCCTAAACACGCAAAACACCGCCAGGCACATAAGACTTTTACCCAGGAATGCACAAGGTACAAAATACACTATTAGGAAGGACGTAAAATGCTCGAGAGCTGAGTAACACATAGACAATCGCAGCCAGTTTACAACATTAACTTATAACTAATAACATTACCAATCTAAAATGGCTTTTTACCCAACTAAACAAACGGTTTGGCCTCGCGCACGCAGCCTATTTACACTGCACACTTGCAACATTGCTCAGGTTACCAACAGTCCAAATGTACATTGTATGCTGCAGGAAAATCGAAACAGATTGTTAGCTCTTCAGGATATTGATGGCTGGATATATAAATTAGAAATAGGTAAATTATATTAATTTATAATTTAATTAATTAATTACAATTAAAAAACATATATATCTAAAAAATAAAAAAAGCAGAGGAGAGGCTCGAATTGAGCGTCAAAGACGCTCATTGCAAGTCACACGATGAGCGGCGAAGGCGCTCAGCGCAGGGCTCACAATGAGCGCCGAGGGTACTCAGAGGAGCAAAAGTACCCGAGGGGAGAGGCTTGCAATGAGCGCTGAAAGTACTCAGAGGACCAAAAGCCTTACATTGTGTGGCAAACAGCATTGCCTACAATTTTATGACCGTCATTTTTTGACAGGCAATTCGCTAGTGTATTATAACAAATACTATGAAGCAAACCTATTACTTTTGTTGTTGTACAGTTGTTTATTCATGCCCGATTTTCTGTGACCCCATGGACTGCAGAATGCTAGGTACATCTTGTTATGTTTCTGGTTTTGCTTCACTATAAGGTTATGTCGGCAAAGATACTGCAGCGAGACTCTACATGGTTTAGCTCACAGGTACACAGGCCCCTTCACTATGACAAGGTATTGATCACGAAGGGTATGCAGGACTAAGACATGAGCAAGTTTTATTTGCACTTTACTTTCATTTTTATTAAATGGATATGTAAGTGAGCTGGATTATGAGAGCATCTGAGAATTAGTAGTGTACGAAAAAAAATGTTTGCATGAAAAAATACCGAAAATAAACATTTAAACACTTACCTTGAAGTTAGCAAAATATCTTTTAATTTCTGTCAGTTGAAATTTAGGGTTAACACCCTCCAAACCCAGGCTAAAATGGTATACAATTTGAAAAATAGTTTTGGCCAGTCAGGAGGAAGTAAAGACTGAAACATTTGTATCACAATCTGGCAGTTGCGCTCTGTTTTTTCTCTCTGCCTGCCTCATTATGGGCAATTTCAGCTGTGACCCCACCAACCATCATTTCCTTTAGAGGTCACACACTGTACCCTGCAGGGTACACTTTATGTAACCCACTTGGGTGTGCACATCTACATATCAGTATCTAGCATATAAATATGTCAGTACATTCGACTTTTCAATATAATACATATTTTTCTACTAATCAGTAGCTGTTTATTAGGAAACATTTGAAACCCAGGAAACTTCCATATCCCTTTTATGACATTTGGGTAAAGAGATTTGTGGATAGGGCCTGCAAGATAAAGCAGTGTATGTGATATGTGTTATATTGGGGTCTCTTAGTCATGAGGCCCTTAGTAAGATTTTCTTTATCAGGGAAACTCTTCTTGCTAAACTCTCAGTGTAATAATATAATCCTCGTGGACGAGTTTGTAACGTCCCTGTATTGTTGTGCGCTGCAAGAGCCCCTAATAATAATATAGCTGATATGAAATTGACCCTAATATATGAAAGTGAAATGAAGACGGTCCTGTAGTGGCACCTTATGCTGATTGTGATGAAAGGGCCACTGTGGTCACATTTTTTAATATAGTCTTTTGAATAACTAACTTGATAATAAGCAATAAATATGTAAATAAAAAATAAAACATGTATCGTCTTATAAAATACAATTATTCTTTACTGCAGGGTTTCATTTTTATTTTCTCAACTTCAGTTTTCTACTTTCCCTGGAGGTTCTGTCTTTATAAACTAATAAGAATTCCATTAGACCTAATGAAAACACTAGCAGTTTTAGATGCCAAATTCTAATTGTGTACATAGAAGTTGTCTATCCATTAGAAGTTTTCCCTCACTACAAGAATTTGTTCAGCAGAAAATAAAATGGTAGATGGCAATGCAGCATTTTTGCATATTTAAGGTGATGAATGCAACCTCTGTACAGGACCTTGAGGAACTGTAAGGTTAGTTCTGGAGAATGCTGTTCCCATCACAGAAGTAATGTTTTTTTCTTGTAATATTTTTCTAAAATATTTGTTTAAATGGCCACTGCAGTGTCATATTTATAGCATGTTCTTAAAAAGATCAATTCTGAAAAACTTTCTAAAGTTTAAAAAAAAAAAAATTGGCCTTTAATATCCATATTACATGTATTTTTGCTCTAATTAATAACCTAGAAGGAACCTTGAACTCAGAATTTATTCAGTTATATTGAAAGACTGCTACTTTCACTTAAAGCTTGATAATAGGACTGAATCAAGAGAAAGCCCAAGTAGGATAACTCTCCACCTTAGGCTCCAGGCAAATGATGAATCCAAGAAAGAAGTGACCATGACACACGCAAAGTCTAGGAAATTGAAGATTGATTTTAAAATGCTTATATCCTTGTTGCTTATATGGCTGTTTGTTATATACTTGGAAAACATGTTAAACGTTTCACAAACATTGGGGGTCCTTTAAAGTTGAAACAGGAGTTACTGAAGTGCAGTGTTAAAATTATTAAAGGGATATGGAAGCTTTCTGTATTTTACTAGGTATATAACATCCCCGGCTGGATTACCCATTAGGCAAACTAGGCAGCTGCCTAGGGGTGCTTCTCTGTGAGGGGCACCCATTTTTGGGGCTTAAAATTTCATTTTTTGGCTTAAAAAAAGAAATGCTGCAGTTCACAGACTGGAACTACAATGTAGAGAACAGTGTTCCCTTCATAAGCATTTCCTGCTGTAGTGTAGAGGAAGGACCTGCACCAGAAGAGCAGGTTTGGAAACGGGCAACCTATGCATTATGCAAAGTGTGAACAATTTAAATTTGTTATGAAGCTTAGCAACACAAAGAGAATTTAGTGTTTAATGCGTGTAATTGAAGATTCAGTAGTATGTAATATTGGTGATTATACTGACATTTTGACTTAACTTCAAGATCATTGAGTATTAACCCATATCAGATCCCAGTACAAAGATCTATGGAGGAATGGACAACATGGATATGTTGTCATGAATATGTATACATTCATATAATTATAGGTGAACCTAACTAAATATGTATACATTCATATGATTATAGGTGAACATGGCTGAATATGTATGATCACAACACAGTCTCATTTGAGATTGAATGAAAACATTTTTTTTAAGGGGCCAACAAAAACTCTTAATTTTAAAAGGGCAGATTTTATTGGTCTAAGGGCAGCAATACCCTGTATAGACTGGGACAGAGAACTGATTGGTAAAATCACTGAACATAAATGGACAACATTTAAATCTTTACTAAATAAACATACACATCGGCATATACCATGTGAGAATAAAAGTAAAAGGAGTAAATACCATCCAAGGTGGTTTAACAATGATTTAAAGATCAAGATAAGGAGTAAAAAGAAGGCATTTAAATTAAACAAGAGGTGACAGAGACTTCTTTACGAGAGTACAAGGAAATCAACAAGGCTTGCAAAAGGCTATTAGACTGGCTAAAATAGAAAATTAAAAATGAATTGCAAAAGAGAGTAAGACTTACCCTAAAATATTTTTTAAGTATATTAATGGGAAGAAGGCGAGGAAGGAAGCTATAGGAACATTAGAATGTGAATCAGGCCATCTGAAAATTAGTTACCAGGAAAAGGCAGATGAGCTAAATAGTTTATTTTCTTCTGTATACACAAGGGATATTCCAGTGGTTGGGACACTGCAACATAATGGGGCTACACTTGCCAAATAATTGGTTAACACAGGAAGTAATCCAAAAGAGGTTGGAAAAAATAAATGTTAATAAAGTCCCGGGTCCTGATGGAATACATTCACGGGTACTGATGGAACTGTGTTGTGTAATAGCCAAACCATTATATTACATTTTTCAAGATTTACTCAACACAGGGTCTCTGTCAGATGACTGGAGAAAAGCAGATGTGATACCTAAATTTAAAAAAGGAGCAAGAGCAAATCCAGGGAATTATAGACCAGTGAGCCTCACTTCTGTAGTGGGGAAGGTTTTAGAAGGGTTAATAAGGGATAATATACAAGAATATATCTATTTGAACAGAATTATAAGTAGGAGACAACATGGATTCTAGAAGGAGGTTAGTATGAACCTGGATCAAGGCAACTCAGTGGATGTAGTCTTTTTGGATTTTGCAAAGGCTTTTGATACAGTGCCACATGGGAGACTATTGTGCAAACTAAGAGATACAGGAATTGCAATAAATAACTGCTCATGGATTGAGAGTTGGCTAAAAGACAGGAAGCAAAGGGTTGTTGTAAATGGAACATACTCCGATTGGACTAATGTGGTAAGTAGGGTTCCCCAGAGTTCAGTATTAGGTCCTCTCCTTTTCAACATATTTATTAATGACTTAGAGGTAGGATTGTAGTGTGGTATCTCCATTTTCGCTGATGACACGAAGTTGTGCAAGGTAATTAAATCAGATAATTATGTGCTTTCCCTCCAAAGGCATTTACATAAAATTGAGGAATGGGCATCTAAATGGCAGATGAGATTTAATACGAATAAATGTAAAGTTATGCATCTGTGAAGGAAAAATAGCCATGCAATTTATACACTTAATGGAGCAAAAGTACACGAGGGGAGAGGCTTGCAACAAGCGCCAAAGACGATCAGCGCGGCCCTTGCAATGAGCGCCAAAGGTGCTCACACTACCAAAATTACACAAGCGGAGAGGCTCGCAATGAGCTCCTTCACACAGTGCGGGGCTTGCAATGAGCGTTGAAGGTGCTCAGACGACCAAAACCCTTACATTGTGTGCCAAACAGCATTCCCAGCCTTACAATTTTATTGCCATCATTTTTTGACGGGCAAGTCGCTAGTAAACAAATAATAGCTTAGCGTGTGTATGAGTAGTTAAAATGTCTGTTATAGAGAAATATCTGTGATTTGCTCACACAGGGGCTCCTCCACTTTACTGCGCAGGGGCTCCAAAAAGGTAGATCCGGGTCTGCATCCCTGTGTATCTATTTACTTTTGTGTACTTTATTACATTAAGAAGGGATTATAAGCTCTGTTTTACTGCCTAAAATCAAACAAATAGTCCATGTATGGGTCTGATCTCTGCGGCTCATGAATACACAGAGTCTGTCTTAGTTACTGTGTAGTGTCCTAGCCAATCAGTAACCATCTCTCAGCAACATTCTGATGAGACGTGGCCGCTGATAGGCGAGGAAACTACACTGAACATTCAGCCCTACAGAGTCTATGTCTGCATAAGATATCAAGGGCTGACCCATATAGGGATTATTTATTTGATTTTAGGCAGTAAAAACATCTTATAAGCACTTCTTAATAAAATAAAGTACATAAAAGTAAACAGATACACAGGGATATTATATACCTAGTAACATCCAGGGACCTCCCTTATCCCTTTAAATATTTTTTTACAGTAAATATATCTAAACAGTGGTACTGATATCAGAATGTAGGTCACTGATAATCAGCAAGTCTTGTTTTCCCCATTTGGACAGATCTTATGAGATCCGCGCTCTATTCATCAGATGCACAAACACTGAACATCACAAAGGAATTAATTACATGAAAGGAGCACGAGTGGGAGAATAAATAGGTGAAGACGCACAAGAGCTTTGGGCCATTGATGGTGTCAGTGATCCCCTCCATACTCCGGATTGTGTGGGATTATGTAGCTTCTATACAGTACACATGAGACGGAGGGACTTCAGTGTTATTAATGCTGAAGTGGATGTGAAAATTGCTGCTTTGGGGTAAATAAAATGTTTTTCAAATTATTTACTAGGTTTGATATTCTTACAGAGAATATATATTTCTGCACAGATTGATACAGAATCAAAGTAAAATAACACTATAAGTTTTTGGTGGGAGAAGACAATATAAAACAGCTTGAAATAAATAAAAAGTTACTATTTTTTCTGCGCTTTTAAGTCAATTTTCCCATCAAGCTGATCTACATATCTCCTCCTACCTGTGACCAGGAGCCTGACCAGCTCTTCACCCTTTTCTTTCTCTAAGGTGGAATCCTTTTCCTTCAAGGGATGTCCTCTTGTCAGCAGAAAACCTCTTGGCACAAATAGTTCCCTTGACAAATCTTTATACTGACCCTGGATATTCATATAAGGTAATCATATCTCCTCGTAGACACCTTTTTTCTAGAGAAAATAAGTTTAATTTGGTTAGTCTTTCTTCATAATTTAGCCCCTCCATTCCCCTTATTAGTTTTGTTGACCTCCTCTGAACCTTTTCCAGCTCTAAAATGTCCTTTTTATGAAGTGGTGCCCAAAATTGTCCAAATGAGGGCGTACTAGAGATTTGTATAGTGGTAGAATTATATCTTCTTCCCTGGCTTCTATACCCTTCTTAATACATGCTAATATTTTACTTGCCTTTGCAGCTGCTGCTTGTCATTGAGCGCTGTTACCTAGATGGTTGTCCACAAGCACTCCCAAATCCCTTTCAATATCTGATGCCCCTATATTTGCTCCATTAAGATTAAAAATTGCATGGCTATTTTGCAGTTGCTTGCTAAGGGTGTGAGAGGAGTCTAACTGCCAACTAACATTGCAGGACTTTATTTTGGCCACTACAGAGACAGACAAACAAAATGTAATCCTAATTAGCACATTAAAGCAGCAAATTAATATGCATAAGCTGCTAATTTGCATATAAATACACCAAGAACAACACAGAATTTTGCAATATTGATTGACATTAGAAAAAAAATAATAACACGACATAGAGCCAGTTTTTCATATTCCTTAAGAATAACAAAAAAACAACAACTTCATCTTGGGGTGACAGGGTCCCTTTAAACACTGGCTGATGAGAACAACTGAACTAAAAGCTGCAATATGGTGATTCTCAGTTTGTCCATGAAATGAGGAATGGCCGGAGAGAGGGGCCATCACGGCAACTCCCTAGAGGCACGCAAAGAAAAAAAAAAATATATATATATATAAATAATTTTCTATATATTATTACTATTATTATCCTTTATTTGCAACAAGCCAACATATTCCATAGCGCTATACTGGGTTTAAGTACAAGGCAAAAACAAAATGAAAAAGTTGCAAAATAATGGAGGTCCCTGTGTTTGAGCTTAAAATCAACGTACATAGAGCTTTCCCGAAGGCATCTTAAAAGGTTGAAAACTCGCAGACTTACAGTCTAAAGGTTATGGGAGAGGTATGGATGGATGAAAGATGTGTTGTGCATATTAAGGCTGGAGGTCATAAGCTTTTTTAAACAGATGTATTTTATTGCGTTTTTTAAGGCTGTGAGACAGGAGCATAGTCTAGTGGAGCGAGGCAAGGAGTTCCATAGAGTATGGGAAGCACAAGAAAAGTTCTGAAGGCGGGAGTTAGAGGAGATGATAAGAGAAGAGAAAATAAGGAGTTCATTAACAGAATGAAGAGGCCAGTTGGGGACTTTATTAGTAACCAAGTGGCTAATAGCAATGACATGGAAAGAAGGAATTATCCCTTCCTGGAATGAGATCGAAAATATAATGGAAAGGAATAGGCAAATTGAGAAAGATTTTGCCCTTAGTACTTCGAAAAGGAGTGAAAAGGATAAGTTAAAGTGGGAAAGATGGGACAAACATTTCTCAGCTAAAAATGATTTATAAGATGACTCGGAGAGGTTAAAAAGTGTGTGTTTGCCCTTATTCTCTTTTTCTGCCTATACAAATTTTGCGTTATTCTGTTTTCTCTTATTTTTGTTTTAAATTTATCATGGAAACCTACTATTATGTTAGTTTGTGGCATTATGTGATTTATTGTAGTATGTATGATGCTGTGTGTGTATTATTTGTTTAAAAAAAAAAGAGGGCAGTTGGGGGAGTATTTTGAGACAAGAGCAGACATATAAGGGGATGCAATGTTGTTGAGGGCTTGTTTTAATTGTTATTCTGGATGCTATGGGAAGCCAGTGGAGTGACTGATGGAGAGGAGCTGCCGATACTGAGTATTGAGGATGGTAGATGAGTCTCGTAGATGTGTTCATTATGATTTAGAGTAGTGATAAGCAGGTGATGGGGAGGCCAGTAAGGAGCCAGTTGCAGTAGTCAAAGCGACATATGATGAGAGAGTGGATTAGAATTTTAGTTGTGTATTGTCTAAGATAGTGGCGTATTTTGGAGATTTTTTAGGTAAAAATGACAAGATTGATTGTATGTGAGGATTGAAAGAGAGTGCAGGATCCAGTAGTACCCCAAGAGATAAATCGGGATAATGGTACATTAGATGCAACTTAAAGCAACCAGGACTTTTATTACTACAGTGTCATTTACTTATTTAAAATTCTACAGTCCAAAAAAGTAGCTAATCCGTAGAATTGTGATGTCTGTGAAGTTGATGGAAAATAAACCTGGGGTGTTTTCATTGGGACATTACAGGGCATATGAGCGCATTTCTATATTCATCAGCTTTCCAACTCTAAACGTCACAGAGGAATCAGGCCCCTATGGTAATCCCTGAAAAAACAATAGTAAGTGCCATAGTGGAACAACATTTTTTACCTTGCTATTTTAATCACCCACTGCTAAATCATTGCGAGAGAACTGCTACGGGTAACTTGCTACGAGTGAACTTTACAACTAAACTGAAAAGCGAGGTTAAAATCTCCATTGATTTTCGCACTGACAATAAATTACGAGGTAAACTTTGCTATAATTTTTCAGGCCTTAGTCGAGAGAATAAAGACAGTAAAGACATACAAGTGTTTTAGGTCATGGATGGTGTCGGTGATAGAGAGATATATTCCCTATACACATTATAGGGAAGATGGAGATATGTTTTAGAACAGAGAAAGAGCACAAAGTAAATCCAAGAAAGTATAAACGAGAAGGAACGTCAGAAGTCAAGTGGAAGTGGAAGTGGAAATTCTTTAGCTGTGGCAATCACTCCTTCAGGGTGCATATGGTGTTATTCAAATGATATGCTCGCTTTCATTATCCTCCAGAGAACATATATTTTTGCAGAGATTTATGCAGAATACAATGTCTACATCCTGAAAATCAGTAAATTTCCCAGGAGTTTATATTTATTTATTTTTTAAAGTTGCAAAGAAATTCAAGTGTTTGCTAAATACAGTATTAATCAAAAATCTCATTAGAAAAAATAGTTAAAGAAAAACATATAAAAGTCGTCAAGAAGAATAAAAAGTCAAATAGAATAAAGAAAAAATAAATAATTGCCATTTTTCTATATATAAGATTAAATATATTAAGTTTCCAGGAATTGTACCCAATTATTGTTTGAATTAATTAGTTTAATATGGTTCTATGTTTTCCAATATTAAATTAGATATTTTGTAATGACAAAGTAAACACATCCTTTTGGAGACTGCCATGTTTGTTTGCTGTAGTCCTGTCCAGACAGATGTTTAAGACACCTTAATAAACATATGCCTCTTATATTTTATTTGTAAAACAGTAAAAAATTCCTTATATCCTGGTCCTATCCTAGTGGTACAATAAAAATAGGGTAAATAAGATAAAACACACTTTTGTTAATATTGTATATACCTACATATATGTATAAGGCTTTATGTTTTATATTTTGGGGTCAATATACACATTGAGCTTTGTCAGAGAACTGATAAATATTGGACTATTTTCATTGCACCCAGACAAGAAACTAATATGAGAAAAAAATCATCATATTTTGTATGTTTAAAACAGTTTATTACTGCCATGTCAGAAGTATTCATTCTTAAAATGTTTAATAATTTATCTTTCATTTTGGAAATACCACTGCGGTCGTATCTTTTACACAGTATCTAGAAAAGAATATTGTATTTGTAACATAATCATTTCCTTAATAAAAAATGATTACCATACTATGAGATATGCAAAACTAGCATTGCAATTAAACTTAGAGTTGTGTAAAGTAAGATCAGGTTATGATACGGTTATATATGATTCAGAACAAACAAATCATCAAGGCATATGTTTAATAAATAATAAAAAAAAAATCTGTAAAACAAAGAATTTGCAAAAAAATTAAATTCGACAGAAACCAAGTAACTCAAATTAAGAGAAAAGCATAGCAAATAATGGCAATTATGCAGTGGACGGGGATTTTGTTTGACTTTCTGCTATGACTTGTCCATCTTGGGTGACCCTTCATGGTATAGCTCACATCTTCATTAACGTCCCTTTCACCACAACAGAAGGGGATATAAAACTGTACAATGCTATCATTATCTGTCATGCACATCTCCATAAAACATTTGCATTAATAATAAATGCATTTTTTAAACCATTACAACTTCTGTGACTTACATCTAAAAAAAAGAATTGATCATAAATATACATGTGTCATCTCAAAAGAGTATGTTCATATATTTACATTAGGATACGTAGCTGCATAAAATATTTCTATCTACAAAATTTTTATATTTCCACACAAATTAAGTATCTGTTTCTACCCCAGTTATACAAATAAAGACAAACAGTTCATCCAACATAAAACAGTAAGTAATCATTTGTGTAATACAATTTATAATTTAAAATGTAATGAGTAAAACTAATTCTACCAAGAGTTTCTACTACTGAAAAGGCGTATTTACAGCAGAATAAACCAAGATTAGGACCACACTGGTATGAAATCGTCAAGAAGAGGAACAAGGAGCCAATTAAACTGAGCAATCGTAAGTTACTGGAGCCCGTAAGTGAGGCTGTAAGTTAATATGCTATTTAATTGGCGTCTTTCTGCAGTTTCCGGATGGTTTACGGGTTATGGGCTTTAAAACTTTGCAATGGTTAAACCCGGAACTTACTGCCCATAGAAGCCTTTGATCTTTCACTTCGCTAAAATCGAAAATTACTATTCAACTGCTACAATTCCCCAAGCCCCCAAATGTTTTCACACCCGTAAAAGGCAAATTTAGGAGAAAATCCGATGTGTGCTAGAGAGGACCCGCAAAGAGTTTAACCCCTCTCCGCAGCACTGTAAATGCAAATAAAAAATCCATACTGCGCTGTAAATGACGGGGAAAGTGATGATAGACATTAGAATTAATGGCACAACTGTCTCAAGCTGGCAAATCGGCAATAATAAATCATATTTTTGTATGTGTCATTTCGAGGCTATATTGATCTTGGGAATCAATGAGTTAATACATATCAGGCCACCCATATGGACTAGAACAGTATTGGCATTCATTTTTATTAATTTGTGTTTTGAGGGTTTGCGAGTCCCATTGCATATCTGACCCCCGAACCTAATTGATTGACATGTAACCTACATGTTTTATTGCCGTAATGATGGCGGTTTCATTTTGTATTGTTTTTTTTTTAAATGGGTAGTTACAGCCTTGCTTAATTGATCATGTTCCAGCCCTGAAATGATACGCACGAGTGCATGGTTTACGGCTTCAGCGTTCGGCCGGTAACTTGCGGGCTTCTTCAATTGAATAGCACTGGAATCTGAGCTGAACGGCAGCCTGCAACACGCCCGCAGCCATATGCCCAAGACCCAGCGAGATGCAGGCTTGCAATTGAATCAGGCTTCAGGTGTGCTGGCCAATTAATGGATCCCACCGGTGAGGTGATCTCCCCTGCGGGTTTCTGTGTATTAGTGCTAGACATTGCCCTGGAAAGAGGCTTGTTTCAGGATGTGGGAAAGATATGTCATGTATGAATCTATTGCATAGGAACTGGGATGTATGCGGATGTCCCAAAACCACAACCATTGACAACACACTGACACAGTTAGAATGCTATAACAAAGCTTTATTTCATACACAGAGCACAATCAGAATGGACAAGACTGTGCATTAACATGGTGTGGGTAGATACTGGAAGGGAAAAAGGTTTTGCTTGTGAACAAGGGGATAACCAAAAGGGGTAATGTCATAGTCTAGAATAAGCATGATGCATAGCACCTACCAGGTTCACATGTAGTCATTACACAACAGCAACCGGAATCTGGTGAGAAAAAGGATCATCAGAAATCACTCCATGTAATAAGAGAAACCAGTCATGTGCATAGCACTTACAACTTATCTATATCTGCTCAATTAAACCATGAACATTATCATGTATAATGCCATACAGATCTATTCCAGACACAGTGTGTTGTCAGATATTAAAGAATAATTAGAAATTGATTAGCAGAATATGTGACACAGAAAGGAGGTTGATGAACATGCCTTCAGGGCCATCAGATTGGGCTATGAAGACCTACAGAGATGAGAAAAAGATATCAATCAGAACACTATTTGGATTGACCTCAACACCTCATCTCAATGGCAATCCACATTGAACATCAATTGCAGAAATATTCAACATAACCATACGTGTACACACTCTGTAGCCAGCCATAAGTATGTTGACATTAATACAAAATGAAATTCATTGTGGAGTGTGGATGAGGAGGACTTAGTGAAGTGGTTCTCAATCCTCTCCTCAGGAGCCATCAGACATGCAATGATTTATGTGAAACTCAGGAATCAAAAGTGAGGCAACTAGTATTCAACAGGTGGTGGAGCCTCAAATTGCTTCACATGTGTATACACACAGTGTTTCACCTAAATCATGGTCTGACCTGGGGACGTTCTCACCTACTTCCTCTTTCTGGGCCCACACCTTCTGTAACCATGCACTACCTCCCTCTACCACAGCCAGGAGGTGTTGGATTGAGCGGTGCATCCAACTGGGGTGGCTGTGTAGATGAGGAGGCTGTAGGCTCTAGATGCTGTGGTGGTGCATCCTGGTGAACTGAAGGCTTCAGCCAACTGCACCAGAAACCGCCAAGTGATGTGTCTGGGCTTATCTTACCTATAAGCCTTTTGCTCAAACCTCTCCATCCGAACATTATGCCTCACCATATATTGCTCGGATGCTTTCCGTCTGTCCGGTAGCAATATCACTCTGACGTGCCAGCGGAGCTGTCAGCTGTTGGACTACTCCGATTTCGCTCTCATCGGCCAAGCGGATGTGCTGATATATGTAATTAAAAGTGCCTGGTGCAGGGACGTGAATTCCGTCTCAGATGCTGTTGGACTCTGGATGTGCTGTAGCGAGGCCAGAGGTTTTGCCCGTTGTGATGGTGTACCCCATAGGGATAGGGATGGTGTTGCCAGTAGGGATTCTGTTGCCAATGGAGATGCTGTTGCCCATCAGTATGGTGTTGGACGGATCTGTTAGGGTAACAATGGCTGTGACATCAACAGCTGCGACAACAGCTGGGGTATCAATGGCTGCGACATCTGCTGGGGCAACAATGCCTACAACATCTGCTGAACCAAGTGCTGGGACAACCACTGTTGGGAAAACCACTGCTGTGGCAATATCTGGGAGAGGATTGGGGTCCGGCACACGTATTGCTTGAATGTCACCAGGTGGCAGTAGTGGGCCCATTTAGAGTGGTCCCCATGAGCTCGACATCCCTGCAGACGGTTGGTGGCTCATTGAACTTTAAGTAATTTGAAAGGACTGGGAACTTGCCCGTGACAGTGGTCCTGCTGCTGATGGTTCAGCCTCCTGTGATGGGCTCGGGCCCTCAGCTTCCTCCACCACCACTTGCGTTAGTAATGTATCTGGTGGAACCACCGCCTGTGTCTCCGCGGGAAGGTTACGCCTCCTGGGTACTGAAATGAGAGGACAATAGTATTTGAGTATTGATTCTCTGAACAATTGTTCGCTGTGTGTTTCCATATCCCTGACATCATGGTCACTTGTAATTGGTTGTGGTTGTTGTTTCCTGCAGATGAACAATGAGCTGTATCATGATCATTGTGGCTCATGGCTTATATCTATCTATCTATCTATCTATCTATATATATATATATATATATATATATATATATATATATATATATGGTGCAATGTGCCATCTGCAGTTCATTAGGACACATACTCATCTGAATCTGCCGTGCAGTGTGTGAGACTGACCAATCTGTGACCAATGCTCAGCAATGGGTGTGATGCTTATGAGGCATGGTCCAGGTTAGGCTAGTACATGATACGCATATAAAGTCCTTAAGTCCTTCAGTATCCACATATGCTGTAATGTGCACACCCATACATGTACTCATTATTGGATGTAAAATCATTGTGGATCTACAGCTGTACCTTGTTTAGCGCTAGGAATAGCTTCCAAGCAGTAGGAGTGTTAAGCGACACAGCTTTAAACGGTGCAGAATAACATGGGGAAGGGGAACTTGTTACAAAATTTATACAATTGCAATTGATATCTATTCTGTTTTGTTTTATATTAGCTTTGAACAAACAGCAAACATAACACTACACTACTGATACCCAGTGTCCAGCTGTCCTGGAAGGCCCACTACTGCTGGCTCCAAAGACTCCTTGATAGTCCGCTCCCATCCACAGTAGGTGATGTTGAGTGGTGGGCCACCACCAGTTGCAAGGGCTGTTCTGGCCTCCGCTGCCATCTTCTTCTTCACCTTCATCTGGCAGTCATGATATCTGTATTTAAGCAACCGAACATCATGGTTTGCACCCTCTAATGAAGCCACAGCTGCAGTCACCTCATTCCAGGCACGTGCCTTACCACACGGCCTCACATCCCTTCCACCATGGATGATGCTACGGTGGGCTTGGACTTCCCTGAGGAGGGTTTCTGTCTCCTCTTGGCTATAATTGTGGGCCCTCTGCTTTGGCACTGCCAACTGTGCCTGGGGTTCCTGGCCTCCCTGTTCTCTCCCTGACCCTCATCCCCCTACCTCCCCCCGGGATCAGGCCCCTGACAATCTGCTCCTACACCTTGTGTGCCTACATTTGGGGGCACATCCCTCCCCCCCTCATGCTCTCCCCCACCTCTACCTCCCCTCCCTGACCTGCTGCCTTCTCGCCCTCTCTCCATACCTCTATCTCTCTTCCTATCCTCCTCCGGTGTTCCCCTCTCTCTCTCTCCTCACTCTTCTCCTCCTTCTGTGTTTCTATCTCGAACACACTCTATTTCTCTCTCTGGCACTCTCACTCGCTCTGTCTAACACTCTCTATCACTCTCTCTAACATTTTATGTCTCTCTCTCTCTCCAACACTCTCACTCTCTAATACTCTATTTCTCTCTGCACTCTCATTCGCTCTAACACTCTCTATCTCTAACACTCTCACTCGCTCTCTCTAACACTCTCTATTTCACTCTCTGGCACTCTATAACAATCTCTATTTCCCCAGTCTATATCTCTCTCACAGTCTCTATCTCTCTCAAAAACCCACCAACGCCTAGACCTGTGTGTTAACTTTCTCAGCTACGGCACAGGTTTCCCAGTATTTTAAACTGGTTCCCGCAGTGTTGATTGGCGTCCTTCGCTTCCTATTGGTTAATTGACCTGTGACGGGATTGGAACTTATGGACTTGACTAATTTTGACGCGATTCATCGGATGGGATACCTGGAAGAGTTACAGGTGAAAACAGGCTTTACGGGCTTGAGGCTTCGGCCCGTAACTCGCGCCCTTGCTCAATTGAAAAGCATCGTAATCGGAGACGAACGGGAGCCCGTAGCACACCCGCAGACATACTTACTACAACTATCGATAGCAGGCTTGTAATTGAATGAGGCTCTTGGTGATTAATAGTGATAACAGCCATACCGGTGTTGTCTGACGGAGATTCTGGTCTATTATTGATATTTGATTTTGTCACAAACTTATCTATGGAGTGGAGGCTTCTGGATACACTTTGGTCTTTAGTTTGACATTATCTGTGAATGGCCTTACATTTTTTTTTCTATTGACAATGACATAGGTGAAATAGGGAGAGAGTGATTTATTGGAATAAACGTCTTAGGGGTGTCTAGATGTATATTTGGGAGAACTCTTAGATATTTTTATACATATATTCATCCAGCTGTAGATACAGGATGACTCAATTCTTCGTATTAATGGTCACTGTGGTAATTTGAGGACACTGTGATCCATATTAATAAAGAGACATTTACTTTGTTGTAAAGGGTTAGATTAGAAACTGCTTTACCTCTGTCTTATATAAGTTGGAAGAATATGTTTCCCTTTTAGCTCTTGGTTGAATCAGTAAAAATTGTCTCATATTTATTGCCTGTTAGTTTAGTCAGACTTAGGTAAATGTGGTCGCCATGCAAGTTGCCAAAAATTCAGACGTCGGGTCTGTCAGTTATCGGTTCGGTCTCTGTTCATAATTGTATATGATGTTTTATTTGTTCAGTTTGTCTTGTTTCCCTTTTTTTATGTTCTCAAATATAATAGAGCTGTTATGGTAGAAGTAGTCTTAAGTGCTAGGAATATGAGTTGAAGATTTGTATACAGAGCCATTACTGCTGAGATGAGTGCTTCTGTCTTAAAAAAAAGTCCACCGTGTACTCTCTGCGCAAAAAGGGCTGCGTCGTGACGGTTTCAGGATCGTGGACCAGGACGGACCTCTCCCATTTGCATGACCACTTTTTGTTGCAGTGTACGGCTTGGTATGTTCCTAATCTATGGCTGTTCATGTCCGCCTTTAAACATGCAATGGTGGACAGCAGGGAGGGTTTGCAGTGTGGGAACACCATCTGCAGCCAAAACCATATCCAAGGATAGGTCGGGCAAAGAGTGGTCTTCCGTTGGTCCCCCGTCGTATAACATTCAGCCAGATTGATCTCCTCCCTGGAAAATAAATGTTATCCTCCTCAGATGCTCACTGTTTGGTACTTCCCCTCTCTTCCCGTTCTCTGTCCTGCAGGTGCCACATTACACAGTTTTGATGTAAGGCTTCACCTAAAGGGAAGGGCTTCACTCTACTAGTGTAATGCTGTTAGCAAAGAGAGAGCGGTATGTTGTCTATCTTGGTGGAGATTATTGCACAGTAGTATGAAGCCCTCATGGCATCTACATATGGGAGCAGGAACAAAGCGGATGGTTCCAGAAGATGAGAAACTATTGCTCTGGGGATTCCATAGAAAGGAGGTGTACCTGCTATAGTGCAATTACTTGAAGGAGGATAAAATTAATTAATCTAGTTAAAAAAAAGTATAAAGAAAACATCTCTCTGTGTTTAAATGTAGTATTTAATTTCTAGAAAATACAAAAAACAACCCCTTTATATGGCAGTGCTAATTAAATTCCTACTCTGGCTAAAGTCACAAATAAAAAAATGGTTTAATATACCGAAGCATAATATAAGAAAGAAAGAAAATAAGAATACGAGCCTAGCTGGAGGTTACTTGTAAATTATCAAACCATATTTGCTCATAATGCTCGCACAGCTACTATTGTCTTTCCTTAATGAATTATAATACTTGTAGGGACAGAGCAAATGTCTTGTCTCCATTGGTGCAGTACAACATCCCCCTGGCAGTGGCGCCTGTCTATGAGACGGATACTTTTAATAACAATTTGGTGGTTTCATGTGCCCTTGCTTGCCTTCCAACATCTATTGTAACTCTGGATACTGAGAAATAATAACAGAAAAAAAAACATGCCCAAAGCTTTCTGTAGGAAACTTCACGCATTTTGTATTTACTGATTTCAAATGACAAATATTATAATTATTATTATCTTCATTTATATCGCGCCAACATATTCCGTAGCGCTGAACAGGGGTTGAGTACATGGCCAAAAACAAACAACACCTTGTAAAGAATGGGGGGCCCTGTTTTTGAGCATGAAAACTCACAAACTTACAATGAAATTTACTACATACATATTGTCACTGAATTTGTGGCCAGACTGGGACCTGAACCCCACAAGCAACTCTGTTATTTGGGACCTTGACACATGAGGTTGCTAATATCAAAGGCTGTTACAATGGACATGAGACTTGTTTTAAACACTGTAACAATTTGTCTTTTATTTATGTGTAATTTTTAAAGAACTTATGTGTGTTCATAATGTGGTAAGAACATGCTAAGGTATGGCACTATTAGTCTCTTTGTAGAGTGCAGTGTAGTTTGTCCCATTATAAAGTATTGTGGCATGGCCATGAACTAGAAAAAGTTAACCCTACATGAATGTTTAGTTCTCTCAGAGGGTCATAAAATTGAGGAGGCCAGATCCTGGAATCTAGAGCCAGGGAGAAATCTGATCCCCCTTCCTAGCCTCCTATGTGGAATCCAAGCCAGGTAACTTCACATATGCCACTCCACCCCCTTCCTGCACTCACATATGTGATCAAAGCAGAGGGTCATACAGTAAACTAACAAGATAACCCTAAGCCCTGGTGTATCTGAAAACCAGGTGGTGAGGTTGATAGCCATAGTAATTGGGTGGGGAGGTCACAGTGAAAAGACAGATGCCACATGCAGGGAGGGGTTCCCAGTGTGGGGTAACATATATTTTTTTTTAACAATGTCTGTGAATAGTCAGTCTCCGTCTGTAAACTAATCAAATGATGTTTGTCTATTTCTTGTATCAAGTGCTATGCTAAATAAGATCAAGTTGGCAGTGACTGGGCTGAGCTTGTAAGTCTGATTCTCCATGACCGATGTTCCTGAAGTGGCATGCTGAGCGATGAGATAAACACAGAACATCACCATTCAGGAGTTGTTCCTGTGAGCTACAGCAGGAGAGCTAGGGGTATACGTGTTCCCATCGCCGCTGGGTGGTAACATGTATGTTACACAAAAATGACTATAAAATGCAGTAATAGCAGAAGGTAAAAAACAGGATATAATGCAAATTGTACACACAAAGATCAAAATATTGGTTCTAGATTCACCAGAGTGTAAATGGAGTCTGTGGTTGCTACAACACCATTTCCTTTAAGATTTCACCTAAAAAAAATTAAGGTAAATCAGGGCAATATGCCTGCTTTAATAAGGCGAGGCACCGAGAACCCCTAGTGAGCTATAGGTCCTATGTTATATGATACCTATGTACTGTTCCACCTTTTGTTCAGGAAAAATCCCACTGTCCCTCTTACCCTCTCAAAGTGCACATTTTGAAGGTTCATTCCATATTTAAAGACAAACCCTGACCACATCCCACTTTCTCTGGTCACTTCTGTTTTCTATCAAAGAGAAAGATTGTTTGCCTGTCGAGTCATTTCTACAGAATATACATTTGTATGGATTATTGGACACATATCAAGTGTGTGTCGCCAAATGTAGTATACACATTGCTCAGAACAGCAGTAACACTACCTTATAGTACATCACTTTTCAAGAATGTAAGTGTCCCTCTTGGCCACTGGAATGTTGTTAAGTATGTTATCCTATGGGATAGATCTTCTAAGATTTAACATCTCCAAAGACGAACATGTTCTTCCATCAGGCACAATTTGTTGTGAGTACTGAACCTAAGTACTGATTTTACCATTTTCTAGTTTAATACTGTATTAGAGAGTGTTTTATAGAAGATATAGGACTTAACATGGACTTGGGTTTTGTAACACTCTTTGTCAGGTATAACTGGCTTGTCACTTAGTGTTCTGTTTTATCCATTTTTTTTTTTGTCTAGAGACTTCTGTGCATGGTATTATGGTATTATGCTTATGAGTTCTGAAGCATGATCATCGAGACTATTTTAATAAGTAATTTAAGCTATTCACTTACTTCAGTTCTGATCTTGGTTACATGAGGCATAAATTCGTTATCATATAAAATTGGTTTCGCTGTTGAGAAACCTGTGTGAAGAGAAACCAAAAACGTACTTGTATGCTGTCTGAAATGTGCATAAGATGTCCAAATCATAGGCACTTGCTAACTCCAACTTATACATGCAAACTAGTGGTAAGTTTATTGCAGTCTGGCAACCCTAGATGATGTAGCTTAGGATCCCAGTGTCTTGGACTTGTGCTGAAGTGGTCTCTCTTGGGCTGATTATCTTACTGTTCCAAGAACACATTCTGTGATCCAGGGAATTTATCACATCTTGCTTCATGGAGTGTCTATGTATGTGTATGCAGTATTGGCCAATGGAGCTTTGCTGTATTTTAGTACTGTGATAACAATCATGCAGTTTTAGTGTTAGAATGGGACTCACGTAAATGCCATTAATTGAGGGGGTTCACCGTGTCAGAGTGAGTGGGTGGGTGAGCATACACAGAGCACTGCTAAATCAGACCCGAGCTGGTGAGATGGCTGTAAAAAAATAACAAGTTTTGCTAGGCTAATATGGGTGAGCTGGTTAGATGTGTCATAGGTTTCATGCCAAGGCCTAGATTATTTTTTACTAACTCTCAGGGCAGTATAGCTTCCAGTAAGAGAGAATTTTAGTTTTTACGAAAGGGTCTCAGTGCAAAAAAAAAAAAGCTAAAATGCCACTCTATAGATGTTTAGTTGGAACTGTCCTAGAATATTGAGTTTAGCTCTGAGAGAGAGCCGGTGTCTCTGAGCTTTTAAACTAAGAAACACAAAAAAAAAATCACCTTTTCTTTTCAGGCAGAGTAGCTGAACTGTGTAGCCCAAAACGGCTCACTTCCTGCCTGATATTTTGCTACTTTTTCTTTTTTCTGGGGTTCCAAACGACAGGATACTTTACAGAACTTTTTACAGCAAACTAGACGTGCCATGTTTTGTCTCCAAGGAGCTGGAAAATATTCGCAGATACTGCCCTAAAATAAAAACCTCCTGCCCCAGCTCCAATGCCAACCAAAGTGCTGCACCCAACCTTGCTAAGCCTAACACAGCGGTGACCTCAGACAGGGAAGCCACTCTTGCCACCATTGTGGTTTTAAAACCACCTTCTTACTCATTTGTGCCCAAAGTCTCACTCAAGACACTGGGCAGAAGGGGGAAACGCCACTGGCCCTCCTAGTGTCACAGTTGTTTCCCTAAAGTCCCACCCGACCATCAGCATAAATAGAAAAGCCAGAGCAAGGTGCAGGCCAAGCAGTTCGTTGGTGATCCATAGTTTTTAGAAACCAGTAACTGTACATTGGGTTACCTATGTCCATCTTTCTTGCTTTCATATATTTTTGGGTACACTGTAAATATTAATACTTCTGGGGTGTTGGTCTAAATATATGTTTTTGGCCCAGGTGTGATACATAGAATTACAATACTTTTGTTCTTTTAATCCAAGAACGGGAGCAAAAATAAAGTCTCTAGTGGGCTAGAACACCTATTTATGTGGCTATCTTTTTTTTCTTTTTTTGCTACATACTAATAATATTAAAACTCCATATTTTAAAAATATGGATAAGCAAACACTCTTAAAATCCCAACAATTTAAAATATAATGACACTCTAAATTGTATTCTCTTAGGGATTTTTTGGCGTCAATTTATACGGCAAATTATATATACCGTATTTACCGGCATACAACACGCACCTCGTTTTAAGAAGGAAATTTCAGGGGGAAAAATTACATTTCAAATAAAGAACTTTGAAGCAAAACAAAGGTAGCTCAGAACTTTTTTTTATTAATATTATTAACACTTATAAGGTAAATAACGTTAAATCACTGTAAAAGCAACTGTTTTAACAAAGAAACTTGGATATTATATGTTTTTACAAAAGTTTACTCAGAAATCGCTGCTCCTCCTCAACCCCCCCCTCCTCAACCTCCCTCCTCCTCCGCAACCTCCCTCCTCATCCTCAACCTCCCTCCTCAACGCCCCCATCCTCAACCCCCTCCTCATCCTCCCTCTTCAACGCCCCCATCCTTAACCCCCTCCTCAACCTCCCTCCTCAAACCCCCTCCTCAACCCCCTTCCTCAACCCCCCATCCTCATCCTCCTCCCTCAACCTCCCTATCCTCAACCCCCCTCCTCAACCTCAACTCCCCTCCTCAACCTCCCTCCTCATCCTCAACCTCCCTCCTCAATACAATACTTTGTAGAGCCACCTTTTGCGGCAATCACAGCTCCAAGTCGCTTTGGTTAAGTCTCTCTAAGCTTGCCACATCTTACCACTGGGTTTTTTGCCCATTCCTCCTTGCAAAACTGCTCCAGCTCCTTCAAGTTGGATGGTTTGTGCTTGTGAACAGCAATCTTTACGTCTGACCACAGATTTTCTATTGGTTTGAGACCTGGGCTTTGACTAGGCCATTCCAACACATTTACATGTTTCCCCTTAAACCACTCAAGTGTTGCTTTAGCAGTGTGTTTGGGGTCATTGTCCTGCTGGAAGGTGAACCTCCGTCCTGGCCTCAAATCACGCACAGAGTGGTACAGGTTTTGCTCAAGAATATCCCTGTATTTAGCACCATCCATCTTTCCCTCAACTCTGACCAGTTTCCCAGTCCCGGCTGCTGAAAAACATCCCCACAGCATAATGCTGCCACCACCATGTTTCACTGTGGGGATGGTGATCTTTGGGTGATGTGATGTGTTGGGTTTGCGCCAGACATGGCGTTTTTTTTATGGCTGAAAAGTTCAATTAAAGCCTCATCAGACTAGAGCATCTCATCCATACATTTTGGGAGTCTCCCACATGCCTTTTCACAAACTCAAAACGTGCCATTTTGTTTTTTGCTGAAAGTAATGGCTTTCTTCTGGCCACTCTGCCATAAAGCCCAACTCTGAGGAGTATACTGCTTATTGTCGTCCTATATACAGATACTCCAGTCTCTGCTGTGGTTCTCTGCAGCTCCTCCAGGGTTACCTTAGGTCTCTGTGCTGCCTCTCTGATTAATGCCCTCCTTGCCCGGTCTGTGAGTTTTGGTGGGCGGCCGTCTCTTGGCAGGTTTGCTGTTGTGCCATGTTGTTTCCATTTGGTTATAATAGATTTGGATATTTTTTTTATAACCTAACCCTGACTTGTACTTCTCAACAACATTGTCCCTTACTTGTTTGGAGATTTCCTTGGTCTTCATGGCAGTGTTTGGTTAGTGGTGCCTCTTGCTTAGGTGTTGCAGCCTCTGGGGCCTTTCAAAAAAGGTGTGTATATGTAATGACAGATCATGTGACACTTAGATTGCACTCAGGTGGCCATCATTTCCCTAATTATGTGACTTCTGAAGGTAATTGGTTGCACCAGAGCTTTTTATGAGCTTCATAACAAAGGGGGTGAATACATACGCACATGCCAATTTCCTGTTTTCTATTTCTAAAAAATAGTTTTATGTATATATTTTTCTCATTTCACTTCACCAATCTATTGTGTTCTGATCCATCACATAAAATTCAGATTAACAAAGCATTGAACTTAAGGCTGTAATGTAACAAAATAGGTAACAAGTCAAGGGGGTGAAAACTTTTGCAAGGCACTGTATATATTTTTGGTCCAGATGTTTCTATCCATTAGCTTTCTTTTCACTATTCAGTATCAGGTATTCTACACTTAGGATTTTACTCTATGCCATTAGTATAATTAATTTCCATCATTTTCATATGGAGATATTATTCAATAATTTATAACAAACATAACAACAACACTAGTTTCTTAGAGTAAACATTTTTTCCCCAATTATAGTCAAATGAATGTGCTATAAATAAAAACTCTTCATTTAGACCCTGTGGGCTTTTTGTATCCAGAAAAATCCATTGTGCTTCCCGGCAAAGTAGACACTTATTCCAATCTTCTCGAGCACTAAGCATGAACATGGTTTAAGGGCAGTAAAAACATATCTGAACACAAGGGGTACAGACTATGAAGACATCAATGCATTTGTAATGATATTATTAAAATTTGTCCTTGATAACAATTATTTCTCATGCTGTATGGTCCAAACTATGTGAATTTATATTTAGGTAATTGGGAGACTACAACAGTATTCTTTGAAGACAATGACCTATATATATACAGTAGATAGACTTCTGGAGAAGATTTATAGACGACATACGGGTCATATGGTATGGCACTGAAGAAGAACTTAAAGAATTTGTATACACGTTAAACACTAATGACAAATACTTGAACTTAACGGTTTACAATAGTAAAGAAAAAGTTATCTTTATAGATCTATGTACAGAAGTAAATACAAAACAAGTATTGACAACTAAAATATATAGAAAAGAAACAGCAACAAATTATTTATTACATTGGAAAAGTCATCATCCTATATCAACTAAAAAAGTCCATACCAATAGGCCAGTATTTGCACTTAAAGAGAATCTGAAGCAATCTGGACGAATATAAAATATAAGCAAAAGAACTGGAACAGCGATTTATACAAAGAGGATATTCAAAAAAAGTTTTGAATAACGCATATCACAGCACCTTAAATAAAGAGATACCAAGTTCTGGTGGACAATTTGAAAAATCAAAAACAGCAACCAATAGGGTTCATCGCTAATTTCTCAAGTCAATCCCAAGTAATTAAAACAATTCCACAAAAACATTGGGATATCTTGAAATTGGATAAGGATCTAGCAGAAGTTCTAACCCCTACAAGTACAGTAACATATAGGAGAGAAAACATCTAAAAAAGGACCTATTGGTCCATAGCCACTATAAGGTTAAGAAAAATGAATCCAACTGGCTTACAGAAAGACAAAGAGGCTCAAAAGCATGCGGGAAATGCAAAGCCCGTCCCTCTCTGATGTCACAGAAGCCAAAAGCTATGAAATAAGACATAAAATAGATTGCTCAACAGAGGGTGTTATCTACCAAGTGGTTTGCATATGTAATAAAAAAAAATATACAGGAAAAACGCGCAGGCAATTCAGATGCCGTATATTAGAGCATATAAACAATGTTCTGAATCAAGTGGATACATCCACAGCAAAACATGTGCGTTCTGAACATAATAATAACCCTTATTGTCAAAAATTCATTGGTATAGATCATTTACATATGACTAGTAGACAAGGAGATTGGGATAAATGTCTACTTTCGTGGGAAGCACAATGGATTTTTCGACTGGATACAAAAAGCCCACAGGGTCTAAATGAAGAATTTACATATAGCGCATTCATTTGACTATAATTGAAAAAAATAAAAAAAAGTTTACTCTAAGAAACCAGCGTCATTATTATTCAATAATTTTGTAACAAACACAGCTCCATATGAAAATGACGGAATTCATTATACTAATGGCATAAAGTGAAATCCTAAGTGTAGAATACCTGATAAGGAATAGTGAAAAGAAAGCTAATGGATAGAAACATCTGGACCAAAAACATGTCGTACAACAAATAAAATGAATCTAGAAAACATACATTTAAACATAGGATTTATTAATTCAACCTTTAGAGCGTAATCAGATGTTTATCAAATAAGATAGCTTTCAATATTTTGAGTGAAAATATATTTAATGTGTATATAAAGTAAATAAATATCACTTCAATAAAATGATAGAGCAATACGTTACTCTTTACTGATAGTAAAGCAGTAGGGATAGAATACCCAAATGTTTTCATATCAAAATATAACTATAATAAAAAGTAACAAAACCTACTGCTCTATGGACATTAAACATATATAAAATCACAGGGACAATTATTGCATTGTCCAGTAATAGAAAACATCTTAAACATGTATTTAAAAAAACGGAAAAATCACTTTAATAAAATAACAAAGCAATAAGATTCTGTTTACTGGCAGTAATGCAGTAGGGACAGAATTCCCAAATGGTTTTATTTATAACATCAAAATATAATTATAATAAAAAGGAATAAAATTACTGCTTTATGGATTTAAAATATATATAAAAGACAGGGACAATCATTGTATGTTCCAGTAATAATAATATACTCATGAAGTAAAATGAACATCACATCAGAATATGTAATAACATGAATCAGTAATTTGAAAGGAACAATCACACAAAAAATACTAAAATATGATCTTTAATTTATGGATTCCAAATATAACACATAAAAAAGCATGGACTGTATATGTCTATTAACTATATAAAAACAATTGTAAATAAATTTGAAAGCATTAATAATATGGTAGGATACACAAGGAAATCAAACAAAGAATATTAATCATTTTTTATATAACAGCAAATGATAACATATTCAATAACTCTAAGATAGTATTAATAACAATCAGTATAAGCAGTACTGATAATCTTAGGGCAATATCATATTTATGCCCAGAAACAGCTAGTGACAAAGTAGCACTTATAATTAGATTAGTTAGCACTATGGGCCTCATTCAATTGCAATTTGGCCAATTGAATAGGGCTCTATATAAGCACATAGCATATTTTTTTACAGACATTTTTAGTTAGTTAAGACCTCGCTTTTGGATAGAAGTCACTAACTAAAAATGGCTGTAAAAAATATATGCTATGTGCTTATATAGAGCCCTATTCAATTGGCCAAATTGCAATTGAATGAGGCCCTATGTGTTTATGATCTGCAATAATTTCACTGAACAAGAATATTAAGGTAAAAAATATCTGGCACTTTCTTAACAGCATTTTCCTTTCTCTTTCCTATATTGTGTATTCTCTTTTTTATATTTATCACAATTTGTACTTTTTATAAGGTGATGTTAGTCTACCTTTCATATTTTAGGTGTGTAGTCCCTTTTTTCTCATTTGAATTTCGAAAAAAATGTTTGGGTGCCAGGTCGGTAGCTGGGCTATTTTTTTTTTTTTTTACTTATTTATTTATTTTCTTATTTTTTTTTTCTTTTAAATATTCCCACGGGGGCGGATGTCTCCCATTACAGTAGGCCTACCATTTCTTAACACTGGCGTTTAGCCCTGCTTGTACAGTCTGCCGCTACCCTGTTCGGCAGCCAAGTTGTATGCATGTGTGGTTATGTTTGCAGTATGTTAGTATGATGCCAACATGTACTTTCCCTCTTCCTAGTCTCTGGATTAGGATAAAGTACTTGGGATATGGTATGTATGTGATTAGATTGGCCGATCCCCAGGCGATCACATTTGTGACAAATTTGATTGTATTTCACTTATCTATTTTTTACTCTTATGTCATTGAAAATTTTGAGCTTTAATGTTAACGGCTTAAATTCCCCTGGCAAGAGACATACGTTATTTAGATTTTGCAAAAAAACAAAAAGCTCATATTGTTTTTTTGCAGGAAACTCATTGGGCTTATTCTAAAACTCCGTATTTGGGTGATAAATTTTTTGGGCTCAAACAGGTTTCCACTTTCAACAAAAAATCACGAGGTGTTGCAATTTTGTTTAAAAATAATAATCTCTAGTAGAGGAATTTTGTATATCAGACCCCCACGGACGTTATATTCTGTGGGGTGGATCAATAAATGGCCATAAAGTCACTTTAGTGAACTTATATGCCCCTAATAACAATCAGTTAATTTTTTTAATCGTCTCGGGGCTTCCATCAAAAAGTTTACCTATGGTTCGTTGATTGTGGCAGGAGATTTCAACGTTATAGCCAATTTTGAAAAAGATAGAAAATCTCAAAAAACTTGTAAAGACGTACATAGTGTTCAGAATATAGCTTTTACATTTTCCAATTTGTCTAACAGTATTAATTTATATGATGCATGGCGTGTCCTGAATCCAGGTCAACGGGACTACACTTTTTATTCCAATGTTCATAAGGTATACTCTCGTATTGATTTGTTTTTGGTCGATAGTATTACTTTGAACAATATTATTAAGGTTGATATTGGCTCAATAGTTCTTTCAGATCATGCTTGTATCTCCATGGAGGTTAATTTCAATCTGCATAAAGTTGATCGTCCTCGTTGGAAACTGGATGATTACCTAATTAAGGAGGAATCCAGAAAACAGTTTCTTATTGAAGAGTCGACCACATTTTTTGAATTAAACAAAGGCACAGTTTCCTCTAAGGGGGTCCTTTGGAACGCCTATAAAGCCTTCATTAGAGGTGTTTTAATAAAATTAAGGTCCCAGGTTATGAAACAAAGAGGAGAGTCCCTTAGAGAGCTTTATATTGGTTTAAATATATTGGAAACCATGAATAAAAAGGATCCTAGAGATTCTATATTGGTTGAAATTAAAAAGATTCAGAACAAAGTTAATAAAATCAATCAGTTTCTGTCAGACAAAATGATTTGGCGTATGCAACTGGTTTATTACCATCAAGATAAAACTAGTAAATTATTGGCGTATAAAATTAAACAGAAATCTTTGGGAAAAAGAATCGAATATATAACGAATAATGGCCAACTCACGATGTGCCCTAAGGAGATCGCCAATTTGTTTGCGAATTATTACGATAACCTTTATAATTTATCTAAGGACAAGGCTTTCTATAAACCGTCAACATTGCAAATCCAGACTTTCCTGGAGCAATTTAATCTTCCCGTTATTTCTTCAGCAGAGCTAGATGAATTTAATACCCCTATTTCTACTCATGAAATTAGGGAGGCAATCACTCAGTTAAAACCATATACCACTCCGGGCCCTGATGTATTCAGCAATTTTTTTTTTAAATGTTCCCCAACATTATGTATCCATCTTACGGATTCATTTAATGAAATTAAAACATAAGGGATTATTCCTCCAGAAATGGTTAATGCAAGTATAATTATGATTCCTAAACTTAAACAAGATCTGCATCTTTGCTCTAGCTATAGACCCATATCATTATTAAATGTAGATGTTAAGTTATATGCTAAAATTCTGTCTACGAGGCTTCAAAAAGTTATCCATAAATTGATAGAAATTGATCAGTTGGGTTTTATTTCTGGACGTTGCGGTTCGGTCAATGTTAAAAAATTATCTAATTTGATTTGTTATTCAAAATTGATAAATGTTCCCACCCTATTCCTCTCATTAGATGCTGAAAAGGCTTTTGATAGAGTAGGGTGGGACTATATGGAGCTTACTTTGAGGAAGTTTGGTTTGGGAAATTTTGGATCTCACGCGATAGGGGCTTTATATAAATCCCCTTCTGCGTCAGTATCTAGTTTTGGTTTTCACTCTCGCACCTTTGGGATATCAAATGGAAACAGGCAAGGGTGTCCTCTCTCTCCCATCCTATTTGCTTTGTTAATAGAGCCATTGGCAGTAGCCATTAGATCTACTCTAGCTATCCGTGGCATTCGGTTGGGCGAGAGAGAACACAAAATATCTCTATTTGCTGATGATATAGTGTTATCGATTACATGCCCTGGTGAATCTTTGAAATCCCTTATGTTATTGTTCAATGAGTATAGCTTAATATCAAATTACAAACTTAATCTACAAAAATCAGATATTTTAGCGATAAATCTTTCTGTAAACTTCAGAAGATCTCTAAAGGAAGCTTACCCATTCAATTGGAACTCCAATTCTTTCACGCATTTGAGTATCACATTTGTAGAAAACCTTAAAAATATGACCACAATTAACTATAATTCACTTTATCTTAAATGGCTAGATATTCTAAATGGTTGGAAGGGAGTGAAAGCATCCTTTAGTGGTGAAATTGCTATTACCAAAATGGCCCTTCTGCCTAGGTTTAATTATCTGGCTAGCTGCATACCGGTTAGAATTTCTCAGTATCCGGTTAAAACATTTAAATCTATTATAGATAAGTTTATCCATTCCTTTAAACATATTAGACTTAAAAGATTAAATCTTTCCAGAGAATTTTCTCAGGGAGGATTATCTTATGCCATGTTGCAACTGTACCATGATGCCAATATGTTGGCACATGCACTAAAATGGCTGAATTCAAGTGGGTCCTATGTTTGGTCCCAAATCGAGAAAGCCTTTGTGCCTTGTATGGATCTCAAACTCCTATTTTTTATGGGTAACAGGATATCTAAAGTTTTCATAATTGGCTCGCAGTTAGTTAAGAACATTTACAATACGTGGAGACTAATAAATAACAAATATCAGCTTATCCCAACAACTAGCGTCTTAATTCAAAATCTTCCAGTTTTTACTTTTCACAAGCCCTGTTTGAGTTCTGAGACAGAGCTAGTGGTATTACACATAAACGATCTTTACTATGAGGGCCGCTTGCTCTCTTTAGAACAATTATTATCCACCTATGGGCTTCCTTTGAATTGTTGGTTAAGAGTTAAACAACTCTCAATGCTTTTGCCCACACGTTATCCATCAAGCAATGTTGAGGGTTGTTTAACATCTTTGGAAAAACTTATTAAATCTCACAATTATAGCCATCTATTAACCAAATGTCATAATATTTTAGGGAAACCCTTGGCGCTCAATAAAACATCTGGCATGAAAATCTGGGAAAGGGATCTTTGTATCTCCTTTTCTTGGGAGACATGGGAATCCTCACTGTATGGGACAAATAGATTTGTTAAGCATCCTTCTGATAGAGAGCTCCATATCAAGCTAGTAAATAGGTGGTACATGGTGCCTTCTCAAATTTACCAGTTTTCACACAATCTTCAAGATAATATGTGTTGGAGGCAATGTGGAATGCACAATGATTTTCTCCATACATTCTGGGAATGACCATTAATTAAACCCCTATGGTCTGAAAGTTTTGAGTTTATCGAGCGCTCTATAGATTTCAAACTTCCCTTTTTACCACATTGTAGTTTGTTGCATATCTTCCCAAACTTGATAAATATAGATAAGAAAGCTTTCATTATTTTAATTTGTATGTCAATAAAAAGATCAATCATCTCTCGTTGGAAATCTAATAATATTGCTACCTGAAATGAAATCTAATGATCCAACGAGTAAGAGACCTACAAACTAACTTTGAAGGTACCAGCATTTCTCGCAACAACATCTTTAAGTGGAAAATGTGGGATTCTGTTCATGATGGTGCTGCTAAAACTCCTATATATTGAGTGATTTTTGTTTTCTTTTTAAAAAAAATGTTCTTGCTTTTTTCTTTTCGTTTTTTCTTGCCTAATGGAAATTTTGCCTTTTCTGGTTTAATTTATTTTTAAATTACTTTTTCTCTTTCTTTCTCCGCTTGATTTTCTTTTTAATCATTTTTGTCAATTTGATATTCACTATTAGGGGTGCAACAAATGAATATGTATGCATGTAGACTGAATGTTTTTTAGATGTGGTGTCATGTTAATGTTTCGTTCTCTTTTTTCTTTATATATTATCTCAATGTAATTTCCTATTAATCTGTTTTATGATGTTCAGAAATACTGAATGATTCATTGTTATATTTTTGTAAAAACAATAAAAATTATAAAAAATAAAAATAAAAAAAAGGAAAGGACCCAAGGGAATTCATGTACCATATTTATTTTTGCTGCGCCTGACTGCAACCCCTCTTCGTACTCTAGAGCGGTTGACTCCTGCAGATCAAGTTGCATTTCGCCTCACTTATTTTTGCTTGAGTGTCCAGTGTCCCGGAACAATAGGGCCAGAGCCCTCCTCATCACCATAAGAAGACAGCTTTGCTAATGCCAGGAATATAAGTTCAGGAAGCAATGTTTAGCGGAGGAAGTACCCTTGACATGTGAGGCTACGTTCTGGGCATTAGTATGTTCTAGTATCTGGGCAGATTACATATTGGCTTTGTCCACTGGATTAAATACTCTGCTCTTGATCCCACTACTTGTATTCATTGTTGATCAACATCCTAATTTGATTTTCATTAATTTCACAGTTTCTTACTCACCATTTTTCACTTACAACAGTTAGAGAAATAGATCCTTATTAAATTGCGATACGGCAAATTGTAAAGGGATCTATATAAGCACAGAGCATATTTTTTACAGGAGTTTTTAGTAGGTGAAGACCTTGCTTTTCACCTACCTAAAAAAAATATGCTCTGTGCTTAAATAGAGCCCTTTACAATTTGCCGAGCCGCAATTTAATAAGGCTGATAATCAGCAATTCTGATTTGCTGTAGTTATTATTATTATTATCTTTATTTATATCGCGCCAACATATTCCGTAGCGCTGTACAGGGGTTGAGTACATAGCAGAAAACAAATTAAACACCTTGTAAAGAATGGAGGGCCCTGTTTTTGAGCATAAAATCAAATGTACATAGAGCTTGTTTCCAAGGCCTGACACAAGATTGAAAACTCGCAAACTTACAATCTAAGGCCCTCATTCAATTGCGATCTGGCCAATTGAATAATGCTCTAAATATGCACATAACATATATTTTTTTTAAAAGTTTTTAGTTAGTAAAAACCTTGCTTTTGGATAGATGCTTACTAACTAAAAACTTCTTTAAAACAATATGTTATGTGCTTATTTAGAGCCCTATTCAATTGGCCAAATCGCAATTGAATGAGGCCCTAAGGGTTTAGGTGTGATACAAGAGGGTGACAAATACAATTGAAAGCAATTGGTTCAGTAAAGTGGAGGGGTCTGTGTGTTGTACTGTAGATTGTGGGTGTGAGTGTTATTAAGCTGTGGAGTGTGCAGTTGTACATGTTAAGGCTGAAGGTGATAAGATTTTTTAAACAGGTGTGTTTTTAATAATTTCTTAAAGGTTTTGAGGCAGGAAGATAATCTAATGGAGCGGGGCAAGGAGTTCCAAATGGATGGGGAAGCACGAGAAAAGTCTTGAAGACGGGAGTGAGAGGAGGTGATGAGAGAGGAGGAAAGAAGAAGGTCGTTAGCAGAACGAAGGGGCCGGTTGGGAGAGTATTTTGAACTAAGAGCAGAGATATAAGGGGGTGCACTGTTGTTGAGGGCTTTATATGTTAGGGTCATGATTTTAAATTTGATTCGGGAAGCTATGGGAAGCCAGTGGAGTGATTGACAGAGAGGGGCTGCCGACACTGATCGTTTGGTATTGAAGATGAGTCTAGCGGAGGCGTTCATTATGGATTGGAGGGGAGACAGACGAGAGATGGGGAGGCCAGCAAGGAGGGAATTCCAGTAGTCGAGTCGAGAGATGATGAGAGAGTGAATTAGAATTTTAGCTGTGTCTTCTGTAAGATAATGACGAATTTTGGAGATGTTTTTTAGGTGAAACTGACATGATTTTGTTATTGCTTGGATGTGAGGAATAAAAGAGAGGGCGGGATCCAGTAGAACCCCAAGACAACGGGCCTGGGAGCTAGGGGCGATGATGGTGTTGTCAACAGTGAGAGATATTTGGGACAAATAGATTTGTTAAGCATCCTTCTGATAGAGAGCTCCATATCAAGCTAGTAAATAGGTGGTACATGGTGCCTTCTCAAATTTACCAGTTTTCACACAATCTTCAAGATAATATGTGTTGGAGGCAATGTGGAATGCACAGTGAGCCGCTCAAGGAGTTTAGACGCAAGGGGAAGTAGTGAGATAGGGCGATAGTTGGAGGCAGAAGCTGGGTCAGAAGAGGGCTTCTTGAGAATGGGTGTAACTGTGGCATGTTTTAAGGAGGATGGAAATTTGCCAGTGTTTAGGGAGAGGTTGAATAGATGCGTGAGAGCTGGGATAAGTGTGGTGGATAGGGGAGGGATTAGCTGTGATGGAATAGGATCATGAGGACATGTGGTAAGGTGAGAGGTTGATAGTAAAGTAGATACTTCATCCTCGGTTACAGGATCAAAGGAGTCCATAGTGGAGGTGGGATTGGGGAAGGGTAAGGGCTGGGTGTTGTCGGTTTGGGGAGAGGGTGGTGGGGTAGGGCCAAGCTGGGAGGAGAGCTCATTTCGGATGGTATCGATTTTATTTTTAAAATGGCTGGCAAAGTCATCAGCAGAGAGAGAGGAAGGGGCAGGAAGTGGGGGTGGGCGGAGGAGGGTGTTGAATGTAGCAAATAAACGTTTAGGGTTGGAGGACAGGTTTGATATTAGTGATGAGAAGTAGTGTTGTTTGGCAAGATTGAGGGCAGAGAAGTAGGAGCGCAAGGTAAACTTGTAGTGGAGAAAGTCTGCTGAAGTGCGAGATTTCCTCCATAATCGTTCTGCAGTGCGTGAGCATCTCTGTAGATAGCGTGTTTGTGTGGTGTGCCATGGTTGTGGGTGAGAGCGAGGGCGTTTGCTTGTGATTATGGGGGCAAGAGAGTCAAGGGTGGAGGTTAGCGTAGTGTTGTATTGTGAAGTGGCGACGTCAGGGCAGGCAAGGGTGGTGAGGGGGCTGAGAAGGGGTGTTAGTACATTTGAAAATTGTTGTGGGTTGAGTGCTTCTAGGTTTCTGCATGATCTATGTCCAGTTCTCTCCTCGGCTCTACGGTGCACCGAGCACAACATTACTTAACTAATTTCACAGAATCTACAGCCAGTTGCCCATTTTGCCGGCCTGGGAAAAGCGTAAGGGTACCCTGAGGCTAAATTAAACTAAACATTTAGTGAGAATGGGCAGACCAGATGAGGCTTTTTGGGTCTTCGATGCCATCAAATCTATGATTATACGAAATTTACAATATAATTAAATGGAAAGGAAAGTACTATAGTTTCACCTTCTCAGGTGACAACGGAGGAAAGCCAAAAGCATAGCATTTATCTAACAAATCTCTTTCAACCTTTTCTTCACTGATAGATTTAAAAAAAAAACACACTTGCCCTCACGGAGTGATAAAAAAAAGAATCTTAACAGAATCTTAAAAACTTATATTTTTTATTAAATTAAAATATTTTATGCTGCTAATGTTGCTAGTGATAAATTAGCCAGGGTGACAGGAGAATATAACATGGATAAAATGGACATGAGGATTAAGTGGTCAGACAAGAGGACACAGACAGGGGATGTTACATGATGAGACTAAACATGGTGATAAAGTAAAATAACAAGACAGGGTAGAAGGCAGGGGTTGTACTCAGCCCCTGCATAGCACTAAAGTATATCTTGGTGTGTTACAAACAAAAGATGATAATAATAAATTAAAAAGGATAGGATGATTTTGCAAAAATACCGTAGAAAGTGATTATGACAAGATTACATGAGTACAGGGGACACTGACAGGAGGACTGAAGGAGACTGAATATGATAATAAAATGACAGGATGGTCAGGTTTCAAAGGGTAAGATGTCTCAGAGTAAAAGTAATTTCACAAGGTTACATTGAACTTAATACATAGATTCGATAGGACAGGGTGATTTAAAAACAAAAAGGCGAGTATGACAAGATTTTACTGGGGGACATATGGAATGAGTACAGGGGGACACTGAAAGGTGGATTACATATGGTGTAATGGTACCAAATATGCAACAAAACAAATTAGAGGTGCTCAATCAGAGAATGAAGTAACCTTAATTAAATGCATAGCTAAGTGAGATGGATTATGAATGCATCTGATAGAGGAGAATCAGTAGTGTATGCCAACACTTCTTTGCATGAAAACATACCAAAATAAATATTTAAACACTTACCTTTAAGTTAGCAAAATATCTTATAATTTCTGACAATTGAAAAACAGGGTTAACATCCTCTCCAAACCCTGGCTAAATGAGCATTTATTGCAAAAAATGTTTTTTGTTTAATCAGGAGGAAGCAGAGACTGAAACATTTGGGGTTGCTGTCAGTGCTGTAAAGCAGTCTTGGAAATGTAGTCAGATTCATGTTAAAATAAACAGTACTTTCTAACATGTGCCGATCTGTACAGCACATTCACAGTTTGGATATCTTTTTATATCCTTTTTCATCTTTATGAAATTCCATTACCTTGTTATGCAACTTGACAGTTCTTTTCTGCTCCCTATGGCTCAGTATCTAGCCTGCTCGGTGCATCAACGTGAGAGCTAACAGACTCATTGATTATTTATACACAGACACGAACTGCAGTTTAAAAAGCCACGTGTGGGAAATGAACCTTTAATTGCCATTTTAACCGGTGTAAGATATGGCTTATACAGGGATAATTTTTAAACATTGTATCTTTAATAAGTGTATCTTATAAAATATATGTAGTTGTATAAATCTTTATAAGTGATGATCTATAAATTGTGTTCAGTCACAACCAACTTATCACAAACAAACTGTGCCCTGAGAAACTTGAGGTGTGACTATCTATTCCATTGATACTATAACAAAAGAGGTTGTTTATGAGTAAACAAAAGAACAGTTGGGTGTGGTGGACTCTTGCATCTATCATATAGATAACATAATAGGGGGTCTCTGGCCCAGATTGTTTATTTGTAAACAAGGGGACATCTGTGTGTGTGATTTGACCTTTTATGGAGTTTGGGGGAGGTCAGATGATTTCAGTTGAGATGGACAGATACATATCAAGGGGGATTGTCCAAGAAAGATATACAAAGCCCAGAGAGTTTTTTAGTCAGTCTAAGTGTGTGTGTGTCCATGAAGAGGTGTCCAGAAGAGCCATCCAGAGGAGTGCCCAGCTGAGCAGAAGCCTTGCCGTTGTATGGTGTGACCTGAGGCCTAAACACATGGACTCTGAAGATATTGCTGACCTTTGGTGTAGTATCTAGGAATAATGTAGTATATTCATATAAGTATATTTTTGTAAATATCGTTTTATCCCTACTGTCTATCTGTTTGTCTAAAACCCATTGTGTAACTGTATATTCATTTATGTAAAATATATCCTTTTTAACTTGAATATTCTTGTTTAATGATTTGTCCAAAAGAACTTATTATTTGTAGAAATCATACATTAATTATTGATTAATTTCTTATACCAGTGTATGTCACCTTGTGTGTCTGTAACAAGGCCAAACATTCAAGGGTAGGTAAAATTTTGATCAGGGCCATTTGGGTAATTTCTGTGATCATTATCATCTAAAATGGAGCCAAACAACTATGTGATAATAAATAGCTTCATATGATCACTACGCCTTCAATAAAATATTTTTTTTTTGCATGATCAGGCATATTTTAAAAATAAATGCCAAAATTTCACAATATCTGCCTGGGTATGCAAACTTACTATAAGTATATTCAATGTTTCAATATAATACATATTTTTCTATTAATCAGTGGCTGTTTTTTAGGAAACTTCTATGTGTCTTTAATAGATTAGTTCTATGGACATGATGATCCACGCTGAGTGAAGCCTCTTTTGGCTCAGGATAATAAAGTGACAGGGTGACACAAGGAGTGGGTACAGGAGGAGACTGAAGAGGATAATAAAGTGACAGGGGACAAGGAGTGGGTACAGGAGGAGACTGAAGAGGATAATAAAGTGACAGGGGACAAGGAGTGGGCACAGGAGGAGACTGAAGAGGATAATAAAGTGACAGGGTGACAAGGAGTGGGCACAGGAGGAGACTGAAGAGGATAATAAAGTGACAGGGTGACAAGGAGTGGGTACAGGAGGAGGCTGAAGAGGATAATAAAGTGACAGGGGACAAGGAGTGGGTACAGGAGGAGACTGAAGAGGATAATAAAGTGACAGGGTGACACAAGGTGTGGGTACAGGAGGAGACTGGACAGGATAATAAAGTGACAGGGTGACACAAAGAGTGGGTACAGGAGGAGACTGAAGAGGATAATAAAGTGACAGGGTGAGAAGGAGTGGGTACAGGAGGAGACTGAAGAGGATAATAAAGTGACAGGGTGAGAAGGAGTGGGTACAGGAGGAGACTGAAGAGGATAATAAAGTGACAGGGTGACACAAAGAGTGGGTACAGGAGGAGACTGAAGAGGATAATAAGGGGACAGGGTGACACAAGGAGTGGGTACAGGAGGAGACTGAAGAGGATAATAAAGTGACAGGGTGACACAAGGAGTGGGTACAGGAGGAGGCTGAAGAGGATAATAAAGTGACAGGGTGAGAAGGAGTGGGTACAGGAGGAGACTGAAGAGGATAATAAAGTGACAGGGTGACACATGGAGTGGGTACAGGAGGAGACTGAAGAGGATAATAAAGTGACAGGTGACACAAAGAGTGGGTACAGGAGGAGACTGAAGAGGATAATAAAGTGACCGGGTGACAAGGAGTGGGCACAGGAGGAGACTGAAGAGGATAATAAAGTGACAGGGTGACACAAGGAGTGGGTACAGGAGGAGACTGAAGAGGATAATAAAGTGACAGGATGACACAAGGAGTGGGTACAGGAGGAGACTGAAGAGGATAATAAAAGTGACAGGGTGACACAAAGAGTGGGTACAGGAGGAGACTGAAGAGGATAATAAGGGGACAGGGTGACACAAGGAGTGGGTACAGGAGGAGACTGAAGAGGATAATAAAGTGACAGGGTGACACAAGGAGTGGGTACAGGAGGAGGCTGAAGAGGATAATAAAGTGACAGGGGACAAGGAGTGAGTACAGGAGGAGACTGGACAGGATAATAAAGTGACAGGGTGACAAGGAGTGGGTACAGGAGGAGACTGAAGAGGATAATAAAGTGACAGGATGACAAGGAGTGGGTACAGGAGGAGACTGGACAGGATAATAAAGTGACAGGGTGACAAGGAGTGGGTACAGGAGGAGACTGAAGAGGATAATAAAGTGACAGGGTGACACAAGGAGTGGGTACAGGAGGAGACTGAAGAGGATAATAAAGTGACAGGGTGACACAAGGAGTGGGTACAGGAGGAGACTGGAGAGGATAATAAAGTGACAGGGTGACACAAGGAGTGGGTACAGGAGGAGGCTGAAGAGGATAATAAAGTGAAAGGCTGACACAAGGAGTGGGTACAGGAGGAGACTGAAGAGGATAATAAAGTGAGAGGGTGACAAGGAGTGGGTACAGGAGGAGACTGGACAGGATAATAAAGTGACAGGGTGACAAGGAGTGGGCACAGGAGGAGACTGAAGAGGATAATAAAGTGACAGGGTGACACAAGGTGTGGGTACAGGAGGAGACTGGAGAGGATAATAAAGTGACAGGGTGACAAGGAGTGGGCACAGGAGGAGACTGGAGAGGATAATAAAGTGACAGGGTGACACAAGGAGTGGGTACAGGAGGAGACTGAACAGGATAATAAAGTGACAGGGTGACACAAGGAGTGGGTACAGGAGGAGACTGAAGAGGATAATAAAGTGACAGGGTGACACAAGGAGTGGGTACAGGAGGAGACTGGAGAGGATAATAAAGTGACAGGGTGACACAAGGAGTGGGTACAGGAGGAGACTGAAGAGGATAATAAAGTGACAGGGTGACACAAGGAGTGGGTACAGGAGGAGACTGAAGAGGATAATAAAGTGACAGGTGACAAGGAGTGGGTACAGGAGGAGACTGAAGAGGATAATAAAGTGACAGGGTGACAAGGAGTGGGTACAGGAGGAGACTGAACAGGATAATAAAGTGACAGGGTGACACAAGGAGTGGGTACAGGAGGAGACTGAAGAGGATAATAAAGTGACAGGGTGACAAGGAGTGGGTACAGGAGGAGACTGAGGAGGATAATAAAGTGCCAGGGTGACACAAGGAGTGGGTACAGGAGGAGACTGAAGAGGATAATAAAGTGCCAGGGTGACACAAGGAGTGGGTACAGGAGGAGACTGAACAGGATAATAAAGTGACAGGGGACAAGGAGTGGGTACAGGAGGAGACTGAAGAGGATAATAAAGTGACAGGTGACAAGGAGTGGGTACAGGAGGAGACTGAAGAGGATAATAAAGTGACAGGATGACACAAGGAGTGGGTACAGGAGGAGACTGAAGAGGATAATAAAGTGACAGGGTGACACAAGGAGTGGGTACAGGAGGAGACTGAAGAGGATAATAAAGTGACAGGGTGACACAAGGAGTGGGCACAGGAGGAGACTGAAGAGGATAATAAAGTGACAGGGGACAAGGAGTGGGTACAGGAGGAGACTGAACAGGATAATAAAGTGACAGGGGACAAGGAGTGGGTACAGGAAGAGACTGAAGAGGATAATAAAGTGACAGGGTGACACAAGGAGTGGGTACAGGAGGAGACTGAAGAGGATAATAAAGTGACAGGATGACACAAGGAGTGGGTACAGGAGGAGACTGAAGAGGATAATAAAGTGACAGGGTGACACAAGGAGTGGGCACAGGAGGAGACTGAAGAGGATAATAAAGTGACAGGGGACAAGGAGTGGGTACAGGAGGAGACTGAACAGGATAATAAAGTGACAGGGGACAAGGAGTGGGTACAGGAGGAGACTGAAGAGGATAATAAAGTGACAGGGTGACACAAGGAGTGGGTACAGGAGGAGACTGAAGAGGATAATAAAGTGACAGGGTGACACAAGGAGTGGGTACAGGAGGAGACTGAAGAGGATACTAAAGTGACAGGGGACAAGAAGTGGGTACAGGAGGAGACTGAAGAGGATAATAAAGTGACAGGGTGACAAGGAGTGGGTACAGGAGGAGACTGAAGAGGATAATAAAGTGACAGGGGACAAGGAGTGGGTACAGGAGGAGACTGAAGAGGATAATAAAGTGACAGGGTGACAAGGAGTGGGTACAGGAGGAGACTGAAGAGGATAATAAAGTGACAGGATGACAAGGAGTGGGTACAGGAGGAGACTGAAGTGGATAATAAAGTGACAGGATGACAAGGAGTGGGTACAGGAGGAGACTGAAGAGGATAATAAAGTGACAGGGGACAAGGAGTGGGTACAGGAGGAGACTGAAGAGGATAATAAAGTGACAGGGTGACAAGGAGTGGGTACAGGAGGAGACTGAAGAGGATAATAAAGTGACAGGATGACAAGGAGTGGGTACAGGAGGAGACTGAAGTGGATAATAAAGTGACAGGGTGACAAGGAGTGGGTACAGGAGGAGACTGAAGAGGATAATAAAGTGACAGGGTAACAAGGAGTGGGTACAGGAGGAGACTGAAGAGGATAATAAAGTGACAGGGTGACACAAGGAGTGGGTACAGGAGGAGACTGAAGAGGATAATAAAGTGACAGGGGACAAGGAGTGGGTACAGGAGGAGACTGAAGAGGATAATAAGGTGACAGGGGACAAGGAGTGGGTACAGGAGGAGACTGAAGAGGATAATAAAGTGACAGGGTGACAAGGAGTGGGTACAGGAGGAGACTGAAGAGGATAATAAAGTGACAGGGGACAAGGAGTGGGTACAGGAGGAGACTGAAGAGGATAATAAAGTGACAGGGTGACACAAGGAGTGGGTACAGGAGGAGACTGGAGAGGATAATAAAGTGACAGGGTGACACAAGGAGTGGGTACAGGAGGAGACTGAAGAGGATAATAAAGTGACAGGGTGACAAGGAGTGGGTACAGGAGGAGACTGAAGAGGATAATAAAGTGACAGGGGACAAGGAGTGGGTACAGGAGGAGACTGAACAGGATAATAAAGTGACAGGGTGACAAGGAGTGGGTACAGGAGGAGACTGAAGAGGATAATAAAGTGACAGGGTGACAAGGAGTGGGTACAGGAGGAGACTGAAGAGGATAATAAAGTGACAGGGGACAAGGAGTGGGTACAGGAGGAGACTGAACAGGATAATAAAGTGACAGGGTGACACATGGAGTGGGTACAGGAGGAGACTGGAGAGGATAATAAAGTGACAGGGTGACACAAGGAGTGGGTACAGGAGGAGGCTGAAGAGGATAATAAAGTGACAGGGGACAAGGAGTGGGTACAGGAGGAGACTGGAGAGGATAATAAAGTGACAGGGTGACACAAGGAGTGGGCACAGGAGGAGGCTGAAGAGGATAATAAAGTGACAGGGTGATAAGGAGTGGGTACAGGAGGAGACTGAAGAGGATAATAAAGTGACAGGGTGACACAAGGAGTGGGTACAGGAGGAGACTGAAGAGGATAATAAAGTGACAGGTGACAAGGAGTGGGTACAGGAGGAGACTGAAGAGGATAATAAAGTGACAGGTGACAAGGAGTGGGTACAGGAGGAGACTGAAGAGGATAATAAAGTGACAGGGGACAAGGAGTGGGTACAGGAGGAGACTGAAGAGGATAATAAAGTGACAGGGTGACACAAGGAGTGGGTACAGGAGGAGACTGAAGAGGATAATAAAGTGACAGGGTGACACAAGGAGTGGGTACAGGAGGAGACTGAAGAGGATAATAAAGTGACAGGTGACAAGGAGTGGGTACAGGAGGAGACTGAAGAGGATAATAAAGTGACAGGGTGACACAAGGAGTGGGTACAGGAGGAGACTGAAGAGGATAATAAAGTGACAGGGTGACACAAGGAGTGGGTACAGGAGGAGACTGAAGAGGATAATAAAGTGACAGGTGACAAGGAGTGGGTACAGGAGGAGACTGAACAGGATAATAAAGTGACAGGGTGACACAAGGAGTGGGTACAGGAGGAGACTGAAGAGGATAATAAAGTGACAGGGTGACAAGGAGTGGGTACAGGAGGAGGCTGAAGAGGATAATAAAGTGACAGGGTGACAAGGAGTGGGTACAGAAGGAGGCTGAAGAGGATAATAAAGTGACAGGGTGACACAAGGAGTGGGTACAGGAGGAGACTGAAGAGGATAATAAAGTGACAGGGTGAGAAGGAGTGGGTACAGGAGGAGGCTGAAGAGGATAATAAAGTGACAGGGGACAAGGAGTTGGTACAGGAGGAGACTGAAGAGGATAATAAAGTGACAGGATGACACAAGGAGTGGGTACAGGAGGAGACTGAAGAGGATAATAAAGTGATAGGGTGATAAGGAGTGGGTACAGGAGGAGACTGAAGAGGATAATAAAGTGACAGGTGACAAGGAGTGGGTACAGGAGGAGACTGAAGAGGATAATAAAGTGACAGGGTGACACAAGGAGTGGGTACAGGAGGAGACTGAAGAGGATAATAAAGTGACAGGGTGACAAGGAGTGGGTACAGGAGGAGACTGAAGAGGATAATAAAGTGACAGGGTGACACAAGGAGTGGGTACAGGAGGAGGCTGAAGAGGATAATAAAGTGACAGGGTGACAAGGAGTGGGTACAGGAGGAGACTGAAGAGGATAATAAAGTGACAGGGTGACAAGGAGTGGGTACAGGAGGAGACTGAAGAGGATAATAAAGTGACAGGGGACAAGGAGTGGGTACAGGAGGAGGCTGAAGAGGATAATAAAGTGACAGGGGACAAGAGTGGGTACAGGAGGAGACTGAAGAGGATAATAAAGTGACAAGGTGACACAAGGAGTGGGTACAGGAGGAGACTGAACAGGATAATAAAGTGACAGGGGACAAGGAGTGGGTACAGGAGGAGACTGAACAGGATAATAAAGTGACAGGGGACAAGGAGTGGGTACAGGAGGAGACTGAACAGGATAATAAAGTGGCAGGGGACAAGGAGTGGGTACAGGAGGAGACTGAAGAGGATAATAAAGTGACAGGATGACACAAGGAGTGGGTACAGGAGGAGACTGAAGAGGATAATAAAGTGACAGGGTGACACAAGGAGTGGGTACAGGAGGAGACTGAACAGGATAATAAAGTGGCAGGGGACAAGTAGTGGGTACAGGAGGAGACTGGACAGGATAATAAAGTGACAGGGTGACACAAGGAGTGGGTACAGGAGGAGACTGAAGAGGATAATAAAGTGACAGGGTGACACAAGGAGTGGGTACAGGAGGAGACTGAAGAGGATAATAAAGTGACAGGGGACAAGGAGTGGGTACAGGAGGAGGCTGAAGAGGATAATAAAGTGACAGGGTGACACAAGGAGTGGGTACAGGAGGAGACTGAAGAGGATAATAAAGTGACAGGGTGACAAGGAGTGGGTACAGGAGGAGACTGAAGAGGATAATAAAGTGACAGGATGACACAAGGAGTGGGTACAGGAGGAGACTGAAGAGGATAATAAAGTGACAGGGTGACACAAGGAGTGGGTACAGGAGGAGACTGAAGAGGATAATAAAGTGACAGGGGACAAGGAGTGGGTACAGGAGGAGACTGAAGAGGATAATAAAGTGACAGGGTGACACAAGGAGTGGGTACAGGAGGAGGCTGAAGAGGATAATAAAGTGACAGGGTGACAAAAGGAGTGGGTACAGGAGGAGACTGAAGAGGATAATAAAGTGACAGGGGAGAAGGAGTGGGTACAGGAGGAGACTGAAGAGGATAATAAAGTGACACAAGGAGTGGGTACAGGAGGAGACTGAAGAGGATAATAAAGTGACAGGGTGACACAAGGAGTGGGTACAGGAGGAGGCTGAAGAGGATAATAAAGTGACAGGGTGACACAAGGAGTGGGTACAGGAGGAGACTGAAGAGGATAATAAAGTGACAGGGTGACACAAGGAGTGGGTACAGGAGGAGACTGAAGAGGATAATAAAGTGACAGGGTGACAAGGAGTGGGTACAGGAGGAGACTGAAGAGGATAATAAAGTGACAGGGTGACACAAGGAGTGGGTACAGGAGGAGACTGAAGAGGATAATAAAGTGACAGGATGACACAAGGAGTGGGTACAGGAGGAGGCTGAAGAGGATAATAAAGTGACAGGGTGACACAAGGAGTGGGTACAGGAGGAGACTGAAGAGGATAATAAAGTGACAGGGTGACACAAGGAGTGGGTACAGGAGGAGACTGAAGAGGATAATAAAGTGACAGGGTGACAAGGAGTGGGTACAGGAGGAGGCTGAAGAGGATAATAAAGTGACAGGGGACACAAGGAGTGGGTACAGGAGGAGACTGAAGAGGATAATAAAGTGACAGGGTGACACAAGGAGTGGGTACAGGAGGAGACTGAAGAGGATAATAAAGTGACAGGGGACAAGGAGTGGGTACAGGAGGAGGCTGAAGAGGATAATAAAGTGACAGGGGACACAAGGAGTGGGTACAGGAGGAGGCTGAAGAGGATAATAAAGTGACAGGGTGACACAAGGAGTGGGTACAGGAGGAGACTGAAGAGGATAATAAAGTGACAGGGTGACACAAGGAGTGGGTACAGGAGGAGACTGAAGAGGATAATAAAGTGACAGGGTGACAAGGAGTGGGTACAGGAGGAGGCTGAAGAGGATAATAAAGTGACAGGGTGACAAGGAGTGGGTACAGGAGGAGACTGAAGAGGATAATAAAGTGACAGGGTGACACAAGGAGTGGGTACAGGAGGAGGCTGAAGAGGATAATAAAGTGACAGGGTGACACAAGGAGTGGGTACAGGAGGAGACTGAAGAGGATAATAAAGTGACAGGGGACAAGGAGTGGGTACAGGAGGAGACTGAAGAGGATAATAAAGTGACAGGGTGACACAAGGAGTGGGTACAGGAGGAGACTGAAGAGGATAATAAAGTGACAGGATGACACAAGGAGTGGGTACAGGAGGAGGCTGAACAGGATAATAAAGTGACAGAGTGACAAGGAGTGGGTACAGGAGGAGACTGAAGAGGATAATAAAGTGACAGGGGACAAGGAGTTGGTACAGGAGGAGGCTGAAGAGGATAATAAAGTGACAGGGGACAAGGAGTTGGTACAGGAGGAGACTGGACAGGATAATAAAGTGACAGGGTGACAAGGAGTGGGTACAGGAGGAGACTGAAGAGGATAATAAAGTGACAGGGTGACACAAGGAGTGGGTACAGGAGGAGGCTGAAGAGGATAATAAAGTGATAGGATGACAAGGAGTGGGTACAGGAGGAGACTGAAGAGGATAATAAAGTGACAGGGTGACAAGGAGTGGGTACAGGAGGAGACTGAAGAGGATAATAAAGTGACAGGGTGACAAGGAGTGGGTACAGGAGGAGACTGAAGAGGATAATAAAGTGACAGGGTGACACAAGGAGTGGGTACAGGAGGAGACTGAAGAGGATAATAAAGTGACAGGGTGACACATGGAGTGGGTACAGGAGGAGGCTGAAGAGGATAATAAAGTGACAGGGTGAGAAAGGAGTGGGTACAGGAGGAGACTGAACAGGATAATAAAGTGACAGGGTGACACAAGGAGTGGGTACAGGAGGAGGCTGGACAGGATAATAAAGTGACAGGGTGACACAAGGAGTGGGTACAGGAGGAGACTGAACAGGATAATAAAGTGACAGGGTGACACAAGGAGTGGGTACAGGAGGAGAGTGAAGAGGATAATAAAGTGACAGGGTGACACAAGGAGTGGGTACAGGAGGAGAGTGAAGAGGATAATAAAGTGACAGAGTGACACAAGGAGTGGGTACAGGAGGAGACTGAAGAGGATAATAAAGTGACAGGGTGACAAGGAGTGGGTACAGGAGGAGGCTGAACAGGATAATAAAGTGACAGGGTGACAAGGAGTGGGTACAGGAGGAGACTGAAGAGGATAATAAAGTGACAGGTGACAAGGAGTGGGTACAGGAGGAGACTGAAGAGGATAATAAAGTGACAGGGGACAAGGAGTGGGTACAGGAGGATACTGAAGAGGATAATAAAGTGACAGGGGACAAGGAGTGGGTACAGGAGGATAATGAAGAGGATAATAAAGTGACAGGGGACAAGGAGTGGGTACAGGAGGAGGCTGAAGAGGATAATAAAGTGACAGGGTGACACAAGGAGTGGGTACAGGAGGAGACTGAAGAGGATAATAAAGTGACAGGGTGACACAAGGAGTGGGTACAGGAGGAGACTGAACAGGATAATAAAGTGACAGGGGACAAGGAGTGGGTACAGGAGGAGACTGGACAGGATAATAAAGTGACAGGGGACAAGGAGTGGGTACAGGAGGAGGCTGAAGAGGATAATAAAGTGACAGGGGACAAGGAGTGGGTACAGGAGGAGACTGAAGAGGATAATAAAGTGACAGGGTGACACAAGGAGTGGGTACAGGAGGAGACTGAACAGGATAATAAAGTGGCAGGGGACAAGTAGTGGGTACAGGAGGAGACTGGACAGGATAATAAAGTGACAGGGTGACACAAGGAGTGGGTACAGGAGGAGACTGAAGAGGATAATAAAGTGACAGGGGACAAGGAGTGGGTACAGGAGGAGGCTGAAGAGGATAATAAAGTGACAGGGTGACACAAGGAGTGGGTACAGGAGGAGACTGAAGAGGATAATAAAGTGACAGGGTGACAAGGAGTGGGTACAGGAGGAGACTGAAGAGGATAATAAAGTGACAGGATGACACAAGGAGTGGGTACAGGAGGAGACTGAAGAGGATAATAAAGTGACAGGGTGACACAAGGAGTGGGTACAGGAGGAGACTGAAGAGGATAATAAAGTGACAGGGGACAAGGAGTGGGTACAGGAGGAGACTGAAGAGGATAATAAAGTGACAGGGTGACACAAGGAGTGGGTACAGGAGGAGGCTGAAGAGGATAATAAAGTGACAGGGTGACACAAGGAGTGGGTACAGGAGGAGACTGAAGAGGATAATAAAGTGACAGGGTGACAAGGAGTGGGTACAGGAGGAGACTGAAGAGGATAATAAAGTGACAGGGGAGAAGGAGTGGGTACAGGAGGAGACTGAAGAGGATAATAAAGTGACACAAGGAGTGGGTACAGGAGGAGACTGAAGAGGATAATAAAGTGACAGGATGACACAAGGAGTGGGTACAGGAGGAGGCTGAAGAGGATAATAAAGTGACAGGGTGACACAAGGAGTGGGTACAGGAGGAGACTGAAGAGGATAATAAAGTGACAGGGTGACACAAGGAGTGGGTACAGGAGGAGACTGAAGAGGATAATAAAGTGACAGGGTGACACAAGGAGTGGGTACAGGAGGAGACTGAAGAGGATAATAAAGTGACAGGGTGACAAGGAGTGGGTACAGGAGGAGACTGAAGAGGATAATAAAGTGACAGGGTGACACAAGGAGTGGGTACAGGAGGAGACTGAAGAGGATAATAAAGTGACAGGATGACACAAGGAGTGGGTACAGGAGGAGGCTGAAGAGGATAATAAAGTGACAGGGTGACACAAGGAGTGGGTACAGGAGGAGACTGAAGAGGATAATAAAGTGACAGGGTGACACAAGGAGTGGGTACAGGAGGAGACTGAAGAGGATAATAAAGTGACAGGGTGACAAGGAGTGGGTACAGGAGGAGGCTGAAGAGGATAATAAAGTGACAGGGGACACAAGGAGTGGGTACAGGAGGAGACTGAAGAGGATAATAAAGTGACAGGGTGACACAAGGAGTGGGTACAGGAGGAGACTGAAGAGGATAATAAAGTGACAGGATGACACAAGGAGTGGGTACAGGAGGAGGCTGAAGAGGATAATAAAGTGACAGGGTGACACAAGGAGTGGGTACAGGAGGAGACTGAAGAGGATAATAAAGTGACAGGGTGACACAAGGAGTGGGTACAGGAGGAGACTGAAGAGGATAATAAAGTGACAGGGTGACAAGGAGTGGGTACAGGAGGAGGCTGAAGAGGATAATAAAGTGACAGGGTGACAAGGAGTGGGTACAGGAGGAGACTGAAGAGGATAATAAAGTGACAGGGTGACACAAGGAGTGGGTACAGGAGGAGGCTGAAGAGGATAATAAAGTGACAGGGTGACACAAGGAGTGGGTACAGGAGGAGACTGAAGAGGATAATAAAGTGACAGGGTGACAAGGAGTGGGTACAGGAGGAGACTGAAGAGGATAATAAAGTGACAGGGGACAAGGAGTTGGTACAGGAGGAGGCTGAAGAGGATAATAAAGTGACAGGGGACAAGGAGTTGGTACAGGAGGAGACTGGACAGGATAATAAAGTGACAGGGTGACAAGGAGTGGGTACAGGAGGAGACTGAAGAGGATAATAAAGTGACAGGGTGACACAAGGAGTGGGTACAGGAGGAGGCTGAAGAGGATAATAAAGTGATAGGATGACAAGGAGTGGGTACAGGAGAAGACTGAAGAGGATAATAAAGTGACAGGGTGACAAGGAGTGGGTACAGGAGGAGACTGAAGAGGATAATAAAGTGACAGGGTGACAAGGAGTGGGTACAGGAGGAGACTGAAGAGGATAATAAAGTGACAGGGTGACACAAGGAGTGGGTACAGGAGGAGACTGAAGAGGATAATAAAGTGACAGGGTGACAAGGAGTGGGTACAGGAGGAGACTGAAGAGGATAATAAAGTGACAGGGTGAGAAAGGAGTGGGTACAGGAGGAGACTGAACAGGATAATAAAGTGACAGGGTGACACAAGGAGTGGGTACAGGAGGAGGCTGGACAGGATAATAAAGTGACAGGGTGACACAAGGAGTGGGTACAGGAGGAGACTGAACAGGATAATAAAGTGACAGGGTGACACAAGGAGTGGGTACAGGAGGAGAGTGAAGAGGATAATAAAGTGACAGGGTGACACAAGGAGTGGGTACAGGAGGAGAGTGAAGAGGATAATAAAGTGACAGAGTGACACAAGGAGTGGGTACAGGAGGAGACTGAAGAGGATAATAAAGTGACAGGGTGACAAGGAGTGGGTACAGGAGGAGGCTGAACAGGATAATAAAGTGACAGGGTGACAAGGAGTGGGTACAGGAGGAGACTGAAGAGGATAATAAAGTGACAGGTGACAAGGAGTGGGTACAGGAGGAGACTGAAGAGGATAATAAAGTGACAGGGGACAAGGAGTGGGTACAGGAGGATACTGAAGAGGATAATAAAGTGACAGGGTGACACAAGGAGTGGGTACAGGAGGAGACTGAAGAGGATAATAAAGTGACAGGGTGATAAGGAGTGGGTACAGGAGGAGACTGAACAGGATAATAAAGTGACAGGGTGACATGGAGTGGGTACAGGAGGAGACTGAACAGTATAATAAAGTGACAGGGTGACACAAGGAGTGGGTACAGGAGGAGGCTGAAGAGGATAATAAAGTGACAGGGGACAAGGAGTGGGTACAGGAGGAGACTGAAGAGGATAATAAAGTGACAGGGTGACACAAGGAGTGGGTACAGGAGGAGACTGAAGAGGATAATAAAGTGACAGGGTGACACAAGGAGTGGGTACAGGAGGAGACTGAAGAGGATAATAAAGTGACAGGGTGACACAAGGAGTGGGTACAGGAGGAGACTGAAGAGGATAATAAAGTGACAGGGTGACACAAGGAGTGGGTACAGGAGGAGACTGAAGAGGATAATAAAGTGACAGGGTGACATGGAGTGGGTACAGGAGGAGACTGAAGAGGATAATAAAGTGACAGGGTGACACAAGGAGTGGGTACAGGAGGAGACTGAAGAGGATAATAAAGTGACAGGGTGACACAAGGAGTGGGTACAGGAGGAGGCTGAAGAGGATAATAAAGTGACAGGGTGACAAGGAGTGGGTACAGGAGGAGACTGAAGAGGATAATAAAGTGACAGAGTGACAAGGAGTGGGTACAGGAGGAGACTGAAGAGGATAATAAAGTGACAGGGTGACAAGGAGTGGGTACAGGAGGAGACTGAAGAGGATAATAAAGTGACAGGGTGACAAGGAGTGGGTACAGGAGGAGACTGAAGAGGATAATAAAGTGACAGGTGACAAGGAGTGGGTACAGGAGAAGACTGAAGAGGATAATAAAGTGACAGGGTGACATGGAGTGGGTACAGGAGGAGACTGAAGAGGATAATAAAGTGACAGGGTGACAAGGAGTGGGTACAGGAGGAGACTGAAGAGGATAATAAAGTGACAGAGTGACAAGGAGTGGGTACAGGAGAAGACTGAAGAGGATAATAAAGTGACAGGGTGACATGGAGTGGGTACAGGAGGAGACTGAAGAGGATAATAAAGTGACAGGGTGACAAGGAGTGGGTACAGGAGAAGACTGAAGAGGATAATAAAGTGACAGAGTGACAAGGAGTGGGTACAGGAGGAGACTGAAGAGGATAATAAAGTGACAGGGTGACATGGAGTGGGTACAGGAGGAGACTGAAGAGGATAATAAAGTGACAGGGTGACAAGGAGTGGGTACAGGAGAAGACTGAAGAGGATAATAAAGTGACAGGGTGACAAGGAGTGGGTACAGGAGGAGACTGAAGAGGATAATAAAGTGACAGGGTGACACAAGGAGTGGGTACAGGAGGAGGCTGAAGAGGATAATAAAGTGACAGGGTGACACAAGGAGTGGGTACAGGAGGAGGCTGAAGAGGATAATAAAGTGACAGGGTGACACAAGGAGTGGGTACAGGAGGAGGCTGAAGAGGATAATAAAGTGACAGGGTGACAAGGAGTGGGTACAGGAGGAGACTGAAGAGGATAATAAAGTGACAGGGGACAAGAAGTGGGTACAGGAGGAGACTGAAGAGGATAATAAAGTGACAGGGGACAAGGAGTGGGAACAGGAGGAGACTGAAGAGGATAATAAAGTGACAGGGTGACAAGGAGTGGGTACAGGAGGAGACTGAAGAGGATAATAAAGTGACAGGGGACAAGGAGTGGGTACAGGAGGAGACTGAAGAGGATAATAAAGTGACAGGGTGACATGAGGAGTGGGTACAGGAGGAGACTGAAGAGGATAATAAAGTGACAGGGTGACAAGGAGTGGGTACAGGAGGAGACTGAAGAGGATAATAAAGTGACGGGACAAGGAGTGGGTACAGGAGGAGACTGAAGAGGATAATAAAGTGACAGGATGACACAAGGAGTGGGTACAGGAGGAGACTGAAGAGGATAATAAAGTGACAGGATGACACAAGGAGTGGGTACAGGAGGAGACTGAAGAGGATAATAAAGTGACAGGATGACACAAGGAGTGGGTACAGGAGGAGACTGAAGAGGATAATAAAGTGACAGGGTGACAAGGAGTGGGTACAGGAGGAGACTGAAGAGGATAATAAAGTGACAGGGTGACACAAGGAGTGGGTACAGGAGGAGACTGAAGAGGATAATAAAGTGACAGGGGACAAGGAGTGGGTACAGGAGGAGGCTGAAGAGGATAATAAAGTGACCGGGTGACACAAGGAGTGGGTACAGGAGGAGACTGAAGAGGATAATAAAGTGACAGGGTGACAAGGAGTGGGTACAGGAGGAGACTGAAGAGGATAATAAAGTGATAGGGTGATAAGGAGTGGGTACAGGAGGAGACTGAAGAGGATAATAAAGTGACAGGTGACAAGGAGTGGGTACAGGAGGAGACTGAAGAGGATAATAAAGTGACAGGGTGACACAAGGAGTGGGTACAGGAGGAGACTGAAGAGGATAATAAAGTGACAGGGTGACAAGGAGTGGGTACAGGAGGAGACTGAAGAGGATAATAAAGTGACAGGGTGACACAAGGAGTGGGTACAGGAGGAGACTGAAGAGGATAATAAAGTGACAGGGTGACAAAGGAGACTGAAGAGGATAATAAAGTGACAGGGGAGAAGGAGTGGGTACAGGAGGAGACTGAAGAGGATAATAAAGTGACAGGGTGACAAGGAGTGGGTACAGGAGGAGACTGGACAGGATAATAAAGTGACAGGGTGACAAGGAGTGGGTACAGGAGGAGGCTGAAGAGGATAATAAAGTGACAGGATGACACAAGGAGTGGGTACAGGAGGAGACTGAAGAGGATAATAAAGTGACAGGGTGACAAGGAGTGGGTACAGGAGGAGACTGAAGAGGATAATAAAGTGACAGGGTGACAAGGAGGGGTACAGGAGGAGACTGAAGAGGATAATAAAGTGATAGGGTGATAAGGAGTGGGTACAGGAGGAGACTGAAGAGGATAATAAAGTGACAGGGTGACACAAGGAGTGGGTACAGGAGGAGACTGAAGAGGATAATAAAGTGACAGGGTGACACAAGGAGTGGGTACAGGAGGAGACTGAAGAGGATAATAAAGTGACAGGGGACAAGGAGTGGGTACAGGAGGAGACTGAAGAGGATAATAAAGTGACAGGGTGACACAAGGAGTGGGTACAGGAGGAGACTGAACAGGATAATAAAGTGACAGGGTGACACAAGGAGTGGGTACAGGAGGAGACTGAAGAGGATAATAAAGTGACAGGGTGACAAGGAGTGGGTACAGGAGGAGGCTGAAGAGGATAATAAAGTGACAGGGTGACAAGGAGTGGGTACAGGAGGAGACTGAACAGGATAATAAAGTGACAGGGTGACACAAGGAGTGGGTACAGGAGGAGACTGAAGAGGATAATAAAGTGACAGGGTGACAAGGAGTGGGTACAGGAGGAGGCTGAAGAGGATAATAAAGTGACAGGGTGACAAGGAGTGGGTACAGAAGGAGGCTGAAGAGGATAATAAAGTGACAGGGGACAAGGAGTGGGGACAGGAGGAGACTGAAGAGGATAATAAAGTGACAGGGGACAAGGAGTGGGTACAGGAGGAGGCTGAAGAGGATAATAAAGTGACAGGGTGACACAAGGAGTGGGTACAGGAGGAGACTGAAGAGGATAATAAAGTGACAGGGTGAGAAGGAGTGGGTACAGGAGGAGGCTGAAGAGGATAATAAAGTGACAGGGGACAAGGAGTTGGTACAGGAGGAGACTGAAGAGGATAATAAAGTGACAGGATGACACAAGGAGTGGGTACAGGAGGAGACTGAAGAGGATAATAAAGTGATAGGGTGATAAGGAGTGGGTACAGGAGGAGACTGAAGAGGATAATAAAGTGACAGGGTGACAAGGAGTGGGTACAGGAGGAGACTGAAGAGGATAATAAAGTGACAGGGTGACACAAGGAGTGGGTACAGGAGGAGACTGAAGAGGATAATAAAGTGACAGGGTGACAAGGAGTGGGTACAGGAGGAGACTGAAGAGGATAATAAAGTGACAGGGTGACACAAGGAGTGGGTACAGGAGGAGACTGAAGAGGATAATAAAGTGACAGGGTGACAAGGAGTGGGTACAGGAGGAGACTGAAGAGGATAATAAAGTGACAGGGTGACAAGGAGTGGGTACAGGAGGAGACTGAAGAGGATAATAAAGTGACAGGGGACAAGGAGTGGGTACAGGAGGAGGCTGAAGAGGATAATAAAGTGACAGGGGACAAGAGTGGGTACAGGAGGAGACTGAAGAGGATAATAAAGTGACAAGGTGACACAAGGAGTGGGTACAGGAGGAGACTGAATAGGATAATAAAGTGACAGGGGACAAGGAGTGGGTACAGGAGGAGACTGAAGAGGATAATAAAGTGACAAGGTGACACAAGGAGTGGGTACAGGAGGAGACTGAATAGGATAATAAAGTGACAGGGGACAAGGAGTGGGTACAGGAGGAGACTGAAGAGGATAATAAAGTGACAGGGTGACACAAGGAGTGGGTACAGGAGGAGACTGAAGAGGATAATAAAGTGACAGGGGACAAGGAGTGGGTACAGGAGGAGACTGAACAGGATAATAAAGTGACAGGGGACAAGGAGTGGGTACAGGAGGAGACTGAACAGGATAATAAAGTGACAGGGGACAAGGAGTGGGTACAGGAGGAGACTGAAGAGGATAATAAAGTGGCAGGGGACAAGGAGTGGGTACAGGAGGAGACTGAAGAGGATAATAAAGTGACAGGGTGACAAGGAGTGGGTACAGGAGGAGACTGAAGAGGATAATAAAGTGACAGGGGACAAGGAGTGGGTACAGGAGGAGACTGGACAGGATAATAAAGTGACAGGGTGACACAAGGAGTGGGTACAGGAGGAGGCTGAAGAGGATAATAAAGTGACAGGGTGACACAAGGAGTGGGTACAGGAGGAGACTGAAGAGGATAATAAAGTGACAGGGTGACACAAGGAGTGGGTACAGGAGGAGACTGAAGAGGATAATAAAGTGACAGGGTGACACAAGGAGTGGGTACAGGAGGAGACTGAACAGGATAATAAAGTGACAGGGGACAAGGAGTGGGTACAGGAGGAGACTGAAGAGGATAATAAAGTGACAGGGGACAAGGAGTGGGTACAGGAGGAGGCTGAAGAGGATAATAAAGTGACAGGGGACAAGGAGTGGGTACAGGAGGAGACTGAAGAGGATAATAAAGTGACAGGGGACAAGTAGTGGGTACAGGAGGAGACTGAAGAGGATAATAAAGTGACAGGGTGACACAAGGAGTGGGTACAGGAGGAGACTGAAGAGGATAATAAAGTGACAGGGGACAAGGAGTGGGTACAGGAGGAGGCTGAAGAGGATAATAAAGTGACAGGGTGACACAAGGAGTGGGTACAGGAGGAGACTGAAGAGGATAATAAAGTGACAGGGTGACACAAGGAGTGGGTACAGGAGGAGACTGAAGAGGATAATAAAGTGACAGGGTGACAAGGAGTGGGTACAGGAGGAGACTGAAGAGGATAATAAAGTGACAGGGTGACACAAGGAGTGGGTACAGGAGGAGACTGAAGAGGATAATAAAGTGACAGGGTGACAAGGAGTGGGTACAGGAGGAGACTGAAGAGGATAATAAAGTGACAGGGTGACACAAGGAGTGGGTACAGGAGGAGACTGAAGAGGATAATAAAGTGACAGGGTGACAAGGAGTGGGTACAGGAGGAGACTGAAGAGGATAATAAAGTGACAGGGTGACAAGGAGTGGGTACAGGAGGAGACTGAAGAGGATAATAAAGTGACAGGGTGACAAGGAGTGGGTACAGGAGGAGACTGAAGAGGATAATAAAGTGACAGGGTGACACAAGGAGTGGGTACAGGAGGAGACTGAAGAGGATAATAAAGTGACCGGGTGATAAGGAGTGGGTACAGGAGGAGACTGAAGAGGATAATAAAGTGACCGGGTGACACAAGGAGGGGGTACAGGAGGAGGCTGAAGAGGATAATAAAGTGACAGGGTGACACAAGGAGTGGGTACAGGAGGAGACTGAAGAGGATAATAAAGTGACCGGGTGATAAGGAGTGGGCACAGGAGGAGACTGAAGAGGATAATAAAGTGACAGGGTGACAAGGAGTGGGTATAGGAGGAGACTGAAGAGGATAATAAAGTGACAGGGTGACAAGGAGTGGGTACAGGAGGAGACTGAAGAGGATAATAAAGTGACAGGGTGACAAGGAGTGGGTACAGGAGGAGACTGAAGAGGATAATAAAGTGACAGGGTGACAAGGAGTGGGTACAGGAGGAGACTGAAGTGGATAATAAAGTGACAGGGTGACAAGGAGTGGGCACAGGAGGAGACTGAAGAGGATAATAAAGTAACAGGGTGACACAAGGAGTGGGTACAGGAGGAGACTGAAGAGGATAATAAAGTGACGACAAGGAGTGGGTACAGGAGGAGACTGAAGAGGATAATAAAGTGACAGGGTGACAAGGAGTGGGCACAGAAGGAGACTGAAGAGGATAATAAAGTGACAGGGTGACACAAGGAGTGGGTACAGGAGGAGACTGAAGAGGATAATAAAGTGACAGGGTGACACAAGGAGTGGGTACAGGAGGAGACTGAAGAGGATAATAAAGTGACAGGGTGACACAAGGAGTGGGTACAGGAGGAGACTGAAGAGGATAATAAAGTGACAGGGTGACACAAGGAGTGGGTACAGGAGGAGACTGAAGAGGATAATAAAGTGACAGGGGACAAGGAGTGGGTACAGGAGGAGACTGAAGAGGATAATAAAGTGACAGGGGACAAGGAGTGGGTACAGAGGAGACTGAAGAGGATAATAAAGTGACAGGGTGACAAGGAGTGGGTACAGGAGGAGACTGAAGAGGATAATAAAGTGACAGGGTGACACAAGGAGTGGGTACAGGAGGAGACTGAAGAGGATAATAAAGTGACAGGGTGACACAAGGAGTGGGTACAGGAGGAGACTGAAGAGGATAATAAAGTGACAGGGTGACAAGGAGTGGGTACAGGAGGAGACTGAAGAGGATAATAAAGTGACAGGGTGACACAAGGAGTGGGTACAGGAGGAGACTGAAGAGGATAATAAAGTGACAGGGTGACACAAGGAGTGGGTACAGGAGGAGACTGAAGAGGATAATAAAGTGACAGGGTGACAAGGAGTGGGTACAGGAGGAGACTGAAGAGGATAATAAAGTGACAGGGTGACACAAGGAGTGGGTACAGGAGGAGACTGAAGAGGATAATAAAGTGACAGGGTGACAAGGAGTGGGTACATGAGGAGACTGAAGAGGATAATAAAGTGACAGGGAGACACAAGGAGTGGGTACAGGAGGAGACTGAAGAGGATAATAAAGTGACAGGGTGACAAGGAGTGGGTACAGGAGGAGACTGAAGAGGATAATAAAGTGACAGGGTGACAAGGAGTGGGTACAGGAGGAGGCTGAAGAGGATAATAAAGTGATAGGGTGACAAGGAGTGGGTACAGGAGGAGACTGAAGAGGATAATAAAGTGACAGGGTGACACATGGAGTGGGTACAGGAGGAGACTGAAGAGGATAATAAAGTGACAGGGTGACAAGGAGTGGGTACAGGAGGAGACTGAAGAGGATAATAAAGTGACAAGGAGTGGGTACAGGAGGAGACTGAAGAGGATAATAAAGTGACAGGGGACAAGGAGTGGGTACAGGAGGAGGCTGAAGAGGATAATAAAGTGACAGGGTGACAAGGAGTGGGTACAGGAGGAGGCTGAAGAGGATAATAAAGTGACAGGGTGACACATGGAGTGGGTACAGGAGGAGACTGAAGAGGATAATAAAGTGACAGGGTGACAAGGAGTGGGTACAGGAGGAGACTGAAGAGGATAATAAAGTGACAGGGGACAAGGAGTGGGTACAGGAGGAGACTGAAGAGGATAATAAAGTGACAGGGTGACACATGGAGTGGGTACAGGAGGAGGCTGAAGAGGATAATAAAGTGACAGGGTGACAAGGAGTGGGTACAGGGGGAGACGTAAGAGGATAATAAAGTGACAGGGTGACAAGGAGTGGGTACAGGAGGAGACTGAAGAGGATAATAAAGTGACACAAGGAGTGGGTACAGGAGGAGACTGAAGAGGATAATAAAGTGACAGGGTGACAAGGAGTGGGTACAGGAGGAGACTGAAGAGGATAATAAAGTGACAGGGTGACACAAGGAGTGGGTACAGGAGGAGACTGAAAAGGATAATAAAGTGACAGGGTGACACAAGGAGTGGGTACAGGATGAGACTGAAGAGGATAATAAAAAGTGACAGGGTGACACAAGGAGTGGGTACAGGAGGAGGCTGAAGAGGATAATAAAGTGACCGGGTGACAAGGAGTGGGCACAGGAGGAGACTGAAAAGGATAATAAAGTGACCGGGTGATAAGGAGGGGGTACAGGAGGAGACTGAAGAGGATAATAAAGTGACCGGGTGACACAAGGAGGGGGTACAGGAGGAGGCTGAAGAGGATAATAAAGTGACCGGGTGATAAGGAGTGGGCACAGGAGGAGACTGAAGAGGATAATAAAGTGACAGGGTGACAAGGAGTGGGTATAGGAGGAGACTGAAGAGGATAATAAAGTGACAGGGTGACAAGGAGTGGGTACAGGAGGAGACTGAAGAGGATAATAAAGTGACAGGGTGACAAGGAGTGGGTACAGGAGGAGACTGAAGAGGATAATAAAGTGACAGGGTGACAAGGAGTGGGTACAGGAGGAGACTGAAGTGGATAATAAAGTGACAGGGTGACAAGGAGTGGGCACAGGAGGAGACTGAAGAGGATAATAAAGTAACAGGGTGACACAAGGAGTGGGTACAGGAGGAGACTGAAGAGGATAATAAAGTGACACAAGGAGTGGGTACAGAAGGAGACTGAAGAGGATAATAAAGTGACAGGGTGACAAGGAGTGGGCACAGAAGGAGACTGAAGAGGATAATAAAGTGACAGGGTAACACAAGGAGTGGGTACAGGAGGAGACTGAAGAGGATAATAAAGTGACAGGGTGACACAAGGAGTGGGTACAGGAGGAGACTGAAGAGGATAATAAAGTGACAGGGGACAAGGAGTGGGCACAGGAGGAGACTGAAGAGGATAATAAAGTGACAGGGGACAAGGAGTGGGTACAGGAGGAGACTGAAGAGTATAATAAAGTGACAGGGTGACACAAGGAGTGGGTACAGGAGGAGACTGAACAGGATAATAAAGTGACAGGGTGACACAAGGAGCGGGTACAGGAGGAGACTGAAGAGGATAATAAAGTGACAGGGTGACAAGGAGCGGGTACAGGAGGAGACTGAAGAGGATAATAAAGTGACAGGGTGACACAAGGAGTGGGTACAGGAGGAGACTGGACAGGATAATAAAGTGACAGGGTGACAAGGAGTGGGTACAGGAGGAGACTGAAGAGGATAATAAAGTGACAGGGTGACACAAGGAGTGGGTACAGGAGGAGACTGAAGAGGATAATAAAGTGACAGGGTGACAAGGAGTGGGTACATGAGGAGACTGAAGAGGATAATAAAGTGACAGGGTGACAAGGAGTGGGTACAGGAGGAGACTGAAGAGGATAATAAAGTGACAGGGTGACACAAGGAGTGGGTACAGGAGGAGACTGAAGAGGATAATAAAGTGACAGGTGACAAGGAGTGGGTACAGGAGGAGACTGAAGAGGATAATAAAGTGACAGGGTGACACAAGGAGTGGGTACAGGAGGAGACTGAAGAGGATAATAAAGTGACAGGGTGACACAAGGAGTGGGTACAGGAGGAGACTGAACAGGATAATAAAGTGACAGGGTGACAAGGAGTGGGTACAGGAGGAGACTGAAGAGGATAATAAAGTGACAGGTGACAAGGAGTGGGTACAGGAGGAGACTGAAGAGGATAATAAAGTGACAGGGTGACAAGGAGTGGGTACAGGAGGAGGCTGAAGAGGATAATAAAGTGGCAGGGTGACAAGGAGTGGGTACAGGAGGAGACTGAAGAGGATAATAAAGTGACAGGATGACAAGGAGTGGGTACAGGAGGAGACTGAAGAGGATAATAAAGTGACAGGGGACAAGGAGTGGGTACAGGAGGAGACTGAAGAGGATAATAAAGTGACAGGGTGACACAAGGAGTGGGTACAGGAGGAGACTGAAGAGGATAATAAAGTGACAGAGTGACACAAGGAGTGGGTACAGGAGGAGACTGAAGAGGATAATAAAGTGACAGGGTGACAAGGAGTGGGTACAGGAGGAGACTGAAGAGGATAATAAAGTGACAGGGTGACAAGGAGTGGGCACAGGAGGAGACTGAAGAGGATAATAAAGTGACAGGGTGACAAGGAGTGGGTACAGGAGGAGACTGAACAGGATAATAAAGTGACAGAATGACAAGGAGTGGGTACAGGAGGAGACTGAAGAGGATAATAAAGTGACAGGGTGACAAGGAGTGGGTACAGGAGGAGACTGAAGAGGATAATAAAGTGACAGGGTGACAAGGAGTGGGTACAGGAGGAGACTGAAGAGGATAATAAAGTGACAGGGTGACACAAGGAGTGGGTACAGGAGGAGACTGAAGAGGATAATAAAGTGACAGGGTGACACAAGGAGTGGGTACAGGAGGAGACTGAAGAGGATAATAAAGTGACAGGGTGACACAAGGAGTGGGTACAGGAGGAGACTGAACAGGATAATAAAGTGACAGGGGACAAGGAGTGGGTACAGGAGGAGAGTGAAGAGGATAATAAAGTGACAGGGTGACACAAGGAGTGGGTACAGGAGGAGAGTGAAGAGGATAATAAAGTGACAGGGTGACAAGGAGTGGGTACAGGAGGAGACTGAAGAGGATAATAAAGTGACAGGGTGACAAGGAGTGGGTACAGGAGGAGGCTGAAGAGGATAATAAAGTGACAGGGGACAAGGAGTGGGTACAGGAGGAGACTGAAGAGTATAATAAAGTGACAGGGTGACAAGGAGTGGGTACAGGAGGAGACTGAACAGGATAATAAAGTGACAGGGTGACACAAGGAGCGGGTACAGGAGGAGACTGAAGAGGATAATAAAGTGACAGGGTGACACAAGGAGTGGGTACAGGAGGAGACTGAAGAGGATAATAAAGTGACAGGGTGACACAAGGAGTGGGTACAGGAGGAGACTGAAGAGGATAATAAAGTGACAGGGTGACACAAGGAGTGGGTACAGGAGGAGACTGAAGAGGATAATAAAGTGACAGGGTGACAAGGAGTGGGTACAGGAGGAGACTGAAGAGGATAATAAAGTGACAGGGTGACACAAGGAGTGGGTACAGGAGGAGACTGAAGAGGATAATAAAGTGACAGGGTGACAAGGAGTGGGTACATGAGGAGACTGAAGAGGATAATAAAGTGACAGGGTGACAAGGAGTGGGTACAGGAGGAGACTGAAGAGGATAATAAAGTGACAGGGTGACACAAGGAGTGGGTACAGGAGGAGACTGAAGAGGATAATAAAGTGACAGGTGACAAGGAGTGGGTACAGGAGGAGACTGAAGAGGATAATAAAGTGACAGGGTGACACAAGGAGTGGGTACAGGAGGAGACTGAAGAGGATAATAAAGTGACAGGGTGACACAAGGAGTGGGTACAGGAGGAGACTGAACAGGATAATAAAGTGACAGGGTGACAAGGAGTGGGTACAGGAGGAGACTGAAGAGGATAATAAAGTGACAGGTGACAAGGAGTGGGTACAGGAGGAGACTGAAGAGGATAATAAAGTGACAGGGTGACAAGGAGTGGGTACAGGAGGAGGCTGAAGAGGATAATAAAGTGGCAGGGTGACAAGGAGTGGGTACAGGAGGAGACTGAACAGGATAATAAAGTGACAGGGTGACACAAGGAGTGGGTACAGGAGGAGACTGGACAGGATAATAAAGTGACAGGGTGACAAGGAGTGGGTACAGGAGGAGACTGAAGAGGATAATAAAGTGACAGGGTGACACAAGGAGTGGGTACAGGAGGAGACTGAAGAGGATAATAAAGTGACAGGGTGACAAGGAGTGGGTACATGAGGAGACTGAAGAGGATAATAAAGTGACAGGGTGACAAGGAGTGGGTACAGGAGGAGACTGAAGAGGATAATAAAGTGACAGGGTGACACAAGGAGTGGGTACAGGAGGAGACTGAAGAGGATAATAAAGTGACAGGTGACAAGGAGTGGGTACAGGAGGAGACTGAAGAGGATAATAAAGTGACAGGGTGACACAAGGAGTGGGTACAGGAGGAGACTGAAGAGGATAATAAAGTGACAGGGTGACACAAGGAGTGGGTACAGGAGGAGACTGAACAGGATAATAAAGTGACAGGGTGACAAGGAGTGGGTACAGGAGGAGACTGAAGAGGATAATAAAGTGACAGGTGACAAGGAGTGGGTACAGGAGGAGACTGAAGAGGATAATAAAGTGACAGGGTGACAAGGAGTGGGTACAGGAGGAGGCTGAAGAGGATAATAAAGTGGCAGGGTGACAAGGAGTGGGTACAGGAGGAGACTGAAGAGGATAATAAAGTGACAGGGTGACAAGGAGTGGGCACAGGAGGAGACTGAAGAGGATAATAAAGTGACAGGGTGACAAGGAGTGGGTACAGGAGGAGACTGAACAGGATAATAAAGTGACAGAATGACAAGGAGTGGGTACAGGAGGAGACTGAAGAGGATAATAAAGTGACAGGGTGACAAGGAGTGGGTACAGGAGGAGACTGAAGAGGATAATAAAGTGACAGGGTGACAAGGAGTGGGTACAGGAGGAGACTGAAGAGGATAATAAAGTGACAGGGGACAAGGAGTGGGTACAGGAGGAGACTGAAGAGGATAATAAAGTGACAGGGTGACACAAGGAGTGGGTACAGGAGGAGACTGAAGAGGATAATAAAGTGACAGGGTGACACAAGGAGTGGGTACAGGAGGAGACTGAACAGGATAATAAAGTGACAGGGGACAAGGAGTGGGTACAGGAGGAGAGTGAAGAGGATAATAAAGTGACAGGGTGACACAAGGAGTGGGTACAGGAGGAGAGTGAAGAGGATAATAAAGTGACAGGGTGACAAGGAGTGGGTACAGGAGGAGACTGAAGAGGATAATAAAGTGACAGGGTGACAAGGAGTGGGTACAGGAGGAGGCTGAAGAGGATAATAAAGTGACAGGGGACAAGGAGTGGGTACAGGAGGAGACTGAAGAGTATAATAAAGTGACAGGGTGACAAGGAGTGGGTACAGGAGGAGACTGAACAGGATAATAAAGTGACAGGGTGACACAAGGAGCGGGTACAGGAGGAGACTGAAGAGGATAATAAAGTGACAGGGTGACACAAGGAGTGGGTACAGGAGGAGACTGAAGAGGATAATAAAGTGACAGGGTGACACAAGGAGTGGGTACAGGAGGAGACTGAAGAGGATAATAAAGTGACAGGGTGACACAAGGAGTGGGTACAGGAGGAGACTGAAGAGGATAATAAAGTGACAGGGTGACAAGGAGTGGGTACAGGAGGAGACTGAAGAGGATAATAAAGTGACAGGGTGACACAAGGAGTGGGTACAGGAGGAGACTGAAGAGGATAATAAAGTGACAGGGTGACAAGGAGTGGGTACAGGAGGAGACTGAAGAGGATAATAAAGTGACAGGGGACAAGGAGTGGGTACAGGAGGAGACTGAAGAGGATAATAAAGTGACAGGGGACAAGGAGTGGGTACAGGAGGAGACTGAAGAGGATAATAAAGTGACAGGGGACAAGGAGTGGGTACAGGAGGAGACTGAAGAGGATAATAAAGTGACAGGGGACAAGGAGTGGGTACAGGAGGAGACTGAAGAGGATAATAAAGTGACAGGGGACAAGGAGTGGGTACAGGAGGAGACTGAAGAGGATAATAAAGTGACAGGGGACAAGGAGTGGGTACAGGAGGAGACTGAAGAGGATAATAAAGTGACAGGGGACACAAGGAGTGGGTACAGGAGGAGGCTGAAGAGGATAATAAAGTGACAGGGTGACACAAGGAGTGGGTACAGGAGGAGACTGAAGAGGATAATAAAGTGACAGGGTGACACAAGGAGTGGGTACAGGAGGAGACTGAAGAGGATAATAAAGTGACAGGGTGACACAAGGAGTGGGTACAGGAGGAGACTGAAGAGGATAATAAAGTGACAGGGTGACACAAGGAGTGGGTACAGGAGGAGACTGAACAGGATAATAAAGTGACAGGGTGACAAGGAGTGGGTACAGGAGGAGACTGAAGAGGATAATAAAGTGACAGGGTGACAAGGAGTGGGTACAGGAGGATAATGAAGAGGATAATAAAGTGACAGGGTGACAAGGAGTGGGTACAGGAGGAGACTGAAGAGGATAATAAAGTGACAGGGTGACACAAGGAGTGGGTACAGGAGGAGACTGAAGAGGATAATAAAGTGACAGGGTGACACAAGGAGTGGGTACAGGAGGAGACTGAAGAGGATAATAAAGTGACAGGATGACACAAGGAGTGGGTACAGGAGGAGACTGAAGAGGATAATAAAGTGACAGGGGACAAGGAGTGGGTACAGGAGGAGGCTGAAGAGGATAATAAAGTGACAGGGTGACACAAGGAGTGGGTACAGGAGGAGACTGAAGAGGATAATAAAGTGACAGGGTGACAAGGAGTGGGTACAGGAGGAGACTGAAGAGGATAATAAAGTGACAGGGTGACACAAGGAGTGGGTACAGGAGGAGACTGAAGAGGATAATAAAGTGACAGGGTGACACAAGGAGTGGGTACAGGAGGAGACTGAAGAGGATAATAAAGTGACAGGGTGACAAGGAGTGGGTACAGGAGGAGACTGAACAGGATAATAAAGTGACAGGGGACAAGGAGTGGGTACAGGAGGAGACTGAAGAGGATAATAAAGTGACAGGGTGACACAAGGAGTGGGTACAGGAGGAGACTGAACAGGATAATAAAGTGACAGGGTGACAAAGGAGACTGAAGAGGATAATAAAGTGACAGGGTGAGAACGAGTGGGTACAGGAGGAGACTGAACAGAATAATAAAGTGAGGGGGTGACAAGGAGTGGGTACAGGAGGAGACTGAAGAGGATAATAAAGTGACAGGGTGACACAAGGAGTGGGTACAGGAGGAGACTGAAGAGGATAATAAAGTGACAGGGTGACACAAGGAGTGGGTACAGGAGGAGACTGAAGAGGATAATAAAGTGGCAGGGTGACAAGGAGTGGGTACAGGAGGAGACTGAAGAGGATAATAAAGTGACAGGGTGACAAGGAGTGGGTACAGGAGGAGGCTGAAGAGGATAATAAAGTGGCAGGGTGACAAGGAGTGGGTACAGGAGGAGACTGAAGAGGATAATAAAGTGACAGGGTGACAAGGAGTGGGTACAGGAGGAGACTGAACAGGATAATAAAGTGACAGGGTGACAAGGAGTGGGCACAGAAGGAGACTGAAGAGGATAATAAAGTGACAGGGTGACACAAGGAGTGGGTACAGGAGGAGACTGAAGAGGATAATAAAGTGACAGGGTGACAAGGAGTGGGTACAGGAGGAGACTGAAGAGGATAATAAAGTGACAGGGGACAAGGAGTGGGTACAGGAGGAGACTGAACAGAATAATAAAGTGACAGGGGACAAGGAGTGGGTACAGGAGGAGACTGAAGAGGATAATAAAGTGACAGGGTGACAAGAAGTGGGTACAGGAGGAGACTGAACAGGATAATAAAGTGACAGGGTGACAAGGAGTGGGCACAGAAGGAGACTGAAGAGGATAATAAAGTGACAGGGTGACACAAGGAGTGGGTACAGGAGGAGACTGAACAGGATAATAAAGTGACAGGGTGACAAGGAGTGGGTACAGGAGGAGACTGAAGAGGATAATAAAGTGACAGGGGACAAGGAGTGGGTACAGGAGGAGACTGAACAGGATAATAAAGTGACAGGGTGACACAAGGAGTGGGTACAGGAGGAGACTGAAGAGGATAATAAAGTGACAGGGGACAAGGAGTGGGTACAGGAGGAGACTGAAGAGGATAATAAAGTGACAGGGGACAAGGAGTGGGTACAGGAGGAGGCTGAAGAGGATAATAAAGTGACAGGGTGACAAGGAGTGGGTACAGGAGGAGACTGAAGAGGATAATAAAGTGACAGGGTGACACAAGGAGTGGGTACAGGAGGAGACTGAAGAGGATAATAAAGTGACAGGGTGACACAAGGAGTGGGTACAGGAGGAGACTGAAGAGGATAATAAAGTGACAGGGTGACAAGGAGTGGGTACAGGAGGAGACTGAAGAGGATAATAAAGTGACAGGGTGACACAAGGAGTGGGTACAGGAGGAGACTGAAGAGGATAATAAAGTGACAGGGTGACACAAGGAGTGGGTACAGGAGGAGACTGAAGAGGATAATAAAGTGACAGGGTGACACAAGGAGTGGGTACAGGAGGAGACTGAAGAGGATAATAAAGTGACAGGGTGACACAAGGAGTGGGTACAGGAGGAGGCTGAAGAGGATAATAAAGTGACAGGGTGACACAAGGAGTGGGTACAGGAGGAGACTGAAGAGGATAATAAAGTGACAGGGTGACACAAGGAGTGGGTACAGGAGGAGACTGAAGAGGATAATAAAGTGACAGGGTGACACAAGGAGTGGGTACAGGAGGAGACTGAAGAGGATAATAAAGTGACAGGGTGACACAAGGAGTGGGTACAGGAGGAGGCTGAAGAGGATAATAAAGTGACAGGGTGACACAAGGAGTGGGTACAGGAGGAGACTGAAGAGGATAATAAAGTGACAGGGTGACACAAGGAGTGGGTACAGGAGGAGACTGAAGAGGATAATAAAGTGACAGAGTGACACAAGGAGTGGGTACAGGAGGAGGCTGAAGAGGATAATAAAGTGACAGGGTGACACAAGGAGTGGGTACAGGAGGAGACTGAAGAGGATAATAAAGTGACAGGGTGACACAAGGAGTGGGTACAGGAGGAGACTGAAGAGGATAATAAAGTGACAGGGTGACACAAGGAGTGGGTACAGGAGGAGACTGAAGAGGATAATAAAGTGACAGGGTGACACAAGGAGTGGGTACAGGAGGAGACTGAAGAGGATAATAAAGTGACAGGGTGACAAGGAGTGGGTACAGAAGGAGACTGAAGAGGATAATAAAGTGACAGGGTGAGACAAGGAGTGGGTACAGGAGGAGACTGAAGAGGATAATAAAGTGACACAAGGAGTGGGTACAGAAGGAGACTGAAGAGGATAATAAAGTGACAGGGTGACAAGGAGTGGGCACAGAAGGAGACTGAAGAGGATAATAAAGTGACAGGGTAACACAAGGAGTGGGTACAGGAGGAGACTGAAGAGGATAATAAAGTGACAGGGTGACAAGGAGTGGGTACAGGAGGAGACTGAAGAGGATAATAAAGTGACAGGGTGACACAAGGAGTGGGTACAGGAGGAGACTGAAGAGGATAATAAAGTGACAGGGGACAAGGAGTGGGTACAGGAGGAGACTGAAGAGGATAATAAAGTGACAGGGGACAAGGAGTGGGTACAGGAGGAGACTGAAGAGGATAATAAAGTGACAGGGTGACACAAGGAGTGGGTACAGGAGGAGACTGAAGAGGATAATAAAGTGACAGGGGACAAGGAGTGGGTACAGGAGGAGACTGAAGAGGATAATAAAATGACAGGGGACAAGGAGTGGGTACAGGAGGAGACTGAAGAGGATAATAAAGTGACAGGGTGACAAGGAGTGGGCACAGGAGGAGACTGAAGAGGATAATAAAGTGACAGGGTGACACGAGGAGTGGGTACAGGAGGAGACTGAAGAGGATAATAAAGTGACAGGGTGACAAGGAGTGGGTACAGGAGGAGGCTGAAGAGGATAATAAAGTGACAGAGTGACACAAGGAGTGGGTACAGGAGGAGACTGAAGAGGATAATAAAGTGACAGGGTGACACAAGGAGTGGGTACAGGAGGAGACTGAAGAGGATAATAAAGTGACAGGATGACAAGGAGTGGGCACAGGAGGAGACTGAAGAGGATAATAAAGTGACAGGGTGACAAGGAGTGGGTACAGGAGGAGACTGAAGAGGATAATAAAGTGACAGGGGACAAGGAGTGGGTACAGGAGGAGACTGAAGAGGATAATAAAGTGACAGGGTGACACAAGGAGTGGGTACAGGAGGAGGCTGAAGAGGATAATAAAGTGACAGGGGACAAGGAGTGGGTACAGGAGGAGACTGAAGAGGATAATAAAGTGACAGGGTGACACAAGGAGTGGGTACAGGAGGAGACTGAAGAGGATAATAAAGTGACAGGGTGACACAAGGAGTGGGTACAGGAGGAGACTGAACAGGATAATAAAGTGACAGGGTGACAAGGAGTGGGCACAGGAGGAGACTGAACAGGATAATAAAGTGACAGGGTGACACAAGGAGTGGGTACAGGAGGAGGCTGAAGAGGATAATAAAGTGACAGGGTGACACAAGGAGTGGGTACAGGAGGAGACTGAACAGGATAATAAAGTGACAGGGTGACAAGGAGTGGGTACAGGAGGAGACTGAAGAGGATAATAAAGTGACAGGGTGACAAGGAGTGGGTACAGGAGGAGACTGGAGAGGATAATAAAGTGACAGGACGACAAGGAGTGGGCACAGGAGGAGACTGAACAGGATAATAAAGTGACAGGGTGACACAAGGAGTGGGTACATGAGGAGACTGAAGAGGATAATAAAGTGACAGGGGACAAGGAGTGGGTACAGGAGTACACTGAAGAGGATAATAAAATGACAGGGTGACAAGGAGTGGGTACAGGAGGAGACTGAAGAGGATAATAAAGTGACAGGGTGACAAGGAGTGGGTACAGGAGGAGACTGAAGAGGATAATAAAATGACAGGGTGATAAGGAGTGGGTACAGGAGGAGACTGAACAGGATAATAAAGTGACAGGGTGACAAGGAGTGGGTACAGGAGGAGACTGAACAGGATAATAAAGTGACAGGGTGACACGTGGAGTGGGTACAGGAGGAGACTGAACAGGATAATAAAGTGACAGGGTGAAAAGGAGTGGGTACAGGAGGAGGCTGAAGAGGATAATAAAGTGACAGAGTGACAATGAGTGGGCACAGGAGGATGCTGAAGAGGATAATAAAGTGACAGGGGACAAGGAGTGGGTACAGGAGGAGACTGAACAGGATAATAAAGTGACAGGGGACAAGGAGTGGGTACAGGAGGAGACTGAAGAGGATAATAAAGTGACAGGGTGACACAAGGAGTGGGTACAGGAGGAGACTGAACAGGATAATAAAGTGACAGGGTGACAAGGAGTGGGTACAGGAGGAGACTGAAGAGGATAATAAAGTGACAGGGTGACAAGGAGTGGGTACAGGAGGAGACTGAGGAGGATAATAAAGTGACAGGGTGACAAGGAGCGGGTACAGGAGGAGACTGAAGAGTATAATAAAGTGACAGGGTGACAAGGAGTGGGTACAGGAGGAGACTGAAGAGGATAATAAAGTGACAGGGTGACACAAGGAGTGGGTACAGGAGGAGACTGAACAGGATAATAAAAGTGACAGGGTGACAAGGAGTGGGTACAGGAGGAGACTGAAGAGGATAATAAAGTGACAGGGTGACAAGGAGTGGGTACAGGAGGAGACTGAAGAGGATAATAAAGTGACAGGGTGACAAGGAGCGGGTACAGGGGGAGACTGAAGAGTATAATAAAGTGACAGGGTGAAAAGGAGTGGGTACAGGAGGAGACTGAAGAGGATAATAAAGTGACAGGGTGACAAGGAGTGGGTACAGGAGGAGGCTGAAGAGGATAATAAAGTGACAGGATGACACAAGGAGTGGGTACAGGAGGAGACTGAACAGGATAATAAAGTGACAGGGTGACAAGGAGTGGGTACAGGAGGAGACTGAAGAGGATAATAAAGTGACAGGGGACAAGGAGTGGGTACAGGAGGAGACTGGACAGGATAATAAAGTGACAGGGTGACAAGGAGTGGGTACAGGAGGAGGCTGAAGAGGATAATAAAGTGACAGGGTGACAAGGAGTGGGCACAGGAGGAGACTGAACAGGATAATAAAGTGACCGGGTGATAAGGAGTGGGTACAGGAGGAGACTGAACAGGATAATAAAGTGACAGGGTGATAAGGAGTGGGTACAGGAGGAGGCTGAACAGGATAATAAAGTGACAGGGTGACACAAGGAGTGGGTACAGGAGGAGACTGAAGAGGATAATAAAGTGACAGGGTGACAAGGTGTGGGTACAGGAGGAGACTGAACAGGATAATAAAGTGACAGGGTGACACAAGGAGTGGGTACAGGAGGAGACTGGACAGGATAATAAAGTGACAGGGTGACACAAGGAGTGGGTACAGGAGGAGACTGGACAGGATAATAAAGTGACAGGGTGACAAGGAGTGGGTACAGGAGGAGACTGAAGAGGATAATAAAGTGACAGGGTGACAAGGAGTGGGTACAGGAGGAGACTGAAGAGGATAATAAAGTGACAGGGTGACAAGGAGTGGGTACATGAGGAGGCTGAAGAGGATAATAAAGTGACAGGGTGACACAAGGAGTGGGTACAGGAGGAGACTGAAGAGGATAATAAAGTGACAGGGTGATAAGGAGTGGGTACAGGAGGAGGCTGAAGAGGATAATAAAGTGACAGGGTGACAAGGAGTGGGTACAGGAGGAGGCTGAAGAGGATAATAAAGTGACAGGGTGACAAGGAGTGGGCACAGGAGGAGACTGAACAGGATAATAAAGTGACCGGGTGATAAGGAGTGGGTACAGGAGGAGACTGAACAGGATAATAAAGTGACAGGGTGATAAGGAGTGGGTACAGGAGGAGGCTGAACAGGATAATAAAGTGACAGGGTGACACAAGGAGTGGGTACAGGAGGAGACTGAAGAGGATAATAAAGTGACAGGGTGACAAGGTGTGGGTACAGGAGGAGACTGAACAGGATAATAAAGTGACAGGGTGACACAAGGAGTGGGTACAGGAGGAGACTGGACAGGATAATAAAGTGACAGGGTGACTCAAGGAGTGGGTACAGGAGGAGACTGAAGAGGATAATAAAGTGACAGGGGACAAGGAGTGGGTACAGGAGGAGACTGAAGAGGATAATAAAGTGACAGGGTGACAAGGAGTGGGTACAGGAGGAGACTGAAGAGGATAATAAAGTGACAGGATGACAAGGAGTGGGTACAGGAGGAGACTGAACAGGATAATAAAGTGACAGGGTGACAAGGAGTGGGTACAGGAGGAGACTGAAGAGGATAATAAAGTGACAAGGAGTGGGTACAGGAGGAGACTGAAGAGGATAATAAAGTGACAGGGTGACACAAGGAGTGGGTACAGGAGGAGACTGAACAGGATAATAAAGTGACAGGGTGACAAGGAGTGGGTACAGGAGGAGACTGAAGAGGATAATAAAGTGACAGGATGACACAAGGAGTGGGTACAGGAGGAGACTGAAGAGGATAATAAAGTGACAGGGTGACAAGGAGTGGGTACAGGAGGAGACTGAAGAGGATAATAAAGTGACAGGGTGACAAGGAGTGGGTACAGGAGGAGACTGAACAGGATAATAAAGTGACAGGGTGACAAGGAGTGGGTACAGGAGGAGACTGAAGAGGATAATAAAGTGACAGGGTGACAAGGAGTGGGTACAGGAGGAGACTGAACAGGATAATAAAGTGACAGGGTGACAAGGAGTGGGTGCAGGAGGAGACTGAAGAGGATAATAAAGTGACAGGGTGACACAAGGAGTGGGTACAGGAGGAGACTGAAGAGGATAATAAAGTGGCAGGGTGACAAGGAGTGGGTACAGGAGGAGACTGAACAGGATAATAAAGTGACAGGGTGACAAGGAGTGGGTACAGGAGGAGACTGAACAGGATAATAAAGTGACAGGGTGACAAGGAGTGGGTGCAGGAGGAGACTGAAGAGGATAATAAAGTGACAGGGTGACACAAGGAGTGGGTACAGGAGGAGACTGAAGAGGATAATAAAGTGACAGGGTGACACAAGGAGTGGGTACAGGAGGAGACTGAAGAGGATAATAAAGTGGCAGGGTGACAAGGAGTGGGTACAGGAGGAGACTGAAGAGGATAATAAAGTGACAGGGGACAAGGAGTGGGTACAGGAGGAGACTGAAGAGGATAATAAAGTGACAGGGGACAAGGAGTGGGTACAGGAGGAGACTGAACAGGATAATAAAGTGACAGGGGACAAGGAGTGGGTACAGGAGGAGACTGAACAGGATAATAAAGTGGCAGGGGACAAGGAGTGGGTACAGGAGGAGACTGAAGAGGATAATAAAGTGGCAGGGGACAAGGAGTGGGTACAGGAGGAGACTGAAGAGGATAATAAAGTGACAGGGGACAAGGAGTGGGTACAGAAGGAGACTGAAGAGGATAATAAAGTGACAGGGTGACACAAGGAGTGGGTACAGGAGGAGACTGAACAGGATAACAAAGTGACAGGGTGATAAGGAGTGGGTACAGGAGGAGACTGAAGAGGATAATAAAGTGACAGGGTGACACAAGGAGTGGGTACAGGAGGAGACTGAAGAGGATAATAAAGTGACAGGGTGACACAAGGAGTGGGTACAGGAGGAGACTGAAGAGGATAATAAAGTGACAGGGGACAAGGAGTGGGTACAGGAGGAGACTGAAAAGGATAATAAAGTGACAGGGTGACAAGGAGTGGGTACAGGAGGAGACTGAAGAGGATAATAAAGTGGCAGGGTGACAAGGAGTGGGTACAGGAGGAGACTGAACAGGATAATAAAGTGACAGGGTGACAAGGAGTGGGTACAGGAGGAGACTGAAGAGGATAATAAAGTGACAGGGTGACAAGGAGTGGGTGCAGGAGGAGACTGAAGAGGATAATAAAGTGACAGGGTGACACAAGGAGTGGGTACAGGAGGAGACTGAAGAGGATAATAAAGTGACAGGGTGACACAAGGAGTGGGTACAGGAGGAGACTGAAGAGGATAATAAAGTGGCAGGGTGACAAGGAGTGGGTACAGGAGGAGACTGAAGAGGATAATAAAGTGACAGGGGACAAGGAGTGGGTACAGGAGGAGACTGAAGAGGATAATAAAGTGACAGGGGACAAGGAGTGGGTACAGGAGGAGACTGAACAGGATAATAAAGTGACAGGGGACAAGGAGTGGGTACAGGAGGAGACTGAACAGGATAATAAAGTGGCAGGGGACAAGGAGTGGGTACAGGAGGAGACTGAAGAGGATAATAAAGTGGCAGGGGACAAGGAGTGGGTACAGGAGGAGACTGAAGAGGATAATAAAGTGACAGGGGACAAGGAGTGGGTACAGAAGGAGACTGAAGAGGATAATAAAGTGACAGGGTGACACAAGGAGTGGGTACAGGAGGAGACTGAACAGGATAACAAAGTGACAGGGTGATAAGGAGTGGGTACAGGAGGAGACTGAAGAGGATAATAAAGTGACAGGGTGACACAAGGAGTGGGTACAGGAGGAGACTGAAGAGGATAATAAAGTGACAGGGTGACACAAGGAGTGGGTACAGGAGGAGACTGAAGAGGATAATAAAGTGACAGGGGACAAGGAGTGGGTACAGGAGGAGACTGAAAAGGATAATAAAGTGACAGGGTGACAAGGAGTGGGTACAGGAGGAGACTGAAGAGGATAATAAAGTGACAGGGTGACAAGGAGTGGGTACAGGAGGAGACTGAAGAGGATAATAAAGTGACAGGGTGACACAAGGAGTGGGTACAGGAGGAGACTGAAGAGGATAATAAAGTGACAGGGTGACAAGGAGTGGGTACAGGAGGAGACTGAAGAGGATAATAAAGTGACAGGGTGACAAGGAGTGGGTACAGGAGGAGACTGAAGAGGATAATAAAGTGACAGGGTGACAAGGAGTGGGTACAGGAGGAGACTGAAGAGGATAATAAAGTGACAGGGTGACAAGGAGTGGGTACAGGAGGAGACTGAACAGGATAATAAAGTGACAGGGTGACAAGGAGTGGGTACAGGAGGAGACTGAACAGGATAATAAAGTGACAGGGTGACAAGGAGTGGGTACAGGAGGAGACTGAACAGGATAATAAAGTGACAGGGTGACAAGGAGTGGGTGCAGGAGGAGACTGAAGAGGATAATAAAGTGACAGGGTGACACAAGGAGTGGGTACAGGAGGAGACTGAAGAGGATAATAAAGTGGCAGGGTGACAAGGAGTGGGTACAGGAGGAGACTGAAGAGGATAATAAAGTGACAGGGGACAAGGAGTGGGTACAGGAGGAGACTGAACAGGATAATAAAGTGGCAGGGGACAAGGAGTGGGTACAGGAGGAGACTGAAGAGGATAATAAAGTGGCAGGGGACAAGGAGTGGGTACAGGAGGAGACTGAAGAGGATAATAAAGTGACAGGGTGACAAGGAGTGGGTACAGGAGGAGACTGAAGAGGATAATAAAGTGACAGGGGACAAGGAGTGGGTACAGAAGGAGACTGAAGAGGATAATAAAGTGACAGGGGACAAGGAGTGGGTACAGAAGGAGACTGAAGAGGATAATAAAGTGACAGGGGACAAGGAGTGGGTACAGAAGGAGACTGAAGAGGATAATAAAGTGAAAGGGGACAAGGAGTGGGTACAGGAGGAGACTGAAGAGGATAATAAAGTGACAGGGTGACACAAGGAGTGGGTACAGGAGGAGACTGAAGAGGATAATAAAGTGACAGGGTGACACAAGGAGTGGGTACAGGAGGAGACTGAAGAGGATAATAAAGTGACAGAGTGACACAAGGAGTGGGTACAGGAGGAGACTGAAGAGGATAATAAAGTGACAGGGTGACACAAGGAGTGGGTACAGGAGGAGACTGAAGAGGATAATAAAGTGACAGGGTGACACAAGGAGTGGGTACAGGAGGAGACTGAAGAGGATAATAAAGTGACAGAGTGACACAAGGAGTGGGTACAGGAGGAGACTGAAGAGGATAATAAAGTGACAGGGTGACACAAGGAGTGGGTACAGGAGGAGACTGAAGAGGATAATAAAGTGACAGGGTGACACAAGGAGTGGGTACAGGAGGAGACTGAAGAGGATAATAAAGTGACAGGGTGACACAAGGAGTGGGTACAGGAGGAGACTGAAGAGGATTATAAAGTGACAGGGGACATGGAGTGGGTACAGGAGGAGGCTGAAGAGGATAATAAAGTGACAGAGTGACACAAGGAGTGGGTACAGGAGGAGACTGAAGAGGATAATAAAGTGACAGAGTGACACAAGGAGTGGGTACAGGAGGAGAGTGACAGTGCACATAATGACACCCGGAATACACAGAAGTGGCGGGTTCATTGTACATTGTACGTAGTCCCAGTCCCAGTCCCAGTCCCAGTCCCAGTCCCAGTCCCAGTCCCAGTCCCAGTCCCAGTCCTCGTTGTGAAGAGCTGCTTCTAACAGGAAGTTTTCCTACTTCATCCCAAATAAACTTTCCGCCTCACGTCGCCATGGTAGTCGTCGACCAATCGGTGTAAAGTATGATCCTGTGTGGGCGGGGTCTGTCTTGCAGTAGCAAATCAGCAGCCTTGTATTTGCGCGGTGCTGCCGGTCGCTGTCTCCTTGCTCTGCGGCGTGTGACCCCAAGAAAGTGACACTGAGCTGGGACATGGGAGGCAGCGGCAGCACCAGGAGAGTCTCGTTCGAGGCGGATGAGAATGATAATATCACCGTTGTGAAGGGCATCAGAGTGAGTCAGGAGCTGGGGCTGAGTGTGGTCTGAGGCCTGGGAACATGGGGTGTATTGGTGGGTAGCATGGCATGTACATGTGACAGGTGGGTAACATGGGGGTATACACGTGACAAGATGTGACAACTGGGTTACATGGGGTTTATAAGACCATAACACGGAGTGTACATGTGACAAGAGTGTGCCAACTAGGGACATGGGCTGTACATGTGACAGGGGGTTAACATGGCATGTGCATGCGACAAATAAGGTGTACAGGAGGATAACATAGGGTGGACATGTGTCAGGAGTGTGATTGGAGACATGGCATCATGTACATGTGATACGAGTGTGACAACATGGAGACATGGCATGTACATGTGACATGAGGTTAACAACATGGAGTGTACATGTGACAGGAGTATGACATGGCATGTACATGTGACATGAGGGTAACATGGAGTGTACATGTGACAGGTCTGTGACAAGTGGGAGGCATAGGGTGCACAAGTGTCAGGAGGGAGTGTAATAACTAAAGACATAGCATTATGTGAAAGTCACAGGAGTGTAGTTATTGGAGACATGGCATCATGTACATGTATCAGGAGTATAACATGGCATGTACATGTATCAGGAGTATAACATGGCATGTACATGTATCAGGAGTATAATACCTGGAGACATGGCATCATGTACATATGACAGCTGTGAAACTGAGCAGCGAATATTCAAAAACATCATACACTGTAAGCACCCATGTGTGTCATTCGCAACTTATATATTGTGACTTGACAATTCAGGCACACGTGTATCCTAACATGCAAGTAAGGTATAAACATATATGTGTCATGCATTGTTATTATGATGCATATGCATCTGTTGCTTCAGGTTCTAACCCTGCAAGGGAGGTCCTCTTATTAAAGGCATCTCCAAGTTTCTTGGCTTAACACATTTCTGCACTCCTTAGGCAAAAAGCAGCCTATATGTATGCACAACATCTCATAAAACGTTTTATTTTTATTAATATCTACAAATCCCTCTAAAGGGGGGTGTCTACCAATGCATGTGCCCCCCCCCCCTTCATTCAGCATCAGGGGAGCAATATTAACCCACTATTTACCTGCTGTTGCTTGCTAAGTCAATCTTCTTGCAGCTTCCTGTCTGTATGTCAGCAGCAATACATAGCACATATCAGTGATACACTACACATCCCAGGCTGCTTTGCACCACAAATAGGAACTCAGAGTTAATTCAAAGGTTTCAGCTAACCTGAATGGTCAAAACAAATCATTTTAAATTTCATGCTAATTTAGCCTGGGTTTGGATGGTGATAACCCTAATTTGCAACTGTCACAAAGTACAATATTTTGCTGACTTCAATGTAAGTGTTTTTAAATGTTTATTTTGGGATTTTTCATACAAACAAAAAAAAACATTTTTGCATACACTACTAATTCTCCTCTATCGGACACATTCATAATCCAGCAAATTTAGATATGTCTTTAAATGTCCCTGTGCTGTCAAAGATACAAATAAGTGTAATAATATACTACTACTGCTATATAAATACGGTATTGGTACCAGTGGCACTCTCAAGGTTGTCAAAGGTCCCTTTTTAAATCGGGCTGCTGGTTCAGGTTAACTCGTAAATATTGAGCTAGTCTTACAGGACAATCAAATAAATATATATATATGTGTGTGTGTAAATAAATATAACATTTTTGTTCACATTTGAAAATATAAATCGGTTAAAAAAACGTATTGACACACCCACACACACATATCACTGCATCATTTAGCTTATGGTGGGCAAAAGAGTGATATGCAGTAAATAGCAAGTTTGTGTTCCCATTTTAATGTCTACATCTAAGTTAAAAAGCTTATTTACTGCTTAGAATTCCCAAAATACAGTTATTGCACTGTGGGAAACTGGGCGGGTGTACAGTGGCGTAGCTAGAGTAAACGTCACCCGGGGCGGTCCGTTCAAATGTCACCCCAGTGACCCGCGACTGCGAGGCTAGCGGCACTTAGACTGCAATGTGCGCCGCAGGTGCTCATCGCAAGGCTTATGGGAGAGGCTTCAATGCCTCCCATGTCTGTCCCTTTCCTCCTCGTTTCAGAGGCCCACACCTCCCCCTGCCCCACACTGCTCCCCCTGCCCCACTGATGCTCCCCCTGCCCCACTGCTCTGCCCCACTGATGTTCCCCCTGCCCCACTGATGCTGCCCCACACTGCTCCCCCTGCCCCACTGATGCTGCCCCACACTGCTCCCCCTGCCCCACACTGTTCCCCCTGCCCCACTGATGCTCGTACCTGGTTCCAATCCTGCCAGCATCGCCGCACTCACCGTCTTCTCCTCTGCGCCGACCGTCCTCCAGTCAGAACTACTTCTTGGATCAAGCCGCGAATCGCGCAGGCGAGATGCGCATGCGCAATGCAAGGCTTGATCCAAAAAGTAGTTCCGGCCGGCGGATGGGAGCCACAGAGAGGGCTGGAAATTTTTGTTGGAGGTGACTTAGTGTCACCGGGTGACACTAGGTCACCTCCAACAAAATTTTTAAAGCCCTCTCTGTCACCGCCCCAGATGCTGTCACCCGGGGCGGTCCGCCCCCCTCGCCCCCCCTTAGCTACGCCACTGCGGGTGTATGCAAATGAGCCACATTGCATTTTCACACTCTAATCCAAATACCACTTCATACAAGGCTCCTTTTAGGTATATGCTAGCTGTATTACAGTGCTTTATAGCATAGGTAGCCTACCCACTGGCAGCACTGTTTCTAATGGAGCTCATCAGTGTGGGGCTGGTTCCTATCTTGTGCGTTAGATTTTTTGGGGAAGGTTATTTACCACAACAAGTGACCCAGATTTTAAATGAACTTGAACAATGTTGTCCTCCGTCCCACTTGAGACTGAATAGTTGGCGTATAGGGCTATTGAACATATGTATTTATAGTACATATGTTTAAACCTATGCATACATATATAGTAGTCAGGCCAGAAGCTGCATATACTTTTTTTTTTTTTTTAAAGCATGAGAAACTTCTTTTACCCCCTCTGTATACAAACTTTTTTTGTATTTGTGTGAAATCCACTTCTCTCTTATGGAGGCCATTTTATCAAGTTAATAGTCTGATTGGATTGAATACTCTGAGTTGTTTTCTTTAACATGTTCAAAATGTTTTAATAGATCTGCTTGATTTTAAACATCACACACAGTTTGCCTGCTACCTGTAAATACTTCTTATTAAAGAGCTACAGCGCTAACTTAGTGCTCTTCATGGTGTGAAAGAGAACAATATTGTATGTTAAAATTATCTTTAGTTTTTTAATTACACTAATAACATCTAAAAAAAAATTCTACGTTTTTAAATCTCTGTATACATGCAGTCTATTCTGCCGACTGTTGCATGAGTAAATAGCAGAGTGCAGAGCGTCGCATGTGAGGCTCTATGGGGGAAGGCTATGAATGATAGCTTAGCTTCCCAGTGGACTCAGGTTACACTGCACTGACCTGTTAAACCATAGCTTTCCTTTTTTAGTGAGTACCAGTATTCCATGCCTGCCCAAGTAGATGTGGTAAAGGTTACATTTTTGTTTGTTGGGATCACTACATGGAGCACTACCTTAACATTGATGTAAATGGGGGACACGCCACTGCAATCTGATTGGTTGCAGTAATGAAGCAGACATGGATCAGGCTGTCGGCGGTTACACATGTCAACACAGATTTTATTTTATTTCTGAATGAAAAATGCACATATTTCAATATGCTTTAGAGAGATCTTTACATTGATGTGGTCCAAATTGTGCTGCATTAAGTGGCCCTTTAAGTAGGAAAATTATAATTCAGTAGCATTATTGAACGTTTACATTTGTACTCAGTAATATCATGTAGTGTATTCTATGTGATCTAACATGATACCCATATGCAGTTCACTTGTAATGGAACAATATGGATTTAATAGATAATGCACAAATAAAATTAGACAATTTTTTTTTTTTGCTGTGAGAATAGACAATGGGCTTATTTTTAGATTAGTATTTCCTAATATTTAAATGTATGATCTAATGCAATGTATGACCCGGGATTCTGCAAAGAAATTAACATAAAATATATCTTTATTTTTTATTATTATTATTATAATTATTATTATTGTTATTATTATTGAAAAAGTTTATTTGTATCACACCAACCCTGTTTTGAGCTTTAAAATCTTTGTAGAAAGTTCTTTATTCCAAAGCACGCTACAAAATTAGAAACTCGCTACTTACAATCTAAAAGGGAATGGGAGAAACCTGGGGAAGAAAAGATAAGGAGTAGCAAGGGCCAGGAAGAAATGAGACGTATGCAATATTAGAAAAAGATGTACTTGAGTGGGAGAGAGTAGAGGACTAATAGAGAGTCAGTGGATGTGAATGGCTCAAGTATGTAATATATTATCTGCCCCTAATGGTCAGATAATATAACCTGCTAATGGGAAAGTTAGGTGGCCAGTAATTCGACTGCTATATAGCTGCAACAGTTAGAGGTGTGCAGGAATTGGTGTTGTGTCTTCTTAATAGTGGATTGTATGCAGGAGACAGAGTGCGTCAGATGGAGCCAGGTGATGTTTGTGAGGGTCTCTTCTTAATAGTGGAAAGTAGCAGTAGATGGTGATACAGATGAATCTTTCTCTTCCATGTGGAACATTGTGCATAGAAATTAAACTGCCATTGGCAATGGGGGATCGCTAGGGTATTTTAGGGTTTATGTGGTTGAGTAGTTTTGTTTCACAAAGGCAGTTTTGGGGGACTGGGGTTCCATAGATGCCGTTTTGAAGCTTACATCGGCTCCACAGCTCAATTATTTTATCAAACTCTATCATACTTGGTTATTTTAAATCTGTAGGTACTTTCTAATGCCAAAATATTTTTTCTCTTCCTTATAAATTTGTATTGAATCACAATGGAGGAATCATTTTTGACTTCACATAGAATTACCATGTCAAGTTACAAAGATCAAGAAAAAGTTACATCATTCAGATTCAGTATTTTTTTTTCAAACCCCCCTCCCACTGTTGACCTTCTTTGTCCTCCCTTCATTGTTTCCATAAAGAAATTTACCAAACTATACAAGTTGAGTATTCTAAACAAGATAAAGGGCTCTATTTAATATTTTCAAGTTCCTACAATATTTCATCACAAAATGTTGTTTCTTGATAATGACCAACCTAGCCCCTATGCAGAGTCTCCAGACCCCGTCTGCACGCTAATACACATTCAACATGTTACTGTCACTGTTTAAATAAGGAATCCAGTGCTGGGCATATTTCCTTGAATTTATCAAGTTTACCATTTATAGTGCTAGTCAATTTTTCAGTGTTGTGTTTAATCCAATGAATGAGGCGAGTGAAAGGTACAACATCTTTATTTATTTATTTTTTATTGAAGATTTGATCTTTGAAAAAATAAAATAAAATGTTTTAAATCAAAATAACTTTTATTATAGGAAGCTCAAAGGCAAAACAGTGCCACTGATTCTCATATTCAAATGGACACATTGATTGGCTGCCAAGTTGAAGCCTTAGAATTTGATAATAGGAATACATTTTATATTGTTAAATATAGTTAATTAAAATGTATTTAATTTGTTACCAGACAGTAATGAAGCTGAACAGAAATAACTTTTTGTAGTATTAACACATTTTAGTTAATTCATTTCCAAGTTTCCCCAATTGAAAACGTGGCATCTTGCTAGAGGTGATCTTCAAAACTATCAAGGAATCGCTGTCCATTGAATTGTTTTGAAGTCTTTTCCCTCTGTATAAGTTTCTAGTATGACAAAAGAGCATGCCTAAGTTCAGTAGAGTATTTTAGTCTTCAGTGTAATGGTAATATACAGTATTTGTATAATGCCAAGGATTATTATAAGAATGTCTGCCCATCTTAAGCTTGTGCTATGCCTCTTTCTTCCTTTCAGAGAGGGACCTCCCTGGTGTTGCTTTAAATGAACACATGGCTGCTGTGATAACTAATTAGGTATGAAACAAAGTGAGCTTGAGATGGTAGTGAGACCATTAGGAAGTAGCTTTGAACATAGCTTGGCTCTACTTGTCTTTAGTTCATATCTTGACTCCACCACCACCGTAGAGGAGATGTAGTCAATTATTCTTTTACAAAATTTTATTTTACAAATAGATTTATTAAAATTAAGTTGAAGATTTTGTTATGGGTACATACATATATATATGTGTGTATGTGTATATATATATATATATATATATATATATATATATGTGTGTATATATATATATATATATATATATATATATATGTGTGTATATATATATATATATATATATATATATATATACATACACACACACACAGTGGATATAAAAAGTCTACACACCCCTGTTAAAATGTCAGGTTTCTGGGCTGTAAAAAAATGAGACAAAGATAAATCATTTCAGAACTTTTTTCCACCTTTAATGTGACCTATAAACTGTACAACTCAATTGAAAAACAAATTGAAATATTTTAGGTAGAGGGAAGAAAAAATATAAAAATACAATAATATGGTTGCATAAGTATGCACACCTTTAAACTAATACTTTTGTTAAAGCACCTTTTGATTTTATTACAGCACTCAGGCCCTCATTCAATTGCAATTTGCCCACTTGAATACAGTTCTAAATAAGCACATAACATATATTTTTTAAAGAAGTTTTAAGTTAGCAAGCATCTATCCAAAAGCAAGGTTTTCACTAACTAATAACTTCTTTAAAAAAGATATGCTATGTGCTTATTTAGAGCCCTATTCAATTGGCCGAATTGCAATTGAATGAGGCCCTCAGTCTTTTTGGGTATGAGTCTATCAGCATGGCACATTTTGACTTGCCAAGATTTGCCCACTCTTCTTTGCAAAAACACTCCAAATCTGTCAGATTGCGAGGGCATCTCCTGTGCACAGCCCTCTTCAGATCACCCCACAGATTTTCAATCAGATTCAGGTCTGGGCTCTGGCTGGGCCATTCCAAAACTTTAATCTTCTTCTGGTGAAGCCATTCCTTTGTTGATTTGGATGTATGCTGTGGGTCGTGCTGAAAGATGAAGTTCTTCTTCATGTTCAGCTTTCTAGCAGAAGCCTGAAGGTTTTGTGCCAATATTGACTGGTATTTGGAACTGTTCATAATTCTCTCTATCTTTACTAAGGCCCCAGTTCCAGCTGAAGAAAAACAGCCCCAAAGCATGGTGCTGCCACCACCATGCTTCACTGTGGGTATGGTGTTCTTTTGGTGATGTGCAGTGTTGTTTTTGCTCCAAACATATCTTTTGGAATTATGGCCAAAAAAAATCAACCTTGGTTTCATCAGACCATAACACCTTTTCCCACATGCTTTTGGGAGACTTCAGATGTGTTTTTGCAAAATGTAGCCTGGCTTGGATGTTTTTCTTCGTAAGAAAAGGCTTTCGTCTTGCCACTCTACCCCATAGCCCAGACATGTGAAGAATATGGGAGATTGTTGTCACATGTACCACACAGCCAGTACTTGCCAGATATTCCTGCAGCTCCTTTAATGTTGCTGTAGGCCTCTTGGTAGCCTCCCAGACCAGTTTTCTTCTTGTCTTTTTACATCAATTTTGGAGGGAGCTCCAGTTCTTGGTAATGTCACTGTTGTGCCATATTTTCTCCACTTGATGATGACTGTCTTCACTGTGTTCCATGGTATATCTAATGCCTTGGAAATTATTTTGTACCCTGCTCCTGACTGATACCTTTTAACAATGAGATCCCTCTGATGCTTTGGAAGCTCTCTGTGGACCATGGCTTTTGCTGTGGGATGCGACTAAGAAAATTTCAGGAAAGACCAACTAGAGCAGCTGAACTTTATTTGGGGTTAATCAGAGGCACTTTAAATGATGGCAGGTGTATGCTGACTCCTATTTAACACGATTTGGAATGTGATTGCTTAATTCTGAACACAGCTACATCCCCAGTTATAAGAGGGTGTGCAGACTTATGCAACCACATTATTTTTCTTTTTTATTTTTCTTCCCTCCACCTAAAAGATTTCAGTTTGTTTTTCAATTGAGTTGTACAGTTTTTTAGGTCACATTAAAGGTGGAAAAAGTTCTGAAATGATTTATCTTTGTCTCATTTTTTTACAGCACAGAAACCTTTTATTTTATCAGGGTTGTGTAGACTTTAAATATATATATATATATATATATATATATATATATATATATATATATATATATAAATGAATGTAATAATGCCTTGGAGGTACAGAACAAAATAGCCATCAGTCCTTTAACCTGGACACATTTTTCAGCGGGAACTTCCTGCAGTTCCTTTTGGGATTGCCCTCTTTGTCACTGGTCAGATGACTCCACTCCTGGCTGGCTTTCTTCCAGGAGGGACTTTTCGACGGCCTCTGCATCTTTGGGGACCGTTGGCTTTGCCTGTTTAACTGATTTGCTGGACTGCCGCTCGTCCAACAAATTGGTCAATCCGGCAACGGGTTGGAACAGGAGCTGCTGGATTATCAGTGCTGTATTTTCTGTTGCTTCTGTTCTAGTATGGTTGCTAAAAAGTATTTATTTAGCTTGAATGTTTACCTAGCTATTGTACTGCCATAGTGGTCTGTCACACTTATTTATATTTTATCAGAAATTGAGACCACATACTATAATACATGGTTTAATATAATTTGTTATATCACATAGGAAGGGACCTGGGAGGGATGCTTCCAGTTCTAATGCCATCAAACTAGCTTGGCTAAAGTCTCTCAATCTTTTAAATGAGGCTTGAAACCCTAACCTTGCACCGGAGACCTTTTTTCTCACACTTTGTTGATCTAACCCAATGTTTTGGTTGGTACCTATTTTATGTCCCTACCTGATAGCATCCTGACATAAGTTAATTATATATTTAATATGCAGCTCTATTGAATTTTAGTAATACTTGCTGATGTTGTCACAATTTACAAAAATATGCAGAGCACATAAATTTATTAACCGTTTTACCTAAAGGAAGCCAGTTTGATCTAGCCCATTTCCATTAAATTTAGTTTGATCTTGACCATAATCTCCAAGCAGTTTGCTAGGTTCCCAATGAGCTGAATTAAGGTGATTTTGTCTATAAATCTCTTTAGTTATCAAGATATTACAACTCGGACATTGTGATTTGAAATTATTAGTCTTTTGAAGAAGGAAACTAATTCTACACTTTATGTATTTGTGTTTATTCTCAAAAAGTTTTCTACTCCTCAGTGACCTTCTGTAAATGAGTAGTGACTGTAGAATTGTTTTGGTTCAGTACACAATACATGGGGAGGTAACCACACAGTGCCCTTAAATTAGTCAGCCACAAAACACTTGTGCTTGTGCAGTAAAATCGTGACGTTTTGATGGATGAATGTATTTTGTTAGCTAAGGCTTTCATTTCTCTAGAGGAGAGGGATTGGGACTAGTCTTAGAACCCTAAATAGTGAGAATTGTAGATCTCTAGGACAATTTATTTTTAAGCAATATGGAACACAATTTATCATGCATTCAAAATAGCATGTTGTAAACATTTTAAATAAATATAGTTTAAACTTCCTTGGACTGAAAAGGATGTGCAGAAAGTATACTGTAGTGTATATGTCTCCGTAGTAGAAAAGTATGACTCGTTTATTACTGCTCATTGGCTGACAGAGGCAAGCCCCTCAGAGCAGATAAACATCTGAATCAACTTTAGTGGTTTATCTTTTAAAAAAATAAAATAAAACCGTGACAGTAACAAATATTATTATTTTTTTGTAATGCACCAAAGTGGTCTCTGCCCTTTTTTAAAACATTTTGGATACACTGATAAGCAGCACTTGGATTTCTACTGTTCTTCTAGTCTTGGATAAATCCCCCCAAAAAATCCAATGAGCAAAACTCTGTACTTATAACAGGCTTCGATAAATCCGGTTCCCAACTCGCCCCCCCTCCCAAGACTATATTCCCTGTATTCTGGCATGCACGAAATAACAAACAACGATGCATCGGCAGGTCCGATTGAAGAGTACCATTTCTGTTGCTATCCCACCCCTCAAGCCGATCAGTGGAGGAGAGAGGGGGAGTGAAGAGTAACGTACTGCTGCCTCAGTCTGCACTGCTGTGGGGACTGGAAAAGAGCAGGGCTCAAAGCTTATGAGAGGATGAGTAAAAAAAGTTACCAAAGCTTCCAACTGCTGCAGTGGGCGTGGGAGTAGATAGAGACGGATGTAGGAGACCCAGAAGAGTGAGAGGCCGAGGAAATTTCATAAGTAAAACACTACTTATGAAAAAAATCTGCTGCGCATATATTTATGCATTAAGTATACCGTGTCATACTGTTTCATAAATAAGGCATAATGCAGAATATTACCAAAGACCTAGATATAAGTGTTACACCTAATTAAGTTGTTTGACAAATTTGGTGCTAAATATAGTTTTTATATTTGTTTTGAACATTAAGTAAACCATAAAATGTATTCACCATAACCTGGACTAGTATGTGTTCTAGAAAACTATGGTGTTTTTGATACTACTTTCATTTAAAAGAATTTAAAATCTCTTATTTTTGCTCTCCTTTTTTGAAAAGGATGGAAACTTAAAATGTAAAGCTTTCTGCACTTAATAAATGCAGTGTATAAAAGTCCCCCTACAGTCTCTTTTTACCTCCTTATAATAATTATAACTTCCAAAGATCCCTCTCCGTTAAACAAAAGTAAATGAAAGACTGTATTCTTATTCTTCTTACTAATATTCTACAGTCTAAAAATATTTTTGCAAACTATGAATGCCAATTCTCCAAAAGGTCTTATAAAAATATCTATATAAGTATGCTATATGTAAATATTTAGTCTTATTTTAGGTTGGAGAGTGCTGCTAGTAAGACAAAGCAAATCAATATCTCTCTAACAAGGTAAATGTTCTTATGAAAAGTACCCAAATAAGTAACTTTTGTGACTGCAGTTGTGTTTTGTGCTTCACTGGCTATGTGTGTTTGAGACTTACTGACAGTGATTAGTTGCGAGCAAGAAAGAGCTTCCAAGACTTGTATAAAATAGATTTACTTCTAGTGAAGTGTGATAAATGTATCGGTAAATTGCTTACTGGTGGAGAAAGTCCTGTGATAAGATATACTGTTCTTATACCTGATCCAGCTATTCACACCATACATTTTGATTGAGGTGTGTAGATCCAGGGTTTACTATATTCATTATTGGCATCATGCAATACAGCACTAAACAATCCTTCAATCCATTGTCAACTGTAAATTATGCCGTCACACTTTATTTCCACATTTTTCTAACCAATGTCGTTAATGGTTTATCCTTCAGACCATTGGTGATGTGGTGTTGCTATTTATTTCTGCAATTCTTCCACATCAATAAATTGCAAAATACTTTTCACTAGACCTTCCATCTGGAATAAAACTGCGGACATTTTTCTATATTTTCAACACTTATATTCTATAGATAGATACACAGCATCTGAAACATTAAACAAATAATACTGAACTTTGTGTATCTTATTTGTACTTTTTAGAGGAGGTAGTTAAAAGGAAGAGATTGAGATAGCTCCAACTGTGGTCTGGGGACCACCAGAGGTTCCTAATTTTTATTTGATTATGTCCATGGAACAAGAATTACAGAATTAATAAATTGCAAACATACAATGCATATGGCAGAAATTGTACAGTTGAAAACTACTGTTGAACATTACAACAATGAGATCAAGTGGTGGCAAAGACCCTCCGCAACTGTAAGGCGGTTCTAAGAAAAATAAAGTTTGGGAAACAGTAAGATGATGAATATATTGAATGTTTTGACTGTCTAGGTAGTTACTTAATTTAGTGGTGCTAGGAAGTTTAGGTATCCTTCAGAGTTTTCAGAATTTCTGCATAAATTTGACCCAAAATATGATCAGATCTTCATTGTCATATACATAGATTTAAAAAAACACAACAAAACAAATAACACATACAAGGCTACACTTTCCATTCATTTATTGATCAGAAAGATGCAATATTAAATGTCTTTGTTTTCTAACAATTATGTGAACCCATTCTTTCATTAACTGGTGCAACCTCCTCGAGCAGCAATAACTCCAACCATAGGTTTACAATAACTATTGTTCAGTCCTGCATGTCGGGTTGGAGGATTTTTGGTCCATTCCTCCTTACAGAACTGCTTCAACTTTCCTGCATGAACTCCATTCTTCAGGTCCTGCCGCAACACTTCTATTTGATTAATATCTGGATTTTTACTTTGGCCATTACAAAATGTGAAGTTTTTTAGGGTCTTTGCCTTGTAGCAAGACCCACTTTCTGTTGAGCTTCCTTTCAGGGATTCATACCTTCTTTTAACCTTTTCCTGTACAGTATGCTGGTAAAATCCAGAACTTATAATCAAACTGGACTAGTTATTTGGCATCAAAACAGTCCTAAGCCGTGATGCTGCCACCACAGTGTTTCACAGCTTTTATGCTGGAATGCAGTGTTTGGTTTTACTCCAACCATAATATTTCTCATTTAGGCCAAAAAAGTATTTTTTTGACTCCTCATTCCAGATGATATTCTTCAGTAGTCTTCTAGCTCATCGAGTGGTCTTTAGCAAACTAAACAGGCAGCGATGCTCTTCTTGGAGAGTAGTGTCTTCCTCCTTGCTATTCTTATATGCACATTATTCTTGTTCAGTGTTTGCCTGATAGTGAACTCATGAATACCGTCATATCGCCAGTGCAAGAGTCCTGCAGATCCTTAGAGATTACGGAGTGACATTTATTGGACTATCACTTTCGGGGAAGAGTAACAATCTTATCAAATTTATAACATGGTGAAGCAGAAAGTATTTAGAAATAATTTTGTAACCTTTTTCAACTTGATTGAACATCAAACTATTTTTCAGAGGTCCTCAGAAATCTCTGTTGGTCGAGGCATGGCTTAAGTTCCCAAACCTGTTTGAACACCAGATTCTCCCTTAATTTAACTTATATTTCTAGAGGTTTGCATACTTTTTCCAAAAAAACATTTAATGTTGGATCCTCTTTATTCACCTAGGCATACCCCACTGATTTCCCACCTGCATTCCCCTCCAAGACTAATGCAACTACTTCTACAAAGGCTGAACCCGTGACATAAGGCCTCATACCATCCAGCTAAGCAGAGGTATCAGAGGTTCATTAAGCCATGAAGACTCTTTCATATATTATCTGTAATGTGTACCAGATGTGTGTGTGTGTGTATAATATATATATATATATATATATAATTAGTTTGTTTTTATTGTCCCTGTTTTTTCCCAATATATGCTAATGCTAATTACAGTCTGCTTGTCTGTCCGTGGCTAATGTGTGGCTCAATATGCTAATGCACTGCTCAGGGTACTTCATAAGGGTGGGTGAGGGGTCTGACTGCCAGATAACATTGGGGTCTTTATTTTGGTCACTACAGAGACAGGCAAGCAGACTGTAATCATAATTAGCATATCAAAGCAGCTTATTAATACAGGAGCAGCAAAATCTATTCTAAATATTTCAGAAATTATTTACTATAGTACAATGTATAGACAGTTTTTAATGCTCTTTAAAATTAAATCTGCTTCCTTTTGGGGTGGCGAAGTCACTTTAACCCCTGTATAGTGCTGTACAAGATGTGGGTGCGTTACAAATAAGGATTAATAAAAAGCAATATAGTCATCATTTTGGTTCCCGATCTATTTTTATGACTTATACAATGATCTGATCACATTTTAGGTTAACTTCTACATACATTTTCCATTGTAGCACATATATATATATATATATATATATATATATATATATATATATATATATATAAATTGCAAATATATAAGATATTGAAATGGTAATTGAGATATGGTGTAAATTGTTTGTGGGAACGTGGCTTTTATTTTCACTTTGTCTAAGTTGAGCTATTCTATTTCTGACCTGAAAAAATAGAGATTGTCGAGGATTTGTATAGTTGTGGCATTCACATTGTGTCGTCAGTTTTTTTTTTAGTTTTGCTAATTATTCAATGCTTCAGCTAGCAATGCAGTGTTTCCCCAGAATTTTTTACCAGTCGGATGACATTAAGGATTAGGTACAGGTGGCTATATAGTTATACAATGTGTGTCATTTTGCTTCTTGGCACATAGAATTAGGTAGATGGGGTGCCTTGCTAAATCAGGTTGGGGAGAACACTTTTACTCCTTTTTGCAAAAAAACTTGAACCTCCTTCAAATTGTTAGAGGATTTCCTCTTCACAGCCCTCTTTTTTTTTTTAGATTGTTTCACTGTTTTCTGTAGGCTTGAGATCTGGACTCTGACAGGGTCATTCTAAGACTTGGATCTTCTTTTTCTGAAACCATTCCTAGATGGGTGCTTTGGGTTATGTTGGAATGTGAAATTCCTCTTCATCTTGAATGTATTATTTCCTAAATCGGTCTGGGGGTGAACAGTGACTGAATGTCAGACTAAATTATTTTTCCATAAATCTACAAATGGCAGTCACATTGTTTTCAGTAAATCCTGAGATTCATCTTTACAACTTTCTACCAGTAATGTAAACTTTTTATGCGTATTTGTTGCATTGACATTTCAGAGTTTTTTTGACAATATGTCATGGCAATCTAGAAGGGGTATTGATTTACTTGCTTGGTTTCAATTGAGTTTCCTTTCAGGCTAATCGTGTGAACATTATATAAAAATGAGATACATTGGTGGATTATCTTTTCATACAAATGTTTGTAAATGTTTAAATTTAATCTTTCTGATTATAATTCTTTTTTGTAAAAACAAGTTATGTCATAGGTGTTGCTATCTGGTGAAGCTTTTTATATAGAAAATAGACTTACTTGTGGAGTGGGCTGTTGTGTGAGTTAGAATGAATGTATTGTCTAAACTCATTGGTCTGATTGAATTTAGAAATGAGCAAGTTTGTTTGTTTAGTGTCATTCAGTCGTGTCCCACTCTCCATGACCTCATGGACCGTAACACACAATGCTGATCCACTTGGTATTCATGGCAGCGATACTGGAGTGGATTGCCAGTTTTCTTCTCCAGTGGGCCCCAGCATACACCTCCTGGTATTCGTAGGTGGTCTCTCAAGTACTGATGAGGCCCAACCCTGCATGGTCTAAAGGGTGGTGTGTCCTCTTGGTTCCCTGACTGGAATCAAACCCAGGTTGCAGAGGTGGAGGTGTTGAATCCTAACCACTGGACCACCAGGCAACCCAACAAATGCTATATATTTTTCATTAAATAGCATTGCCGCTCACTGTGACGATCCGAGTGGTAGGGGCCATAAAAGCCCAGAGCCACCAGAGGACCGTTGAGTTATTTGAAATCTCGGCACCAGCACCCTGATATCTGGCTTCTGTACCAGTCAGGATCTCTCCATTGGCAATCGGCACTTCCAGGAGTCCCAGTAACTTCCCTGTGGTAGTGACCAGGGCAAGTTACTTGCAGGGTAAAGATAGGATCAGTATCGCAGCCACCAGGAGCAAAATGGGTGACAAACAATTTTCTATATGCCTCAGCAGTAAACTGCCTTTATTCACTTCCAAAATACAACTAATTACAGACAAAAACAGAACCAATGCTACAACCAACATTTCTTCCTCCCCCTCTGACCTAATTGATCTGGTATATATCGGTTGTCATTAGAGGGGGAGTTTTTCCTTTGCTCTATTTACAATTTCGGAGGGCAATAAAATTAGATTCAAGCTTTATGGCTATTTCTTTGATCATGCCTGAGGAACTTATGGGGGTAGGGAACATCATTGCAGTAACTATATACACACATTACATACATGACATTCACTTTACTCACACATTTAATTATTTTAAACATGACACAGAACATAGTAATATTACATGGGTAATTCCATACAGTATACAGGATGAAGCAGGGGCAATATAATTTCTCTATTTTCCAATAGGGAAGTCTGTTCTTTATGGTAGCTCACTGGCCCAAATTCCAGGACCTGAAAAGGGGTCTGTGGCACTCGCAATACATATCAAGCCTATAGGTTTCTTATATAGGACCTATAGAAACTTTAATGGTACCCAATCAAATACATTGTTATGAAATACATTGGTTTGTGAACCAGACCAGCCAACTCACGTTTTTGGAGAAATTTTGTTCTCTTTAAAACTTAGTATTGAGTACAAAAGTACAGGTCACTTTCACCATTACCCTGAAAAGATTATTTAGCCTGCCAGTCTGAGCCCTCCAAAAATGCCAGGTAACTACAGAAATGCCCAGTAATACTTATTTACGGAAGCGGGAATGCTATTTTATCCACTTTTTTACCCTCAATGGACAAATTGCATTGAACCCTGATTCATACTTGTCTATGAAATGTTCATGTCAAATAAACCAATGGATTTGCCTGATGTTTTAACACTGCAACAGTTCCATAGATTTTTTTTTTCTGTATGTATTTGTCTGTAAAATATATGAAGACATTTATGTTTTTATTCACTCCTTTTTTTTAATTTTTTTCAGCTGTCTGATAATGTAATCAGCCGAATGAGAGAACCCTCTCCCCCTGTTTCGAGACCGCAGCCTGTACCTCCACAACCAAAATACGCACCAAAAGAGACCATCTCAAGTGACTATGCTGGTATGCTCTTATATATTGAATGTGGGCGTCTAATGTACTTAATCATTGTTAGAAACAACGTGTTCCAAATAGATTTGGTTAAATTATGTATTTAATTGTTAACTTAAATGACAACTGGTGTGCTTATACAATAGGGTTTCATTTGTTTATTTAGTTACTCCGGAGCAAATAAAATAAATATTAGAAGAAAGAAAAAACATTTTAGCTCTTAAAAATTGAATGGGAAGTTTAGCGTTTTGGAATTTAGCAGGTTGGCATTTCTTCACTCTCTATTTATCTGTTGTCCTTACAACAGTCACTACTTATCTGTAGTTGCTTTGCAGCCAAACCTTCACCAGTCAGAAAATACATTCAGGACAGTCATCTTTGCAGATTTTCTTTTAGCTCCTGGGCAAGAACGGGATAGAGAAAAGCTTATCTGCTGGAAGCTACAATACAAAGCTCAAATATCCACTATAAAATCTGTTTTCTTAAAATGTTTTTTTTTATTGTGAATTTGTTATTAAATTAAACTTTTTTATTTATTTTGTTAACTTCTGTACTAGACTTTTTAAAGTTCTGCTAAAGTCACAATTTACTATTATTCTTTTAAAACAATACAAAAGTTTTTATTTTATTTTAAATGATGTTACAAATCTGTAGACAGACTAGATGTCTAAGATGGGAACCTCATTAATACTATTAATTTTTTCATTTATTTGTAATGCACAACATATTCTGTATCACTAATATGAATACAATCGAATTCATATAGATATAAGATTTTTTCTAAAAATGCTTATAGTTTCCTGTCTTGAATAACTGCTGTCACGAACCCCTTTTTCCTGGCCTGGGTATTGGCCCATTGAGCTAATTAAAGCACAGACTTCTTGGCTCCAGCCACTGGATTATCTGCATAAACACCTCCTTTGTCTTTGTAAATCTGCTTTTGTCCTATTCTTTGCCAGATTAAGTTAAGCACGTCTGATATGTGCTAGAGACAGCAGGATGTGTATTGGAGGTTAATCCCTTTGCTCTCAGGAAGCTACTGTTCGACCCCATGTGGAGTTTAACTCTTGTGATTGTCTGCCACTCCCTCTCATTGTTACAATGTGTACACCCCATCTGTATCTGTCCCCTATAAATACTTCTGTAATTTCAAAAATAAATCTGTTCACTTAGAACATACAATTTATATATATCTCCCTTATTTTGTTCCTGGTGCCTGCAATACTGAACCTATCTCCACCCTACAAGTAACCTGTCCTGGTCATTACCACAGGAAGGTTAGTGGGACTCCAGCACTGATTAGTGATGTAGAGACTAACTGATACAGAAGACAGATATCAGGGTGCTGGTGCCGAGATTTCAAAGAACCCAACTGTACTTGTGGGTATTTAACCTGTAGTCTATAGCAGGTGGCTCTGGACTTGTACAGCCCCTACTCTCGGATAGTCACAGCTGCTATTGTTGAGATTTTGTTGCATTCACGCATGTGAAGTTTTTTCCAAACTACAGGGTCACTGATGAGAGATATAAGCTCATTTTCGTGCTTGTACAATAGGGTTTTATTTATTTCGTAACTGATAACCAATAAGAATCTGAAGAAAATAAATTCATTGCAAACTTGCATTTGCATTATCAGGGACTAGCTGAGCTGCTTTCTTCCACCCTCTGTTAGTTGTCCAGGAGGCGGCAGAAGAGTCTGTCCCCAGACTGAGTTTTATGGCAGTGGGTGCCACATCTTGTTGCGAAGCTCACGTGTCTTCTGCTACTTCAATTTTTCCAGCTCTGCAATATCCTTAGAAAGTGGTGCAGGTTTCTTTGCTGTGATGCATATTGTGGAGACAGACATGATCTCTCTACAAAACTATTCATTTTGGATTTTGAGGCGATGAAAGAACAGTAACAAAGCTGACGTGTTGGTGACCCTAAGTGTGGAGCTCCACGTTCCCCATGGGTTTGATATGACCTCAGCCAGCTCTATGGACAGAGTTGTAGAGTATTCTGAAAGGAAATGTTACATTGGGTAAAATCAAATCCATTCCTTTTAACTACTGTCCATGAACCAAATAAAAATCATTATGTTTTTCTTCCTCAGGATAGACAGTATTATTTTAAATTGTTACAGCTATAGTAAATCTCCCAAAACTTTGAAAATTTGAAGAAATAAAAAAAAGGCACAATATGAAAGTATAGTATAATCCTAGTAATGTACCATGTCTTGTTACATTTCAGTGTAATTACTTATATCTTTTAGTAACTTTTCTTCTCTGCAGTAGGTATCCATGTTTGACCATTTTCTTCCCCTCACTCTGCACACAGTCACTGGCCCTGTGCTATTGTTCATTGACATGTCCTTATCCTAAAGTAACCATTGCTGATTATGTCTTTGTATATTAGTCACTGTGCTATTTCTGGCTAGTATACTCCCCTAAAATAGATAATGCAAGCATATAGAGGCCGTGCACTGAGGATGGGGCTGGAGTCACAACATGAATGCCTACAATATCCCTGGGAAATTATAAAAAAATGTAAATAATTATATTGAAATGTAACCAAATTATATTCAAAGGCTATTATTAAAATGATAATTTAGTGTGATTATTCTAGGTTGCCTGCATGAAAGTGTCACTTCAAAGCTAATACAATTTATTTTCTTCTCAAATGGGTCACATTATGTTCATTTTTGACATATTTGCTTTTGTATGACAAATTAAATGTTTATTATTATTTGTGTATGGATAACAATATATGGAGTTTTTAATTTTTTTTTCTTTTCTTTTTTAATACATACATGTCATACAAAAAAATAAATACATTGATAGATAGTTAATACATAAATACAAACACACCTAATCATACGTCTTTGTGGGAGCATTATCGATCCATTCCGTAACTTAGTGGAGGATACTTATTTACTGCATCATAAATACAATTAAACTCGACCGACTCTTGAATCCAGTAGATCCGTTAGTGAGGGAGAAGAGCATAGAGCATACTATATTCCCTGGCCAGACTACTCCCCATCCTAACGGCCCGACCTCACCTAATGGTTCTACGTAAGTTTTTCCATTAAACCTGAAGAATTTTACCCTTTTTTTTTTTTTTTTTCCTTTTTTTAGGACTATACACGATGATGTTAATAGGTACGATATGGGATCATCTTACATGAATAGAAATACGCTTTAAAATGAATATAAAGACCCCATGTAACTGTCCCATTTCAGCCAGCTAGTATGACGTACATAGCTCTCCGATGAGATGGAATTTCTAATAGTCATCAACTCTCTATTTATATTAATGAGGTTACACAATTTGCTAATTGTTGGGATCGTAAATTGCTTCCAATATTTTACAATGAGGTACTTAGCCACCAATAAGATGTGGCATGTCAAATATCTCTCTATGGGAGGCAATTTCTCTAAATTCATGTGAAGGATGGCTACTTGAGGAGACCATATAATTTGTTTGTCCAGCAACTTAGAGATCAATGTCTAGCCACCACTTCTGCATTTTATTGCATTCCCACCAGATATGGTAATCGGTCCCTCGTGAGCATAATTTCCAGCAGCGATCTGACCCCTCTAAGTTGATTTTCCCCATTTTTACTTGTGTTAAATGCCATCTATGAATAATTTTTGAAATACAACTCTGTGTATGTTATATTAACAGAGGATTTTTTGTGGTTTTTAGAATTTCCCTCCAACTTATTTCTTCTAAACTAATTCCAAGATCCAATTCCCACCCTTTAACCCCTGGGCTTTTAATGAAGGGGGTGGAGTCATCGATAATTCTACTACACTTAGAGATAATATGTGACAGTTCTCCTTTTACAATGACTTCTTCTATTTTTGTTGGAATATTCATCCCTGATAATTTATAACCTCTCTCCAACAAATTTTGCTTAAGACTTTCGTAGTTTAGCCAATTAAGTTTTTTTGGCTCCAATTTCTGCTGTAGCTCATGAATAGTAAGGAAATTACCTTTATTATATAATTGAGAAATACTCCTTAAGCCCTGGTCAGTTAACATTTGTATTATAGGACATTGCACCTTCGGTTTTAAGAATTCTAAGGGGGCTGCAATTGAGGGTATATTTGATAGTTGCATCTTCCTTCTAAAATTATACCAGAGTTTTATGATAGCATTTAAACATTTTTCGGAGATTACTAGACATAGTTTTATTATATGTAGGTAACCAGATCAAGATTTGGATAGGATAGTCCTTCACTAGGACTTCTTCCAGCATTAACCATCTTGGCTTATCTTTGGTAATGTTCCAACATATAAGTTGGGCAATAATTATCTTAAAGTGGATTTCTTTTAAACATGGTGCATTTAGACCTCCATTAATTAGAATGGAGTTTAATTTTATTATTAATATTATTATTATCCTTTATTTGTCTCGCACAAACATTCTGTAGCGATATACAGGAGTTAAGTACAAGGCTAAAACAATATTAACACATTGCAAAAGAATAGAGGGGCTCTGTCTTTTAGCTTAAAATCTAACATATACAGAGCTTGTTCCCAGAGCACTGACACAAGATGGAAAACTCACAAACTTACAGTGCAAGGTATGGTACAAGATTGCGATGTGTAAGGCAATAGGCTGGTGCAAGCTGAGGTGTCTGTGTGTTGCACTGTAGATTTTGGGTGTGAGTAATATTGTGTAGAGAGAGCAGTTGTGCATATTAAGGCTGAAGGTGATGAGCTTCTTTATACAGATGAATTTGTAGGTATTTCTTGAAGGTTTTGAGGCTGGAAGATAGTCTAGTGGAGTGAGGCAATGAGGGACAGCACAGGAAAAGTCCTGAAGGAGGAGTGAGAGGAGGTGATAAGAGCGGAGGAGCAAAGAAGGTCATTAGCAGAGCTAAGATGACGGTTGGGGGAGTATTTTGCGACCATGGCAGATATATAAGGGGGTGCACTGTTGTTGAGGGCTTTATAAACACAACTTGTGTATGCCTATAGGAATTGCTGTGTTAAAATGTATAAGAATCCCCCATTGCCAGTAAACCAATAACATCATAATTTTTGGCCTGAAAATGTTCTTATTGCAAAATGGTGAAACCATTCAGGTGCATTTTGAGTTTTGAAGAGTGTTATTACAGATCGCAACTTGAAAATAGAAAGAGACCTTCAATTTGATCTGAGACTCATTAGAGCTTTATTTTTCTGCTCATGGAAATGCCATAGTCTGCCTTCTTAGAAGAGCCTCTTACTCTCTCCATGTGATATGTCTCTTGCAGCTTTAAGGACCTTTGAGCTTCTATTAGGTATTTTCCAAACGTCTCTTTGTTATGGGGAAGTATTTACTTATTGTTTGATACCTGCAGCTGCTGAGTCCTCTATGAACCCTCACATCAGGCATGCACTTTAATGCTTTTTGTTGCTTTTTATTCCCCATATGTTCTTCTGTTAGTTACACAGAAGGCAAGCACTCAAAAAATACAAGAGGCATCTGTACTTTGGATGCTGAATGTGTAATTATTTTGATCTCCTTCTGCACTGCTTTATTCATAGCATTTATGAAAATGTGCCCTTTGCATTTTTGGCCGCATTTATGGCTTATTGACATGCTTTATATATTTTCTCACTTTTCCCTTTTTTAAATGTGCATGTTTTATTCTCCGCTATAAATAAGCGAATTGGGTTTTATTTTTGAGTAAATAAACCAAAAGAGAAGTCCGTTTATAAGCTTAGAACTAGACAGCCTGCGAAAACTGGTTTTAAATTCCACCACTAACTCCCTATTTAGAGCATTTTATATCTGCTAAGCTGAACCGTGGACTTGTTAAACGGGATGGGTGGAGCTTGAAGTTGATAACCTGACTTTATCAGGTTATAAGTCTAAATGCTTCCTTCACTTCCAATATAATGGGGATCCCATCTTGGCTTTTTGGGTAATCATAGGTCATATCCCCTATAGTTAGATGTGAAATGGCAGAATGTTCATGGTAAAGCAAATGTGTAATACTGGCTTTTTTGGTGCCTGCAAACCAATAAAGTTAAACAGCTGGCATGACAGTAGTCCTTCTCCCTCATGTAAATATAATAGAATATACTTCTCATGCTCAAAGACATTTTATAATTAATATATCCTATCCCAATGTGTCCTAAAATCCAAAGCCAACTGGTTTCAATGTTTTCCAAAAAGCTTCATGCTTTGTTTGTATGGTGCCCCTTTGCTGTGAGGTCAGAGTCATCACTTTTATGATAAGTGCATTAAGGTGATGGTTTTATAGGGTCAATCTGGAGTTGGTCACAGTGGGGAGGAATATATCAATTCATAAAAGGAAATCAAAAATGCAAAATAAATGTAAAATCAAATATGAAACCTGGTGGGGGGAGTATACCGGGAAAAGTACTTGATCTATAGCAGACTGGGAGGAAAACTCTGGCACCCTCCAAAAGACAGGTAGTACTCTGCTCAGATACGGGTGCCGCCAGTGCACGAAACATGTGGAACCTCTTAATGTTAAGACAATACATAGAAACTCTCCTGACATACTTCAACTGTGCTCTGAGGCCATGCTTTATTGTCACCAGCGGCAGGAACTACGGCAGGTGCAACGCACCACGGCCGACAACATGGTAGGAGTTCTCTGCTATTGCCAATAGAGGATGAATTTAAATTTATTAGACGAGAATGGCAGATAAATACTTTATAGAAAGATGATCTGATCACCATAGTGGTGCTCTGACCATCACATATTATAATTGTCGAACTATGAGACGTCGTCACGCTTTGCGTGGTGCGAGCCTTGTGTAGAGAGCCATTAAGGCACTAAAATTCGCGAGGCGAGCAGTGGAGGCAATGAAACATGCAGAACTTAGCCAGAAAGGAGCGCCAAAGGCGCTCCTTCGAGCCAATCACACATTGAAACACGCAGGACTTAGCCTCCAAACACTTAGGAAACACAGGATCGCCTTGGGCTGCAAGCAGTTGACAAACGCGGGACTTAGAAAAAAAAAAAAACGAGATGCGGGACTTAGGAAAAATACAAAGTGAACGACCGAACTGCGCAATGCGAAAAACACGAAAAACACACAAAATACAAACAAAAAAAATACAACAAAAACATCGCACACAGCACGGGGAACAGCCAGGACGTCTGGAAGTGAGGTGGAACGCAAAGTCAATTTTCGGCACTCTAAAATCAGCTAAGCGAGGGGAAAAAAATATCGGCCGAACAATATGAAAACGAGGCTACAGGACCCTGGTCCGTAAAACACTGCCAACCGCGTACCACTTTCACCCAGGAACGTACGAGGTACAAAATACAATATTACGATGACGGCAAATGCTCGCAAACAGAGTAGCACAATTTTACAACCCGAACTTACCACTAACAACATTGCGCACGCAGCCTATTTCTAATGCACAGTTGGGACATAACACTATACCCTTAGGCCAGCGATAGTCAAACTGGACATTATATGCTGCAGAACAATAAAAATACATTGTTACCTCTTCAGGCTATTGATTGTTACATATATTAATTAGGAAAAGGTAAACTATATTAATGTATTATTAAATTCATTCATTAATTAGTATTTAAAAACATATATAGAGGAGCCAAAGGACACTCGAGGAGTGGCCCGCAATTAGTGCCAAAGGCCCTTAGAGTATAAAAAGCTTAATATTGTGTGCCATTTCGCATTTCCATGGCTTAAAATGTTATTGACCGTAATTTTTTGACGGGCAAGTCGCTAGTCTATATATAATTTTGCCCCCTACAGGGTGGATAAGAAAGTTGCAAGGGTGACCCAAATTATATTGCAGTGGGTCCTCCATTCTCTAGCTCCACACTAATTAGTCACATTTTAAATGTTGTAATCATTCAGCGAAGCACAAAGCGTCTTCATATCCGCACATGAAAGTTTACGTGCTACTGTGCATTCTTATGATTAATCAAAATACCTCTTGCTTTTGACACAGATTCTTAACTGCAGTGATGTTTATTGCTTGATGTATATTACAGAATCCGAGACGGCTTGTTTGTTCTTTGTACATCACGTGTTCCACAAACATTGTGTATATTGGAAATGGTTTCCTAAATTCAATAACATCTGTGCTATAAAGTTGATAGTGTATAATTAAAGGACCACTGCTCAATTGAAAAATATATGTTTGAAAACTTTGAGTTTAAGAGCATAATTAAACTGTAAAAAATAGTTTTTCATAATTTGATGCCTGGAGGAATTTCATGGGCTTCTTAGAGCTATGGTTGCATCCTTTGATGCAAGGTTTCTGCATCTGATCCATTGAAGGAGTGGCATGTACATTTTTAATCTAATCTATTATCAAACAAAAATGGGATATTTTCCTGTTATGGTGTCAGGACAGGTCCGCTGCTGCAGTGCGGCCTCCAACCGCTAGATGGTGCTGCCTATGTGTCGCAGCGCTGTCGATATGTCAGAGAAGTTCTAAGCTTATAATGTTAGCCTAACCCCAACCCTAACACTTTACCTAAGCTTTGACCCTATGATATTGCACTGGAATATCGACAGCGCCATCTAGCGGATACTCACCGCCACTGCTCCTGCCTTGTGCTGCGCTACCATAAAAGGATTGGACCCAAAAATGGAATAACCCGGGAAACTTGGATATGCCTTTACGTTCATAACTATAATAGTAAATTACTTAAATAATTCCTGAAAGGCTCAGAAAACTGCATTCAGATAACATCCCTATTCCGTACTCGTGAGACTGCCACTGTATATAGCCACTTGATAATTGAACTAAGAGAGACGCACTAATTTAACCCTCGCCCTGAAGCTGCAGGTAGATTAGCAGTCCGACATGGAATTCCCCATGATATAAATACTATTTTCATAAAAAATGCTTTTATGCTCATGATTTACATAATCATGCTATTTTATTAGTTTATTGCATACAATATATATAATAATATTTGTTATATTTTAATATGAAGTAGTTATAAGCCGGCCGTAGGTGAACTACATATATATTTTAATAAATGTAAGAGGAACATCTAACTCCACCCAATGTACTGTAAGCTTAAACATAATTATTCTTTTTGGGTAAACCACATAAATTTTATTATATATGCAACAGTTGATTTAATAATCTTTCTACTGCTACCTAAAATATAATTTAAGTCTGCATTAACATAGTGACACACTAAATATATCTTCTTAATAATCTTGTCCAAACCTAATTAATGAACTTATTTACAATGTGCTAAAATATTACATGCTTACAAAGTTATGACAACTGTAATGAATATTTGTATTTTACATTTGTTGTTTTATCAAATACAGTTTTTGTACTTTGATCTTTCTGTTAATATATGTATAAAAACATATGTATTTACTGTATTTATTTAGTTTGTATTGCCTTAAAACTTTCTACAAATTACTTTTACAAAAACCCTCTGTGTACAGCTCTGCGTAAAGACTGTATATTGTTTTTTTATTACTTTTCTATAATTGCATGTCATTTTTGGGCTGAAGTAGCCATTTGAACTGATTCTTGAGATATACAGCCTTTCTTCTGGGTAACACATTATATTAATTGGTGACACAGTTTGTTTTTATGGTGGTCAGAAATTATTTATCCCATGCAATTAGGTCAAGGCAAGACCAAACCCGAGAGCCACTTTTCTTAAAATACTACTTTTTGGTTCCTTTTTTATATTCTACACTAGCGACTTGCCCATCCAAAAATGACGGCAATAAAATTGTAAGGCAGCAAATGCTGTTTGCCTCACAATGTGAGGATTTTACATCTTTACGCACCTTCGGCGCACATTGCGACCCTTTCCCCCCGCCATCTGTACGGGCCGCTCATTGCAGGGTTCATTAACCTCCAAGTTTTGTGCTTGGGAATGCCATGCGTCTCTTTCCAGCATCTCCCCCCCCCCCCCCCCCCCATGCCTTTCCTGTGTGTTTCTCTTCTGTGTGTCTGCTGACTGTTTATGTGGGGTGCTGACTGCCATTTGTTTTATTTTCTAAGTCCCGCTTGCCTGGCTTTGCTCAGCCTCGTTTTCATCCAGTTTCAGAATTATTTACGTTTTTCGTCTGCCATCTTTTTCTTGCTTAGCCGATTAAGCCGACACGTCAACTAAGGCTCAATATTTATTGCAACCTCAATCCCAGGCTTCCTGGCTTTCCCTCTGTGTTGTGTATGTGTTTTTTTTCTTTCTTGTTTTGTTAAATTCATATTTTTCCATGGTCGAATTTTTTCCCCCCAAGCTCGCATGTGTGACAATGAGCGCCTTCGTGAGGCGAGCAGGGCAATGCGCGCCTTTGCCGCTCATTGCCTAAGTCCTATAAGCTCGGAAGGCTTCAATGCCTCAACGGCTCATCTCGCTTTTCAAGCGTGACGACAAATCACAGATTGACAATTATAATACGTGATATATCGATATACATACACCATATTCTGCCTATATGACTCCTAAGAAGATTTTGGTTTACTCTATAGTCTGGCTGTCTCATAAATGTTGTGTAATTTTGTCAATTCCAAGGTGGCCCAGTGGTTAGGATTCAGTGCATTCACTGCTGCAACCTGGGTTTGATTCCAGTCAGGAAAGCAAGAGGTCACACTACTCTGAAGCAGAGTCGGGTTGGGCCTGGTCAGTATTTGGATGGGAGACCACCTAGGAATACCAGGAGCTGTATGCTGTGGCCCACTGGAGAAGGAACTGGTAACCCACTCCAGTATCTTTCCATGAAAACCAAGTGGATCAGCATTACCAGGGACATAAAAATGTCCTGGTATGTTACGGTCCATGCGGTAACTGAGATTTGGAAACTACAGAATGACACCAAAAATAAAACTTACATTGCCATTTGTTGTTCAGTCGGGTCTGACTCTGTGACCCTGTGGATTGCAGCATGCCAGGTACATCTGTCAGCCACTGCCCATCTGAGCATCCTTAAGCTCATGTTCATTGCTTCAATTACCTTGTCTATCCATCTCCTCTTCCTTGTGTGCCTTCAATCTTTTCTATCATCAGAGTCTTCTCTAGGGAATCCTGTCTTCTCATCATATGGACAAAATATTTGAGCTTCAGCCTCATGATCAAACCTTCCAGTGACTAGTTTAGCTTAATTTTCTGTAGTATTGATTGTCTGGATCTTCTTGCAGTCCAAGGGACTATAAGCAGTTTTCTCAAACGCCACAAACCAAAGGTGTTAATTCTCCGGTGCTCAGCCATCTTTATGGTCCAGCTCTCACATCCTTATGTTACTACTGGGAATACCAGGGTTCTAAGTAGGCAGACCTTTGTTGATCATGTAATATCTTTACTTTTTAGTAGCTTGTCCAGACTTGCCATAGCTGTCATCCCCAGAAGCAAATGTCTTAATTTCATGACTACAGTCACCATCTGCAGAGATCTTGGATCCCAGGAAAATAAAATCTGTCACTGCCTCCACTTCTTCCCTGTCTAGTTGCCAGGAAGTGATCTTGGCCATCTTTTGCGCTCTCTTCTTTTACCCTCTTCAGTAAGTCCTTTAGTTCCTACTCACTTTCAGCCATCAGAGTAGTATCACCGGTGTACTGATTTTAATACATAATACTGATTTTACACTTTGTGGCACCCAGATATAAATATAATGTACATTGTATTGTCCGTTTATTTTTTTAGTTTTTTTTTATGATCTTTTGAGTAAAAACTAATACTACTCCCCCGCCGCCCCCCCCCCCCAAAAAAAAAAACCCTGACAAGTCTACTTTTCAATGACTATAAATTAAAACCATTCTATCACAATCTAGTTTTGCACAGTTCCCCGGTTTGATTTCTGGTATTCACTAGTAACATGTTGAGAGCTATTCTTTGTGAGAGCAGATTTGCTCTTCTGTTCTGTCCTGTGAATGAAGCATGGAGTGGCAGGTGTCTGATTGCCATTGCCAGCAGCTCCTTTATAATACCAAGATGATGAACTCAAGACTTGTGCAACGAGCATCTGTGCCCTTTACTAATAAAGAGGCTGCAATTGCCTCTCATGAGCTTTAATGGGGGCTGCTTGATCAGGTTCATATGTAACTTTAAGGATCATAGTCTTTTAAAGTAAATGGGATTATATGCTCTTTGGACAGCATCTACTTGCTAGCATTATTTATTTTAAAGGTATATGGAAGTTTCCTGGATTATGATGCATCTGATAGAGTTGAATCTGCAGTGTATGAAAAAAAAATTTTTGCTTGAAAAAATACCAAAATAAATTTTAATAAACTTACCCTAAAGGTTGCACTATTTCTTCAGTTTTCAGGCAGTTGAATTTTAGATGGAACGCCCCTGAAAATCCAAGCTAAGTTAGCATAAAATTTGTTGTGGCCATTCAGAGGCAGGTAGTTAATGGACCAACTTTTTAGATGGTCTTTTAAATAACTAAGAAAATAAAATGGAAGATTACACTGCAGCATAAATGTATGTAAAAGGTCATACTATAGAGAAAATGCTTTTAGAATTAAAAAAATAATACTGCTTCTATTTTCAAGTTGTTCAAGAAATTATATTTTATTTTTGAATAAAGTGGTTAAATGAACAGAACTAGGAGGAGGGCAAGAATTACTGGTGTGGGTTGCCAGTTCCTTCTCCAAATTTGTCAGAATTCTCTGCTATGAAGTGCCCATCTTGGGTGACCCCCACAGGGTATAGCTCACTGCTTAGAGTGCCGTGGACTGCAAAAAGATCCAATCAATCGATACTACAGGAAACAAATCCAAATTGTTCACTGGATCATGAGGCTGAAGCTCAAATATTTTGTCCATATCATGAGAAGACAGGATTCCCTCTGATGCTTGGAAATAATGAAGGCACCTGAAGAAGGGGATGGTGGAGATCGATAGATGAGATTACTGAAGTAATGAACACGAGCTTGAGGGAGCTCAGAGGGGCAGTGACTGACAGATGTGCTTGGCGAATGGTGTTCCATAGGGTGATGGGGATTTTTTTTTTATGATTCAAGCCTTGCGGGCTTGAAAAAAGTTACAGCTTTAACCACCACCAAGCCCACAAATCTTTCCAATGATGTGAGAGGGGGCCAAAGAGACACAGGGGAGGGACGGGGGGAGAACGGCGAAGCAAAAGGCGTTCAAGTTGCTAGTTACTTATAAGCCTTAGCAACTTTCAGGTACAAATATAAGAAGTTTTTGTTCTTTTTATTTGTTTACTTTACTTTACTTGTTGGTATATTGACAATTCTCCGCTTTTACATCTGTGATAGCAGCTTTCAAATTGAAATGCTATTAACAGTAGTGTAACTTCTCATGATCAGAGAAGTGCTTTTCTTGTGAATTTGTTTTTTCTTTTTTTTTTTTTTCTACCACCAGCTTAAAAGAATATGGAACAATTTTTTTTTTGTGCAGTTAAAAGAACATGTTTCAAATATGTCGAAAGTTTTTTGTGTATAAAAATATAAAGCAAAACCTCTTGGAATTTCATTAAAGCTAAAAGGAAATACAGAAAGCATACTCCTAATATACATACATACATACATACATACCCTCACTCTCTAGATGGATAGATAGATCCAGTGCCTTGCAAAAGTATTCACACCCCCCCCTTGACTTTTTACCAATTTTGTTACATTACAGCCTTAAGTTCAATGTTTTGTTAATCTGAATTTTATGTGATGGATCAGAACACAATAGTCTAAGTTGGTGAAGTGAAATGAGAAAAATATATACATAAAACTATTTTTTAGAAATAGAAAACAGAAAATCGGCATGTGCATATGTATTCACCCCCTTTGTTATGAAGCCCATAAAAATCTCTGGTGCAACAAATTACCTTCAGAACTCACATAATTAGTGAAATGATGTCCACCTGTGTGAGATCTAAGTGTCACATGATCTGTCATTACATAAACACACCTTTTTTGTAAGGCCCCAGAGGCTGCAACATCTAAGCAAGAGGCACCACTAACCAAACACTGCCATGAAGACCAAGGAACTCTCCAAACAAGTAAGGGACAATGTTGTGGAGAAGTACAAGTCAGGGTTAGGTTATAAAAAAAAAAAAAAAAGGAAAAAAAAACAATATCCCAAAAAATCTCTGATGATCCCCAGGAGCACCATCAAATATATCATAACCAAATGGAAAAAAAATAGCACAACAGCAAACCTGCCAAGAAATGTCCGACCACCAAAACTCACGGACCGAGCAAGGAGGCCATTAATCAGAGAGGCAGAGTGGCCGGAAGAAAGCCTTTACTTTCAGCAAAAAACAAAATGGCACGTTTTGAGCTTGCAAAAAAAGGCATGTGGAAAACTCCCAAAATGTATGGGGAAGGTGCTCTGGTCTGATGAGACTAAAATTTAACTTTTTGACCATCGGAGAAAACGCTATGTCTGGCGCAAACCCAACACAACACATCACCCAAAGAACACCATCCCCACAGTGAAACATGGTGGTGGCAGCATCATGCTGTGGGGATGTTTTTTAGCAGCCGGGACTGGGAAACTGGTCAGAGTTGAGGGAAAGATGGATGGTGCTAAATACAGGGATATTCTTGAGCAAAACCTGTACCACTCTGTGTGTGATTTGAGGCTAGGACGGAGGATCACCTTCCAGCAGGACAATGACCCCAAACACACTGCTAAAGCAACACTTGGGGGGTTTAAGGGGAATCATGTAAATGTGTTGGAATGGCAGAGTCACAGCCCAGACCTCAATCCAATAGGAAATCTGTGGTCAGACTTAAAGATTGCTGTTCACAAGCGTAAACCATCCAACTTGAAGGAGCTGGAGCAGTTTTGCAAGGAGGAATGGGCAAAAATCCCAGTGGTAAGATGTGGCAAGCTCATAGAGACTTATCCAAAGTGACTTGGAGCTGTGATTGCCACAAAAGGTGACTCTACAAAGTATTGACTTTAGGGGTGAATAGTTATGCACAGGGACTTGTTCTGTTATTTTGTCCTATTTGTTGTTTGCTTCACAATAAAAAACAAAACAAAAAAAAAACCTTCAAAGTTGTGGCATGTTCTGCAAATTAAATGATGCAAATCCTCAAACAATCCAGGTTAATTCCAGGTTGTGAGGCAACAAAACACGAAAAATGCCAAGGAGGGTGAATACTTTCTCAAGGCACTGTATGTGGCTTCCCTATCTTTGTCCACAATAATAATCATTCTGTAGGAAATATTATTTTATTGTTAAACCTTTGTGAATTCTTTGTATTCTCCCCTAATGTTCTATTTGGAGAGGTTTAGATTTCCGAGTCTTTTCATTTGATCTTTTTGGGTTTTTTAACATGCGTAAAATGAATTTCCTGTGAAAGGTAAAGTAATTTGTTGCAGTGAACATGTTCTAACATTATTTTCAGTTAATATTACATTTAAAAAAATAGCAACTAGATGCAGATAAGCATATATTGCAACAAAGGAGCACTAAAGCTCTGTAATAAACAGCTCTTTATTCGTCTGGGAAGTCTGATTTATTAGGGCTTGGGGAGAGGGATAGATTTGTGTTTTCCGGAACCAGACAGATGAAATAGCCGTCACTGATATTTCTTATCAAGATCCGAAAACCTCATATATTTCTTTTCAGTCATGTAGAATTCATAAATGTGCTTTGTCTTCATGTGGCGTGTAATAACCAGCCATGACACGTCCCGCGGTCCTTATTAGGTGGCACACAATAAAATGAAGACTATTTGCATATTATGCGTCTCAAATTGGAATGAAATAAAGAAGCAGATTAATCCTGAAGGAGCAATAAAAGCAGATAATAAACTCTTGGCTTGATGCTGTTAATGCTCCAGGTCGCCATACTGTTTGTAACTGTGTGCTTTCTCACTCAATATTTATGATTATTAGTGCGCTGTTCAGACTTTTCCTTCTGACATCTTCATTAACTTTTATGCGTGCAGAGCTGCGTTTGCCCTGCCAGCTACTGTATGCAAGCAGATGGTGCTGTCATGAAAGGGCGTCAGGATCTCTGTCCTATGTGCCCGAGTTTATGAATGGGTAAATGTAATAAAAATTGAGCTGTGAATAATGGCATGCTCATTGCCAACATTTCCTTGAACCCGAGCTTCAGAAACAGAAGAAATAGAAAATAAGTAGAGTGCTCATTGTACTTTAAGGGCCATTGTAGTCTGAAACATTTCTATCATGCATTTTAAAGATTACATTTTAAATATTATAAAATTTATATACAGTAGGCTCTCCGTTAACCGTAACTCGAGTAACCAGAACGCTAAATCAACCAGAATTTTTTTTGAATATTGTGCTATAATACAATTTGTTAATTTACAGGGCTCAACAAATGCCAGGAGCCAGGTTGTCATGCCACAAAATGCTTACAGGCACCTAGATTGCATCCACTGTCCGTCTATGTAAATTCAGTTTTATCTGGAAGCAGACGGGCATGAGTGACTGAGCCAGGGCAGTGTTGGGGTTACATTCCCCGGGCATGAGGACTGAGCCAGTGCAGTGTTGGGGTTACATTCCCTGGGCATGAGTGACTGAGCCAGTGCAGTGTTGGGGTTACATTCCCTGGGCATGAGTGACTGAGCCAGTGCAGTGTTGGGGTTACATTCCCCGGGCATGAGGACTGAGCCAGTGCAGTGTTGGGGTTACATTCCCTGGGCATGAGTGACTGAGCCAGGGCAGTGTTGGGGTTACATTCTCCGGGCATGAGTACCTGAGTCAGGGCAGTGTTGGGGTTACATTCCCTGGGCATGAGTACCTGAGTCAGGGCAGTGTTGGGGTTACATTCCCTGGGCATGAGTGACTGAGCCAGGGCAGTGTTGGGGTTACATTCCCTGGGCATGAGTGACTGAGCCAGGGCAGTGTTGGGGTTACATTCCCTGGGCATGAGTGACTGAGCCAGGGCAGTGTTGGGGTTACATTCCCCTGGCATGGGTGACTGAGCCAGGGCAGTGTTGGGGTTACATTCCCTGGGCATGGGTGACTGAGCCAGGGAAGTGTTGGGGTTACATTCCCTGGGCATGAGTGACTGAGCCAGGGCAGTGTTGGGGTTACATTCCCTGGGCATGAGTGACTGAGCCAGGGCAGTGTTGGGGTTACATTCCCTGGGCATGAGTGACTGAGCCAGGGCAGTGTTGGCGTTACATTCCCCGGGTTCAGCATCACACCCTCCAGCTAAATGTACCTGTGTGTAAGTGAGGAGTGAAAGCTGTTGCTGCTAGAACAGCCCTCCCTGACAAATATACTTAGCAGAGCATCCTATGTGCAGCTAATCTAGGCCTCTTTTATATGTAACTCTCAAGCAACCAGCAACTACATTTGTCCGGCATCTACCAATACCCATGGATTACATTATAGACAATGTAGGATTATTTTCTCCTCCACCTTTGGTTCAGAGAGACTTATTGATGTCTGAACTACAACATAGATTTAGTTGAGCAAGAAATGTAGTCAAGAAGTCTAGAGGTGCCAACCTCAATCTAAGTATAGAGCATGGACAACAAATATAAATCCCCCCCCCCCCCCCCCTCTTCATATGGGTAAGAATAGATGACATTTTATGCTATTTGTGTGGGGCTTGTGGTTTTTAAGGGATTCACGTAGTTATGTTAAAATATATTTGATATTTAAACATACCTAATATGTAGTGATTTTATGATTTTCTGCTGCACTTTCCCTTGTGGGATATCCCTCTTAAAGATATATACAAGTGAGCTGGATTATTGATGCATCTGATTGAGGGGAATTACTGTATGATTGCATTTATTTGCGTGCACTATGGTTTTCTAGCTTTGCATTTAAAAAATAAAATAAAACATGCTGCAGAGGATGTTTACACCCCCAGGATTGAGCTAAGCTCCTGAGAGGGTTCATTTTTGTAAAAGTGTACCCTGTCCATGTGAGCATGCTCAGCTTTGCAGCCAATGTTTATTTTGGTATTTTTTCATACACTACTAATTCTCCTCTATCAGATGCATTCATAATCCAGCTCACGTACAACAGTAATTGGATTGGCACACTGGGAATCCATTTGCCCGGGTACCACTTTTCCATGGTAGAAATATCTTGATGAAAGCATGTCCCATGTTTATCACTGATGGCCAAAGTGCATGGTTTAAAAATGAGTCTTTAGTGACCTATTACACACCATTACTTTTATTGCTCACTGGCCAGATCCTCCTCATTTTCTGCCTTGTACATTTAAAAAAAGTACTTGGTGCTTTTTTTGTACATGACAACCGTGCAGCTTCATCCAATTCATTCAAATGGTTCATTATCCATCAATTCACCTGAGCCAGGACCTGCATGTATTCATTCTTTGATTTTAGCCTGTTAGACATTTTATTTTTTTATGCAGCGAAGACTAGCACTGCTGTTCGCTCTTAATTTTTCATTAAGCCAAGTTTAAAGGAACAAAAACAGTCAAATGTTTTAATAACTAAACATGATGATTTGCTACATTTTCTTGAAAATAAAAAATAAACACCTCATTTACTGTTTTCTAGTGTTTATGGAAGTAATACATTTGGGTACCGTGTGTAAGAAGATTCTGTGCTTTCAATCTTGAAGCTCAAAGTTTGGCTTGATTTTTAAAACCTTTAGATTACAAACCAGACCATGAAGATCAGTTTGAGTTAGCAAATGAAGATCGGAGGATGGATCTCTAGCTTCAATGGTTGGGTCAGTTTGTATCTTATCTTGTGGTGTTCTGTTGGGTCTTGTCACCGGGGGACCATCCCAAGTTTCTGGGTGCTTAGGTTTAGGGAGCGCTGGATTGTGGGATGTCTCTCTGTGCATGATGGTAAAGTTAGATACTATACAGTTTAGACTTAAAAATAATACCAGAAATGTTAATGAAATAAAATGTGCAATCTGCTGAAGGGTCCTTATCTTCTCTCCACACCATTGGAACTACAAAAGGCACGGGGTGGGATCCTTTTAACTAGCCAATAAGTAACCTTGCACAGAAAGACCGGATACGTTAAGGTCTTGAGATTTATGCTGATAATCTGCTTTGCAGCAAAAAAAAATTTTTTCTAACAAGGGGTAAAGTTTTAGTCTTTGAAGTCTAAGTATGTATAAATGTGTCTCTCTTTTTTTTCTCTGGGTTAAGTTGACAGGCAAGAACATGCAAGCCAGTGACTTCTTCCAATAATCTGTAACCCTCTTACATCAAACTACCTACTTTCAAGTAGTCCTGATTTTAGTATTATTGCTTCATGTTCTATAATTAAAAATGAGAATATCTGTCACTTAAAAATCCTGGATGATAGACAAAGCCTGATTTGCATTTATGAATTCCGCATACAAAAATACATTTATTTAGTTAAAAAAAAATGTCCATGTTGATGTTTTGATATTTTCTTACTTTATGCACTGGGCAAAAAATTGCAATAAATCCCTACAATTTGTTTTTGACATTTAGGCATTATTTCTTTATGACATTTTATTTTAAATCTTTGTGGTATATGTATGTGTGTGTGTAATAAATAAATATGCATCATTTAAAGAGATACAGAATGTTCCCTATTTTTAATATTAAAATAAAATACACAAGGATTTCTTTGTATATCTTAACATAATTTTGTTAACAAGTGCTTAAAAGCGTTTTTACTCACTGAAACCTTCATTGCCTACAAAGCTCCACCCCCTGTAGCTCATACACACGGAGTTCCTGTTGGTACTAGCAAATCGGACTGTTTCTCAACAGCATGTTTCAAAATCTTTGATTGGTCAGTACATCTAGTACTACAAAGACACTGTATGCATGAGCTGCTGGGGGTAGACCATTGTAGGCCCTATATGGAAGGTTTCAGTGAGTAAAAACAGAAATTTTCAGCACTTGTTAATAAAAAAAAAAAAAAAAAAGTATAGATATGTACTTAGGTAGTTTATTTTAATATTTAACATAGGGAACCATCTGATATCCATCACATGTCACAAACCTTCAACTCTACCTTTCTCCTGCACTCTCTTGAACGCACAATCTATTTGCAATAAACTCACATTCACTCATGACCTATTCACTACCTACTCCCTCAATCTACTGTCGACAACAACAATCATCACCCCCTCCTCCCAAGCTCGTCTTTGAGTTCTACTGGACCCCGCTCTGTCTTTTTTATCCCTCACATACAATCACTAACTAAATCTTGCCAACTCCATCTAAAAAACATCTCCAGAATTCGTCACTATCTTACACAAGACACAACTAAAATCCTAATACACTCTCTCATCATCTTTCGACTAGACTACTGCAACTCGCTTCTTGTTGGCCTACCCACTACTCGACTGTCTCCACTTCATTCCATTATGAATGCCTCTGCTAGACTCATCATCCGTACACAACGTTCAGTGTCGTCATCACCTCTGTCAATCACTCCACTGGCTTCCCTTAGCCTCAAGAATCAAATTTTAAATCCTGACCATAACGTACAAAGCCCTCAACAATAACGCTCCCCCTTACATCTCTGCTCTCATCTCCAAATACTCCCCCACCCACCCTCTTCGTTCTGCTAATGACCTTCTTCTTTCTACAACTCTTGTCACCTCCTCTCACTCCCACCTCCAGGACTTTTCTCGTGCTGCCCCTAGTCTCTGGAACTCCTTGCCTCGCTCCACCAGATTATCCTCTTGCCTCAAAACATTTAAAACCTCACTTTAAAAGAAGCGTATCACCTTCCACCCTAACACGCTTATCACCTCTCTCTCTCCCTTTTACCACTGACTATCCCTTAGATTGTAAGTCTGTGAGTTTCTATCCTAAGTAATTTGGGAATTCACCATGGTCATTGGATTCCTAGCTCTGAGACAGCGCCCTCCTTGCTTTGCTATATGTTAATTTGTATTTATCTTTGTTTGAAGTTTAATTTAATTTATGTGCAGCTCTACAGAATATGTCTTCGCAATATAAATGAACTATAATTTTAAGTACAGGTAAACCCCGCTTAAAGCTTTCCCCGGTGAGCGCTGATTCGCTAATAGGGCTTTCCTCCCCCTTCTAATTCCCTGCTTAGTGCTAAATCTTGCGTTTGCCACTTTAAATCGCCTCTTGGTGTTCGCCAGTCTGCTGCTATGCCGTTAAAATGAGTGTTTAGCACGGTTTCACATAGTACTCCTACATGCTGGAATATGCTATTGCTATATATGCAATGCTTTGTTTACATTACTGAAAAGTACTTTTGATGTTACATAATTTACAATTTCTTAATTATTTTTTTTTATTTTTTTAACATTCCCCACATTTATTGACCATATTAATCCGTGAATAAACAAAACATTGGTGATCCCTCTACTGAATCGGCTTTGTAACTTATTTAACAAAATAAAGGTTTTCAAGACAAACTAGCAATATACTGACTCTTATTTTTGGGGTGAGATAACATCACAAGACACTTCAGCTTTTCTGTCTGCTAAGAATATCTAAACCTGTGTTCCTTGGGAATAATTCATTCACTGCGCGCATCTGTCATTCTAGATATTATCTATCACTCCCTGGATAGCGACATAGTATATATCTTTTGACAGTAAGATACATTTTTATATGTTCACATGAGGATGAAATCTTTTATAATAATGTTCCAGTGGGTTTCTGTATGCGGAATTGCAAACTTATCACTACATATAATGTTTTATATTTAGCACTGGGGAACAAGAACACATTTTGTTTTCTTTGGTTTATTCAGAATTTAACTTTTTTTTTTTTTTTTGCTGTGGATTGCAGACACTTTTGCTTAGCAAATGGATGTTACTAGGTATATAATATAATATCCCTGTGTATTTTTTTGTTTTTTGTTTATGTACTTTTACTTAAGTATGAAGTGCGTATAAGCTGTTTTACTGCCTAAAATCAAACCATTATCTCTTTGCGTCTGCCCGCTGCAGCTCACGAAGACCCAATCTGCTGTACTTTTACTGTGCTTTGTCTCATACTAACCAACCAGTCAGTAACCATCTGCAAAATGCTGCTGAGATGTGTCCTACACAGTCTGTGACTGCATATGCTGCAGTGGGCAGTCCCATACAGCGCCTATGTTTTGGAGAAAACTAAAGTAGTTTTCGGAGATATCTGTCCCTGGCCAAATTACCAATATACATATAGTGTGCACACCTTAGAGAAATAATACACCAACACAGAGTTCTGGTATAAAGCTTTCTCTCACCTACTGTTTATTGAATCAGCCGCTATAAATAACATTTAACAATCAGATAAATGTTGCAACTAAGCAAATCATCAGGTTTATTCGGTAATTCATTGGTTCTGTGATGTCCGCTTTTACGAAATCTCAACAAGGCATTGGGTTAGTGCATTAAGGAGTCTCTAGGTGTCATCCCATAGTGGGATGAGTCTTTCTCTCATTGGTCAGAAGGTTAAGACAAAGGGAAGATGGCGTTCTCCTTCTTGTGTCCAAGGTGTGGTAGTCATCGTCACCCTTATCAGACCGGAAGTAGTGCTGCCGACAGCTCCCGGATATAGTGTAAATGTCATCTTAGGACCCCCAGGATATGACTCAGTAGCCATCTTAGGACTCTCAGGATACGGCTCAGTAGCCATCTTAGGACTCTCAGGATACGACTCCGTAGCCATCTTAGGACTCTCAGGATACGGCTCAGTAGCCATCTTAGGACTCTCAGGATACGGCTCAGTAGCCATCTTAGGACTCTCAGGATACGGCTCAGTAGCCATCTTAGGACTCTCAGGATACGGCTCAGTAGCCATCTTAGAACTCTCAGGATATGACTCCGTAGCCATCTTAGGACTCTCAGGATACGGCTCAGTAGCCATCTTAGGACTCTCAGGATACGGCTCAGTAGCCATCTTAGGACTCTCAGGATACGGCTCAGTAGCCATCTTAGGACTCTCAGGATATGGCTCAGTAGCCATCTTAGGACTCTCGGGATACGGCTCAGTAGCCATCTTAGGACTCTCAGGCTAAAGAATAAAAGTAATTAGTGCCTTATCTTATGATATATTGTAAGGAAAGGAATGCAGCATGGACATAATATACATTTTCATAAATTTCGTCCACAACACATATCTTTATATGATTTTAGGCAGTAAAAACAGAGCTTAAAAAAGCACTTAAATAAAATAAAGAACATAAAAGAAAATGGATACACAGGGATATTATATACCTAATAAAATCCAGAAAACTTATTATTTGACTTCCTTAAAGGAATGTGGAACACTACAAGCTTGTATTTTGTTCTTGTCGTATGTTGGTTATTCTGAGCTCTAAAGCCCACAGTGAGTTGTGTTGGGTATGTTAGAGAATGTAATTGGTTATGTCGGTTGGGTCTATAGCAAACTTCTCTATTTTATGAATACACTACAAATTTAACAAGATTTTGATGCCAATGTCAGGTAGAAAGGTGATTTAAATGCCATCCACTGTGCATACAATGTGGAAATAAAAATGTGGTTTTATGTACACATCCAAAGCAGATGAGACCTGTTTTAGCACAAAATTGCTCCATGGACAGTGTTTTTACTATGACTAGGGATTCTGGGTCATGACAAGCAAATGAAGCTCAAAATGTGCCACCTTTGTGCCTCTGGCCCTAATTTGGTCCGTCTAAGTGGGTTTCTGTATCCTAATCTAAAGCTACATTCTAAAGCCTGAGAGCAGTGTACTTATTGTAGCCCTAAATTAATCTGGTGTTAAAAGGCCGATTTGTTTCAGCACAATTTGGACCACATAATTGTAAAGGTCTCCTAAAAGCATGTTGAGGAGGGTGAGATCCCGACAAACAAAAATGTAACCCTTATCACATCTGTCTGTGCAGGCATGGAAGACTGGTCACTTAAAGGGCTACTCACCTAAAACAGGAAAGTTATGGGTTAACTGGTCAGTACAGTGTAACCTGAGTCAAGGGGGAAGCTTTGCTATCAATCACAGCCTTCCCCCATAGAGACTCACACGCTGCAGTAGTGCAGCACTCTTAATTACTTATGCAACAGCCAGTGGGCGGAATAGACTGCATGTATAAAAAAGATTTAAAAGGTAATATTTTTTAGTTATTATTAGTGTAATAAAATAATCTATATTTTTTTTTTCAAACCAACAGTCATGTACTCTATCACACATCGAGGAGCACTTATCATGAGTACAGTGTCCCTTTAAGTGATCTAAGGGGAGTGACAAAGGGGATACATTCTGAACCTTATTGGCATATCACTACCAGAATCATTAGTGGCAATCATTAGGCCAACTATTTTTGTTTACTTGTTGTGCTAAAGTAATTAATGTATGTGATGTGCATAAGACTTCCTATTATTTAAGTGTTTTTTTTTTTTATTCAATAAAATGGGCAGACTAGATTGGACTCTTTCCATGTTATAAATTACTCTCATGGAAATAACAATTTACTTGCTGTAACAGGTTATTTGGTGTAGACAATTCAGATTTTTATATCTAAGGTTGTTTTTTTTCTGTTTTTAAAAGCAATATTTTTCTTTTTAGTAAATGAAGAAGAGCTTAGAAGGAAGATTGCGGAAGAGCTGGCATTGGAACAAGCAAGAAGGAATTCTGAGAATCACAAAAGGTTTGTACCCTAGCAATGCAAAACAATATATCAATGTAAATATTGTGCATAATGTATTTTATGTTAATTAGGACACATTACTTTGCTTATTTTTGTTCATTTTTTAAATCTTTTCCATATACTCTATTGGCCAAACTTACTCAACTGCCACATTAAGTTTTCATAAAGACCACTACGACGTGGGCGGAAACGTAGGAGAGGGATGAGAGTGACAATTGTAGGCCGTGTGACATGCCAGTAAAATGTGATGGGTTAAATAAAATACTTTGGTTGAGCGACACGACAATGGTGCTGGTGTTATGGGTTATATTCTGTATAACTGGAGAGGGTTTGTGATATTCTTTTTTTTTTAAGCCAAGTCTAGGTTTGTAAATAATGTAGTGCATGTATGTGGTAACATACATGTATTGTATTCAGTGACCCTAAATTGTGTCCTCTCACAACCCCCCTGTTTCCTCCCCATGCTTCACTTCATGAACTTCAATAGTCCTTATGATCGATGTGGGGCTACTAGGTAGCGGGACTATGTACCGTTGCCCATGGGGTAGCAAACTTGAGCTTTAACTAGTGTGTGCTGATCAGCCTCCTCGCAAGATGGGAAAGACCCTGTCTCACATATTGGTAAAGTGAGTATCTTCCTACCATGGCACCTGTCTACCCCTGAGGAACTATGACATTTCCAAGTTGGGAGTTTCTTTGGTGAACATTTATGACTTGTCCTTAGTGTTCAGGGGATAACAAGGGGCACCAGAGAATAAAGTGCGTCCTATCTTTGGAACACATGGTGGGTTTTATTGAGTGCTTGAGTAAACATTGTTACACCACATTTAGCCAATCCAGGTAGGAGGGTATTGACCCAGTTCATAGACCTAGGGTTTAGGAATTTCTGATTTCAGCCCGATCAGAAGACTAGGTCGTGAGATGCCCCAGAGAGTATAGTGTTACATTTGGGAACATGTCACATTCATCTTTGGTGTGTCAGATATACAAATCCTTGGGGCTCAATACGACAACAAGAATATCCCTTGGGGTTTTGTTTTTTGTTCCAGTGTTGACTTCATAACCGTTTATATTTTGTATACTAAGACCCAAGTGTAGAACTTACAATGCTGACATTTACAGATTTATACTATTTCCGTAGAGATGAAGTCAGCGTATTGTAACCGTGTAAAAGATCAATGGCATGATTTGTGTTACTGTATCCCTGTGTTATAGTGTGCGCAGCCTCTGAGACCGCCGCAATACTAAGAACACCTAGTGTTATGTACAGAATTAAAAGATAAAGGTCTCTAAGAAACTGCTGCAATACTGCAATAAGATGAATTAATGCGTTCAAACCATAAGTCCCAAATTGTATTGGGCAATTAAACAAGCTTGTTTAAAATACTTCAAAATATTTTTTTTCGTAAAATGAGCATCTTTTTTTTAGATTATCAGTATTAAAAACATGACAGAAAATCTTATCTGTAAAATGACAGAAATAGCACTTGGGTAACTTTGTTTTCTGTGGCCTGCTGTCTGCCAAGGAGGATATGATCACAAACCTAAGATTATTTATAATCTTGGGACGGTGTAAACCAATGTAGGGCAATAGGAAGCCCGGGGGACTATATTCGCCTCTCTGGCACTTCCGAAGTGGCCCTTAGCCTGTCTTTTTTAGTTGGAGAGCATGCCCCTCTAAGACAATACACATATTATAATGCTTTAAAACCAGCAAATACCACCCAATTGTACTTCTAAATACTTTTTGTTATGTATACCTCTATTACCACTTTTTCCAACAGCAATTTTACAAAGCAAATTTTGCTTTGCATTAAGTAAAAAGGATTAAGGCACTGTATGACCCAATTAAGGATTAAGGGGCCATATACAAGGCCATTGAAGTGAAATAGATTGCCCATCACTGGTGTAAACACTTGGCATTATATATAAATTCCCAAATATTTAGTTCTTTATGTATTAAGATACAATTTATTTTTTTAGATATTACTGCTGTAAAACCAACCCACCAACTCCTTGTCCAATTATAGATAATAAAGGAAAGACATTGGAGAGCACAGGCCCAGACCAATGTTTCTCAAAACGAATTAAGGCATTGAACTCTCTTTAGGGTTCAACAGTATTAACATTGCTCCCAAAAGTTGCTTCTTTTGAACCCCTCCGAGACCAAGTCTCCCCTTCAGGATCTCAAAACCCAAAGCCTCAGAACATCTTTTTCGGATCCTCTGGGGAAACTTGAGAGAAACATTTTAGAGAAACCGGTTGAACTCCTAGTCACACAATGTACCTTGGACTCTCACCCAGTGGCGAGCTAGTGAATGGAGGGCCTTGGATCAAAAAATATATATCTTTAAATTTCTGTAGTTTTGGGCCACATTGGCCTCACAGAAAATAGTTACTAAAATGAATAACAAAACAATAGAATTCTGCTCTTTTAAATATTAGGTGTACAATGTAAACAACTGCAGTTTATAATCCTCAGTGACTGGGACAGTTATGGGAAAACAAATAAGAAAGAAACTCATTTTGGGGCTGTATGGTTGTTTCTCGGTTTAGGGCCCGACTGCCTGTATATGCCCT
>CM050167.1:392740629-392820629 GCA_027410445.1 Discoglossus pictus | reverse complement strand
TTAAATAAATTGGTCTAGTTTTTATACAGTTTAAATTAATTTTATGAATTCTATTTAATTATGAGCATTGACATTTGCACATGTTTTTTTATTTTATTAGTCTGTGGTCTCATAGATATTTGCTGTTCCTGTCCTATGTTGAATAGTGTGAATCCCTAATGTCTACAGCTGCCTATTTGCAGCACAGCTTTTGTAGCTGAATCTTGGGAAATTAGCTGCTCATTTTGCTCGAGTTTAAAACCGATGAGGAAAAAATGCAACCTAAAGATCATAGGAAAACTAGCAACTTCTTTTGATAAAAACATATATATTGTATAAAGTTAACAGAAAACTATGTGTATACTAAAAGGACATGGGAATAATGTTTTCTATGTTGCATCAGATAGAGGTATTTTATTTTTATCTCTTATTTGTAACGCACCAACATATTCGTAGCACTAATGCCACAAAGGTATCGGAGCACAAACACATATTCAGAAGTTTAACTGGTTTTAGGCACTTGCCCTTTGCCAGCTAATGAGATTTGCAGACTAAAATATGTTCTCTGCATTTCCTGTTCATTTCAATAACGTTTAAGAGGTTTGTCTTACAGGTATATAGACGTTTCATGGATTATGAATGCATTAGAAAATCTGTAGTGTATGAAAACATTTTTTGCATGAATAAAGTAAAATAAATAAACATTAAAAAACTTACCTTAAAGATAGCAAATTTTTTTTTTTTCTGGCGATTTTTGATTTTGAGAAGGAATCCCGCTAAAAACCCAGGCTAAATTTGCATAAACTTCATAGTTTTTTGTGGCCAATCGGGCAGGTACAACATTGTAGCAATGTCTGCCCATTCAGTCTCTGTAGCAAAGCATCATGGAATATGTAGTCGTATTTTTAACCACAAGGAAGCGGCTCAGACAGTTCTGCCCTGGATCTCTGCTTAACAGTTAGTGTAGGGTTAAAAAAAAAAAAATGTACGTGAATTCAGTTTTTCTATTGGTAAAATAAATGTGTATGTGCATAGAATGAATCCATGTAACCTATGTTTCTGATATAATAATTACAATTTTTTTTTTTTTTTAAATGTGTCCCTTTAACATATTTACTGCACATTCTATACATCTAAATCTGCAGTCACATTGATTTATATTTGGGTGATAATTACCAATGAGCAGCTTAGCATGTTGTCACATCCACAGATATTCTGTTTTTCTCTTGGTTGGCGTCTCACCTTTCTTGCAGAATGTAATATGATAGCTTCATATCTGTCTTGTCTAGACTGTGCTGAAGAAAGCTGTCTGAAAGATATCACAGAAAATAGAACTTTTTTTATTTTTTATTATTAACACTTTTTATGATTAGTTTTTCCCCCACCTCTTTTCCCAAGTTGTCTCTGCAAATCTGTGTGCCTCAAATCCTGATACAGACACAAGACACTATACAAGGTAATAGTTGTGGTAATTGCGAGTTGTGGTCACGCAATGCTCCAAACGGCTTACAGGCTTCAAAAAAAATTACAGGTTTAACGGCCGCCATTTTTGTTAAGCTTGCAACACGGAAGCCGTTGGGAGACCGCTAAAAGTTGCCATTTAATTAGAAAATTAACTTACAACCTCACACACAGCACTGGGAAGCCTGTAAAGGGAGGTTGCAAGCTACTTTTGCTATTTAATTAGCCGTTTTTTGAGAGCGAGGGAAAACCAAATGGCGGCCGTAATATAGAAACATGATTTACAATTTGGGCTTTCTGCCAAGTATTTGCTTTTAATCGCTCTGCAACTGTTACAATTTTCAAGGATGCAATTTTGTGAGCGTTAAACTCGCAATTACCACAACTATTATATGTGACACTCGATTTGATCATCATTATTCTTTTTACCAACTGAAAATGCTTTTCTTGCTAATATCTACCCATTGTGAGAGTTATTCACCCTAAATAAAGCAGGAAGTCGGGTAGGAAGACCTTGAATAGTAAATTCTGGCAACATTCAAGGTCTAAAAAAAAGTAGTGAGAGGCACTGAGAACGAGAACGATCAACACCTAAGAAGTAGGTTTGTTCTATAGGACTGGTAACCTACTCCGAGAGGAGCTTCTTTTTAGCTCATTTGTGTCCTTCACAGGGTGACGTATCCTTTAAAATATCAGTCCAGTCTCACTCAATATAGGGATCCAGCCCTGAAATACTAGGTAATTTTCTCCTGAACAGGCGACAAACATTTTGACCTCCATTGGAACTCGTCAGACATGTGTTTCGACCTGCTTTGGACCTCGTCCGTGTCATGTAGCTGAACTCCCTAAAGCATGAGTCCACGTCTTGAGCCCACGATCGCAAAATCTAAGCAAAAACAAATCTCAGAATGAACGTTCAAGGCCCATTATCAAACACTAATATAACTTTTTTTTATTATAACAATTAATTACAACAAACCTTATTCCTAGATAAAAAAATAAATGCAACAGTTACACTTCCTGCTGCCTGGAGATTGCTTGACTCGGGGTCCAAAAGGGACAAATAATTCCAAGCTCCCCACACCGGATTTGATGCAAGACATGTCCGCTTTTTCCTTTTGGCTTCTTCACATCCACAAACTTCAATGGAAAGTTTGAAAGCTTCAGCAACCACTTCAGGTGAAGTCTGACTGCTAGGGCCAATAATATTACTGAAGTTTATCAACTTTTAGTGCCGTCTTCCTAGTCAATATTGTGTTGTTCCCGTCTTTCTTTTTAAGCTCAAAATACAACATTTTCCAGTCAGGATACAAAGTGTAAGAAAAATGAAGAGCAATATTAAAAAGGAACCCTTAGGGAGGCTGAGCAAAAATGTTATATTGAAATCGATACCAGGAGCCTAACCTTTTGTGGTTTTGTACACATTGAGGCTTTTTTCTTATTGATCTTGGTTTTAATAACATGTTTATTCTAGTTTCCTTGGCTGGGTCTTGAGAGAATAAACAGAAAAGATTAAATTCTTTATTATCACAGCCACTTAAATTGGGCTACAGTATTCCCCATCTTAAGTGATGTATTTATTATTTGTTTCTCATTGTACAGGAGAATATTAAGAATTGAATTAATTGTATTATCCTTCTCTGTTTTGACAGATTTGCAAATTGACGTATTTTGCCTGAAACTATTTTCTTACAAGAGTCCGTATATTTGGATTATGTTGGTATTTTCATTTCTAAAAGATTTTTTTCTTTTTAAAAAAAAAAATATTTAACTTTTTCCTGATTAGTGTTGCAGACAGTGTCTGCTCCTTGGAGTTTTCCGAAAAATAGAATTAAAGGGATACTGTGACTTTGTGTTTCAGTGCTCTGTTTTAAAGGACTAGAAGTAATAATTGGCAAAATGTTTATAGAAAAATTGAGTTTGACTTATTATATGCAATTACATGTTGCTTTGTCCTTCTTAATTGCTGACTTTATAAGGATTCCCCCATCTGTTTTGTCTCAACTTTCAAGCCGCTGATTTAAGGACTAGAGTGAAAAGGCAGTGTGGACTCATTTACATGTCCCTGCCCAGTTTCCCAGAGTGCAGTGCAATAACTATTCTTCTTGGGATTCTGTCAGGAAGTAAGTCTAACTTATTTTAGATAGATGTAAACTCCAATGTATTATATATTTGCTGTACTGTGGAGGTCTTTTAATACTCTTTTGCCCACTGTAAGTTAAATGATGTTCTGAAGGACGGATATACAGTTGTCTGTGGCATAAAAGTGAATTTAATTAATAGCAATGAGCTAGTTTCAGCCTCCAAGGTGTCCTCCTCCTTGACAAGAAGCATATACTCTGATAGGGCGTGTATGAGACCAGTGGTGCATATTTTGTTCTGGGGACTCCCTGTTTGCCTCCCAATGCCAGTTGGGACCAGCTGGTTATCTTTCAGTGCTCATGGAAACTGTCTTTGATCCACAACATTTTAAACATGTGATTCTTCATGTGACGTATTGAATTTTAGTTTTGCACTATTATATATTACAGTTTAATTTATTATAATGTTCTCTATGCTCTATTTAAAAGTGTGACTTATGGTGATTAGGTCTCAGGGACTGGCAACAGCCATTGGATGGCCTGTTGAGAACCAATGTATTAGACAACAATGGCCATGATGGCATACAGTTGCAAAAATAAGTAATTTAAATATTATTAGAGCCACATTTGATTCTGCTTACCCAAATGACCCTTGGGGTTTTGGCACCCTAAGAGTGGTCTAGACATGGAGTTCAGCTGCACCCCACTGACGAGGCCGAAACGTACATCTGGGATTTTCTTTTTAGGGTAGAATTTACTGTTTTTTTTTAGGTTGTATCACTCTATTGAGACCAGGCTCTGATATACTGCCGATATTTATTTCTCCATGTGAAGGACACAAGTGGCTAAAAGAGGCTGCTCTCCGAGTAGGTGACCAGGCCAATAGGAGGTGTTCCTTCTCAGATTTAGCTCCTCGGAGTTTCTGCTCAAGTTTAGTTTTTGGCTATTTTTACTCTATTACTTTACTATTTACTTTATTTTATATTGATGATGATCGTGTCCCTTTTTAAATAAGTTATTTCACTGAAGATTCAATTTAGTTTAAAAAGTAAAAGGGCCTGCCTAGAATTTGCTGATTTATTACTATGGAGCCCAGAGTTTCTTCATTTGCCCGTATCTGTGCCCTGCAGTGATTTGCTTGATTTCTGGCTACCTGCCTCTTCTCTTTTAGAATCTAAACTGTACTCAACTTCATTAAATATTAAAGGTTGCATTGAGAAACCATTCATTCATTCATTAATATTGCACCAAGGCCTAAACTGCATTGTTCAGAACATTTTAGGATGTTATAGAAGGGTGTTTGTGAGCATTAGACGTGTTGGTGTTAAACGGAGTGTCAAAGAAGCAGCACCGGGCTTAACTTGTCAGATTCAGTTCTCCAGGCTCTGAATCCTGTTTTTCTGCAGTTATACAAACAACTAGTTTGGATGAGTGTTGAAAAGTTGACATTTGCAAAGTATTTGTTAAAGGGATACTATAGTTCTATTTTTTCGGTGCTGTATTTTAATGATCAAAATGTTTTGGAATGTTGAAAAAAAAATTATGTTTTATTTGCCACCTATTTTATAGAATTGTATATATGCTTGGCCATCTTTATTGTTATATTATAAATACTTTACTAGCTGTTAAAGGGACCCTATCACACCACAATTTGCTGGGGAATTCCATGTTGTTGTTTATGGGGTCATGCATATTAAATAGCTTCTTTGATGTGTTAATTAGAATGATAGTTTTGCTTGTCTGTCTCTGTAGTGGCCAAAGTTGTTTGGCAGTTACCCCCCTCTTCCACCCTTATTAAGCACTCGGAGTCGCAAATTGGCATACAGGAACAGAATTAATTGAAAATATTTCAGAAATTATGTACTTTATAGAAAAACTGCTGGTACAACGTATAGCCAATGCGTGCTCTTAAATTAAATTCCTTTTGGGGTGATAGGGTTCCTTTAAGTCTCCACTTCCAATGCTTTGTCCTGATTTGTAGGGTAGATATGCATAGACAATTGTCTGCACTGTAAAAGTGCAAATAACAATTCCTAATGGCATTGACCCACTCTTGTCCAAGGGTCGCACCAACTTGACAAAACATATACTCTTTTCTTTGTAAGTAAAATGAAGTGCCTCTTTGTGCATGGGGAACTACTGTAGATCTCATTGGCAGACAAGTATGACTAATACTGCTGTATTCTTGCACCCAGACTGATGAGGACAAGCATTCCAGTTCAGTTACATTCAAATCTGTGCTAGGACCTTCATTCCCTCTATTAGATAAAACAAATTAAAACAATTGCTCTCCATGGTTCTCTAAGACTTTGTTCTGATAAACTCTACTTAGTGTGTTTCCAGGGCCATTACTAGACAAGTTATGGATCACTGAAAAAGGAATATACTTCCGCACTTGGATATTTTGCAGACAAACCTTTCATTTTTAAACCCTGCTGTTAAATGTATGATGGATAAATATGTTGTATCTTCAAGTCAGGCCATATAAAATTATCTGTTAAATGAACTGGAATAGCTTTGTTGTTTAGTTGACTCCAACCCTCTGTGACCCCATGGCCCATGTCTGGCACGTGTCAACTACTGCCCATCTGAGCTCCTTCAAACTCATGTTTACTTCAATAACCTCATCTATCCATTTCCTCTTCTAAACACACACAAACAAGAGGATGGAAGGATTTATCAGCATAGGAGTCTTCTTTAAGGAATTCTGTCTTCTGGTGAAATGGCCACAATATTTGAGCTTTAGCCTCACAATCAAACCTTCCAGTGATCAGTTTGGCTTCATTGCCCGTAGTATTGATTGGATTTTCTTGGACGCTTAAGACGTTTTAGCCAAAACCACAATTCAAAGGCATCAATTTTGCCATGCTCAGGCCTCTTTATCGTACTGCTGTCATATCCATTTGTTACTACTGGGAATACCCTAGTTCTAACTATGCAGATCTTTGGTGATGGTGTAATATCTTAACTTTTTAATAGCTTGTCCAGACTTGCCATAGAGGCAAATGTCTTAATTACACCTCTTTAAAGATCTTTGTAGTATAGACAGAGAGGCCATATGTCACGGACCCCTTTCCAGGGCCTGCATCCTGGTCCATTGAACCACTGTAGAGGACAGACTGCCCCATTGGAAAATGGGTAGGGGAATTACATTGCCATATGGGCAGGTGGGTGGTGGGGTGAATAGCACTAAGACATGGTGCCATAGTGTACCACCATGCTTCAAGCAGTATCTAAGTTTACTGGATTATGATTCTGTAGTGCATCTTTGCATGAAAAAATACCCAAAAATGTATTTTACCAACTCACCCTGATGTTTTTTAAATCCCTTCAGTTTGCAAGCTGCAGCTTTTGTTCGTTGACCCCCCTGAAAATCCCTGCTAAGATTAGCATAAAATTCATAATTTGTTTTGGCCAACCAGGAGAAAGCAGAGGTTAGCTGATACATTTGTATCATATTATGGCATGTGTTGCAAAGCAGCCTGGGGTATGTAGTGTCTCTATATCTATTCTTGTGCTCTGATTCATCTGTGGACTTAGATCCAACCCAACCATGTGATTCCACCCTGCAGCAAGTACTTCCTTTGAAAGGTCAAACTCTATTCGGCAGCCTTTCCTGTGTGTAAGCTACCTGTTGGTGTGCAAGGCTGGATTTTACTTTCCTGCCTATAACTTTGTAAGTACATTGAACTTAACTATATAACACACACATTTGTTCTCATAATCACTGCCTGCTTCTTACCAAACATTTGAAACCCAGGAAACTTTTCTATATACCTTTTTAATAACATTATGGGTATTTTAAAATGCTGCAATTTTATTCCAATTGGTGAATGAGAAACCTAAACTGTTCTTGCAGACTTCTTTGTGCCACAATGCTGTTGAGTACAAGTAATGTTCTCTTTTGTAGATGATTGATTTTATCCTTTAAAAGTACATACAGTATGATTGCTTGATCCATTTTTTTTATAAATCCACGCAGGAGATCACTGACTCAAATCCAATGCTGTATAAAATATGCACTAAAATATATGTTCAATCAATGCTTAATTATCAGGCTTATATGTTGGGAGTAATATTTATGTGGTCAGCTTGAGTTCTTCTTGTGAATTTCCTGATTTCCCGTGGTGAAGCAAAGGAAGACTGAACTTTTTAATTACAATATTGACTTTCTTTGTGATTGTGTCAGTAATTGAATCCAGTGGGAACGTGCTTCATTACAGGTTTTTATTTATTTATTTTTTTTAAATTGAGCGAATTACCTGAGCTGCAATTATTTCCATTTCTTGTGGTTACACTTGGAGTTGGACGCTGTGTCAAGCACTGATAGCCTAAGGTAAATAAGAGGTGCCATAATGAAGCCCAACTGATTGGGAGCTAAATTATTCATGTTGTTAGTTTAAGATAGTCGACTTCATACTGAGAGGACAGTTTTGCATAATAAAAACCACTGTTTCTTGACCCAATACTGGATTCTAAAGGAATCAGTCACATTTTATGCTGTCCCATCAGGTGCTGTGAGCTTAACAGTTTACATAATGTTCGGATAGCAGAATTTTATGTGCATTTTTGGATTTCTTCCACATTTTTTGCAGTGATCTAAACTAACCTTCCAAAACTCTTCAGCAACCCCATTAGTATTAAAAAAAAGCTAAACACTATTTAAATAATCTTGTTTGCAATAAAATAAGTATATGAAGAAATACATACTATTCTATTTGAACTCTACCGTTGCAGATTCAGAAGATCCACTTATCTCCTCCCCTCATTAGGTGTCATGGTAATGGGAGTGGATATTCTCAAGAGGCCATTTTTAAAGTTCCCTGCAGTGGCCCTGTTGTTGTACGGCAGAACCATGAGATTCAGTTTCCCTCACTCTTTCAATAAAAGAGCTGTTAGTCACTTATTTTATGCAGAAACATGGTCATCATGTGTAGTTTGTAGGTTTGTGGATTCCCCGCACTGGGAGCACCATGCAGTATTCTATAGGTGTTGGTTCACTGTATTATAATCCTTGTGTTTTATGCTTATGGTTAACAGCTTGTTCCCTTTCTTGATTGCTACCTTGTCTTCGTGAAGGGGCTTGTTTACTTCAGTGAAGCTGTGATTGAAGGGTCACGAACGATGGGCAGGTCATAGCAGAGAGGTCAGACAAATTATGGCCTATTGGCGAAGGAGCTGGCAACTCTTAAGTATCTTGGCCAAGAAAACCTTATGGATAAGTACAACCAGTCACAAGATGTTCCTGGTGGGCTGTAGTCCATAGGGTGACAGAGAGTTGTACATGACTGAACAACGTCAACCGCTTGTCACTTTGTATATAGTCATGTTAGAACATGATTTGTTGTTTTATATATTTATATCCATGTGTGGATTGTATTACAAAAGTTTTCTTGGAGAGATAATGCACTCCCTAACCCCTAACTAAAACAATGTACTGATTAAGGTAGAGCTTTAAAGGTATTTAATATTTACCAAGGGCATAAAGTGGTTTTCCCTACCACTACCTAACGTTCTCTACCACATTACCATCCACCTTCCCAAGTTACAGTGGCGTCCCCAACCCTACCCACCTAATGTTCTCTAAACAAACTCCCAACCTCATAAAACTCCTCAAACGTATGTTCCTTTGCCAGGGGTGGGAAGTTAAACCCATGCAAAGGGACACCACTCCATTGGATATATGTTCAAAGAGGTTGTTCTGAGAGTAATAGTCCCTTTGTATACTGTGGGTTCCTGATCTTACTTGGATCTTCACAGGTTAATCTAGCACCTTCTCCAAATAGAGGTCTAGTTGACCCTGTTTTGTGTGAGTCTTTTTGGATGGGCGGCAGCTTCCTTGGAAAATCCATTCCCACCCCGGACACCTACTTGGTGCTTGATTAGAAGCAGCCCTTTAATAGCCTGGAATACTGATTCTTTTTTTCCCTCTAAAATTAAATATGCTTTTTATTTTTTTTGTTTTCAATACAATTTAGTTTTTGGTTTGTAAACCTATCCCTGAATGCACAGATCACAGCTGATGCACAAAGCACTCTGGTGCAATGCATTGTGGGATGATAAAATCTACTCCCAAGCAGGGCTGCAAATTCGAAACTTCTTCTGCCTCCTTACAATGTTAGCCTTTCACCAGACTACAGTAAGTAAATACTTAATTTTGAGTTCACATCTTCATGTCTAGAGAAGTTTTTATAAAAACGTATTCTTTACTTAGAATTAAAAGAACTACACTCGGTGTGATGCACTCTGGGTAAACTGGACAATGACATGCGAATGAGTCCAACCCCATTTTCACTCATTAATCCAAAACCACTTTATACATGGCTCCTTTTAGGCATATGCTCACTTTATAACCGCTTTAAAGCAAAGCATAGGATGGGTTATGCACAAATTAGGAGACCTACCCACAGATGGCACAGTTTCGATGTATAATGGATCTCATCAGTGTAGGCTAATTCCTATATATGTTTTTATTATATCACCAACATAGGATGAGTAGCTTGTGAAGAGGAACAAGACTGAGCCTTGAAGTATTCCAATAGTGTTCAGTGACTTAGTGGGAAGTGATGGAAGCTCAGTTCATTTGACTTTATTTTATGGAAGATATATATGCCTAAGAACATATACGGCCATCATTGACGGTCACCTAACCTGACTGGATCCTACATTTGCTATAACTTCAGCCCCAGCTCTATCTGCTCACGTTTATAACCCAGGTACTCACAGGAGAGAGTCCAACACCGTCACTACAAGGAAGCAAAGTGTTCTAGACATATCTGATTTCCTATAACCTCAGATTTCTCCAATCCAGAGATAAGTAGCAGTTACAGAGCAGGTTTAGCAAATAGTAATCTCATAAATGAGTGATTATGTATTAAATATGAGCTGTGCTGGGGTCTCTTGAGGAGAGACTTTAATATCTGTTTTGAGCTTTCCAGTATTAATATCTTAAAAGCACACTTAAATCAATACCCTAGTAACCGCTGGATGTCAAATCATATATACAAATGCAGTTATTAAAGACTTCTTTCCTTTAGGTTATCTGTCATTTTACAAAGACATAGAATTTTTGTTATTAGGTTTCTTTGTTAGTTTAATTTTGCGATTCCCCGGAGGTATCTAATGGTATGTTTGTTTTTGAGGGATTGAGAGCATATTTGCTCAAAGGAATATATTATTTGTTTCCTATCACTCCAGTACTATCTGTAAGTATAGGATATTTTAATCATTCAAAAACATACTGATTTACATTATACGTTATGTTAATGTCTTTCCTAAATTATTTTATTTGTGATGTATTTTAAATATTGTATTTGTAAAACCTTTTTATAATTTATCTGTAGCATTTAGTTATCATTTTTTATATTTTGAGAATTTATTGTTAAACACTGGAGTAGCCTCAAATATCTAGATACAGATAAATAATAAGAGTATTGTAGTATAGTGACCCCCCCCCCCCCACTTACCTATTGTAATGTGTGTAGGACACTAAGGGATAACACAGGAGCACACTTAATAAACCTAATGTAAATCAGTGATATTTATAAAGTTTATAAATTACACTTAGCAGACAAGATAAAATTAAAACGTAACACTTATGAATAATTAGTAAAATAACGTATGATGGCTACAAAATAAAAAATATTACGATTAAACCACTGATATACTGGTTAATTCGAGAGGGAGTATTGATCCAGGGAAGAGACCGATTGTCAGTATCTGGGGTCAAGAAGGAATTCATTTTTTTTCTCTCTTTTTGAGACAATTGGCAATGATTCACTTGTTTTTTTGTATTTGCTTCCTCTTGATCAACTAACAATCCACATATTGCGGATCAGAGGAGATCTAAAAAGGTTGAAGTTGGTCTAATAGACTTTTTTTTTAAAATTATTTTACATAGTTACATAGTAACTTAGGTTGAAAAAAGTCTAATAAAATAGGCACAGAGGTGTCTGATATATAGTGACACTATAAATTAAATGCCTTTTATAAGAAATAAATTAACATATCGTTTCTACAAATATGATATATGGTTTTGGGCAGGTGAATAATCAAATATAGAAATAAGGTATAATTAAAAAGATATATTGTGCATAAATCAAAATTCTGTTACACAAAACACGACATTTACAAAAATAAAGCTTATATTGATTGCTAGGAAATTACCCGTCAAAAATGACAGGAATAAAATGTTAAGCCTGGCAATACTGTTTGCCACACAATGTGAGGCTTTTGCCCCTCTGAGCACCTTTGCTGAGCCCCGTGCTGTAGAGTTGGGGCCTCATGATTAGTGTTACTGCCTTGGGTTAAAGGGATATCTAAGTGAGCTGGATTAATACATTTCTGCACTCTGTAGGCAAAAAGCAGCCCATGTGTATGCAGCACATCTCATAGAACATGTTATTTGTATTAATATCCCTCTAATGATTATGTTGACACCCCCAGGTGCAGCATCTGGGGAGTAACATTAACCCACTGTTTACCTGCTGTTGCTTGCTCAGCCAATCTCCTTACAGCTTCCTACTTGCAGCTTCCTGTCACATGTCAGTGATACACTACATTTCTCAGATTCCTTTGCCTACATATCTCATGCTGCTTTGCACCACAGCCAATAGGAGAGCTGCTGGTACAAGACTCATCCCTGCTTCCTGCTATGTTGTTGCCATAGCAAACTTAGGTATCCCTTTTAAGTGCCTTTGGTTAAATGTTAATGGCTTGGGTTAAGTGTTACTACCTTCGGCCTCGTTTTCATCCTGTTACTTTTTTTCGGACAACATTTTTTATCTCGCTTATGCGATTTTCTTTTTTTTTTTTTTTTTCATTATTAATCGCTTATGTGATTTTCGATCGTGAAAAAATTCCAAATATGCCTCAAATTAACTTGCAGCCTCACTCACAGGCTACCTGGCTCTCCCCTGTGCTGTGTGTGAGTGTGTACGTTAATTTGAGGCATAATTGTTGTTTTTTGCAGGTCTTTCCAGTTTTGTGGTTCGATTGTTAAAGTCGTAATTTTGAGAGGTCCACAGTGCATCTACATGTTTCGGTCCGAAGTCCTACGGTCCTAGGCCTTTGGCACTCATTGCAGCTCATTGCAGCTCCGCAACTGCGAGGGCAGCAAATGTACAACGTGACCAACTTTCTTGGTCCACAACTATTATAGGTGATATACACATTACGCTACCCCCTGTAGTCTGTCTCTGCTATCTGCCTTGCTGGTCTCCTAGGCTTCTCTTGTATCTTCTTGGAGGTTCTCGCTCCTTCTACTCTTGAACAGTATTTGTCTTTTTGTCTTCTATATGGCTATGTCCTACTCAAAGTCATATATAGTGATAAGCAAGTAATTGGCTTTTATTTCTCAAAGTTTCCGGCTGACTAAACTTACAAATGTCATACCTTACTGTTAGTACTGTAACTAAAGACCAGCTGTGATCTTAGTCTATTCTTGGGTTTCCCACATCTGTTGTCTTTTAGCACAGTACACAAGGTCTGGATGATTATTTTATCACACTAATTACAGTAATATACACATATATAAAATGAATGCATTTGTCAGCCTATTATTCAATTTATACCAAAAAGACCTGAGGTATTTCCTATAATGCCTTGAAACAAACGCACCATTTCAGTAACCAATTACTAACACCAGAGACTTATATGAGAGGTTATCTTTTAAAATTATACTTCTTAAAGGCATATTGTTATGTCATTGCCTGTATACAAGTTATATGTTACACTCTATATATGGTGTTAGGTGTTTGTCCCACATATTATTATGTTGTGACCATTATTGAGTCACAAAAATAGCAAGTTATTATAGTTTCTCATAATGGAGTAGGAGACTGTAAGTAAAACTATGGTATATATTAAATACATCATTACCACCATAGATAGTATCCCATCCTATCAACACTAGGATGCTATCAAATTATAAGAGTTTTGGGTTGACATTAAATTGAGCATAAAGGGTTCTTAAAGTATACTTTTTGCTTTTTATTACAAAACTAGTAATAGTCGCTCATATAATACCTTAATCCACAATTGAATTTGTTTATAACGCTGTCCACAAAATGTCAAATCTTCTAGCAAGACTTACATAAAGGTAAATGGTAACCTTTTGTCTGCCCATTCCTCGTACTAGTGACCCAACTCTGAGATTTAACCTTGTTCGTTTCTGAGCCTATCCTCGGCGTGTGGCTCTGCATTACACTGCGTAGGTACCAGTGAGTGGGCTCTTCACTTTAGTGTCTACATTGAATGTTGTACGGATGCCAAAATCATGGCCGGCTCCAATAGCCTTTTGACGGTCCATACTATTGGCAAATATTTCAGTAGCAATATTCACATACACTTGTCAAAAGCAAATCTATTTACCTTATCCTTACCAAGGATGACATATATCCAATACTATAGCGTTTCAAGTTTCATTAAATGGTGATCTTATTTTTAATTGAGTAAATAAACATATTGACATCAATACTTTTCTTGTCTTGCCATCATTTCATTGCAATGCAGAAAACGTAATTTATCTTTTAGTTCAGAATACATTGATTTTTGTTTCTGTGACCTTTCTTTATTATGTAGGTCCATTCAGCAGTTGCACAAATATGTGCTGTACACATTAATGGCTGATGTTTTATTTTTTTTAAAGGGAACATGACTGCCTTAATTTATTTACAAAATTTCAGTTTTATAAAAGTAAAGTAAGTTTAATTCCTCACCCACCATTGGAAGGTTATGTACATCCTTGAAATCTCAAGTGTAAATATGAGCCTTTCTTATCTCCTTAATACATGGTATTTTAACAATGGTTGTTAGAGTGTAAGTTTGCAAGTTTTCATTCCTGCAAGATACTTTGGGGAAAGCACTCTGGACACAAAGGGCCTCATTCAATTGGGATTTGACCAATTGAATAGGGCTCAATATAAGCACATAGCATTTTTTTTTACAGAAGTTTTTAGTTGGTGAAATTTATATCTAAAAGCAAGGTCTTCAGTAACTTCTGTGAAAAAAATATGCTATGTGCTTATATAGAGCCCTATTCAATTGGCCAAATCACAATTAAATGTGGCCCAAAGCCAGGGCCCTCCATCCTTTGCAACATGTTATTATTATTTGTTTTCGCCTTGAACTTAACCCATGTATATCATTAAAAATAATAATAATAATAATACCATATTCATTTTTATTTGTAAGAAAAACAGAGGGAAGCCATAAAGCAGCCTTTATTCTATCTCTGTGTTGCAGAAATCAAACAATATGAAAAGTAAATCATAGTATACTTCTGTCATCTATTTACTCAATACCCAGCAGAGCACCCACAATACAGCATGGCAGCATGCCGGAGAGCATACAGGGTAAATGGGGTTGTTCCAGAATCTCAAATTATATACAAATGGAGAATCTTTGGGCCATGCTATAATTAATTTTATTTGTGTCCATAGTAAAAGTATCTCTCTAGCAGAATATGGAATCTCTTGTCCAGGAGTCACTATAGAGTCCAAGATAAATTAATTGAAATGGTGTAATTTTGACAATATTGACATTTCAATATATGTGTGTATTGCATGTGTATTTTTTACATATACTATTCTATATGATTGTATGCATTACATTTTCTTCTCTCCCCTCAATTACAGTTTTGGTTAGAAAAGTTTTCACAATGTCCAAACACTAGTATGTAGTACGAGATCAGTGGGGGCTCCAGTGAAAGCGAATGTCCTGCAAGCAGCTCAAATTTGTCTTGCTGGGCAGATGTAAGAGAGACGGTTAGAAAGCAGGCGTAGAGGTAAAAGGACCGATCTCCTACAGAGAAGTAAAACAACTTGAGGTCAGCGTGAAACGCAGATCATTGAGACATTGTGGAAACTTTTTGTTTAGTGCATTTAAGGTTTTGGTCTTTTGCATTTTAATTTCTTTCTTCTCAACAGCTTGTCGATTACAATTAGATGTGGCACTTAGGCACGTATAGGGCATAATATACGTATAGGGCATAATATACAGTAGACTTTTTCATACTTTTCAGGTACAGAACACAGATTTTTAGAAGTCAGACAGAAACGAAAATATGCAAAATATGAGCCACAAATAATATAACAGTATTGTACAGTAAAGTTGCTTCCAATCATGTCCTGTGCATGCATCCATCATTAAATACCTAGGCCCTCATTCTATTATCGGCCGTAAATCGGCCGCAAAGCTGCGATATCCCCTTACGGCCGGCCGTATATCTTGCAACCGGCCGTAAGCTCAGAAATCTTTAAATGCAAATATACAGGGAGTGCAGAATTATTAGGCAAATGAGTATTTTGACCACATCATCCTCTTTATGCATGTTGTCTTACTCCAAGCTGTATAGGCTCGAAAGCCTACTACCAATTAAGCATATTAGGTGATGTGCATCTCTGTAATGAGAAGGGGTGTGGTCTAATGACATCAACACCCTATATCAGGTGTGCATAATTATTAGGCAACTTCCTTTCCTTTGGCAAAATGGGTCAAAAGAAGGACTTGACAGGCTCAGAAAAGTCAAAAATAGTGAGATATCTTGCAGAGGGATGCAGCACTCTTAAAATTGCAAAGATTCTGAAGCGTGATCATCGAACAATCAAGCGTTTCATTCAAAATAGTCAACAGGGTCGCAAGAAGCGTGTGGAAAAACCAAGGCGCAAAATAACTGTCCATGAACTGAGAAAAGTCAAGCGTGCGGCTGCCACGATGCCACTTGCCACCAGTTTGGCCATATTTCAGAGCTGCAACATCACTGGAGTGCCCAAAAGCACAAGGTGTGCAATACTCAGAGACATGGCCAAGGTAAGAAAGGCTGAAAGACGACCACTACTGAACAAGACACACAAGCTGAAACGTCAAGACTGGGCCAAGAAATATCTCATGACTGATTTTTCTAAGGTTTTATGGACTGATGAAATGAGAGTGAGTCTTGATGGGCCAGATGGATGGGCCCGTGGCTGGATTGGTAAAGGGCAGAGAGCTCCAGTCCGATTCATACGCCAGCAAGATGGAGGAGGAGTACTGGTTTGGGCTGGTATCATCAAAGATGAGCTTGTGGGGCCTACTGCCAGTTCCTGGAAGACACCTTCTTCAAGCAGTGGTACAGGAAGAAGTCTGCATCCTTCAAGAAAAACATGATTTTCATGCAGGACAATGCTCCATCACACGCGTCCAAGTACTCCACAGCGTGGCTGGCAAGAAAGGTCACTGATTTTGTTTTTGTTTTGTTTTTGAATGTCAGAAATGTATATTTGTGAATGTTGAGATGTTATATTGGTTTCACTGGTAAAAATAAATAATTGAAATGGGTATATATTTGTTTTTTGTTAAGTTGCCTAATAATTATGCACAGTAATAGTCACCTGCACACACAGATATCCCCCTAATATAGCTAAAACTAAAAACAAACTAAAAACTACTTCCAAAAATATTCAGCTTTAATATTAATGAGTTTTTTGGGTTCATTGAGAACATGGTTGTTGTTCAATAATAAAATGAATCCTCAAAAATACAACTTGCCTAATAATTCTGCACTCCCTGTAAATTCAAGACGGCACTGTAAAGCTCTGTAAATGCTAGTGATCATAATGGGGGACATGAGGATTAATAGCAACCCCCTCTCAAGCTTGCACATCAGCCCAAATCAGAGATTTCATTAACTGTTTATTTTCCGGCCGCAGGGTGGGCGGGTGTGAGGTGTTTCAAGCCCTCGGGACTTTTTCCATGGATATTTGACATAAATTCAAATAAAAATAATTTACGGATTTGAGTGTAGGGGAATGTTGTGCTATGAATGCTAACACCTACAATCACTTTATAGTCTCCTCAGAGTGCAGGATGACTTTATTATGGCTCTATAATGTGCTTAATTGTGTGCCTGCGGGACCTTTTTGCTGCAAGTAAGCTGCGGCTCGGTTTTAGCCTTGCAGAGAGGGTTCCCGGAGCAATTGAATAGCAACCGGGATTTGCTTGCGGCCGAAACTCTTGCGGCCGTTTAAGATCAAAGGCTTTCCTCTGGCGCGTGCGGCCGCAAGGGATAACAGAGCGCCGGCCTCAAGCCTGCCGCAGCCATCGTCCGGAAGGGAATAGAATAGGCAAATAGCTTGCGGCCGGTCCTTGCTGCCCCGCATCTCCTACGGCCGATAATAGAATGAGGCCCATAGCATTTAAGAATTATTCATTTTGTTTGGCTTTTCTACTTTAAACTGACACCTTTTAAACCAAATAACCTAAAGGACTTATTGAACTTTAATAATATTTTCTACCTGCATTTAGTTGTATAATCCCCCTAAATGTAACTGTTTATTTCCCTGTGCATTGGAACAGCATCTCCTTACTTTCCATAATCACAGCCTAATCTCAGGTATTCAGACCTTCAAAGACACTAATAGGTTCTGGCTGGCTTCAGCTTTGTTTGCAATCCTCCTATGACCCAACACAATATTTCTGTTCCTTTTATGATTTTTTTCCAAGTTTTATCATTGACAAATGTCTACAGAATTCAACAGAACTAATTTTAATAATAATAATATCACTATTTAATAATTTCCTGACCTCATTCTTACTCCTATTACCAGACTTTCCCCTGCCAGATTTGCCTATATAAGTCCTCATTCCGTCTTGTGTCTCCATGACCCCAGAGCCAAGTTTAACATTCTTATCTGTTAGACTCTCTGTGCCTGCTATTGTTTCTCTTGTATTTCTGTATACCTTCCTCTGCCTTTGATTGGCAGATGTCTTTTTCACCTCTTATGGTAATTTTCTCAAGATACTATATCTTTAGATACTCTGTGAAAATCCACCTTTAAATTAACTGGTGGCTTTCTTTGCCTGAAGTTTTTAAGAGTAAATGTTTTTGGTTGTGTCATTTATTTCTTTATATACCCCTTCTATACATTATGATAGTGGGTATGTGCTTCTGAAAAAACATTATTTTATTGCACTGCAGAAAGTGTAAATAATGGTGTTTTCAGTAGCCCTATATACAGTACAAGGGTTACAGAAAATTATAAGTGGTGCAGTAAATGTTTAGGCAAAAAAGTGAAAGAGCAATCGAGACAGGGGTAAGGGAGCTGTGCCCAGGTGTCCCCTCTTTGTTTCATGTGTAGTTAAATGTGTAGTTTAATTATGTATTCTGTATCTCGCAGTCCCTCTATGATTGGGTGGATTTTACTTCCAAGATGGTCAGAGCTTGACATAGGAACATCTATTGCACTATTCTTATACCTGAAGGAACTGCCTGTAATTGCCCTACTCTGTTTGTGATCTGTACTATTACTTCAGAAATTGTACATGTGCTGCCCACTCACATTGTAAAGCCAGGACCAGCGAGGAGCCCAGTTACAGAGAAGTCCAAATTTTCTGGGTTGGAGGCAAAATGGGCAGTCTACAAACACATAAGTGGAGAAAAGCAGGAAATTGGGGCCACAAGCAACCTATGTATGTCCATTAGTGATGTAGCAACGGAGCAAAACAGCTGAGCACTGCTTTTCAGTTCACTTGGCTTTATAAAGGTCCTTTCTGATCCTGGCAAAAACCATTATGAGACCAAATAAATCCGTCAATGAGAATGAAGGTGATGCAGGCAAAGCTCAGGTCAGAGCTCATATTCCTCTTTCAACAACTATGTAAGACATTTCTCCAGGAACAGAAGGCACTGCCTAACCGATATAAAGAGAAATACGGCCATATACCCAAGTGCTTAGCATAACGCTGGTTTGCCCTTAGATGGTGCACAAAAGGAATAGAGGCAAGTGCCACCTGGTGGCCATCTGAAAAAGTATTGTCATACATACACATAATGTACATATGTTTAAGTGTAGGGAAATATTTGTGTATCCTAGAAGTGTGAGAAAAATAAAAAAATAGTCTTAAAGTGCCAAGAAATATTACTGCTTCAAATATATACATACAGTTAAACAGAACGGTTGCTAAAAACCTGTTTCTAAATCTATGGATGATATAAAGTTGCTAATTTAATATACCAAAAATACAAAACTTTCTGCAACTTGTGTCTTGTGAGTTCTTCACAAAAAAATAATTATTTGTTATGGTTGTGAAAACTCCTTGATTTTAAACAAATGTTTCATGTCCTGCCTCATATTCTAAGGATTTGTTGTAGGATTTACTGCAATTGCGTGCATAACTTATAGCACAAAGTAAAACATGATCAGTGTTAGACAATGTGTATGGCTCCGAGACTAAGTATTTTTGTACACCTATGATATATTTATACATAATTTTATTTTTTACCTGGATCCCATATATAGTCGTACTGCAAGTTGTCGGCACGCTTTGTGAGGCTCGCAAAGGCGCTCATTGAAGGCCGCAACTGCAGTCCTCGCAATGCAAGTGACGCAGTTGCAGGGGTGGAGGCCCACAGGACTTGGCTGAAATGAGCACCAAAGGCGCCCATTGCAGGGCTTGAGATGACGCCTTCTGGACTTACGAGGCATGCAATACTTTAGCGGGGCTAGATATGACGCAACTGGAGGCCCGCAGGACTTAGCTGCAATAAGCGTTGAGATGACTTATGAGGCCCGCAATACTTTGTGGCCCGCAAGTTTATGTCCCGCAATACTTTATTGGCCAAGCGCATAACTCCAGAGACCCCCAACACAAATCCTATAAAAACTAATTTAGACACTAAGACAGCTCAGGGGGAGAGCCAGGGATCCTGTGAGTGAGCTAGCAAGATCATTTTAACCATATTTTGAGTTTTTGAACACTTGAAAATTCTCAAACGGGATCAAAACGAGGCTGAAGACCGTAACACTTACCCAAACAATGCCAGGCATACGGCACTTCGAAAATACATGATGCAGAAGCCAGTAGCACAGCATAACGGGCGGCACGCGGGACTTTAAAAATAAAACCAACGCCAGTCAGAGTGCGCCACACACAGCTTCAGCAGAGACGCAGAAGAGAAAGACACAGGGAAGGGACAGGGGGTAGAGGGTGGAAAGAGATACAGGGCTAAGAGACGGAGGAAAAGAGACAGAGGGGGAAACAGACACAGGTGTCAGAGTGTGGGGAGAGGCTCACAATGAGCAAAAAAGGCCACTCGCTGAGTGACGAAGGACAGCATTCCCAGCTTTTTTGTCCTGTAATTTTTGACGGACAAGTCGCTAGTTAAATAATATTGATAGTTCTAAGGAGTATATAATATTAATTTCATAAACTCAACCGCACTTTGGCAGTACCTAATTTGGTGGGGAATATGTTCTACATTCTCTATTTGCAATTAAAATGGTAGTAAATGTCTTCATTGTTTCCTTTATTCCTGTAGACTGGAGCATGGTAAGCTTTTGGTGCAGGAGGAGATTGGGAAAGCTATAGAGCGGGAGAGGAATGCATCTACTGAGCAATTTACCAGAGCTGTCCTACGCGAGAAGGCTGCCACTGAGGAGGAGCGCCTTAAAGCTAAGACCTTTGTGAGTATCTCCTGGAATTCTGATTACAATGTGTTCCTTGTGTTTAGTTGGCAAACTATAACAGAAGAGGTTTGAAAAGAAAATATAATTTGAAGAACTTTTTTTGTGGCAGAATGAATTTGGAAATCAGTTAGAAGAACAATTTATGTGGCTATTTTAATTATATAATAAGCAGAAACCTTCATTGGGATGAAAGATGAAAATAATAATATTTTACTTCTGTTTCCATAACCACCTTATGTTATTTGGCTAGCTTTTTATACTCCAACTGTATCACATCTGTCTGTTTTTATTTGTTCCTTATCTGTGTGTTATCTCGCTTTCTGTTTTAAAATATGGACCTCTGCCATCTCCCTCTGCACCACTCGACCCTCTGCCTCCTCTATACACGCTGCTTTCTCTCTGTATACCACATGGCCCGCTGCTTCCTCACTATACCACATGGCCCGCTGCTTCCTCACTATACCACATGGCCCGCTGCTTCCTCGCTATATACCACATGGCCCGCTGCTTCCTCACTATACCACATGGCCCGCTGCTTCCTCGCTATATACCACATGGCCCGCTGCTTCCTCACTATACCACATGGCCCGCTGCTTCCTCACTATACCACATGGCCCGCTGCTTCCTCACTATACCACATGGCTCGCTGCTTCCTCACTATACCACATGGCCCGCTGCTTCCTCGTTATATACCACATGGCCCGCTGCTTCCTCACTATACCACATGGCCCGCTGCTTCCTCACTATACCACATGGCCCGCTGCTTCCTCACTATACCACATGGCCCGCTGCTTCCTCGCTATATACCACATGGCCCGCTGCTTCCTCACTATACCACATGGCCCGCTGCTTCCTCACTATACCACATGGCCCGCTGCTTCCTCACTATACCACATGGCTCGCTGCTTCCTCACTATACCACATGGCCCGCTGCTTCCTCGTTATATACCACATGGCCCGCTGCTTCCTCACTATACCACATGGCCCGCTGCTTCCTCACTATACCACATGGCCCGCTGCTTCCTTGCTGTATACCACATGGGCCGCTGCTTTCTCACTATACCACATGGGCCGCTGCTTCCTCACTATATACCACATGGGCCGCTGCTTCCTCACTATACCACATGGGCCGCTGCTTTCTCACTATACCACATGGGCCGCTGCTTCCTCACTATACAACATGGGCCGCTGCTTCCTCGCTGTATACCACATGGGCCGCTGCTTCCTCGCTGTATACCACATGGGCCGCTGCTTCCTCGCTGTATACCACATGGGCCGCTGCTTCCTCACTATATACCACATGGGCCGCTGCTTCCTCACTATACCACATGGGCCGCTGCTTTCTCACTATACCACATGGGCCGCTGCTTCCTCACTATACCACATGGGCCGCTGCTTCCTCACTATATACCACATGGGCCGCTGCTTCCTCACTATATACCACATGGGCCGCTGCTTCCTCACTATATACCACATGGGCCGCTGCTTCCTCACTATATACCACATGGGCCGCTGCTTCCTCACTATATACCACATGGCCCGCTGCTTCCTCACTATATACCACATGGCCCGCTGCTTCCTCACTATATACCACATGGCCCGCTGCTTCCTCACTATATACCACATGGGCTGCTGCTTCCTCACTATACCACATGGGCCGCTGCTTCCTCACTATATACCACATGGGCCGCTGCTTCCTCACTATACCACATGGGCCGCTGCTTCCTCACTATATACCACATGGGCCGCTGCTTCCTCACTATACCACATGGGCCGCTGCTTTCTCACTATACCACATGGGCCGCTGCTTCCTCGCTGTATACCACATGGGCCGCTGCTTCCTCGCTGTATACCACATGGGCCGCTGCTTCCTCGCTGTATACCACATGGGCCGCTGCTTCCTCGCTGTATACCACATGGGCCGCTGCTTCCTCGCTGTATACCACATGGCCTGCTGCTTCCTCGCTGTATACCACATGGGCCGCTGCTTTCTCGCTGTATAACACATGGCCCGCTGCTTTCTCGCTGTATACCACATGGCCTGCTGCTTTCTCGCTGTATACCACATGGCCTGCTGCTTCCTCGCTGTATAACACATGGGCCGCTGCTTCCTCGCTGTATACCACATGGGCCGCTGCTTTCTCGCTGTATACCACATGGGCCGCTGCTTTCTCACTATACCACATGGGCCGCTGCTTCCTCGCTGTATACCACATGGGCCGCTGCTTTCTCGCTGTATAACACATGGCCCGCTGCTTCCTCGCTGTATACCACATGGGCCGCTGCTTCCTCGCTGTATACCACATGGCCTGCTGCTTCCTCGCTGTATACCACATGGGCCGCTGCTTTCTCGCTGTATAACACATGGCCCGCTGCTTTCTCGCTGTATACCACATGGCCTGCTGCTTTCTCGCTGTATACCACATGGCCTGCTGCTTCCTCGCTGTATAACACATGGCCTGCTGCTTCCTCCACTGTAATACCGAACCATCGGCCCCTCTATACCACATGGCCCTCTGCTTCCTCCCTCTGTACTACCCAACCATCTGCCCCTCTATACCACAATGCCGTCTGCTGCCTCACTATACCACATGACTCTCTGCTTCTTTCCTCTACACTACCCACAACCTTGCCTCCTGCTTGCTGTCTGCTTCCTCACTATAACACCTGGCCCTCTGCTTCCTCCCTCTGCATCTTCCATATCACAATGCCTTCTTCTTCCTCTATACCACAATGCCCTTACAACACCATATGGCCCTCCACTTCCTTCCTCTTTATTACATAACCGTATGCTTCCTCATTATACTGCACGGTTCTCTACTTCCTCCCTCTGTTCTCTCCCTCTGCTTGCACACCCTGAGTATCCCCATCCCTCTCTCTATGCATTATTTTGCCACTTTATAAGCTTAATTCACGATCTCACCTAACACTGATATCATTTTCTACATAACAGTAATTTTAGGTGAAATTGTTTTTTTACTTTTACAACAAAGGAAGAAATCAATAAGAAAAGTGCAGCAGGATCTATACCATCAAAGGCACTCTGAAGTCACACATTTGTTATTCAGCCTTTATAAGAGCTGGTTTTAAATATTACACAAGTTTGACAATAAAATGAGTGCACCAAGAGTTAGATCTGTTCTGTTTTTAATCCCTGTACAAACTGCTTTTATAACAAATTCTAATTACGGCCACTCCATCAGTCGAGTGATGCTGCATTTATAAAAAAAATGTAGTACCTCCCTCTAGTTACTGAATCTGGAGGCGGTCATGAGTATGTTGCAAAAGCAGTTTGTACGGGGATTGAAATAATGTTTTATAATCCTTGCAGCATTCCATGCAAAGAAAAGCGTTCTCATATTTAAATGTTGCTCTTTCTAAATGTATGATTTTGTAGTAACTCTTTTAATATTTTTAATATATTTGTCCTTCTAATTACTGCATAATTCATCCATTACATTTGGCTGCTCTCTCTCTCTCTCTGTAAATCACTGCATATTACAGTGCAATGTAAGTTTTCTTCCCAGTGTTCATAATTGGTAATCATTGTATTATAAAAACTATATTAGAGCTACATCAAACAGAGCATAAATATTATCTGCAAAGAGTTTCCTGAAATAAATATAAAGGTCTGGGTTGGATCCAGCTGGCAGAGAGATGGAGCAGGTGCAGAGAGCACTTAGTGGAGTTTTCTTCAGAAGAAATAGCGGTGGGAAAAGGTCTTTAATACAGTGATCAATTTGAAATGATAATGTATCAATTAAGTAATTAACAACCTGCTGCAGTAATAAGTACAGCTAATATGCCTGGCGGATCATAACTGTAAAGCCGTTCACTGTTAGGCGTGAGAAACACCCCATTGACAGCAAACTTGTAAATTGTTTTCAACAGCCTTCAAATGGATCTTGAGACATTGATGGCAGTAACTCAAGAAGCTGTTCTACTTCTTATATTCTATTGTAGAGTTATTAATTCATAAACTTCATTCTGTTGTCGTATTGAGAATTATTTTTGGAAATTCCACTGATGCTTCTGTTGTAAAACTGTTGTTTTAAATGTTTTGTAGAGCGTGTAGTTGAACTTAAAGGGCCACTTAATTTAGCACCCATTTTACCACATTACACAAAAGATTTCCTAAAAGCATGCTGAAATACTTTTTTTAAGTTTTAAAATATGTGCATTTTCACAGAAAAATCTAACAAAATATAATCTGTGTTTACATGTATAAAAGACTGCCCATAGCCTGCTCCATGTCTGCTTCTTTACTGCAACCAATCAGGTTGCAGGAGTGCCTCCCCATACAAGTCAATGTTGAGGTTTTTGTTACTGTTTATATTTCCAGTTTGAAGGGAACATTTATCAGACAGAACTTGTAATTTTATTTTCTTAGTTTCAGCACTTTCTGGAATCTGAGCAAAACTTTTAGCCCAGCTCATAGGGAGCAGGTTATTGCTCCCAACAAATAAAAATCTAACCCTCTCCACATCTATCTGTGTAGGCATGGAATACTGGTACTCACCTAAAACAGGAAAGCTTTGTCAGTGCAGAGTAACCTGAATCCACGGAGCTGTTCTATTTATCACAGCCTTCGCCCATAGAGAATCACACAGTTCTCTGGACTCAGCCCTGTGCTAATTATTAATGCAACAGCCAGTAGGCAGAATCAACTGTGTGTAAACAAAGGTCTAAAACTTAAAATTGTTTATCGGTTATTAGTGTAATAAAAAAAATAGATCCTATTAATGTACAATCTTGTGCTCTTTTACACCGCTAAAAAGCACTTACCTGGAGTTTGGTGAAGCTTTAACTGTACTTTGTGCCCAAAGACTGCCTTTTGAAGTATAAAGGTGAGGATATAAAACAGGAACTGCTGAGAAGAGGGGGTAGGGTCCCAACTGAAAAAGGTTAGGGAGGTGCAGAAGAGGGGGAAAGCTCATGTTTTGAAAGGAGAAGCCATGGCACAGCAGACAGCACGCACAGAAATGTGAGCAGACATATAGAAATAGAGGCCCAGGTAGAGAAGAAAGAGTAAAAGAAGAACAAATATAACAACTTGAGGAAGATGAAAAAAACACGGTATATAGGAGGTAGGTTAAAAATACTGAAAAGGAAAGTTTACGAGGCAGGACGATATTGATATCAGACGTAGAAGAGGTAGCGTCACTGATATTGATGATTTAATGCATATTACTATAGTTAATGTTGTTGTTTAGTCATTCAGTCATGTCTGACTCTCCGTGACACTACGGGCTGCAGCATGCAAGGCCCATTGTCAGTCATTGCCTCTCTGAGCTCCCTATCCATCTCCATGACCTCATCTATCCATCTCTGCCCTTCTTCGTGAGCATTCAGTCTTTCCCAGCATCAGTCTCTTCTCTAGGGAATCCTGTCTTGATATGATATGGACAAAATATTTGAGCTTCAGCCTCATGATCAAACATTCCAGTGAACAGTTTGACTTGACTTTCTGTAGTACTGATTGATTAATTGGATAATTAAACATAGCTTGGCCTTTATTTGTAATTAGGATAGTCCTAGATCTATTTACAAGACTGAACTCTATCAATGTCATATCTCCTACCAACATTACTAAGATCTTGTTTCCAACAGAGAAGTATCTATTCTGCTAGTGTTTTTTAATATTGTTTTTTTCTGACTTTGATGCAATCTCCAGTCTCTTAAAACCGCTAACGTTTTCCAGAGTATCTCATCATACATAATTACCTCTCATTCTTGATGACTGAAGTAATTTAGTGTACAGGGAATTCTGTAAGGTTAGGATTTATATTTTTCATTTACATGCGTATGCTTTGCTTCACTACTCGTGTTCAGGTTCTTTGATTCTGCAAAATAATGTTTTCAATATAATAAAATAGTAGGAGAGGCCTCGGTTACAGCAAACACACATTATTGCTTTAAGAATTTTTTGCTAATTAATCATAATAACTGATTTAATTGTAGCATGTATAGTGTGGTGAAAAGCATCTTGTGTCTCACTCGGGCTAGAAGCCTAACTGTAGCTGGATATTGGGTTGTGTGGCCATTAGTGCAGTTAAATGGCCAATGTGGTCTTGTGCAGTTAGGTGGCACTTCCAATGTGCATGTAGAATTTGAATGCAGAGGGACCTTCTATCTGCACAGCGAGAATGTGGCAACTAAAACTGACAGTACTCTCAGCAGGACTATAAGAAGGCTTATTTTACAAGGCCCCTCCTGAGAAAGTAGAACACAATGTAGAACAAATGTAAAGACTGTGTATATGTGACCTAACCACTTCAAATATCTGAGTGTCATTGGTTATTGGTGACTGTCCATTTCCATCCGTACTTGTATTCCTTCTCTATTTTAGGCAATAGCTATAACGTATGTCAGTGGTTCATAGTAATTGGCCAACTGACCAGTGTCAATCCCTGAGACCCTATCTGTCAGCCCTCAGGGAGAAAGAGGAATGAGGAGTGGTGTGAAAAGAGAGGAAGAGTTTAATGAAAGGAAAGACGACCGTGCATAACTGTCACTACCTTAGTCTGTCCATTTGGACTATGCCATTAGTCATAGTTATGGTCATCTTCAAGAAAATACTCCTAACTAGATGAAGATATGGTGTGCAGCTCTTATCTCGTTCAGAGTAGCCTAGATCTGAAGTATCACGCGGTTTTAAAGAGATTGCGAGCTGTCAACAAAAAACGTTGAGAGCCCTTTATCTAAACCAGGATCAATAACCAGTAAACCAACATGGCATACTGGCTGCTCAGTTCTTTGTTATGAAGACACATTAGGCAAGACATAGAGGTATAAGCTGGAAAGAGCTGCATGGCGTGAGATATATGGTGGGTACAGGTTATGGATGGTGGAACACAACTGTTTACTAACTTGTAATGATTGTTGTATAGCTCATTAAGCATATTAATCATCTTAATAGAAGGGAGCCATTTACAATGATTCTAAAATAATATGAATTAAGCTACATAGCCAGAAGGCATTATGGGATTGTACACAAGAGCTCACAGCTGTTTCAAGGAAAATCTGAAATAGTTCACTTGTGTTCTTACATTAAATCAAGAAATATTGTATTAAACCGTGATAGAATATAAAAGCAGAATATTGCAGAGAAATGGTCACGGATTTGTTAATATGGGGCACAGCAAGAGTCTGTGTCTTTGTCAGCTGCAAAGGGCAGACCCATACAGGGACTACTTATTTGATCTTAGGCAGTGAAAACAGAGCTTATAATCACTTCTTAATAAAATAAAGTACATAAGAGTAAATGGATATACATAGACCAGCGACTTGCCCGTCAAAAAATGACGGTAATAAAATTGTAAGGCAGGTAATGCTGGTGGAGACATTAATTTTGTTGGTGGTCCGAGATCCTTCGGCGCTCATTGCGAGCCTCGCGCTGAGCGCCTTCGGCTGTTGTATTTTATTTTCCTGATAGGCGCTTTTGCTGTTATTATTTTGTCGGTGTTGCTTTTTGCGCTTATTGCAAGGCTTTGTGTGCGTTGCCGCTCGTTGTGAGTCGCGCGGTGAATGGGTTTTGTGTTTGTTGTGAGATTTTTTTGTTTTTGTGTATATATATATATATTTTTGTATGCTAATGAAAGAATTAATACATTAATAAATAAATAAATATACTTTACCAATTTGGAATATATATATTTGGAATGTAATATATGCAGGAAGCATTGTGCTGAAGAGCTGACAATCTATTTCGATGTTGCTGCAGCATATAATGTAGGTTTGCACTGTTGTGGAGCTGAGGTGTAAGTGTCAGCAATGTGTGTAGTGTAAATAGGCTGCGTGTGTGAGGGGAAGCCGCTAGTGTTACGCATTGTGTAAGTTAGTGTTGTAAAATGGCGGCGAATGTATATGTGGTACGCGGGTGTGGATGATTTAGCGTCCTTGTTAATGGTGTATTTTGTACCTCGTACGGCTTTTTGGAAAATCTGTATGTGTTTGGTGGTGTTTTGCGTCTTTAGGGTCCTGTAGCCTCGTTTTCGTTTCTTTCGGCGGACATTTTTTCTCTCGCTTAAGGGATTTTCGTGTTTCTAAACTCTGGAATTAAATGGAGGTGTAACTTCACTTGCAGAGGTCCTGGGTGACCCCCCCCTTGCTGTAGGTAAGCTTTTTATGTATTTGTTGTGTGTATTTATTGTGTATTTAATGTTTTCATGTGCGCGCGGTTCGGGCATTAAAATTTTATTTTTGAGATGTCATAATGTTTTTTTTTTAAGTCCCACGTGTCGTATGTTTTGATGTGAAGTCCGTAAATTTTCCGTTGTAACTTCCGCCTGCGGCTCATTGCAGCCGCTCATTGCGGTCCGAAAGTCGTAGGTGGTCGTAGGGACATCACCACCAGCGCAAGGAGTGCCTTTTGCGAGGGCCACAGTTGCGGTGGGCTTGCTACGCGAGCCCCCAACCCTCATGCTCACAACTATATATGTGATATTATATAGTAAAATCCAGTAACCTTGTGTATTCATTTGATTGGAAAACATTTTTTAAGCATTTCAGCAATTTAATCAAAATTAAACTTCAGCAGATATATACTCCATAACATTTATGTACTTTAAAACTAACATAACTATATTTATTACTGTGCATTCTTAACTTTTCAAACTGACATGTACTAATGTATGTAAGCCTTAAAAGAATGAGCCAGTTCCACCCCTCCATTTTTTGAAAGAACATCCCCTTTCATAATGCATAAATATATTCCTCCCTTTGATTACTTGTGGGCTTTTGAAGCACGCACGCCATGCTTGACAAGTACCAACAAAAGATGAATCACGAAGTTGTCAGGTTTTGTCCTTGTAAATGACATGCAACAAATGCAATGCATTGGATTAAACGATGTTCCCCCTGACAGGCATCTCGAAAGAAGAGTAGAGAGGTCCCCTAGAAACCTCACAGCTGGATTCAGAAATCTCCATTGTTTTTCTGTGTTCTGCTCTTACAGACCGTTTGAGCTGCACCGTATCACTATAGATCTTAGCATGTAGTCCCTAAGCGCAATATACATATGTTTGTTTTTACTTTGCCTTGTTTATTGTAAATGCGTCGGTGTTTTAAAAAGCATGAAGTATTGTGTTCAAGAACCATGAAATTAAATTCTGTGTTCCAGCTAGACATATGACCCCTGTCCGCAAACCATTACCAGGCGCGTACAATAAATGGGTTATTTTCTGCAAGTATCTGTGTTCTTCTTGTGTTTATTATCCAATTTTTGGTTCTGTACATATTCATCATGGTAGCCCTCTGTTTTTAAAAAGGATATATAGTTGTGGAAAATCTATATTTTAAAACTGGTCCATCGTAGCCGTAGTAGATATTTGAGATGCTAAACTTTCCCCTTTGACATCACTTCATACAAGGAAGTTGTAGAGATTTTTTTATTTTCCATACAAAAATCTTCACAATACAACATTTTTTTTTACATTTATTGAATAGGAGTAGAGAATCAGCCTATATATAGGTTACACATTTTATTAGTGCATATATATATATCAACAATCATTTAATATATGGTGGGAAAAAGAGCGATTAGAAGCTTCCACCGTACTGTAAGTAAATAGTACATCTAAAACAGTTTAAAAATACATATATATATATAATCTCCCACAATTGCCATTTTTGTTTGATTGATAATCTTCACGATTCCGATCTACTATAACTGTAATTTCATTCTCATAGAGTTGCCCTTCCAATTTCTAAATATCAGCCATATGGACACCAGTAGTATGTGGGAAATCAGACACTTGGTCGAATATTTAATACCTCTAGGGAAATTATAAAATAATATGAATGCTAGGGTTTTTACAATATTGTTCTTATCAATATTCAAACTCTTTTCCAGACACACATCCCAAAGTTCTTGAATTATGTCACAGTTCCACCAGACATGTAAACCAGGACCTTCACCAGCATGTTTTTCCACCATGTTTCTGAATATTTTACATTTATTATTATTATTATTATTATTAATCTTTATTTGTATCGCGCCAACATATTCCGTAGCGCTGTACAGGGGATAAGGACAAGGAAGAATACAATGTTAACTAACTGCAGAAAAATGGAGGGCCCTGTTTTGAGCTTAGAATGCTTGCAGGAAGTGCTTTTTTCCAAAGCACCCTACAAGATTGAAAACTCACTACTTACAATCTAAAGGGGTTGGAAGAGGCAGAAACATGGGGGGGAACAGAAAGGGGGTAGCAAGGGTGAGGAAGGGAGTTAAAGTTTAGTTAGGTAGGTAGGAAGGTATGTGACATTGTGAGCTATTCATTTTAGCTAGTATTGCTAGTATATAGTGTTATTTTTGGACTATTGTAAAGTACATTTCTCTATATGATAAACCGTTTGTTGAAGTACATACTAAAAAGAAGGCTTCAGACCCTTGAGATAAACTTCAACTTTGGCCTAATTCTTGTCCCAACTTTCTTACCTATTTTATAAAAAAATTTATTCAAATTTTGTTTGTATTATTCTATAGCATCTAAAGATAATGTTTCTTTTCCTATTGTAAACAAATTTTGTTCAAATTTCTAATAGTATGTCTTGACCAGTTCTTGTCAATCCTAAGGGCCAACCTTGTGTATAAATGTATATAACTTTAGCCCCACCTGCTAACAAAGCTGTAATATGCTGTGTATTAATAATATCAGGCCACTGCATATTACAGCTTTAATATATGCGTGATCTCCAAGCTTGAATAAAGAAACCTGATTGACATCCTGGCTTAATCCTTGGTGGGTTGCTGGTTATGGACGTAGCATTGCAGTCCAAGGGACTCTTAAGTAGTTTTCTCTAAACCACAATTCAAAGGTGTCAATTCTGGTCCAGCTCTCACACCCGTACGTTACTACTAGGATTACCATAGTTCTAACTATGCAGAGCTTTGATGATGTTGTAATATCTTTACTTTTTAATAGCCTGTGGAGACTTGCCATAGCTTTCCTGTTCCCAGAAGCAAGCCTCTTTTAATCTTATGGCTGCAAAGATCATAGAGCCCAGGAAATAAATCTGTCACTGCCTCTACGTCTTCCTCATCTATTTGCCAGGACCTGACATTGCTGTTTGACATGGTCTTTGTCTTTTTAACATTAAGCAGCAGGCCAGCTTTTGCGCTCTCTCCTTTAAATAATACTAATCTAAAACTGGCATTTCCAATAAAAACATTATTTTGTTTCCAAAACCTCAGTGTCAGTTAAATTTTAAATCACAATTGTAAAACAATATTTCTCTGCTTTTCATTTCCCTAATTATCATGCAGATAAACAGTAGGGATCTGAACATTAGGATAAGTAAGTGCTGCATGATTTTGCCTTGGAGAGAGAACACCCCTCGCTGTGTCTCCCCTGTAGGCTATACAGTCGTAATAAATGAGCGAGTTCAGAGCACTTTATGATAGATGGTTAATGGTGCCGTGTCTGAGCCAACAGGCCCGCTACCCCAGCATCTGTCACAACTCATAGTCATTAGCATACCTTTAATAGTCTATTTTCAAAATAATTTCCACCCGGGCATGCAGACTGTATCAGTAAAGAAATGATATAAAATGTGTGTTGTAGACAAACAAAACGTAATATTATGTACTGAGGCCACTCGCACACCGCCCAGCTCAAGGTGGCCTAGTATTGTTGTTCTTGAAGGTTTAATCAGCAAGAGAGAGCCCGCTCAAAAGTGTGATCACCCCTACATATATTGTAATATGAGATAGTAGCTATCTTGTAAATATTAAAGGCATATCTAAGTTTCCTAGATTAGGAATGCAAATGACCGAGGAGAATCGGTAGTGTATAAAAAAAAGAAATTGCATGAAAAAATACCAAAATAAACATTACACTTCCCATAAAGTCTGCTAAATCTCTTAAGTTTGCAAGCAGTTGCTTTTGTTAACACCCCTAGAATGTTCTGATAAAATTAGCATAATATTCCTAATTCGTTTTTGTCAATCACAGGCAGCTATAACATTGTATTAATCTGTGATGACAGTTTGTGTAGCTAATTATGTAATGTGTAGTCCCCTACACAAGGAAGCAAGGAGTCCGGTATTGCTGTGTAGATCCCTGCATTGTGCTGCTGTGGACTTTAAGATTAGTAAAGGGTCAAAATCCAAGCCTAAATGCAGTGTTTCTATCTATATACATGTAGAATGAATCATTGCAATATGTGGTTTCTGATATAACCTTAGAGGAAAAAAAAAATGTTTTAAAAGAAACATTATTTTATATATTAAAAATATATTGTTTAAAACAAAACAAAACACAACAACACAATAAAAGATAAATATCTGGGACCTTGACTAGGAGAACGGACAATCTCAGGTAGGTTCCTCGTTCCAGACACTGTTGGAAATAGTTCTAATCCTAGCCTACAGTTCATAGACACACAGCCTCTTAAGTGGAAATAGTCTTATTTACTAGGATGACTTCTAGAAAATCCCATTCATGCAAATAGTACAACAATCCACTATATGATTTAGTTAACTCTTACTTGGTAGTCCGCTATATAGTTCAGCTCAAATAATGTGTTTACACACAGCCTTTTAACTTTTAATTAGTGACAAATAAGAGTATGGAGCACCTGGCTAATATGGAGGAAAGTTTTACTACATATTACAGTTAAGCTGATTACGTTTACAGAATCCATCATGAACTATAATAAAAGGTTCATGTATATTGTAAAACACTGATAGTGAAAATCAGATTCCAATTTTTTTTTGTGCTACAAATGGAGATCAATAAGTTGTCTTAACTAAAAGATCCAAGATTCAAAAGGAGACCTGGATACATTTTAAGATAACATTTGCTTATCTCTCTAAATTCCCTACCTTAGAGTTCAGTTTCGATTTGTAATGCGTGAGGGTATCAGGAAGTGCTAAGGTCCGAACCGAACGCTCAATGCCATTGAGTGACATAATTATTGCGCAATGTACATGCTCATGCAAGGCCTGACGTGCGTTTCTACAGAGACCATGCGTACGCTTCTACATTGCGCATTCGTGACTTCATAAGCTGGACTGTGCGATCGGTTCGGACCTCAAACTGGAGGCAGATTAGCAGTATGGTGGAATAACTTTTGGCATGCACAGAATTGGCTAAAATTAAGATTTTCTTTAAAAATGCTTTTTTTTTGCTCAACGTTTACACATTTGCAAATGTTAGTTTACTTCATACGTTAGAGATGTTAAGTTGTTTCCAAACTGCAATCATCCTTTAACTGTGGATTTGACCATATTTTTTTGTACTGTAAATTTGATTGATGGGATTATTTTCTCATCCTTTAACATACAAGGTCAATCAAATAAACTAATAATAATATTAAAAGGTATTGAAACAATATATGATTAATAATAATCCTTAAAAGGTACAGAATGTGCCTGCAGAGACATTCAGTGCATGCCCGCTTCCTCCCTTCTCTTCCCTCGCTTACATTATTGTAGTGCACATTTGTATCTACATATTAAATTAGGAACATTATTGCGCACATCTGTTCTGCTTTTTAATTGTTGTTAAGCAGATTTATTCCGGAGATGTGAAATTTGGTACGCTTGCTCCATTGATTTACCATATTAAGTATTTGTTGATCTTATGCCTGGATGTAGGTAGTTTACTCATCCAGTGTACACATTGCTCACACGTACATCCGTGGTATTATTCATTGCATGTAGTTTATCGTTGTTATATTATTTGAGCTCCTCATAGTCCATGGTAAAATGTTTCAATGTGCAAAAATAATCTTTACTTGAGCCTAGGCAAGTTATTTTGGGATAAGAGTTGATACATTTGTTACGATCATGGTTCAGTATTTCGTCTTGAAACAGTTTTATAAAATATATACGCAAAAAATATAAGAGCCATTAGATAATTTCATATCTATATATATATATGCCCATCCACCTGTGCATAGAAAAATGTAAGAGTGTGGGTAAAGGATGAAAATAAAAGGGGATGTAGTGTAATAAACTGATTTTAAATGACCTTCCTATTAAAGGGCCAGTTACAGATGGTGAGTCGCATTCCTATCTGTTGGCAAGGAAGGAAGATCAAAATATAGAACAACCAACTGCTAAATAAACCCAAAACAAGATAAGGAGGTGGAGTTTAAATTAATCCAGATGGGGATACCAAGCAGAGCATTCCATCTACAGCCCACTGGGAGTTGATCTCACACATCCTCCCAGTGGACAAATCCATGTGGTACTCTGTCCTGATACCAGTGTCAAAGGGGGAGGAAGTTGAGCCAGAGGCCAAAAGGAGGGGTGAGGAAAAATCAAAAGAAGGGGGGAAGTGAGGAGAGAAGGGAGACAGGAGGAGAATGGACTGAAAAAAACAACGATGAGGTATGTATTGGAGGATATAACTAGTGTAGATGTTGAGTAGACGATGGAACAAGTGGTTGTGGTGGAACGATGGTCAGAATGGGAGAATGGCCCTGAGTGGAGGCGGCAGGGTTGGATTAGAGACCTGAGATGAACGGTGTGGAGGACACTTGCGTATGTGGAGAATATATTAGATCCCGGGGAAAAAAAGATGTTTCACCAAAAGGTTGCATATCCCCTACCATGATTAGACATTTTTTATGCCAATATAAAACCTTAGAATTTTTTCTTTCCATTATAAATGTTGTTCAAAAATAAAATGCTCGCTTTAAATTTCCTTTCTATATGCACTGTCCATTTTCTGACGCATGGTTAAAAATTCCGGTTCTGCCCCGGACAGAGCCTGTGTTTTCCTATAAAGTAATATATAAAATTGATGTGTGTGTCAGAACGAATGTGCCGCTGAGTTTTGCATCGACTCTGCACACATAAGGAATTGCAACTTTTCCAGTTGATGGCGGGCGAGGGGAGGGAAATCCATTTATTACTCCATTTAACTATTCTATATCATTAATAATTTGTATTGCTTCTGCTCTACTCTCTGCATCATGGATGATAAAGTATGGCCCATTTAATGAATCATCTTTGACCTTCCTTTTCATTTTTCTTCTTCTCTGCTAAAGTAACATATTATTATGTTCTAAGGGGAAAACATTCCTCCCTATTTATCTACAATTATAGTTCAGTGTATATACATACATACATACATACATACATACATACATACATACAATCAATTTGGGTAATGACATGGATATGATTATTTAATGGTATACATGTTTTATTGTTCTTTTGTTTTGTCTAGTTATATGATCGGTTCTTGGCAATCCTGATGGGTTCCTAGAAATAGGGTATGAATGGACATTTTAAGCTTTGGGTCATAGCTTATAGTTTTGGAGTCATAAAAGAGATTTTGACTCCTTTTTTCTTCAAAGGGGAGGAGATTTATGGAAGCCATTTTGGATTGCTACTGTTCCATCTTTATTTCTTCAAGCCCAAGTAGTGTTTAATGGCAGAATGTTTTGGGAATCCCTGTTCTTCAGAGCATGAAAACTTGTTTTTGCTACCATAAAAAGAAACTATTATATTCTGTTCGTAATCTGCACATCTAAACCGCAAATTCATATTGAAGAGCTGATCATTTGCATAACAGTGCAGCATAACCAATGCTGACTATCCATAATAATTATTTATTGGCTAGTATTAAGTTCAACGTTATAAAGACAAAGATCAATTTCCATTCCTGGCTAGGAGATGGGGAAGAAGTGGAGGCAGGGACAGATTTTATTTTCTTGGACTAAAAGACCTCTGCAGATGGTGACTGTAGACATGGGGAAGAAAGCTATGGCAAGCCTGGAGAAGCTATTAAAAAGCCAAGATATAAAATTATCGATGAAGGTCTGCATATTTAGAATAATGGCATTCTCAGTTGTAACATAAATAAGTGAGAGCTGGACCACAAAGAAGGCTGAGCGCTGGACAATTGACACATTTGAATTGTGGTGTTCAAGAAAACTGCTTATAGTCCTTTGGATACAGAAGATCCAATGAATCAATACTACAGGAAATTAAGCCAAACTGTTCACTGGAAGGTTTGATCATAAGGCTGAAGCTTAAATATTTTGGCCATATCGTAAGAAGACAGAATTCCCAGGTGAAGGCTCTGATGCTTGGAAGGATTGAAGTGGCTGGCAGTGGTGGCGACCGATAGATGAGGTCATTGAAGCAGTGAGCTTGATGAAGCTCAGATGGACAGTGACTGACAGATATGCCTGGCTTACTGCGGTCCATAAAGTCACGGAGAGTTGAACGACAAAAAAAAAAAAAAAGCTATATATACCCTTTTTTTAATGCTGTTTATTTTCTAAAATCTCTTTTGAAGTAGACAAACGCTTGAGTTCCTTGTCCATTTAAGTAAATCCCAGTTATTTAGGTGATTATAAAGAACAGGGAGTTGATGGGTCTATTGAATGCTCGAGGCAGCAATATACCAACATAAGTCAAGCCTATGGCTCTTTATAGTGTTTTATACCACGTTTATAACACGTCTATAAGTAGCATGGTAATGTCATCTCTGGGCGTTTATACGTTAACTCTGTTCAACGTCTCCTCCATTTGAATTTTCGTATCCGTACCTTCTATTCCCTCTCCATTAGCGCCTTGGCTAGCGTGGCCAGAATGGGCAGCAGCTCAAGCCAACATTACTCTTTCGAGAGAGATTACTGACAAAACTGCTGCACGAGTATATTAAATTCCAGTTTTTGCAACGCTAGAAAATTAATAGAGCATTAAATTCTAACTGCAGTGTGTCAGGAAAGTACTCAGAGTATGAATTGTCCTTTGACAAATTAGTGACCATTCTTTTTATGTAGTACACTGCAAAACAGCCGCCGCCATATTAAATCTTAATCAATAACAATGTTTCACTAATTACCAGAGCGACTTTATATATTGGCTAGATTGCTGTTTGTAAATGTTGGATTATATTAAGTAAAGCAGCTAATTGCCTGCAGCAAAATAACTATTTGGTCTGCTAAAAGCTTCCATCAGGATCTGTGAGCCGTCAGCACAGCTTCATATTTCTGCCAATACAAAAGAATAAAGTAATGATATTATAAATACATTTATAATACCGTCTGATTTCTTTTCAAATTCATGCGAATGTTATTGCATTACTACAGCCCTGTGAAATATGGCTTTTTTAATGGATTGCTACCTCTGCAATATTCTGAAATATCTGAGCAGAGTAATAAAATAAATAAATAAATGCTCCATGAATCACTATGTAACCTGCAAGAACGGTACATTTAAAGGCAGCTTGGTTATATCTGAAACTAAAAGAGCGCAACTTATTGCATGAACGAGGTAACATATGGTATAAACGATCTTTGCATATTCTTTACCCAACAAATATGTCACAAGTTAAATTGGTTCAGTTTGTGGCCTAAGAACGCTATCATTCCAATTTTTAAAATATTGTGTTGAAGATTTACATTTGCAAATAGGCAACATGTTTTTGGAATGCAAAATAAATAATACAGCTATAGCTACAGTGGAATCTACCATTTTGGTTTATGCCAACGTTGAATACATAGGATAGTAAGCTTTCATGAAAATGGGGCCTTATCTGCCCCTTTACCTTTTTTTTTGCGTTCACTTATTTTAAACTCTCCTTGACCTCATGGGCTGTAAAAACACCAGACACATCTTTGTCTGTGGTCATGTTGAGATACTAGAGTGGGTTGCCAGTTCCTTCTCCAGTGGGCCACTGCATACAGCTCCTGGTATTCCTAGATGGTTTCCCATCCAAGTACTCTGCTTCAGGTTGGTGTGGCCTCCTGGCTACCTGACTGGAATCACATCCAGGTAGCAGCAGTGAAATCCTAACCGCTGGACTACCAGGGAACCCGTTGCCATTATATGTACAAATGGACTGTGTCAGGACCCGGGGAAGGGGGTCCAACTTGGCTCCAAAATCCTCCCTTGGACCGTGGTGTGTGTGGTCTTCTCTGTAACTGGCTTCTATTCCAAGACCATCAGGATGCAGAATAGAGATCAAGAGGTTCAAAATAACAAACAGAAGTTATATCCTCTAAGAGAGAAAATACCTTGCTTATGTTCCCTAGAAGAGTCTTTTTTGGGGAAAAGTTACAACATTTATAGGCAGAACAATACAACTTTAGTTCAGCCCATAAACATGATTAAATTATGTGCCCATAAGCAGTTATCTCAATCACTTTCCCTGTAATACCTCACTGGCCACAATAGGGGTGTGAGAATTAATTCCATCACAGGGTGAGCTGTTAATTGCATCACAAATGTAAACTTATTCAAAGTTCCCTTCTAAACTAGTTAACACATATATTATTTGAATTTCCTGTCCACAGCTAGATAATCCCATCAGGCAGGTTGTTATCAAGATGTACTGTCCATTGTTCCAACCACCTGTCTTTGGTGATGGGATTAGCAGGGACTTGAGGGAGGAACAACAACTGACCACAACCATACCCAGGAAGGTGTAAAGTAGTCAGGGCCTCCAGGTGAACAAAGTTAAATCACATGATACTCCAGAAACTTCCATATACCTTTAAAACATCTAGCTCTTGTTGTTGTTTAGTACATTATTTTGGTCCTTTTAAGCCATAAAGATCAGGCGAGGCAGTTAAATTTACTCTTGAGCAAGTGTTGTTGTTATTTCAGTTGCACCGCCATTTGTTAGGGCATAATGTATAGGATTGCACGTCTATACATTCTACACCATAGCCATTTACCTGTTTATTGTGCTCAGCCATGTGAACAGTTCACAAAATGCTAATCACAGTTTGACAGACACTGTCAAGGAAGTTCGAGCTGCTCAGGCCTAACCAATGGTATAATTTGTTTTCGAGTCTTGAGATTTGTGAAAATTGTAAGCAATTGCATTACAGACAGGTAAAAGTGCACACTATACGAGTGTGATTTGCAATCTTCGTTTGAAAGTAATAATGAGCAGTGTTTCAATAACTGCATTTAAGAAATACCCATTTAAGCGTAACATTAATGCACCTGTCAGTCACAGAATTGATCTGCTTACAATACCAGTTTAACCCATTCAGGGCTAGAAACAACAAAGCCACAATTTTATTCAATGAGATGCACAGAGATGCCTATTTTTATGCACTTGTAATGCATATATGCATATGTTCATATGCACAATGCTATCTTGAGGCTAAATAAAGCTGTCAAGACGAGGGACCATCTGGACCAGCCAGTTAATGGATCCCACCAGTGAGGTCCTCTCCTGAAAGGCTTTCTGTGTCTTGGTGCTATGTATTCCCTGGAAAGAGGCAGCTTAAAGAGCTGGGCAAGATGGCAGTTAGAAAGGTACTCTGTCCCAAGGAAATCCCAAGGAAATTGTTTTAATGCCTCATGTTTCCTCACCAAGTCTTAAACATACAGCAATAAGTAGAGAAGCACTTGGTCTCATGCAGAAAGCGAATGTTCACTTTGCAACTTTCACTGTTGCTATGGCAATCCACAACACTACAGCACTTCACTGCAATAATCTCCCCCATCAAAGCTATCATCACAGTCAGCAATATTTTAGGTAGATATAATGGGCAGACTAGCTAGCCCTTTTTTGGTTCTTATCTGCCATCAAATCTGTTAAACAAACCTCTATTTTAAAATGTACTCTTGAAAAATAAGACTTTTGAAAAATGTTTTTAGTATGTAAAAAAACAAACCAACACAACTTTCAATGTATTACATTTTTATAAGCAATTATCCTATAGTACAATCTACCATTTTTTGTTTTTGACTGATCTACTTGCTGAACTGGGAGGATACTTTTTATTACTTCTGCCTGAACAATGCAAATGTGGCACCGGAAACTGACGGCACTCTCCTTAGGACTAATGGGTTACTAGTTGGTTTACAAAAGTGTATGCTCCTGAGACAGAAACTGCAAGAAGAAGCCCAGTAAAGATAGTTACCCTCAGTAATGACTTGCATCTCAAAGTGAAATATTTATGCACGGTTTATATTTACTTTCTAAAAGACATTACCTGTTGTCAGGTTTAGTTCCTTGCTTTATGCCTCAGATCTAGGCTGTGTGGCAATATTTTAAAAATTGTATGTGGTGAAAAGGCTAAATGAGCTATTTATAACAAAGATTATGTGGGTAAAAGTTAGAAAGATTTTCATTTAGTACGAGAGGAAAGGGATCTGATCGAAAGTCGTAGTGTTGGTGGATGGCTCTAGTAGTATTATTTTCACCTAGTGGTCAGGTAATATGACCTACAAATGGAAATATCGGGACATTGTATTTTGTCGGTTTATAAAGGTAAAACAATTGGGGATGGGAGGGAAGTGGTTGCTGGAGTCTGTTGGAATTTGGTTACTAGTGGCCTCTGAGGTTAGGGAAGGAAAGATAAAAAATATTAGATGGCTAGTATATACAAGTGGGAAGGGAGGAAGGGTCAGAGAAGAGTTTGGCCTTGCTGAGATGGGGAAGGTAAGTTTTGAACACAATAGGGGCACTAAAATCAAACATATATATTACCGCTGTAATTCATTTAAGCTGCATATAACAAAATATGCATGGTTGATTGAAGCAAGATATCACTTCTTAAAGGGATGATTGCTACTGGCCTTGAAGATGTTACTTCTCCCATCTATTTCAGTGTCTCTGTTATTGGTGATATTTAGACTGATTGGGTATTGCCCACATTTTTTTTCTTCCAAACTAAGAGGTCAAACGGTTTTCATTTATAGATTGTGACATTATCTCTCATTCCAGTCTGTGCAGTTTTCTTTGAGCCTTTGTTGTTTCTGTTTATTGTGCAGTAATCCCAAATATCTGCACATTCCTGGCAGAGAGCACACAGGAATTGCTTTAATTGGCAAACAAGAAAAAACTAGAAAGAAAATATAACCTGGGAGCAGGAGTTGGCTTGCTTAGTTTTTATAATTGGCACCAAGAGCCAACCGTGAGTTTGAGCTTGTATTGATTGATGTGGAGTTGCTATGGTCTGCTAAGCGGCGTGCGATACCTGCACATCTCCGCAACTTATTAGTGGAAAAAACTCATAGACCAAAAATAGTTTCTAAAGGATGATGCTGCAAAAATAGCTTAGAAAAATATGATTTTGTTGAGGCTCAATGCACATGCAGAAGAAATATACTATGGGTAAAGTAGACTGTTGGAGAAAACAGTCACCTGGACTGCAAGAAGATCCAATCAATACACAGAAAATGAAGCTAAACTGTTCACTGGAATGTTTGATCATAAGGCTGAAGCTCAAAACATTTTGGCTATATCCTTTGAAGACTCTGATGCTGGGAAAGATTGAAGGCACACGAAGAGAAGGATGGCTGAGGTAATTGAAGCTATGAACATGAGGTTGAATGAGCTCAGTGGGGCAGTGACTGACAGGTGTGCTCATAGGGTCGCACCACTTGCTCAGACAATATCTCCAATATAGGTAATCCGCTGAAGAAATTTTTCATTTTATCCAATAAGATTTTGAGAAAAAGTGATTATGTGAAAGCCCTGTTTCTAAAGGTAAAGTTGGGCATTATGTGTTGTGGCAAGTTATCAGTCTCCACTGATTCTCGTGTCTTTGTTTCTGGCACTTTGATGGAGAAATACAATTACAGGAGACTTTAATGTTTTTCCAGATTTTACTATATTATATTTACCAGTATTGCAAAATAATACACTAAAACACATGAAAGAAAATAACAGGCCTAGCTCCCCCGAAGCACTACCTTCACTTGCGTCTATTTCCTAACTATCTGCTCTCGTCCAGCTAAACCTGGGTGGGGCAAAAACAAAAGCTAAACAGTTTAATCGTTAATTCACAATTGTATTCTTTAGAAGTCCCAGACTTCTTTTTTTGTGTGTTGTCTCTGCCTGTGTCTTTTTTTTTTTTTAACCATCACACACCAATATGGACATTTCTCTCTGGGTGTTCCTTTTCCCAACTCAAACTAGCTTTTTTCTGTTTCAGTAAATGCAAACTGTACCCACAGTTCTTTCATAGTCTTTCCCAGGCTGTAGGCCTCAAACACAGCCTCTCACACTGCTAGCTGCAGTAAATAAATGGCCCACACAATTTGCAGCTTTAGTCTTTTATCGGGTCTAATCAGGTGGATCGAATTAGCAGCTCAGGGAAGTTGACTCCTTTTGGACCTGCTGGGGAAATACACTGCCACAGTGCGCATTGCACATTTAAAATATAATTTATTCTGGAATTAAATATGCTAATTATATCAGAAAAATAGTGACGGCTTTATTTTCTTTTTTTATACCTTGCAGTGTAAGGTGACTTCACATTATTCATATACTATTTGTTCTACAGATTTTGTCCATCTGAATCATACAAAGCCAGGTCCCTTCCCTCTTCACGATAGCAAAATCTGACAGCTGCAGTTCCGCCGCAGGCCGACAGATGGCGCTGCCGAGGCCCGGGGGGGGGGGGGGGGATTGCCTGCGCTGAACATAGCAATGACCGCGCCGTCGAGTTGAGCCACGTCCGAGGGGAGAATAGTTGTTTGCCTTCCCTGGAACTTGACGGCGCCCGAAAACTCACAGCTCCCTCTGGCGGATGGCACCTGTAACTGCGCTGTCAGTGCTGCAGAAGAAATGCACAGGCATTGTGGGATAGATCCAAAAGTCACATAAAATCCGCCAGACTAAGGGTTTTCTTCTTGCTGGGTTCATACAGCAGTATTATGACATGATCACTGATTGTCAGGCAACAGCTTTTGTTGGAACAAGAGATGTTTCAGTTTGCTGGAACCATACAGCTGGGGGATTAATTAGAGCTATGAACATGAGCAGGTCCAACTTCAGTAATTAACAGAATCACTACCAGTTGTCTCAATGAGTTTCCCCCTCCTTGTTATTTTGTGGTCCTGTGATGTTTTGGCAGTAACCAGAACACCTAAACATGATTAATGGATACACATGTTACCAATTGCTTTGTTAGTAATCTAATATAGATTTGGCTTATTAGATATTACAAAATCCAAATTTCTTTTTAAAAGGACATGGCAATTAGAATAGTTTTTTCTTCATCACAGAGAATAAGTGATATAAAATAAAGAACACTTAAGATATTGCAGTCAAAAGCTCCACCATCTCTTATATTGATAGATTGCTTTAATTTTGGTCCTGCCTACTTATATTATATATATATTAGCTTCTAACCCACTGGGAATCTGGAGGGAGTGACCCAAAATACTGTTTAAACTATTTTCTAGTCAATGAGCTAACGGCACACGGCCATATGAACTAAGAGGAACAGATCCCTATGTTAACTGTTTAATAGTTGGTGCTATGGGGGTGCATAAGGACAAACATGGCTATACTTTAGTTGGGGAAATCAGCGAAAGACCCAGCTCATAGAAGGGATTGGGTCATAGGCAGAGGAGTCATAAACACCCTGCATTCACTATTATTGGCATTTAAACTCTTCCCTTGCATGGGAAGGAGCTTTTTTTAGATCAGCGGCTCTCAACCCTTCCAGTGCAGCGACTCCCCAACAAAACCTCTCAAGCTGTGGTGACCCCAACAGCAAAACTACAGACCACAGTAGACAGAAAAACACATCCCTGATGGCTCCAGGCGACCCCTGGCAAATCGTCATTCGACCCCCAAGGGGGTCGCGACCCACAGGTTGAGAACCATTGATTTAGATCGATATAGACATGGTAGGATATTAGGACTGGTGTAGTGTTTTCACATTAATGGGCACCATTCTTTAGAGTTGCTCTGGAGACTCCTGAGCATAGGCTGTGAGAACACTTTAGAGCTAGAGAGCTCCAGGTACACCCCTGGATGCAAGTCGGTAAGTTTTACGGGATTCTCTCTTTGTGAGAGCCATAGAAAAGCTTGGCAAACTTGTTTTGTCAAAACTCTCATAGTTGTGAGTCAGCCTTCCAAGAGTTCTTACTGTGGCCATGGAATGGAGGCCTATGTTAGGAGTGTGTGGGAACCAATGCATAGAAAGGCCAATTGTATAACTAAACTTAGAGGCAAAACTGTACTAACTAATGCATTAAATAAAAGAGATAGACAAAATAATGGAAATCTTAACAAAATATTAATGTCAATGTCCTAATAAGGTCTGTGCCCCGCCCCCCCCCCCCCCCCCCCCCCTTCCTTCAGAACAGCTTCACTTCTTTTTGTAATGTTGTTATACAAGTCATGAACATTGTGGGATAATGCACCATTCAAGAAGAAAAGCCTGCAGTTCTCTGAGGAATGAAGCAGTGTGAAATCTACCAGAATTTCCCATAAAGGATCAATGATGCTTAGATCTTTTGATTGGTGAGTCCGTGGAAGGATTAGATATTATCCTGGTGTTCTCTGGAATTCCTTGCCCAACTCCACTAGACTATCCTCCTGCCTCAAATCCTTCAAAACCTCACTTAAAATGCAACATGCACCCTTAACATGCACAATGCATTTTCAAAACTTTTAGATTGAAAACTCGCAGACTTACAATCTTGCAGGGTGCTTTGGGGTAAGTTTCATGGACACTCGATTCTAAGCTTAGACAGGGCGCTCCAACTTGTAATGTGTTATTATTGTTTAGCTTTGATCACAATGCAGGTATAGCGCTACAGTATAATAGTAATAATAATAATTTTATTTCTCAAAATGTAAACCTATGTGGATGGCGGAAATTACGTGAAAGTTTTTTCATCAAACCACGTTACTTTTTTCCATTGCTCAGTTGTCCCAGTTTTGTTCCAGGTTATGCATTGGCCTTGGATACAAGCGATTTCTGAACCGCAGCCCTGCCATTCCTTCAGGGGAGTGGGATCTGGGAGGGGTGGGGTGGAGGAAACATCCCACCCCCCAGATTATTTGAAAAGGGGACACACACAATTGCGAAATTACATTTTTAATCATGCATTACTGGAGTTTGCCGCTGGAACAATTGAGCAACATTCCAGTTATCTATTACTAGTTCTGTACTACTTTCTTTTCTCTTTCAATTTCCTTATTTCTCTCTACTCTCTATTTGGCTCTTTCTTCCTTATGTTTTTTCTGCTTTCTGCACATTCACAACACATTGTTTTTGCTTTTCTGTAATACTATTTCATTGAAAAAAAATAATTTGGAGAAGCACAAAAATGTAAGTTTGGACTATTTAATAAACACACTAAAAATTGTACTTGTAAAACATAAAAACTACAGAAACATGTCCACAATCTTAGTGCACAAAAAAGTTTTGTTATGGTAAATAGACCTTATAGCCACAGAGTATGAGGTATAATCGCAGGTTATCTACTTAATACTAAAAAGGCAACATATTCCATAGTGCTATCTGACATAATCTACCATAATACATCCATTAAAAAGATGTTGTACATATATGTTTTACCAGACGATGAGTTTGTCTTATCAATTAAGTAGATAACATTTTTTTTATGTTTTGCAAGTGCAATGTGTATGCAGTATTAAAATAACCCAAACTTACTACAGTAGATATGTTTTCCTTTGTTTTGTAATTTTTTTTATTCTTCAAAAAAATTTTTTTCACCAAGCTAATTTACTCTGCAGGGAGGTCTCTCGAGATCTTTAGGATAGCAACATATCCCGTAGCACTGTACAGGGTATAAGAACAAGCAAAAGTACAATATTAACAAAGTGCAGAAAATGGAGGGGTGAGTTTTTGAGTTTTTTAGAATCTTTGCAGAAAGTGTTTTTTTCCAAAGCACCTACAAGGCTGGAAACTCGCTACTTACAATCTAAAGGGAATGGAAGAGGCAGAGACCTGGGGAAGAGTAATATATAAGGAATAGCAAGGGTCAGGAAGGAGTGAAAAGTTAGAAATGTTTCTTTTAGTGTGCGAGTGGAAAGGGATCTGAATGTTATTTTAGGTGAAAGGCTGTAGTATGTTTTCTTCCCCTAGTGGTCAGATAATACAGTCTGCAAATGGGAAGGTCAGGCGATTTCCATGCCTCCTATAAATTGAATCTGAATAAGGGAGGGAGGGAGTTAAATCGCAGAGGAGAGGCGGCCTGTATTCTGATCCAATTAGCATTAAGGGAGAATGTGCTTCCAATATTAATGGGGGATTAGTACCATTCCGCTGATATTCTAACACCTTTTGTTTATATTGTGTAGATTATATTGTTTATTTTTATTAGCCTGTCCTCTCATTCCTTGGAGACTGCCGGTCTTGGGAGTAGAGTTGAAATGCACCACTCAGTGCCACAAGTTTTTTGTTGCTTTAAACTTTATCCCCCCCCCCCCTCCCCCCAGATTATTTTGGGCTCCTGCACCCATGGATACATTGCAGCATTGTGAAGCTCGCAATGTACAGTTTTTGTTGAGTCTGGGACACAGAGGTGGTGATGCATTTCTGCATTTAGCCACTGTCCTGTGAAGTGTCCGTCTATCCCTGTCGTTGAGCTTTGGCTTCCGACCATTACTCATCTTTGAAGATACAGTTTGTTCATGTTTGGCATATGCTGACCTTATTTTCCGACAGAACCCTACAATAAACCTACACAATAAAACTACCGTATTTATCGGCATAGAACACGCACCGGCGTATAACACGCACCTCATTTTAAGAAGGAAATTTCAGGGGGAAAAAAAATTCAAATAAAGAACTTTGGAGCAAAATCCTCAACCTCCCTCCTCATCCTCCTTCCTCAACCCCCTTCCTCATCCTCAACCCCCTTCCTCATCCTCAACCCCCTTCCTCATCCTCAACCCCCTTCCTCATCCTCAACCCCCTTCCTCATCCTCAACCCCCCTACTCATCCTCAACCCCCCTCCTCATTCTAAACCCTCACCTCCCCCTCACTTACCTGCTTCTGTTCAGGCCTCCGCTCCGGGACCCGGCGCACATGTGACGTCACATGTGCGCCACGTCATTAGCATATACCGGGTGCACCCGGTATATGCTAATGATGTGGCACACATGGGACGTCACATGCGCGCCGGGTCAGGGAGCGGAGCGGAGGCCGGAACAGAAGCAGGTAAGTGAGGGGGAGTTATTTAGGGGGGTTTAGGTTGAGGAGGGGGGGGGTTTAGGTTGAGGAGGGGGGGTTAGAATGAGGAGGGAGGTTGAGGATGAGGAGGGGGAGGGAATATCGGCGTATAACACGCACCTATAATTTGCTCCCTATTTTCAGGGAGAAAAAGTGCGTGTTATACGCCGATAAATACGGTAAATTGACAATTTTTATTTTTTTGCATTATAAGGTATTTAATCAACCAATATAAAAAATTATGTGACCGCAGTGGTCTTTTAATTTTTGCATTAAAATATAGTATTCGATGACCCAATATTCTTTATACACATCTGAAATATTATTATAGCTATATGCAGTATGTGAATGTGTGCTGATACACTGATTTATAATCTCAGTATAGTGTAATGTAGCTTATAAAGAACAGAAGATATTGTTTAGAGCCAACCTGTGTAAATCCAAAGACTAAGAGCTCCTGTACGGACTAATGAATGGATACTGCCCAACATTGATTTTTCTGCGTATGTTTATTACTTGTTCTTTTACGTCTTACTCTTTGAAGACCTTGTTGTTAGTTGCTTGGATTTTGATGATGATCATTTGGAGCTTGTCATCTTGGTTCTGTGCCTGAGCGAAGATCAAGGCCGCACCTGTTCAGCCACCGTGTCCCACCGTCCTTTTAACTCCAGGACTCCAATATAAGAAGACGTGTTAATTTGATGTTGCTTTTACATCACAGGGGGCATGTGGAGTTGAAGTGATTTCATTATTAAAGGGACAGTTCCCAATAAGCGAATAACGAATATTAAATGTGTTTGTTCCCAGATAAAGTAAAGAAATTCGGCTTCTCAATTATTTTACTGCTATTTTATACTTAATTTTATGTTAAACTCATTAAGACGGTTTCATGGTTCACTGTATACACTCATATTCTTATCACCTTCTCCTATATTTTGGTGTTCCTTGAGGAGATCCTGTGCAGCCTAGTAAGGTCTTTACAAGTCTTAATTATTTATATCTGTTTTTTATTTAAATCATGTGTTTTCTTTTAATGGAAAAGTTACCTTTAGCTGTCAGAATTTGTGCACTCATTCATTGTGGCAATTTTTAAAAAGTATGTACAGTATTTATGTATAGTTTTGTGTCGTACACATTGATTTAATGTAGAAACTTTTACTTAACTTTACTGTACAGATTCATAAGAAAAACTATTTTATAGGAGAAATACATAAACATTATTGATGAAAGTGAAGGAAAATGTACACGGTTTAAGCAATATAATAACTTCTTACAATCCGTTCTTAACACTCCTTAATTTGCTATAAAGAAAATAGATGTCTGACACCAGTATTTTAATTTTTTATGTTTAAACTAGAGGCTATAAAAATAATAAAATATTATTATTATTATTAATAATATTAGTATTGTTGATTAGCTGTTTAGTTGTGTCCAATTCTCTGTGACCCTATGGGGCATAGTACGCCAGGCACATCTTGTGTCTGCTTGTGCTAAACCATTATGTTTTCATAGCAAAGATACTGAAGTGGGTTGCCAGTTCTTTCTCCAATGGACCACAATTTGTCTGACCTCTCTGCTATAACCTGTTATAGCTCATAGCTTCATTGAGATACACAAGCCCCTTCACCACAACAAGGTAGCGATCCAGAAGAAGAATATTATTATTGACATATTTATTATTGGTCAAGGGTCGGAACCGTGTGCAATCCGCTCAACTGAGAGCTGCTCATTCAAAAGTGTAAACCCCAATTATGCATTATTTTCTACTACTGTTTTGTACATTATGCTATATTAAGACACGTTTCAGTTGTTTAATAAAATACTCTGCATGAAACCGTAGATATAAAACCATTTTGAGTAAATGACACATTCAATCCCATGACACCTTCTATTTCATAGTTTAGAAGGTTGGAAAAGCCCAGAATTCATCAGGATCATCCTGTGCAGCATCTTCTGTGATCCTACGCCTGTCTTTTATTGATCCAGTGGAAGGCAAACAAAAACCTCAGAGAATCAATTTCCAATTTTATCTTGTAAAGAAAGTCCTTTCTGACCCCAACATGGCAATCTGTTTCTACAATGGATCATTACATTTGCATAACCTTGACTACAATCCTGTGCTAAATCGACCTCCATAAACCCTTTTGATATGAATTGCCTCTTTAAAGAGCCCTTTCCTTCGCTGATGGCAAAACATACAATTTGGTGAAGGATCTCCCGTCATGATTGTCATATATATATAAAGACATAAAGTCAATACATTACACAAAGCCTATTTGTCAGGTCTTTCCTATAATATTCTTTTATCTTTATTAAAGTTTTTTCTTTCTCTAAACCTATTTCCAGATACATAAGAGATGCCTAAGTAGTAGTCCATATCTAACATGTTGCCTTACTAGGAATTAAATTAATGGTAATATTGCAATCCCTTCTGCATCACTACATTGTTGTGGAAAAGGGGCTTGTGTATGTCAAGGAAGCTGTGAATGATACCATGTAGGGTTACCCAAGATGGGCAAGTCATAGCAGGAAGGTCAGGCAAACCACTGGCGAAGGAACTAACAACTCACTCCGTTATATTGACCAAGATAACTTTATGGATAAGCACAACCAAAAAAGTACAGATTAAGTCACTGAGAGCCAGATGTGGCTGAACGACTAAACAACATAATTACAATGGACTGAATATGTCCCTGGACATGAATATGTCCCTGGATTTGTTGATCAATTTTAATCAAGACACCTATGCTCAGGTAGAGATATCTTAATATCCTTGCCTCTTGTATGCCCTGAAGCACTAGGGCTGGAAACCTATTTGTTAGTGAATTGGCTCCATTGAATAACAAAAGAATGGTGGATATAAAACCTCTCACTTAGTGAAACATCACTTTCTTTATGAGTACATGTTATTAGATTTCACTTGTGGTCTAATTTGTAATGCGAGTTGTAAAATTACCAGCAGCCATACCTCCTTCTTAATGTGAGATTGATTTATGTTTATAGTTATTTTATATAATGAAACAACCCGAGTGCATAACCTTATACCTATAGGGCTGATAAATATCTCCTTTGTGAGGTTCTCCAATTAACCATAGAATAAAGATCACAAGTATTGTGTATGTGTGTGTGTGTGTGTAGTTGTGCTCAAAAATTGGCATACCCTGGCAGAAATTGTGAAATTTTATCATTTATTTATTATGAAAATATGACGGATTATGCAAAAAAATGTATTTTATTGAAGTATGATATGAAGCCATTTCACATAGTTGTTTTGGCTCTTTTTTTTAAAAACCATAATGATAACAGAAATCACCCAAATGGCCCTGATCAAAAGTTTACATACCCTTGAATGTTTGGCCTGGTTACAGACCCACAAGGTGACACACACTGGTTAAAAAGAAAATTAAAGGTTCATTTCCCACACCTGTGGCTTTTTAAATTGCAATTGGTGTCTGTGTGTAAATAGTCAATGACTTTGTTAGCTCTCACGTGGATGCACTGAGCAGGCTAGATACTGAGCCATGGAGAGCAGAAAATAACTACGTAACAAGGTAATGGAACTTCATAAAGATGGGGAAGTATATAAAAAGATATCTAAAGAAAATGCCAATCAGTACTGTTCAATCACTTATTAAGAAGTGGAAAATTCAGGGATCTCTTGATACCAAGCCAAGGTCAGGTAGACCAAAAAAGATTTCAGCCACAACTGCCTGAAGAATTGTTTGGAATACAAAGAAAAACCTACATGTAACCTCAAGAGATATACAGGCTGCTCTGGAAAAAATGGTGTGGTTGTTTCAAGGAGCACAATACGACGATACTTGAGCAAAAAATGAGCTGCATGGTCGAGTTGCCAGAAAGAAGCCTTTACTGCGCCAAATGGCACACAAATGCCCGGTTACAATATGCCCGACAACACCTTGACATGTCTTACCGCTTCTGGCACACTGTAATTTGGAGAAACAAGAACAAAATAGAGCTTTATGGTCACAACCATAAGCGCTATGTTTGGACAGGGGTCAACAAGGCCTATAGTGAAAAGAATACCATCCCCACTGTGAAGCATGGTGGGGGCTCACTGATGTTTTGGGGTGAGCTCTTAAGGCATGGGGAATCTTGTGAACATTGTTAGCAAGATCAATGCAGCATGTTATCAGAAAATTCTGGCAGACAATTTACTTATTTCTGCACAAATTCTACGCATGGGACGCTCTTGGACTTTCCAGCATGCCAATGACTCTCCAGTGGTTACAGCAGAAAAAGGGGAAGGTTGTGGAGTGGCAATCACAGTCTCCTGACCTTAATATCATCGAGCCACTCTGGGGAGATCTCAAACGTGTTGGTTCATGCAAGACGACCAACAATTTTGCATGACTTGGAGGCATTTTACCAAGACGAATGGGCAGCTATACCACCTGCAGGAATTAGGGACCTCATAGACAACTATTACACAAGACTGCACACTGTCATTTATGCTAAAGGGGGCAATACACAGTATTAAGGTTAGGGAAACTTTTGAACAGGGTCATTTCATTTTGTTCTTTGTTGCCTTTTTTGCTTTATTATTGTGCCATTTTATTATAACCTACAGTTGGATATGAATCCCATAAGAAATAAAAGAAATATGTTTTGCTGCTCACTCATGTTTACCAATTTGTATATATATGTGTATGTATGTATGTGTGTATTAGCCACACAATTTTTTATTTTCCTTTATTATACAGTCGTTCTTACTGTGTGGTCTGAAGAGCAAAACCGATTTTGTTTGTAGGACTTATGATTATTCAAGCTCTTAATTATAATGTTTTACAGGAAAATTCATATGTTTAAAATTAGTAGTAGTATTATTGTTACGTTTGTAGCACTCATGTGTAATCTGTAGGATACCCCTAATTTCCAGAAAATGGGTGCCTACATGACAGCCGTGAATGCTCCAAGCACATTTCAGTTCTGCAAAATGTTTTTTAATCCTGCGGAAGAAAGTAATGTTTGTTATGGTTTGTTCCACTTTTATAGAAGATAAAACCTCTTATTTCATTGCCTCCAGACTAATTATAGAGGAACTGGAATACTTCTCAAGCGTCTTCCACTATAGACCACTGTTTTAGTGCCTTTTTGCCAGTGGATGAAAGTCAAATCAATTGTTAGGTAGCACTAATCCATATTTTACGAGCAATAAATACCATTCATTATCCTTTAATTTTAAATCTCTCCCAGCACACCATTTTTTACCATTTACTGACTCTCTCAGAATGACATAAACTTTATTTTTAATTTGCTGCTGAAATATTGGTCTTTTAAAGATCCCTCTGGGTCCCAAAGAGCTATTTTGAAGACAAAACACATTCTACATCAAAGGGCATCAAATCCTTTTCATTAGTAGATATAAAAGCCTTTCAGTTTCTCCTGTTTTGAAGAGCAGCAAATCCTTCCCTGCCGTTCTGTGTTTGTTGGATGGTGATGTTTGGCATACAGCAAATATTCACCAATTTCCACATCCTTGTCCTAAAATTCCAAGGACACATTTTTTTCTGCATTTAAATTCTAATCAACAAGTTGTCCCTGTTTTATAGATGCAATAAAAAAAACTGTTTCTGGAATTTGCAATTTTACTTTTTTTTAAACAGCAAAAAAAAAAAAAAAGAAGAAAACAAATAAAATAATACTACATCCATACAATACAATACAGTAACACCAAATATAGAGAGGAACATATTCATATATGATTCTTTACTCAAGAAAATTACAGAAATTCAATTAGCAATACCAGAAACATGATTACAGATTCCTCAAGTTCTGATCCCAGAGATGCCATTTTGAGGTCATGCCCTTACGTCTTATTTAAATCAAAGATAGTCTTTTTCCATTTCTCTATCTCTTACTATGCAAGTCAAAGCCTCTGACCATACTGGAGATCAACTCGATTTCCATAGTTTTACTATAAACCATTTCGTAACTAGCAAAATATGGTTTCTTAAATTCTTATTGTGGCCATATGTATTATCAATTTCGATATGTAGGATCGCCTGTTGGACAGAAAGCATTACCTCTTCTTCTAGCATCACTGAGATCACCCTTCACAATCTTTCCAGAAAGGTCTAATCCTTTCAGACTGCCACCACATATGTAACAAAGTCCCAGATTTTTTGCAACCTCTCCAGCACAAATTGCTATGGTCCTATTTAAATTTACTCATCGTCGTAGGGGAAAAACAGCCTTGAAAAACAGCTCCAAATATGAAGTGGAAAGAACTGATTTTTAATCATATAAGGTTTGTTCTACCAAACACAAGTTGGCCATGATAACTCTAATTTGGTTTCCCACTTCATCATTCTACTGTATTTCTCTATCTCTTCCACCCTATCTATTGCCCTTCTGCATTTTGCTATAATATGAGTGATATCTTCTTTTTCCATAAGTTTTTCCGTTTTTTTTTCTTCTTAATTTGTCCCTTATAAAAACACATTTTTATGTTATGCTCAAAACTTAGTAATCTAACCATGATAGTCTGTCTAAATGGAATTTCCCGATCAAGTTTTTTATTTCTATTAGAATTTCATTAGAAAATAGTTGTCCAATTTTCTTTATTACTTTACTCTTAAAGTAGGAAATATCGCATTTACTCTCCATACAGCTTGTAAGTTTGATTGGTGCTTCAAGAGAGGGATATGAGAAAAATTCCTATAGTTTCTCTGTGTTTATACCAATGTTTCACTATAGATTTTATTCCCCTTGGTACAAACACAAATTTAATATCTTCAATTTAAGGGAAAACATCTTATTATTACATTTGGCATTGGGAATAACAGAACTTCCTCAATGTCTCTCCATAAACATTTATTTATTTCACCTCATTGTGTGTGATAACATGATAATATCATGGATTTTCTTAATACTGGGTGATTTAAACCTAATTTTTCAAATGCTTTTCCTGTTATATGAAAGCTAATTCTTGGTTTCTTTCGACTAAACACATATCTATCTAACGTTGATTGAATATTATTTAAGACATATCTAGGAACGGCTTCTGGGATACACCTGAGAATATAGTTTTTTTTTTAAATTTGTTAAACATAAGATATGGATGTTCACTTAGACTTGATGAAAAGGCTCTGTAGTAGCAATTTCCAAATTATCTATTCCTGGGGCTTTATCTAATTTAAGTTTTCCAATCACTTTCTCAATCTCTGTCTTAGTTATTGGATTATTAGGGAAAGTCAGATCTTCACTTATTCTAGGAAGGTTGATCTTATCTAAATATTCATCCATCTCTTCTTTAGAATATTCAATGACCGATTTTCTGTGATTATAAATTATATAAGTCAGAATAATATTTCTGGAAGATATTGGCTATATCTTTCGGATGAGACTTTGGAGAGCCATCGGCATCTCTCAGTACAGTTATTCTGCTTTTGTATTCTTTGATTTTTAAATTGTTTTTTTTTTGTTACTTTAATTTCTACTCATGAAATAATGGCTTCGTTGCAGTTTCCATTGCTAATTATCTATCTGTAATTGTATAATGTGTTTTATTTTACTATTTAGTGCTATTATCTTGGGATTAAGTTTGTTATCCGGGGATAATTTGTTCTCCATTCTTGCTCTCTCTAATTGAATATATAGTTCTCTTAACAGTTTTCCTCTTTTTTTTTCTTCCTGATCTCACATGTTTTACTTATCTATTATTATTATTATTGTCTTTATTTATATCGCGCCAACATATTCCGTAGCGCTGTACAGGGGTTTAGTGCATGGCAAAAAACAAACTTAACACCTTATAAAGAATGGAGGGCTCTGTTTTTGAGCTTATAATCAAATGTACATAGTGCTTGTTTCCAAGGCACGGACACACAATTGAAAACTCGCAAACTTACAATCTAAGGGTTTAGGTGTGATACAAGAGGGTGACAAAGGCAAGATGGCAACGTGAATGCAATTTGTTTAGTCAATTGGAGGGGTCTGTGTGTTGTACTGTAGATTGTGGGTGGGAGTGTTATTAAGCTGTGGAGTGTGCAGTTGTAATTATAAAGGCTGAAGGTGATAAGATTTTTTAAATAGGTGTGTTTTTAGTAATTTTTTAAAGGTTTTGAGGCAGGAAGATAATCTAATGGAGCGAGGCAAGGAGTTCCAAATAGTTGGGGCAGCACAAGAGAAGTCTTGAAGACGGGAGTGAGAGGAGGTTATGAGAGAGGAGGAAAGAAGAAGGTCGTTAGCAGAACGAAGGGAGCAGTTGGGAGAGTATTTTGAAACAAGAGCAGGGATATAAGGGGGTGCATTGTTGTTGAGGTCTTTATTTGTTAGGGTCATGATTTTAAATGTGATTTGGGAAGCTTTTTGGGTGAAACTGACAAGATTTTGTTATCGATTGGATGTGAGGAATAAAAGAGAGGGCGGGATCCAGTAGAACCCCAAGACAACGGGCCTGGGAGGTGGGAGTGATGATGGTGTTGTCAACAGTGAGAGATATTTGAGGAGTGGAAGCTGTAGTAGAGGGTGGAAAGATTAGGAGTTCAGTCTTAGACATGTTGAGTTTGAGTATGTATGCTGTATGAGCACACCAGAGGAGGGCTGGGGAGGAAACAGAGTCTTTATTTAATAATTAAAAAAAAATAGTAATTTCCTCTCTGATAAAGCCAGTGTATTCTAAGTTTCTAAGTAAACCATTATCCATTATCCAGCTGTTTCTTTGGATGTAATTCATTTGATCTTTAATTTTCAAGCTGATCATTGAGTGATCTGACCAGGCCACGGTTATAATCTCAGCTAACTGTACCCTATTTAGCATTTCTGTATCAACTAAGAAATAGTCTAATCTACTATATGAGCAATGACTATTAGAGTAGAATGTGTAAATTCTCATATATGGATTTAACGCCCTCCACACATCGAACAGATTATTTTCTAATACCAATTTGGTAAACTTATTAGCCAAGTTGAAAATGTATTTTTCCGATTTAACTTTCCGCGGGGAAATTATATCCAAAGAGATGTTTATCAACATATTGTAATCTCCACAGATAAGAACTGATCCTTTTTTATATTTATGTATAAGTTTCAATATGTTACTCAGAAATTTTATTTGATTGTCTTTAGGTGAATATATGTTTACCAAAGTAATGGGTATATTATTGTTTTTTTCCACCCATGTGATGTACCTGCCCTGGGAATCAACTTTCTTATAATTTTCTTATAAAGACTTTCTCTAAATAGAATGGACACTCCTCTTGACTTGGATGTATAGGTGGCATCTATACTTTCTTTAAATAATTTATTGTTAAGTTTTGTGATCCGAATCTCTTTTCCAATGTGTCTCTTGTAGACCTAGAACATCGGCCTTCTCTCTGATGTAACTATTGATTGCTGTTTGTCTTTTAAATGGCGAGTTTAGGCCTTTAGTATTATGAGATATTATTGTAATAGTGATTGTATCTTCGTGTAATATGCCTCTTTGTCTCCTACTTTTCTTAATCTTCTATCTTCAATCACGTCGAGGTATGCTGATTTTCATGAATCCTTTTCCTTCTCTATCTCTCTATTGTTATACCAACTTATTTGTTTGTTTTCTGTTACTTCACTCCCACAACTACACTCACTCAGGACTGTCCAGATCTTAAATGATAGTCTCATATGGTAGGGCATATACGCTGTTGAAAAGAAATGATAGGCTATTCAAGGGTAAACCCTTGATGAGGAGGGACGTCTTAATACTCGTCTTATTCTATTCCTTTATATGTTTGTTTTTTTTCTCCTTTTCTCTCCTTCTTTTCTTCTTTATTTTTCTTCTCTTTACTTTCCCTTTTTTCCCTTTTCTTTTTATTGAGCTTTCTATAGTATTTTTCCTTAAAAGGAATATAAGTGGCCTGTCAGCACAATCGAAACCGATACTACGCCATAAGTTTACTCTATAGCCTGTTTTATTAGTAGGCAGGAAGAATTTAATATTGTTTTTTGAGACAACCTCTTTGACCTGTGGGATTGCATGTGCTGTTCTGCACAGTATATTTAATTATTTTGTTGTTGAAAAAAAATAGGCAGAAGATTGGAAGATTTTACTGGAGCCAGACAAGATGATTTTGAGATCCAGGGAAGGGAGCCATTCATTGAGGTACATTATATTGATGGAAATGATTCAAGAGCCAGTTATAAAATATTTAGGAGACTGGACCTCCAGTCTTTTAGCCGTTTTCCATCAGTAGAATAATTATTTTGTGGGCAAATAAATGTTAAATATATTAATAAATATAATTTTATAATAATATTTAATTATGGTGAAAATGGACGGGGACACGGACTGTGAGCATTATGTGATTACCAAAAACATAGTGACCCTATGAACCGCAAAACGCCGGCCACATCTGTCAAGCACTACCCTTCTGAGCTTCATCAAGCTCATGTTCATTGCTTCCTCAACTATCCATGTCAACCTCTGCTGTCCTCTTCTTTGTGTGCCTACTTTCCAAGCATCAGAGTCTTCTCTAGGGAATCTTGTCTTCTCATGATATGGCCAAAATATTTGCGACATACATACATACATTCGTAATCTATACTCAAACATGGCTGCCATTACAATGTGCCCAGAATTTGCGCATTGAACATGCCCCTAACACTGTCTGCTGGAACCAATTGTACAGTATATATAGCCACTTTTGTGCAATTTTAAGTAAAGCTTTCCAAACAAGTTGATTTTGGGGTGAGCATCTCTTTCATTTTTTATTTGACTATCCACATAGCAGTTTCTCTCATTTTATTCATGTGTGTACATGTGGTCTGTATCGGATCTGGATAGAAGTTAAAAAGTGTGCAATACAGAAGCATGACTTTGTAATACGTGTTATGAGTAGGACTGTTTTGAATATTTTTATCCATTGAAATGTTGAGCATTTATGTTCCAATTATAAGTAGTTTGGCAAACTAAATAATTTTTGTGTAGCAAAAATGAAGATAGCAATATTGTGGTCTTTTGTGGAATATACAATAACAGAACCCTACCTTTTTGTGAGAGCATGTACCTGAGTATGCATAGAGAAAGAACATATGAAATGAATATATACAAATAAGAACATATGCCAATGTGTTATCAGCTGACAGACCAGTGAAAAAAAAACATTATTTATTGTGAAAAAATGTATAAGTTTAAGTGTAAATGAACATGCAGAGTAAATTCTATTAACGAGCTGAAAGGGGCACACTATAGCATTTCCACATATTTTATGGGTGTGAAAGCAGTCTGAATTTGTGTGAAAGTGTTGACATACATAGCTTACAGCTAGTCAGCCATGGTATAGACGTGTAAATATTATAGACTGTCACTACAAGCATACCTTTATGCAAATGTGTTTGTAGGAAGAACTTTTATCTGAGACTTCGTTTTTCAGTAAATAGAGAGAGCTAAGAAGTATATGTAGAAATTGATCATTTAGGTCATTGTTGATTGATTGTCATTTTTGAGAGCGTGGCAGAGAATAAAGTAAATTGAGCTTTGCCCACAGTCGCAAGATTGTGATTGCATTTGGTGTATAATTCCATGTGCACACCTTAGCCATGCAATACCCACCAAAAAAAACGTAATTGGGGCCAAGTGGCAATCCGCAATCCCTGAACCTCCTGTCATGACGGTTTGGGTGAAACACTTCAGGGCCAAAGTGACAGAGGAGGCCAAGTCCAAAGCAACAAGGGCACAGGCAAAGGAGTGGTCAGGAATAATATAAGGGGTTGTCAGAATCCAAGTAGGTCAGTAACAATCTGGTTCAGCAGCCAAGATCCGTTCCAAAATGGAAAAGGAACTTTAGCCAAATAGAGCAGGAGTAAACACAGGGGCAACCAGAAGTCTCCCAGACACAGGAACCTACAACAGGCACTGAGAGGAGGCCAGAGCAGCAATAAATAGTCCCAGATGAGGTGTGATTGGCTGGTGGAAAGACTGGGGCTAACCAACAACAGTCATGATAAACAGCATCAAAAACTAGGAGAGTTTATTCTAACTGATCTCACTTTAGAACACATAGCTGGAGCTGTTGTGGGACGAGACTGGAGTACATATCACACTCGTGGTCTTCTGTGAGATCTGCCACAAGATTGGACCCTGACAAGATCTCTTTGTTCTGCTCAGGGCCTGCTCCTTTCCTCCTTTCCTTCTCCTGCAGAACTTCTGGAAATTCCTCCCTCATTCTGTCAGACCTTCCCAGAGTTCTTTAAAGACCCAACTTTTTTAAGACGTCTGTTACCTATACCCCTGACCCCTACATCCCGTACAACTTACAGATACCAACTGTCCATCTGTCTCGTCCCAGTTACTTTGACACACAGGCACCTCTTCCAACCTACTGTTAAAGGGATATTGTGACCAAAACTTTTCCATATGGTATTTTGATGATGGGCAAAATGTTTTTAGAAAGTAAAAAAAAAAATCAAGTCATTCTTCACTGCAAGCATTCATTTATTTTGTGAGCAGATTCTTCATTTTACTGCCTTTGTAAATTAGTAAGATTCTTATTACTGCTGCTGAACGCTCTGTCGCTGATGTCCGATCCTATTTTGTAGACTGAATTTCCTGTGCAATCAAAGTCTCCTCCCACTTCAGGAAGTTGGTTACCAGAAACCAAAATGGAAAATATAAGGCAATGTACAGTGCCTTGCAAAAGTATTCACCCCCTTGACTTTTTACCTATTTTGTTACATTACAGCCTTAAGTTCAATGTTTTGTTAATCTGAATTTTATGTGATAGACTATTGTGTTCTGATCCAAGTTGTTGAAAAATATATACATAAAACTTTTTTTAGAAATAGAAAACCGAAAATTGTCATGTGCGTATGTATTCAAACCCATAAAAAGCACATAATTAGGGAAATGATGTCCACCTGTGTGCAATCTAAGTGTCACATGATCAGTCATTACATATACACACCTTTTTTGAAAGGCCCCAGAGGCTGCAACACCTAAGTAAGAGGCACCACTAACCAAACACTGCCATGAAGACCAAGGAACTCTCCAAACAAGTAAGGGACAATGTTATTGAGAAGGTTAGGTTAAAATAAATTATCCAAATATTTGATGATTCCTAGGAGCACCATCAAATCTATCATAACCAAATGGAAAGAACATGGCAAACAGCAAACCTGCCAAGAGATGGCCGCCCACAAAAAATCATGGACCGGGCAAGGAGGGCATTAATCAGAGAGGCAGCACAGAGACCTAGGGTAACCCTGGAGGAGCTGCAAAGTTCCACAGCAGAGACTGGAGTATCTGTACATAGGACGACAATAAGCCGTACACTCCATAGAGTTGGGGTTTACTGCAGAATGACACTAAGAAAGCCATTACTTTCAGCAAAAAACTAAATGCCACGTTTTTGAGTTTGCGAAAAGGCATGTGAGAGACTCCCAAAATGTATGGAGGAAGGTGCTCTCGTCTGATGAGACTTAAAATTAACTTTTCGTCCATCCAAGAAAATGCTATGTCTGGTGCAAACCCAACACATCACATCACCCAAAGAGCACCATCCCTTTTTCAGCAGCTGGGACTGGGAAACTGGTCAGAGTTGAGGGAAAGATGGATGTTGCTAAGTACAGGGAATTCTTGAGCAAAACCTGTACCACTCTGTGCGTGATTTGAGGCTAGGACAGAGGTTCATCTTCCAGCAGGACCATGACCCCAAACACACTGCTAAAGCAACACTTGGGGGGTTTAAGGGGAAACATGTAAATGTGTTGGAATGGCCTAGTCACAGCCCAGACCTCAATCCGATAGAAAATCTGTGGTCAGACTTAAAGATTGCTGTTCACAAGAGCAAACCATCCAACTTGAAGGAGCTGGAGCAGTTTTGCAAGGAGGAATGGGCAAAAATCCCAGTTGTAAGACTTGGAGCGGTGACTGTTTGCTTCACAATAAAAATAAAAAAAATATATAAACATCTGCAAAGTTGTGGCATGTTCCGTAAATGAAATGATGCAAATCCTTAAACAATCCATGTTAATTCCAGGTTGTGAGGCAACAAAACACGAAAAATGCCAAGGGGGGTGAATACTTTTGCAAGGCACTGTATTACAGGCTGTATTGCTTTATTTTCTCTATTTTCACACATCCCCTTCTGGATCAATACCTTGTTGTGTTTTAGGGGCTTGTTTACTTCAATGAAACTGTGAGCTATGCTATGTAGGGTGATCCAAGATGGACAGTTCATAGCACAGAGATAAGACAAATCCTGGTGCACTGGAGAAGGCACTGGCACCCACTCCAGTATCTTTGCCAAGAAAACCTTATGGATAAGCACAAACTAGACACAAGATATCCCTGGTGTGCTACTGTCAGCAGTACATGTTCACATTTAATTCTTCAAAATATTATGTTTTAAAAATATGACTACAGTTGCCCTTTAAATTACTTATCTCCCATATTTCTCCTATATCACTCTCCCAGTCATTTAGTAAAGAATGTAACTGTATCGGGATTTTTAAACCATACTGATAAGTGTCATACTCTCATTGTATTTAATGTATTTTTCCTCTCGAACTGTATACGGAGCATTTGAAAATGCTGTTGCATTTAGTGATAAAATCTAATAATATGTATAGAAACACAGACATTAGTGGCTGTACTAGAGCATATGAGGAATGCCGGAAAAAATGAGTTCTTAAAGGGATATGTAAGGGAGTTGGATTCTGAATGCATCCGATAATGGAGAATAAGAAGTGTATGAAAATAAAATTTGCATGAAAACATCACAAAATAAACATTAATTAGCTTACCTTGAAGTTAGCAAAATTTCCTGTTTTTTGGCATTTACATTTTATCATATACACCCCTAGAAAACTCCTCCTCAATTAGCATAACATTCAGATTCAGGATAATACATTGTATCATTCTATACCTTAGTGGGGGTTGGCATGTGCTTAGTACAAGAACTGCAGCAGTTACTTCCTGTTCTCTGTACCAGAAAGGTCAAAATTTGTATCTTGCCATCTTTCCTGTGGGTACCCTGCTGTATTTCCTGTGTGTACCCGGCTTATACTCGTCCTATGGGTGCGAACCACTGGATTTGACTTTTGTGCAAATAACTTTGTAAGTAAACTGAACTTTTCTATATAACACATGTTTTCATACACTATTAATTCTCCTCCATCAGATGCATTCATAACCCAGCTCACTTGCATATACCTTTTTAAGGCTTTATTCCTTTTTTTTTGTGTACACATTTACCCGTTCAGCTGCCATAGCAATTTTTCGATAAAATAAGATATGGCTATCTCTGTAAATCGTATGAAATATTTAAGGAGAAGGAATACAACATTTTAAAGCCATTTAGTTTGGACTAGGAATATACAGCATCTTCTAATAATCATAAACCTGCCTCATTGAGAATAATATTATTAATAATCAGATTAGCAAAGTATATGGTGACACTCAATATAGTCATCACCGTCCACCACATTAAACTTGAATTTTATTTATGGATTTTAGTAGGTATATTTTACGCGCGCCAGATTTTTCTCTCTCTGTCTTTGTCTCTGTCTCTCTGTCTCTGTCTCTCTGTCTCTGTCTCTCTGTCTCTGTCTGTCCCTCTCTGTCTCTCTCTGTCATTGTTTGTTCAGATCTCAACACCAGCAGACACTTCAGATGACAGCATCATTTCTGCAGACAGGCACCAGCAGACCCCTTTTCTTAGGATCTCAGAATCACACACCATGTACTTTTGATTAGTACAAGCGAACTCTGACACTACCTTTGTTTAGTGTGTCCAAAATCAGACTGGGACTTTTCAAAACACATTTTCAGATGACACAATACACCAAAGTCTTCCCCCCGTTCTAGCCCATCCTCCTGGGCTAATAGCTTGCTATCCCCCCTAACCCCCATGATTTCCAAATGTATAGAGGGGTCTGGCTTTCTTGTATTCATTACACATTTTCTCTCCTATAAAACTAGCTCCCCCCTTCATGACTAAAGCCAGAGCCTTCACACATGGTCGATCGCAGGGCCATATAAATTCTTTAAAATCTTTAACCCTTTGTCACATAAGTGACTGCATTAACTTTATCATCTACGCATAGCCTGCTATCCTACTTCTAATACAGATACATTATTTTTAATGTTAATCAATGACAGTACTATATGCACTTATTACATCCATGATATAACTACATGTATGCATTACACCCATAATATAACTGTTAAGAAAGTTGTTAGTACCTTCTAACCACACACATAATAACTGATTAACCCTAAACAGTCCCGTGGGCCCTTCTGTTCATAACAGTATACAATATCCCTGTGTATCTGTTTGCTTTTATGTACTTTATTTTATAAAAAAGTGCTCATTAGCTCTATTGTTTCTGCCTGAAATCAAACAAATAGCCCCGCTATGGGTCTGCCTACTGCAAAAAAACGTTGGTTCAGACTCTGTAGAGCTGGATGAGCTATGTAGTGTCCTAGCCTATCAGGGAAAAAGCCTCAGCACCATGTTGCTGCGAGATGGTCATTGATTGGTTATTATAAGACACAGCACAGCAAGTACAGTGTCTGTGTCTGCATATCTGCAGAGGGCAGACCCATACAGGGACGATTTGTTTGTTGAGGGCAGTAAAAACAGAGTTCATAAGCACTTATCAAAATAAAGTACATATAAGTAAATCAATGCACAGGTATAGTATAACCCTAATAAAATCCCCTAACCTCCCTTATCCCTTTAACTGTCTTTATGATTATAGAACTGAAACATCTAGGTGCCTATTGAGTGTTCTTCTATCCATTCTACTGATAGCATTTGAATAATGGAAAATAAAAACTCCAGTTTTCGTTTAATATTTCTTTAAATGTAGTATTTTTCATGAGCTTTTGATAAAGTGGTCATTTGCTTGCCAATAAGATTACTAATTTTTGTGTAAGGCAGTAATTATGCATTAATTTGTCATCATGGAGAATCTTCTGTATCAGTTGTAATGAGTTAGTGGTCCCATTAGCATATCTGTTCATATAACCATATAATTTATCATTCCCTCACTATCTTCTCTATCCTACAGAACACACACACTCTCCATCCCACAAAATACACATGCAAATCTGTTAATATTCATTTACTAATTATACAAAACCACCACAGTAAGTAGACCGCAACAAAGTAATTATCGTGTCTTGACGTGATTAAACATCTTGAAAATATGCAATGCCAGGGGTTCTATCTCTAGGCTGTTAGATATCCAAAATTCAAGATAGATGAGGGAAAATGTTTTAGACTGTGACTGACCAGTCTCATGTAACTTAAAGCAGTGTTTTGGAACACTGAAACAGGCCAAAGTAGTGGCTCAATCCAAATGCCTATTAATAATAATAATAATAATAATAATAATAATATCATCTTTCCCTTGCTCTATCCATGAACAAAACCATGAGTATATATTTCATTTTACACTTTTTCTGTTGGCGTGCCTTCTGATAAAGGCATTGGTGAGTAAATTTGGAGTCAACTCTACTGGAATGGAAAGATTGAGCTATGTGGACAGTATACTGAAATATGGAATTATGAGCCAATAACATTCTTGGAAGCAGAGAGAGAGCGTGAAATAGAGCAAGGCAGAAAAAGAAGCCAAATGGGAGACGAAGATATCATGTAAGCCGCACCTGTGAAATTCAAGAAAAAAAAGAAAAAAAAAAGATATTATTAGACTATAAGCCGTACTCTTAAAATTGAAGAGAAAAAGACAAAAGTCTGTTAGATTCAGGGAATACAATAGTGACTTTATTTTACCATATACCATATCACTAGTATTTGGAAAACATTAGACCTCCTTAGGCACGTTATCAATATTAACATCAAGAGTAAGGTAACAAGGAAACTTTTTTTCTCTTTCTTTTTTCATTTAACTGTAATTGGCCTATTCATTGTCAATACTTGTTGTCACTACTCACTTCACTACCAGTATTTACTTCATCATTCTCACTGTTTTCTTCACTTTCCTCCCATAGTAAGTTGTCCTTGCTACCATCCAGTGCACTTGACACGCAGCATTTTTTGAACCCCCTGATGATGGGCTTTGATGATATTCATATGAAGTTATGGTCTTAATCTTGCCAGATGGTGTGAGAGCATGATCCCTTCCGAAGCTAATCTGTATACTATTTTTTGAATGGCTTGTTCACAATAACATCAAGCACTTGTAGCTTTGAGGTCATGCCACCGGGTATAACAACGAGGTTTGTCTTCTGTACAGCAATTTTCTTCTTCACTTCAGGAGTGTGATGACCCTTAAAAGCATCTAAAACTAGCATGACTCTCTTAGTGAACAGTGATCCAGGTCTACAATTCAAAACTACAGAAAGCCAGTCAGCCATCAGTTCTGTCGTCATCCAGCCTTTTGTCCTGGCAACAAATCCCTAAGCTCTCAGGAATGTTTTCTTTGGGCAAAGTGTTTTGCTTCAGAATAACATGGGGGTAAACTAAGAACTGGCAATGAAAAACTTAATGTGATACTTTTTGCCCATTTGTGGTCTACTGTCGTATGTCGAAAAATACGGGCATCTCGTCAGCATTGCCAATCTGGTGTAATGGGTATGAGTGATGCTGCCGCAATTAGATGACGCTGGAAATTGGTCAGTTTCTCTTCAAAATCTGCTGGCAGTTTCTGTGCTAATGAAGGGCTTTGTCGAAGAGCGAGACCATTTCTCCGCATAAATCGACGGTTCAACCAATACTCACATGGAAATTCCTCTAATGTATTTTTAAGATTCTTGCAATTTCGAAGGCCTTCAGTTGGATTACTTCTTGTAAAATAAGCATCCCGTCTTTTCTCATATCTTGCACGTAGGATAAAACCCTAGCTTCAAGTTCTTGATAATTGTCATGTTTTGGTCCCCAGAAAGATTTTCTAGTTGAAACTGCATTTTTCAATTTCTGGTCTGAAGCAACCCAATGTCGCACATTAGATTCGTCCAATCCATATTTTTTTCCAGCCTCTTTGTTGCTTTCAGCATAATTAACAACTGCAAATTTGAAACTTGCATCATAAATACGCATCATTGTTAGGCTTGTTGATGCTTTTCTCTCTAAGTGATCAGCCATAACTGAGAGAAACAGGCTTTCTAATCCGTACCTTATCTATGGTAACTTCTTTTGCAGGTTACAGGTCGAATATCGTAGCTCGCAATACGTAAGAATCGTTAAAACCGCAATTCAATTGCCACAATTTCGCAGGCACTCACACCCGTAAACTGGCAAATGTAAAAGAAAATCCGGGTTGCAAATAGGAATCGTAAGTGGGTTAAATGTAGCTCCGTAAATGCAAATTAAAAATAAATACTGCACTGTAAAATATGGGGGAAGCGATGAATGACATTAGAATTAATTGCGCAACAGTCTCAAGGCCTTTAAGGTTGCGAATATAAGCTGCACCCGTAATTTCCAAGCTTGGAAATCGCAAAGTGTGGCTTATATTCGGGTCAATATGGTAGGTGAAAGGATGGGAGGGTATATTTGAAGCTGTGATGGGATGGAAGGTCTTGGGGAGGGAAGCTGTGATAGGGAAGGGGGGTCTTGGGGAGGGAAGCTGTGATGGGAAGGAAGGTCTTGGGGAGAGAACTGTGATGGGAATGGGGAGTCTTGAGGAGGGAAGTTGTTATGGGAAGGGGGCTTGGAGAAGGAAGCTGTGATGGGAAGGGGGACTTGGGGAGGGAAGCTGTGATGGGAAGGGGAACTTGGGGAGGGAAGCTGTGATGGGAAGGGGGACTTGGGGAGGGAAGCTGTGATGGGAAGGGGGACTTGGGGAGGGAAGCTGTAATGGGAAGGGGGACTTGGGGAGGGAAGCTGTGATGGGAAGGGGGACTTGGGGAGGGAAGCTGTGATGGGAAGGGGGACTTGGGGAGGGAAGCTGTGATGGGAAGGGTGACTTGGGGAGGGAAGCTGTGATGGGAAGGGGGACTTGGGGAGGGAAGTTGTGATGGGAAGGGGTCTTGGAGCGGGTCCCCTCAAAAAGAAGGTAGCAATGAGTATGTTTTTTTTTTTTGGGGGGGGGGGGGGTTTGTACCTGGGCCTTCCATTCGCTATCTCCACCAATGGTTAGCACATTATTTGCTAGTGAATGACTGGGAAATAACTTCCTAAATGAAGAGATCTGTTGCTATGCACTTCTGATTACCTCCTCTTATTATTATTATTAATATTATTATTATTATTATTATTATTATTATCTTTATTTATATCGCGCCAACATATTCCGTAGCGCTGTACAGGGGTTTAGTACATGGCAAAAAACAAACTTAACACCTTATAAAGAATCATTTGATATCTATTTTATAAATACACTCTTTGCAACATTTTCCCTTATTAAAGATGCATAAAACACAACTTTGTTTCATTTACGTTATTGAGCGCCAGAAGCAGTGAATTAGATCTGTGTTTGCTAAACGCTCCACCGTGTCGGAAGTGCTTTAGATACTTGATATCGCTACAACACGTTCATTTCAGTGGCTGGATGTGAACCCATCGGAGCAATTCAGCTGTTACTTGATTATTGCAAAAGTTGATAAAATGTTACTGCCAGTGCGCCAAGAAATGCAGAGAGAAATCATTACTGAACCGTTAATCACAAACCTTGTCTCATTGTCAGTGTACTGTAGCAAAAGTTCTGCTAATCAGGAAAAGCCAATGCACAGACCTATAATTTTGTAGACTCTCATCCTATTAAATCAATAGGTTGTTTTCAAGTATTGGCATAAAGGAAAATTACAAGTCAATGCCATCTACACCTCCACAAGCAAAATCACTTGTTTAGATAAACAGTTTTATTTTGGTTTTTCAGCCAAAAAATCAGAAATGATTTGCCTAAATCAGTAAAAAAATATCCCCTTTTTGCACATTATTCTACAGGGAATCCATGTTCAGCAGTGTAAACATAGACTTTGACTTATTTTAATGTATTTAAAGGAAAGATACTGCAGAAAAAGGTTTATCTTTATCTCTGCCCAAGTAATGACCAGATGTCACCATGGCATGTTGTCAAATACCCCCTTTCAGATGCAACATAGAAAAAATGTTTGTGTCCCTTTTAAGATGAAACCAAATTGTTCCCGGTGTGACAATGTCTATTTAGTAAAAAAACATTGGCTAAATATGTTTGCGTATTATATCAAAAACTTCATAGGGTTAAACTTTCCTTGCTTGGTGACAAAGCTGTAGAAAATGTAATATCTCAGCTACGCACCACACACATGCACCGCTATACCCCTACCGCATACACCGCACACCCCTACCGCATACACCGCACACCCCTACCGCATACACCGCACACCCCTACCGCATACACCGCACACCCCTACCGCATACACCGCACACCCCTACCGCATACACCGCACACCCCTACCGCATACACCGCACACCCCCTATCCCATACACCGCACACCCCCTATCCCATACACCGCACACCCCCTATCCCATACACCGCACACCCCCTATCCCATACACCGCACACCCCCTATCCCATACACCGCACACCCCCTATCCCATACACCGCACACCCCCTATCCCATACACCGCACACCCCCTATCCCATACACCGCACACCCCCTATCCCATACACCGCACACCCCCTATCCCATACACCGCACACCCCCTATCCCATACACCGCACACCCCTTATCCCATACACCGCACACCCCTTATCCCATACACCGCACACCCCCTATCCCATACACCGCACACCCCCTATCCCATACACCGCACACCCCCTATCCCATACACCGCACACCCCCTATCCCATACACCGCACACCCCTTATTTGTGCTTAAAGAGTGAATTATTTGTGGGCTCATTTTCATGTCCTTGCCCAGGGTCCCAGATAACTTAATTTCTTGAATTCTTGCAATTCTGAGCAGGAATTCTGTTTGTTTTTTTTTACTTTATTATAGATGTGAGCACAAAAGTACTATGTATCCCATATATATTTATACACATACATACCAAACCAAAAGTGTTAGGAGCCACATAGATAGGCAATCTCTATCAATAGTACATTTTGTATTCTAATTATACAATTTATTATTCTTAAGACCCAAGAGCGCCCAACAATGTGATTTTTTACCCATTTTACTGTCATTCGCATTTGCTGTATGTTTAGCCACAAAAGAGTTAATAATATCTACTTTTGGCACAAAAAAATTGTGCTGCCGCTTCCAGAGCTGAAAAGCACTTTATCACCTCTTTACTTGATAAATGTAGCAGCAGACAAATTCCTCTCGGTGTCTGTATGAGTGCCATCGTGATAGATGGGCCTCCCACATCAAAACCTGTAATCTGATTTATGTCCGACACTGCACATGGCAAATCTGATTGCTACAGATACGTTATGGGGGACGCGCTCTTTGCACTCTGGAATAGTGACGCTAGAGGGCTTGGGTTTATTTACAGATCTCCTGCGAAATGGCAGCCTCTGCTTGTGGTGTCACTGGTGCTCTTCTGTGTTCTCAGTCATTGAATCACCATAATACCTCCATTGTTTCATCATATAACAAGGCCACACATTGATACTCCGCTATTGAGTTATATGTGTGTTGTGTGACATTGTCTGCCTGAAATTCTCCCTGATCTCCATACTGCTGATTTATGTTTAAATGGACATGGAAGGTTCCTGGATGTTACTAGGTATATAATATCCCTGTGTATTTATTTACTATTATGTTACATAGTTACATAGAGCCTCATTCAATTCCGAGTTGCCCAATTGAATAGGGCTCTATATAGGCACATACAAAAAATTTTGACAGAACTTTTTAGTTACTGAACTTCTATCCAAAAGCAAGGTTTTTTATGTGCTTATAAAGAGCCCTATTCAATTGCCAAAATTCAAATTGAATGAGGACCATAGTATTTAAGGTTGAATAAAGACTTTCAGTCCATCAAGTTCAACCTTTTAAGACCTCCTCTGATCTGCAATATGCGGATTAACTATCAATACTGCCCCTCCAATTATCCATGATAACCCTGAATTCCCTTTTTAATTAGAAATAAATCCACTCCCCTTTTAAAGTTATCTATTGAATCCGCTGTCACCACCTCCTCTGGTAGAGAATTCCACAGATTAACCACCCTTACTGTGAAGAACCCTTTTCTTTCTTTAAGGTGGAATCTTTTTACTTCTAACCTCAAGGGATGTCCTCTTGTCAGTTGAAAACCTCTTGGCACAAAAAGCTCCCTTGACAAATCTTTATACTGACCCTGGATGTATTTATATAAGGTAATCATATCTCCTCTTAGGGGCCTTTTTTCTAGAGAAAATAAGTTTAATTTGGTCAGTCTTTCTTCATAACTTAGCCCCTCCATTCCCCTTATTAGTTTTGTTGCCCTCCTCTGTACCTTTTCCAGCTCTAAAATGTCCTTTTTATGAAGTGGTGCCCAAAATTGTACTCCATATTCCAAATGAGGGCGTACTAGGGCTTTGTATAGTGGCCGAATTATATTTGCTTCCCTGGCTTCTATACCCTTCTTAATACATGCTAATATTTTATTTGCCTTTGCAGCTGCTGCTTGGCTTTGAGCACTGTTACCTAGGTGGTTGTCCACAAGCTCCCAAATCCCTTTCAATATCTGATACCCCTAGATTTGCTGCATTAAGATTATAAATTGCATGGCTATTTTTCCTTCCCAGATGCATAACTTTACATGTATTCGTATTAAATCTCATCTGCCATTTAGATGCCCATTCCTTAATTTTATGTAAATCCCTTTGGAGGGAAAGCACATCACTATCTAAATTAAATTACCTTGAACAACTTTGTGTAATCCGCGAAAATGGAGACACCACACTCCAATCCCACCTCTAAGTCATTAATAAATATGTTAAAAAGGAGAGGACCTAATACTGAACCCTGAGGAACCCCACTTACCACATTAGTCCAATCGGAGTATGTTCCATTTACAACAAACCTTTGCTTCCTGTCTTTTAGCTATGTACTTTATTTTATTAAGAAGTGCTTATAAGCTCGTTTTTTTTCTGCCTAAATTCTTACAAATCCTTCCTACCTGGTTTCTACACTCTGTAACTCACAAAGTCAGAGTACTTCGAAGTACAGGGTGAGCAGCAACATTCTGCAACATGTTACTTGAGAGAGGTCACAGACAGGCAAGTTGAAAATGCTGCACTACACAGTCTGTGTATCCATGAGCTGCATGACCTACAAAAGGCAGACTCAACAGGTACGGATTGTATGATTTTATGCAGACAATGCAGAGCTTTTAAGCACTTAATAAAAGAAAAAGTGCATAAAAGTAAATAAATACATAGGTATATTTTTTGTTGTTGTTTAGTCATTATGTCATGTCCGACTCTCCATGTCAGGCACATCTGTCATCCACTGCCCCTTGAGCTCACTCAAGCTCATGTTCATTGCTTCAATTACCTCATCTATCCACCATTGATAATAAAGGCATATAAAAGTTGATAAAATATGATAGAAACCTTCAAATATATTAAATTAAATAATAAAGTTTGAGGGAAGTGTTATTGAAAACAGGATGAAAGGAACAAGAGGTCATGATTTCAAGTTAGAGATAATGTGCAAAATACTATTTTATAGAGATGGTAGATAAATGGAACAGCCTTCCATTGAAAGATTAGTGTATGAGAGGGGAGGCTCTATGGATGTGTAGATTTAATATAAAGATGGATGGAGGTATCACATAGATATATTTAATAAAATCTCTCTATTGTGTGTTTGATGTAAGAGAGAAAAAAAAGACGGAGGAGAGAGGTGGAAGGGGAGGGAGGAGAGAGGTGGAAGGGGAGGGAGGGGAGAGGTGGAAGGGGAGGGAGGGGAGAGGTGGAAGGGGAGGGAGGGGAGAGGTGGAGGAGAGAGATTCTGATTATTTTGAGGCAATAAATATTTGGTCATACTATGCCCTTGTGGTCCCTTTGCTCTCCCTTTTTTTTTAAATTCTTTTTAGTTTTGGACTCCATAATACTGTTTGTTTGGAATATATTTTGATCTCCAGCTATACTGTCTACTATTACAGTTTAAAATAGTCAATCTGGGGCTATTTTTTCAGCATATATTGTTTTATTATCTATGTTCTCTTATTCTCTTGGCGTAGACTACAATATTGGAAGACTCCTCCTGCCTCAAAACCTTCAAAAACTCCCTAAAAACAAATCTGTGTGAAGAAGCTGATCACCTTCAGCTTTAATATGCACAACTGTAAACTTGTAGAAGAAAAACATATCCACAAACTGACATTTTACTCCAAAACCCAGTCATGATACCAAAACACAGATTTCTCTTATTCTTTTCGGTTTATTTTGGCCACACGTGGGGCAGCAACAGCATAGGATACACAATGTCTGCTTCTGGCAACAATTAGATAAACAACAACTCCTTTTATAACATTTCAACATACAGAAAAACATGGTATATTCCATTACTACCCTCTATAAAATTATACAGTCCACCAACACCCTTTTCAAAGCCAATAAACAATTATTTATATTTATAAGCCAATTAAGAATGAAACACATACCTAACACGCATTAGCATGCATGATATCTATATAATTTGCAGATCACCTTATTGTTATAATTAATGCACAGTAAACCATTTGTTCTAGCCTTGAGTGTTAGCCTTGCCTTGACTATTGTTGTGGTTATAAATGTTCTTATAGTCTCATAGTGGAAACTGCTGAATTAGAGAAAAGCATAATTAAAGGAATATGTAAGTTTCCTGGATTATGAATGCATCTGATAGAGGAGAATTAAATGTATAAAAAAAAAATATGTGCATGAAAAAATACCAAAATAAACATTTAAACACTTACCTTGGAGTTAGAAAAATCTATTGTAATTTCTGACAGTTTAAAATTAAGGATAATACCTCCCTCCAATTTGTTTTGGCCAATCCGGTTAGAAGAAAGATTTGAGACACAGCACCCAGCATATACAGGAAGCAGGGATGTGACATATCCCAGCGGTGACTGGGAGGCTAACAACACTGCTCTCCTATTGGCCGAGCAAGCAAGAGCAGGTAAATAGTAGGTTAATATGCTCCCCGGATGCTGCATGCTGATTGGGTGTGGATCAGGAACTTGTGTAAAGGGAGTTTTAGATATTTATAAAAACAAAACGTTTTATGAGATGTGCTGCATACACCCAGGCTGCTTTTTTTTTTTTTTTTGAGTGCTGAAATTTATTAATCCAGCTCACTTCGATATCCCTTTTCAGGGCTTGCATTTAGTCAAATACTAATGGCACTACAAATTATATATATATATATATATATATATATATATATATATATATATATATATATATATATATATATATATATATACACACACACACAAACGCGCTGACACTCACACTCAACCCCCCCTCCCCCCCCCCCCATATACATTATTTAGCGTATATGTGTGTGTGGATATATATATACACTAAATAATATATGGATATTTGTATTTCTCCACAACACACTGTACACATAATATCACTCACACCCACAATCTACAGTGCAACACACAGACACCTCAACTTGTTTGAGCCTTACACTCCGCCATCTTGTATCTCTCGTCCAGCTGTATCACCCAAACCCTTTAGATGCAAGTTTGTGAGTTTTCAATCTTATGTCAGTGCTTTGGGTACAAGCTCTATGCATGTTTCATTTTAATCTCAAAGACAGGGCCCTCTATTCTTTTCCATGTGTCAATATTGTATTTGCCTTGTACCCCTGTGTAGCGCTACAAAATATATTGGCAAGTTACAAATAAAGGATAATAATATGTTATCTGAAACTACACTTCCTCTCGGGTTTCTAATCTTGTGAGGAGCATGGGTGGTGTGTCTGCTACATTTAAAGCAAATGGAATATAACCGTGAAACATTAAATGGTATATATATTTTTAAGCTTCGCACAACCATTTTGCACATTATCAAACCTCTTCAAAAGTGCATACTATTAATATTGCACTACTCATTTTAAAGAGTGAAATTGGACAGCCCGATGGATACGTGCCATGCCCAAAAATGCTGTTGATGGCTCTCATTTCAGGGGGACGCCCATCCAACCCATTACATGTCACTTTCCCTTCATACTTTGGAGTTCATAGTGCCTTGTTGCTCTTTCCTAAAGTGATGCACATCCATCTTCCTTATTTCATAGTGGAGTAATGGCAGCTTTCTGTAGGCCACGGAGTGCTTGAAGCAATAAGCAGATAATTGGCCCTGTAGAGAAACCTCTTGGACCTCTCATGTTGGAGACAGATCATACGGCAGCCTGAGATAATCCAATGAATTGTGGCCATCAAATCATTTCTCTACCCCCCTTGTCCAGCTGTGAATTTAAATTGAATTTTATATATGTAGAATTTAGCTTCTGTGTTGCTCGCCGCCGTCCATATAATGTCGCTGCCTCCTGCCAGGGAAAGTGCATTCCTGAGATTAGTATTTTTTCCTCAGAAGTCTAAATCATGTTTCTCGTCTCCCGTGCTACACTCACTTTTTATTGGATGTGAGTACATTCAGCCTCTATACCCTGGTATGTTTGTGCGCTTTACTGTGTAGAAGTTGGGTCTTGCTGCGTCCTGGAACTGAAGGTCACTGATGTAGCAGCTGCTCCTCTCTTGACCTTTTATTCTGTTGACCTTCTCTTCTCTTGTTCATCACTCCAACCGCTCGTCCTTTATGTTCTGTGACCTTTGTTTCTTTCAGTACAAGTGGACTTTTGAGCACCATCAAATCAATGTGACAAAAGCAGAAATTGTTCAGAAGAGATCTTATTATTTATTATTGTTCTCCTTTATTGGTAACGAACTAACATAATCTGTTGTGCTGTACAGGGGTTACATGCAAAAGAATGGGGGGCTTAATCTAACGTACATAGAGCTTTCCTAAGGCACCATACAAGAAAACTCACAAACTTGCAGTCTAGTATTTAAATGAATATGGAATACGGTTTGTCCGCTTTTTTGTTAAATTTATGGTGTGGCTTAGCATTCAGCCCAACACTGAGAGGGTCATTACAACAAGGTCATTACCGCTCGTCTTGGATGTTTTATAAAATGCTGGAGTATTTTTTCCTGAAATCCTCATAATTTTATTGAGCTCTGAGTAAAATTTCAGAGATCTGATTATTGGTTATGGAGAAAAAAAATAAAATGTACGCAAGCGTGTCTTGTGCCGAGGGTCTTGAGGGACGGACAACACAGATTTAACGAAACTTCAAAGTGCAATAAAACTAAAACCATTTGAGATAGAGGGAAAAATGTAAGGGGATTTCTTTCAACCGTAAGGGAAGGGTGTACACCAAGTTTCATCAAAATCTGAGAAGGTGGGTGACAAAACCCTTGTTTTTTGCATTAATTTCATGTGGAATTACCCAATATCAACACGATTTAAACTGTACTGTCTGTGGGTAGGTTAGCTCATTTATCAAATGTTTTTGATTACAGCTTTAGATCCTTTGTGATCTCATTTGCACATTTAGTTTGGAAAGGGAACATTTTGTATTGTTGTTGTTAACTTGTGTCCGACTCTCCATGACCTTTTATGGGCCGCAGTAAGCCAGACACATCTGTCAGCCCCTCTGAGATTCTTGCTTTGATGACCTCCTCTATTGATCTCCGCCTCTGCGGTCCCCTTCTTCGCGTGCCTTCAATCTTCCCCAGCATCAGAGTTTTCTAAAGCTTATCTTGTCTTCTCTAGTTTATCCTGTTTTCTCATGATATGGCCAACATATTTGAGCTATTTTAGCTTTAGCTTCATGATCAAACCTTCCAGTGAACAGTTTGGCTTGATTTAACTTCTGTATATAGAGGTCTTCAGCTAGAAGTAGATGTTCTGGCTTGTTATTGTGTTGCTTACCATATGTACCTGGCAATCATTTCCTCATCTTGATAGATATCACTGGGTAAATAATGAACAGTTGTCTTCAGTATCTTCGCAACTACAAGAAACACTACTTCTTTTCATCATGCCAAACCGTGATTAATACCGTGACCATCTTGTTGTGTTCCTATGTTTTTATGGGATTTTCCTTTTCTCTCACATTATTATAAAGTATTTCTAAAGACACTACACTGCTAGCTGAATGCTAAGACTTTATTATTATTATTATTATTATTATCTTTTATTTGTATCTCGCCAACATATTCCGTAGCGCTGTACAGGGGATAAGAACAGGGGAAATACACGTTTAACAAAATTCAAAAGTTGAAGGGCCCTGTTTTGAGCTTAGAATCTTAGCAGAAAGTGCTTTATCCCAAAGCACCCTACAAGAAACTCACTACTTACAATCTAAAGGGAATTAAAGGGCAGAGAACTGGGGAAGAGTAACAAATAAGGAATAGCAAGGGCCAGGAAGCAAGTGAAAGATAGAAAGAGTTTTATTTTAGAGGGAGAGGGGAGGTGAAAGACTAGTATGTTGGCTGATCCCTAGTGTTGAGATGATATATCTGCAAGTAGGAAGTCAGGAAGTTTTCCGTGGCTCTATAAATTTAATCTGAGTTGGGGTGGGTGGGTGAGGGGCAGGGAGAGAGGGAGGGCAATATTCTGAGTATCTCACAGATGTAGCAGGCCTTAAACCAGAGTGAATTTGCACTGAAAGAAAGAGAGAGAGAATGGATTTGGGTCAGACAGTACAGGAAGATAGGGGAGTTAGGAAGGAATGGGAGAGACTTAACGTCCTGAGTCCTATTTCCAAGTAAGAGAAAATCAACCCCGCTAAGCAGGCTCGATGCAGTTGTAAAATAATCTGCTTGAAGTATTTTTAAGTGTCTGATTTCCTTTAAGTTATGTAGTTTCTTTTGCTCCGGAGCAGGTGGTGTTGCAATCTTCATATATTTAATCTCCAAGAGGAGCTGGATTTATTGAAGATAATAACTCATAACGGGCATGATTTATTTGAGGTCATAACCAAGAATATTTTGTACTTTTTGTGCAGTTTTTATTTATTCATGTATCTGTTCAGTCTAAGTCTTGTAATTAATGTTCTTCCTTATCTCTTTAGTTAATGATGGTAGGATAATTAGTGCATACAAAGAAACAAGATGGTAGATTAGAAATATTCCTGATTAACAACAATAATTTAGGGGACTTCACAAGTTAAAAATAAAATATCAAAGTATTATCTAATATGTATGAGCAGGATCTATATATAACGTATTAAACATCATTGTAGTTTGTTATATCTTTCACAACATTTGTTCTTATTATTTTCAGCAGATTTCCTTTCCATGTCCCCTAATTATCTTTTGCATTTTTTAATTTGTGAAGAAACCAGCATTTACAAATATGTATAACTTTTTTATATTTCCATTTAACAGAACACAGGTGAGTCAATTCGTATGCAACATATTGTTAAATCTAAATCCTGATATTCAGAGGGTCCCTGAGGAGAGGTTTCAGAATAATTTCTGTGCAGTTGTGCATATTAAGGCTGAAGGCGATGAGCTTCTTTAAACAGATGAGTTTTAGTGAGTTTTTGAAGGTTTTGAGGCAGGAGGAGTCTAGTGGAGTGAGGCAAGGAGATCCAGAGAGGTGGGGAAGCACAAGAAAAATCCTGAAGGTGGAGTGACAGGAGATAAGAGAGGAGGACAGAAGAAGGTCATTAGTATAGCCAAGAGGGCAGCAGAGTAGAGATATAAGGTGGGGTCTTTATACCCTATGGTCTAATTGTATGCATTAATGGCCTTACCAAGACCTACTAACACCCGTTTTTGTGAATTGTTCCGTGTAATCAGGGGCCATAATGACAGACTTGGCTATTGCTGAGAACATCGCTGCTGTTTCTTCTGACTAATATTATGACCTTACTATTTCTGGAAAAGATTATAAAAGAACATAAATGAGCCTGACCTTCACAGTAAATCAGCCTGCGGCACAAAGTTACTGTCCATTTCTGTATCTAAAGAAAGACCTCCTCGTAGCGGCTGCTGAACGTCGGAGTCTTAGCAGAATAATATCTGCTTCTCTCACATTTTCTGTTGCATTGGTAACTCTATATTGACGACTTTTTATGAAGAATAAATATCATCTGTTCTCTGACTGCAGAGTGCAATTGTATATTAAAGGACCTCTGTGGTCAATGTATTTTCTATATATTTTTTTGACTAATAACCATGTAAAATGCTTTTAGAAAGTAAAAAAATAAACACAGCCTTTATATTTTTATTATTTGATGCCAAATTTATTAATTACTGCAGGGATCCATATTTTTGTTTATAAGTAGCTTGTGTCTGTTACTTACTAAGGAGGTTCTGTGTAAATGACTGAGCTTTTCGTTAGTCCTATTGAAATCATTAACAATTTTTGCTGCAGTATTCCCATTGTGCAGATTGAAGCTTCCTCAATTCAAAGTCTCCTCCCATTTCAGAATTGTAGAATCCACTGCATATAAAAAAATACATTAGAAAGTGTATCATTATGTTTGCCTCCCGAAAACTTTGTGCCTATGTGTAATTTTTCAAAATAGTATTTTTCAATGAAAGATTACAGTGGTCCTTAAAGTACCTTGATAATGCTGTTAAAATGAAAGTATATGAAAGTACATAATAATGAAATACATAATAATTCAATAACTTACTTCCTGCTGTGAACTGAGGCCTATTTTACACCAATCAGACACCGGAGCACACAGCAGGAAGGCTGATACAACTGTCCCACCCCTAATTGTGCAAAAGGTGGAGCTAAGCAGTACAGCATGACAGCCAGAAACCTATAAAGGGTAAGAGCTTGAAATTATGACTACTATTGATTGAGGGACTTATTCAGATAGCATTGTGGAATTGACACTCTCTAGTGAGTACTCTAATAGTTGATCAAAACTTCTTAAATGTATTGAAGAACAATAACCAATCAGTAAAGATTAAGGCGGAATGGAACCCCAAGTCTAACGTTAAAATCCGGTCTGTTCATCTTCCCTATCTGTCTGGATTCAGCCGCCTATAACATAATTTCCTAATGGGGTCTCCAACTTAACATTTTATAAGATAAACAGGAGATATATTTCTTCTATACCTGCTTTGCAGTAAGCCAATAAACACACTTCTACTTTCCCATCTCCCAGTAAAAGTGTGGAGTTCAGCTAATTGAATACATAGTTATTGTTAATTATTTTGCTACAGCTAATTGATATTCTCCGCAATCCGATTCTGCAGCCAATGTGTAATTTTGCATCGTGGCTCTGTTTTCTCAGAC
>CM050167.1:392683129-392738129 GCA_027410445.1 Discoglossus pictus | reverse complement strand
TATAGACTCTAATGCACCACTCCGTACGCCGCCTATTGGCTACAGCTGCTACACACCTCTACTCCGTAATATTGCTGGACACATGGCTATAAGGATCATCAGATGCCAATTTAAACACAAATATATATAGGGAAAAAGGTCATCAATTAAAAAAATATATATATATATGTAATTTTACATTGCCACTGTCTCCTAGATTACTATATCCTATTTTTTTTCAACATGGATTTTATGGGATAAATAAAAGTTACAAGACTTAATTGTGCATTTCTACCCACAAACCATTGTATTTTTAGTTGCAAAAAAACTATACTTATCCCCTTTTTATTTAACTCAGAAAGGTAACTAATCTGTACATCCAAGGAACTCCCTGAATAATGTGCTAGATGATTATTTGTTATAAAATAAAAATGAACTAAACATAATCACTTCATCATTCACTAACTTGTTTCAGTTTTATTCCTTTTTAAACTTCAGTCAATTTATTTGACAATGAGTTTTAAATGCAATTTCCCAGATTCCCCTGTAAAAGATACTCTGCATTGAGTTTTTCACTTGAGCTTTGGACTTGAGCTTTACACATCAATTATAATGGCATTTAGCATCCATGCCTGGTTACCCTTCAATAGACGTCAATTATAATGGCATTTAGCATCCATGCTGATGTCCCCTTCAATAACATATTATTAGATTGGTATTGGTTTTCATCACCTATAAAGAGTTGGCTTAATTAGTAATCAGATTAGTTACTTTTGTATGGATGATGTGTACACACTAGCTGCAATGAGTAGTATAGCCTTTAGTTTGGTACATTAATTCTTGTTGTATGCTTAGGCCTTGTCCACCAAGGAATGTCAAGATTTCATGATTCCAACGGAACACTTCATAAATCTATTACTCTGAATTATGGTTTGGATATACAACATTGACATACAACTACTAGTGATTAGTGACTCTCGCACAACCAACACTGGAGCGACACCAGGACGTCATTAAGTTTCTTTATTTACAAGCTTGGAGCCAATAAAATATAACACACACAGGAGGACAGCAAAAGTACAATACAAAACATGGCTGTCACGGTCTTATTAGATTGAAAGAAAAAAATATCTTTAATATTATAAACTATTTAAGTGATACTACCCTAGTGGTTAGTAGTTACAAAATGGAAACAAAAAAGACCAGCATTTTACATTTCCCCCGTCATTTTGCTTTAGAGAAACAGTTGAAACATATAAAAAAGAATACAGGTTTATTACTACACTGGTGGTTTAAACAGAAGTTGAAAGAGGGATTTTTATTTTTTGTCATCTGAGTTTAAAAAATATATAAAAGATATAAACCTCAAAAACAGAGAGGAAAAAGTATAGTTCTTAGCTGTTTTTTAAGCAATCCCCTCTGCATTAATAAATCAATTAAAAAACATTTTACATTTTTACATCAGGTATATGAAAAATGTTTCCTGAATTCCCTTAGTAAATCCTTAGGGTCGATAGCGCCAGCTGAAATAGTAATATAACCAAGATATAAATTCTTATGCTATTTGTAGCCAAACAGGCATATGTTTTTCTACTAAGAAGAATTAGATATAACCTGGTCTAGAAACTAATGCTGTCAAATAGTATCCAACACACAATCTGATATTGTAAATTATAACATAGTAGCTGGAAGGCTAATTAAAGTCAAATCTTATCTCATGTCTAGAGTGTCACTTCAGCATTTGTTGTTTTGCCATTCAGTTGGGTCCGACTCTCCATGACTATGGACAGCAGCATGCCAAGCACATCTGTCAGCCATTGCCCTTCTGAGCTCCATCAAGCTCATGTATATTGCTCTAATGACCTCTTCTATTTTGTCCCCTTCTCCATGTGCCTTCAACATTTCCTGGCATCAGAGTCTTCTCCAGTGAATTCTGTCTTCTCATGTTATGGCCAAAATATTTGAGCTTCAGCCTCATGATCAAACCTTCCAGTGAACAGTTTGACTTTATTTCATGTAGTATTGATTGATTGGATCTTCTTGCAGTCCAAGGGACTCTTAGCAGTTTTCTCCAACACCACAATTCAAAGGTGTCAATTCTACAGCCTCAGACTTCTTTATGGTCCAGCTCTCACATCTGTATGTTACTGCTGGAAATACCAGAGATCTAACTGTATGGACCTTTGTACTTAAATCTTAAAAATAGCTGCTGGTAGTAAATTTGCTAAATCTTTTTAGCCAATATGGTGAAGTGATATTTCAGAGATAAAGAACAAGATATATGCTTTGTCATGAACGCTTATAGAGTATTTAAATGTATGCTTTCAGAGTCTTCCATAATTACTAATTGGAAGTAACAATTTCTGGGTTCAAATTTAGCCAACCCAGTAACATTCTGCCTAATTTGCACTAGATCTTTAGCATTTGTAAAATAGTCAGTAGTAGCAATAGATAAACATATAAAATTACTTCTAAAGTAAAATTTAGTGGCACCAAGATAACAGTGCCTCCGCTATTCTGACTTGAACACGTCTCGCCCCATTGGGCTTTATCAAAGGATATTTCCAAGAAACTGGACACACATATTTGCCCAGCACTAGTAGTAAGCACAGGATATACTGAGATCTCTGGCCTACGAGTTTTTATTGCAACATTATCCATTATTATAGGAAAAAAAGGAACAGACAAGGAAATTTACTATATTATTTTTCAGAACATAATTTTCACAAATATGTCAGCTGTACATAAAGACATATCTGATAAAACCAAGTTAATCCAAAATAATTAAGGTGACACCATAAAAGTTACATTTAGGTGTAATTTAAATTTATAGATAATATTTAGTATCTTATCATGTGAATGTTATTTAAATTGGATTTTCTTATACAGTAAATGTTTTCACCTGCTTAGGCCATGTTCTGGTATCAATCTCTACACCCTAGTGATTACTTATTACCTTTTGTGGTGGGGTCTGCATGCATCATTTTCAGTCCTTAAGCACTTGATGGAAAATATCTGATCACTTGCAGATCCAAGCATGCAGTTAGGAAATTAAAATCAATGAAATAGGGTTTAATTCTGTAGTTTGAAAAGTGTTGAAAATTAACCAAACATTGGCAAACTTATAGTGTAATATTTTTGTTTTTCTTCCTAATGCTTCAGGAATTGACAACACACGTAAGTCATCCCCTCAGTGATTGTTATATTAAAATGACTGTCAAATTGTATATTTTTTCTTTTTTAACTTATTCTTAAAGAGCATGGAAAACGCAAATTATTTGGAGAAATTGAGCGTTTTTTGTTTTGCATTTTTATGCAAATAAGCTCAATATTTGATCACTCGTACCAAAAGTTCTGAGCTATAAGCTGACCAGGATTTAAAGGACCACAGTGAACACATTTATTTTATATGGTTCTTAAAATGACTAAATTTTGATGATATGCAAAATAAATAAATGTTAAGTATTCATTTAAACTTTTTTTTTTCTTTACTTTATATGTACTGTGGGTTTAATTTTCATTTACTCGGCTGCTGTCTGCAGCTTCGGTCTCAGGAGGGTGTGTCTGTTTCTATTAGTCCTGTTTTTGCTGCCATGTTCCTGTTGTCTAACTAGAAGATTCCTGTACATTAAAATACTCCTCCTACCTCTGGTAGTAGATTAATGGGAATGAAAATGGTGACTTCCACTGCAGCATATGATAGGTAATAACTTAAAGACACTTTTATTACTTCTAAACAGTCTAAAAGCATATGGTCTGTTTTTAAGTTCAATTCTTCAGAAGAGTATATTTTAAATGTAGGATAGCAGTGGTCCTTTAATGCCATGCTTGAGGACAGTTTGGATAAGTTAAGTGTGCCGAGATTTATGGGTAAAAACATTGTTAATGCCCACTTCATATGTACATCCATAACACCAACCATGTTTTTAAATGGAAAAAATAGCATTTTTACCAAGATAATGTATTAAGTATTTTATAGCTGTAATTCTGTTTTTTTACATATCCTGCAGTTTTCCAAAATTATGTTGTTGTTTTAAATTCATTAAACAGAAGACTTCATTTTAAAGAGCTTTAGAAATGGACTATACATTGTATTAGCAGTTTTTTCTCCACAATAAATAATTTCTGAAATATTTACAATTGATTGTGTGGCTCCTGTATAGTAATGTGTTACTAAGGGTGGGAAAAGGATCCAACTCGCTGATAACATTGGGGTCTTTATTTTTGTAGGCAAACGGACTGTAATCTAAATTAGCACATCGAAGCTGCTAAATAGTATGCATAAGCCACAGCAACATGGAATTTCCCAGGATTGATTCACCTTAGAAAAAAATGGATAACACACCATAAAGACAATTTATCATGCTAATAAACCTAAAAAAAACCTTGATTTTGTGGTGATGATAAAGCCCTTTTTAAATGACTGCACAAACTTTGTAATTTTACATGTTCTGTTTTAATATTCAATCAATTTTTTTCCCTATTTAGGCAAAGAAATTGGAAGAAAAAGAACGTGAACTGAAGCGTCAGGATGAATATTATAAGGAGCAGCTGGCCAGACTGGAAGAGAGGGTGAGTGCAAAGCTGCCTTCTTAGAGGAAACTTCCATAGAATCCTTGTAGGTTTGTGCCCGTGTTTCAGACACAGTGATGGAGGACATAATACCAGAGGCTGTGAATCAAAAATAAGAATCAAATCAATTAAAATAACCACTGACGCACCAAATTAACCAATAAACAGTTCCTTCACTAACCAGCTCTAATCAAGCTAAACCTGGGTGGAACAAAACTATGTTTTAATAAATTACTGATCTGTATAGTCTTCAGATTTCCAGGTCTCCACTCTGCTCCAACTGGCCATAGGCTGCAGGCTCACTGTGTGTGTCTTTCTCCATACTGCAACAAAATTAGTCCCCCGTACTCCAGGTGCAGTCATAAAGTCAGTGCTGCCAAGGTGCAGCTAATTACCAGAGCAGGAAAGTTGACCCCTACTGGGGGAAGAGAGCTTTGCAGAGTCTGTGGCTCACATAAACCCTTTGAATAACACAGTATGTATGGGCTATGAAGATGGGCAGTACGTTCAAATGCAAGCTAATTTATATCTAGCACTCTTCTAAATGCAAATATAACAAGACAAAACATACAACTTATTTTTATAATTGCATCAAGGAGTTGAGTATAGATATTTGGTTTTATACATATTTATCATATTATATACTATATTCCCATATTTGTGATCTTTCTAATTGCATTGTCACTATATTTTCACTACAATGCCTGCCTGTCACTTGTTTCATTGTGTAAATAAGGGGAGGACAGGTAATGTGCGTGAAGGTATTGTAATGTTTATGCCCTGCAATTATTCAAATTAATCTATACAAAGAACAAAACAAAACCCATCAAACTACAGATTTCAAAGGCTGGTTATTCACTGAGATTTAATAGATCGTCGGTGGTATAGTGCTTTAGTATAGCCTGCAGATGAATAAGGTTTGGTGTTCATAGGATCCAGTGTTTAATTTGTGTGATTTCACATCAAGTACATAAAGATTGTTTATTGATAATAAAATGGCTTCCTGAGGTCACAGTGCTGTGAATCTGGGGTGTAGCGCTGCAACAGAGGTCCTGGGCCAAGATCTACTCTATGTTGGGCTTAAAAATGTCAGCAGGACCTATCCTACTTGTAGATCTGAATCGCTTAGTTAATCCCCTCATGCAGGGCGGCTGATGAAGACCATGATACAAAGTGACAATCCTTACTATATATATATATATATATATATATATATATATATATATATATATATATATATATATATATATATATATATATATATATATATATATATATATATATATATATATATATATATATATAGATAGATAGAAGCAATTAACACAATATGACATACTGTTCTAAAGACAAGTGGACCAGCACCGAGAGACCCATTAGATTGTCCAAGCAGTGCAGTAACCGCTTGTGGAGAACGATTACTGCATCAATGCTACATTTGTTCTGATCACTGCTCTCTTATGGAGTCATTTTTACAGAAATAATTATTCTAATCAATAATCTTCCGTGCAGGCGGCTGTTGGGTAATTTCACAATACGATGTAAATGGAACGATAAATACAGTTTTTACCATGTTCTTCAATTGCACCGATTGTCAGATGATAGTTGCAGTCTTTAGACAGCAGATGCTGAGGATCAGTAGATTACTGGGAATGAATGGAAGCCCATTTTATGTGAGCAGTGAGGTAAATTAATCTTTGGCGTTAAGACAACCGCAAGCTATTGCAAACACCTTAATTCTGTGGTTCTCTGCCTTTTATATCTGTACCACTAATATTATTGCGTATAATATAAATGAAGCTGAGCATGAGAACATTGTCAGTATTTTCCTGATTGTCCATTTAATAGGACGTTTCAAAGAGCTTTTCAATTCATGAATTACGCAGTTATCAAAGTCTGGGTGGCGTCCTTTGACTTAACACGTTGTATATTTGTTATCTGCGTTAGAAGTGTGATGACTAGTACTGTCCATGTGGCAGTGACTCCCAGCTAGACTGATGCAAATTCCAGTTTGTCTCCATCATTATTTTTTTTATTATCATCTCTTATTTAACACATTACAAAATAATGGAGAGCTCTGCCTTTAAGCTTAATATCAAATGTATATGGAGCTTGTTCCCAGAGCAAAGACTGTTCTAAAGGGTTTCAAGAACAATTGTATCCACTATAATAGTTGTCGTAATTGCGAGTTTGTTGGTAACGCTATGTTAAAAGTTACAGGTTGTGCATGCGCAATGAGCGCCGAAGGAGCTCATTGCGAGGCCCGAAAGTTAAGGGTTTGACGCAATCTCCAATGACCCCTGAAGGCGCTGGAAGAGGTTTGCAATGAGCGCCGTAGGCACACATCGAGAGGCCGAAAACATAGATGGGGAAGAGGCTCACAATGAGCGCCAAAGGCCGCAGGCCTTTGGTTCTCATTGGCAGGCCCGCAAGGCTCGCAAAAGGCGCTCATCGCGAGGCTCGCTAAAGAGGCTCCCTCCCAGATTTCGAGTTACGGGCTTGGAAGAAAAAAAAGCTGCCAATTTTCTTTCAAGCCTGTAACTCGGAAGCCGTTGGGCAACCTTTAAAAGATGCCATTTGAAAAGAAAATTAGCTACCAACCTCGCCTATGTGCTCCCTGCCACCTCCATAAGTGAAGTTGAAAGCTAATTTGATATTCTTTTACGGCCTTGAAAAAAATGGCAGTTATAAACCTGTAACTTATGGGCTTGCGTACGCTCGCAGCACATGCATCGGCTTGAAATGAGTTGCGAAGCCGTGAAGTAAAGGGGTAGAGGCTCACAATGGCGCTCGTTACGAGGTACACAAGATGCGGGTTTGCAGAGGCCTGCAATGAGCGGCAAAGCCTCTTAATGTGGGGCTGGCAATGAGCACCGAAAGCGATCATCGCAAGGCCCATAAAGTAGAGGGGAGAGGCTCGCCATGAGCCCTTAAGAGGCTCATGGCGAGGCCTGTGATGAGCGCTGAAGGCCCGCATGTTAGGGGGGAGCCTCGCATTGTATGTCAAACAGCATTGTTTAAAATGTTATTGCTGTCATTTTTGGCGGGCAAGTCGCTAGTTATAGATATTACATATGATGTCCAGCAATCGTTCATAGGCTGCCCCACAGACAAACATTGTTGCCAAGGGCAATCACTTTAAAACAGCATGGAGTTTATAATAGTCTTGTTTGACTCATTGAATATGAATGTTATTAATGACCAATGCCTATTTAATACATCTAGCTCATGGTTTTAAGGTACTACAGTTGTCTTTAAAAAATGTTTGCTGCATTTGTCCCTAACATCTGCTGTGAGACTTTTACAGTTATCTACAGCCCTTTGTGCTTATTTGCCATGAATCATGTACCCTCCATCTAAAAATTATGTTTCTTGAATGATAATGATAATGATATTAAAGCACACTTCATTCAGCATAATTTGGACCACATCACAATAAAGATTTCCTAAGAACATGTTTTTGAAAAACATGCATTTTTCACTGAGAGATCAAATTAAATATAATGTGTTTACATGTGAAAGGCTGCTTCATGACTGCAACCAATCATGTTCCAGGGTTGTGTCCCCAATTCAAGTCAATGGTAATGTTTTTGTCAGGCTACTTATATTTCCAATTTGAAGGGATAAGACCTTGTAATGGGTTTATTTTTTCCAGACACCAGGAAATTGCCTCTATGGAAGCTTAGCTATGCAAAGCAGTTTGGGGGGGGGGTTATTGCCCGGTGCATTGATTACAACAAACAAATATTTAACGCTTACAAAATCAATCTGTGCAGGCATGGAATTCTGGTACTCACATAAAACAGGAAAGCTACCTGGGTTACCTGGTCCCGGGGAAAGCTGTGCTATCAATCACAGCCTTCCCCCATAAAGCCTCACTCTGCTAATTAGTTATGTAACAGCCATAAACAGAGATTTAAATGCATATTTAAATTGCTGCATTATGAATGCATCTGGTAGAGGAGAATTATTAGGTTATGCAAACATTTTCATGACCCCCCCCCCCCCCCCCCCCCCCCGGCTAAATTTGCATCATATTTAAAATGATTTGAGCAAGCAACAGCAGGTAAATAGTGGGTTAACATTTGAACATTGATCCTCTGATGCTGCATGTGGATTGAGGGTTGGGGATCAGATGCCCGTGTAGACACCCCCTGGAGGTGTCAACATAATAATTAGAGGGATTTTTATATATTAATTAAAAAAAATGTTTTATGAGATGTGCTGCATACACATAGACTGCTTTTTGCCTAAGGAATGCAGAACTGTATTAATCCATGAAACTTGGATATGCCTTTAAGAGTTTTTAGCAGTTATAAGTGTAAATTAAAAAAATAAATCATTTTAATATAAAATGTTTTTCCCTTTCACACCATGAAGAGCACTTACAGTGAGTTCAGTGGCCCTTTAATTTAGGGTGTTCATGACATTGGGGATCTGCTGTATATAGATCCAGCATTGATTGTTTAGATGGAGATTCACCGTGTAGGTGTTACATCAATGATAAAGCAAAGCCAAGGAGACGTATTGGTTGTTTTTCTTCTTAATGCTTCCCTGATTTCCTTCTAAATATAGTGCTCGACAGAATGTAATTACCTCATTCCTGTTAGTGGTCAAACGGCCATCAGCCTGTACACTTTGTTTTTATTGTCTCCGCTCCGCTGTCTCTCCCCCACATTCCTGCTCAGGAAAGGTTGACACTTCTTCATGGAAACAGCGAGATATTTTAGTAGTGACAGCCATCATCTGCCAGTGAATATGTATAATAATTCCTCTTCATAAGGAGCCAGCAGAGCTGACACTAATCTGTTCTCTTGTCATCTCCCTTTATTATCATTGCCTCTGCTTTTTCTCCCCGTAGCACCAAATAGGAAGCCTCTAATTGGAAAAACCAAAGTAATCAAAAAGTCAATTAATCATATAGATGAGCTGTGACACTTGGTGATGCAATCACCAGGAACTTGACCGGCTAGCAGGCAAGGTATTAACGAGCGAGTTTTAATTTACAAATGATTTGAAGATTTCCATGACATTTACTGAAGGATAAGTAGCTCTGATACTGTTCTCATTGACAATTAAATAATCAAATATGCCTGGAACTTGCTTGTAGAGTGTTAGGATGTTTTATCTCCTGTTTTAATAACCTGTTGCTCTATTTAAAAATGTACATATTGCAGATTAAGCTGCTATTCTGTATCTGTTGCATTACATCACAGATTTAATCACATTCAAAGATCCCTTCTAAACTATTTAACTCACTTAAAGGTATATCTATGTTTCCCTGTTTGTGCCTTTTTCTAATCTAACACATTCTGCTTATATCAGAAACACGCATTACATTGATTTATTTTATCCACATTCAGATTTATTTTATTAAAAGGAAAGTGGTTTCCAGACCTCCAGAGCTGCCTACATAGGCACCTGGTACTAACCAATAGAAACACTGCATTCAAGTACAATTTTTAACCTTATACGAACATTCAACCCAGCAGCAGCACAGTGCAGAAATCCAGCGCAGCACTGCTAGAAGCTTCTTCCTTCCTTGTGGTGAGAAGACAATACTACACATCCCTTGATGCTTTGCAGAGATCAACACCTTGCAACAATTTTGTACCTGCCTCTGATTGGCCACAATGGATTATCATTTTTATTCTAATTTAGTTTGGATTTTCATCTGCCAAACTGTAGACATTTGCAAACTCTAGGGTAAATTTATTTATGTTGATTTTGGGATTTTTCATGCAAAAATGATTTGCATACATTACTGATTCTCCTCTTTCAGATGCCCTCTTCCAATTTAAATTTCCTGTCCACAGGTAGGAATGGACTACAACCATATTTAGGAAGATGTAAGGGGGAGATGGGGCCTCCAGGTGGGCCATCACAAGGCCAATCCCTGAAACACCTACCTCCAAACTCAATTCAAAATCAATTCGGGAAAATTGAGAAGACAAACTCTTCCAGGAAGAGCTAGTTCAATGGCAACCGGCAGGCTCCAAAAAGATACATCATTCAAGGACTACTAAATTATGACATGGACGCTAAATTAATCTTTTATACTTTTTTTTTATTTATTTTTTTACACATTTTAGTGTAATGTTTTTTGGTTTATTTTGCCACCCAATGTTCAGTATGTGCTGCCATTTTGCCCTATCTCTATCTTGTTTAGCTTGTGCAACTATATATATAGATTATGTCACTGGTGAGAGGAGCCATACACACAGCTGGGCAGAGCCCACTTGCAATATAACAGCTGTTAGTGTGATTCCCCCCCATATAATATAACTTATCCAGTGATCTATGTTGATGTGATTCCTGTAAGTAATTTGTTTTAGTTAAGAGTTAAGTTTAGTTATTCAAAGAACTGTATAGAAAAAAGTGTTACCATTTGGCCTTTAATTTATATGCAATTACCTGCAGTCGGAGCCCCCCTATTTATTGGTTTCTATAGGGGAGGAGGCCTTCATATAGGTAATTTTACATATGCTTTAACTGAAATGTGAAACTCAGTAGGTGTAATGGAAATCGGCAAGGCCCCTCAATGAAGAGTAATCGGATCAAACACAATCATATCACTAGAGGCAATCATGCCCTACATTTACAAATAATTGCACAAAGGAGTCAATTCAAAGCTAAATTAGCATGGTACAGTAATAGCTGGGGATAATATAGCAAGTAGATAATATATTTAGGATTACAGTACCCTAAGTAGGAGGTTATCTATAGCAAATGATAGGTAGCAGCCCCACAATGAGATCTATTTAAGATTGAAACAGTACTGTCTTTCGGTAGGTTTCCTGGCTTGTGCATAACCCATCCTCTGCTATGCTTCAAAGCTGTGTAATACAGCGAGCATATGCCTAAAATAAACTATGTACAAAGTAGTATTGGATTAAGCCGTGAAAATGCATTGTGGGCTCATTTACATGTCCCTGACTAGTTTCCCAGAGTGCAGTGCAATAATTAAGATTTTAGTGTCCATTATCATCCCAGTCATTATAGAAATGTGTCGATTATTATTAACACATAGTAATTATCCTACTTGAGAAATAAAGTATCTCAAAACTAGATTTTATTAATAGATTATTATGTTGCAAATAGATTTTATAAGCCCTTCTTAATAAAATAAAGTGGAAAAAATTGATACACAGGAATATTCTATAGCGAGTGACATCCAGGAACCTGCCATATTCCTTTAAGTGTTAAACTGTAAAAATCCCTCGAATCTCTGACTCAGAACAGATTCAGATGTAGAAGGTATGAAAATAATGGATTTCAGTGAAGTCAGCAATGAAAATGAAAAGTGTTCCTTTCTTCTTTAGTTGCCTGTCTGAGTTGTATCTAGACTGTCTGCCGTCCCCTGCTAACCTAATAGCAGAAAACTTTAGATTTAAATTTATAGCAGAAATAACTTGTAGAATCGGACAAATTCAGAGGAACTGCTGCTACTGCAAAACAAAAACTGACATTGTCAGCACTTGGAAATTCAGTTTAATGTCATAAAGTGATTCATTCTACATATAGACAATGAAGCGAATGACAGATCTCAGGTGGACTGACCTTGGATTGATTAACATTTTAGGTTTTTAAGGAATATTTGAATTTTATGTGTGTTAGTTTTTAGTCTTTGGTGTTTTTATGACCGTTCATTATAAAGTATCCTATGATCAGTAAATCCGAGTTTCTTACTAAACATTGTGAGGTTTTAGTCAATAGCAAACATTAATAAAAGTTCATCTGGATCACCACATTGTTGTGGTGAAGGAGCTTGTGTACTTTAATGAACCTGTGAGCTAGCCCAAAATGGGCAGGTCAAAGCAGAGAGGTCAGACAAATCATGGCCCGCTGCGAAAGGAACCGGCAACCCACTCCAGTAACTTTGCTAATATAACCTTTTGGACAAGTACAATGAGACATAACGATATGGACCAGAAGATGAGCCCCTCTGGTTAGAAGATGCCTACCACATTCCAGAGGAAGAGCAGAGACGAGTACGAGTAGCAACAGATCTAATGCAGTGGTTGGGCCAAAGTGGAGAGGATACCCAGCTTCAAATTTGACTGAAGGGGAAAGAAAAGTTGGCTGCTGAATGGAACCGTTCAGCAAAGGAACCTGGAATGTTAGATCTATGAACCAAGGCAACCTGGATGACAAGGTTAAACATTGATGTCCTGGAAATTAGTGGACTGGAATGGAGTTCTTCACATCGGACAATCGCAGATCTTCGAAGAAATGGATTAGCCCTCAATCAGTCAAAGGGTGGCCAGAGCACACTCGGTTACAACCCAATAAATGACCGAATAATTTCAATTTTAATTCATGGCAAGCCATTGACATCCCAGTGACCCAAGTCTGTGCTCCAACTATGGATGCTGAAGTGGCTGAAGGTGTTATATAAGTGGTTATAGAACTGGACAACTAGAAAAGATGTTACACTCATCATAGGAGATTGGAATGTTAAAGTAGGGAGCCAAAAGATGCCTGGAATAATGTCAAGTTTGGCCTTAGAGTACAAAATGAAGCAGGTCCGAGATTAGTAGAATTCTGCCAAGATAATTGACTTGTTATAGCAAACACCCTCTTCCAACAGCCTCTGAGACAACTCTACACATGGATGTTACCAGATGGACAATATTGAAATCCAATTGACTGTATAATTTGTAGCCAAAGATGGAAGAGCTCTATACAGTCAGGGAAAACGAGACCTAGAGCTGACTGCGGCTCAGACAAGGAGCTTCTTGCAAAGTTTAGAATCAAACTGAAGAAAAGAGGGAAATTCATCAGACCAAGCAGATACAAAAGAAATAATGTCCCCTTTAGATATACAGTGGAGCTAAAGGATAGTTTTAAGGTAACAAAGAATGCCTGAGAACTTTGGACCAAATGTTGTGACATTTTCCAGGAAACGACAACAAAGAATATTCCCAAAAGAATGAAAACTAAGAAGACAAACGGGCTGTCTAACGAGGCTTTAAAAGTAGATCAGGAAATAAGTAAAATGTAGTGGAAATTGGAATTCTGCATTCCGTTGGACTAATCTTTTCCTGAGGATAGCAAGAAAAGACAAGGAGACATTCCATAATGAGCGATGTAAAGAGAGGGAAGATAACAGAATGGGAAAGTTAAGAGATCTCTTCAAGAATATTGGGGATCTCAAGGAACCTTTCATGCCAAAGTGGGAGTGATAAAAGACAAAATGGTAGGGACTAAACAGAGGTTGCAGGAATACACTGAAGATCTATACATGGAGGAACTTAGCAGTGATGACCTCAGTATTTTTTCCATTGCGTTGAAGCCAGACACCTTGGACAGTGAAGTGAGATGGGTCCTAGTATGTCTTGCTGATAACAAGTCTGCAGGAGTTGATGGAATCCCAGCTGAACTATTCAAATTCTACATGATGATGCTGTGAAAGTGTTGCTTGCCTTATGCCAACAATTTGGAAAACTCAACAGTGGCCAATAGACTGGAAAAGGTCAGTCTACATCCCAATCCTAAAAAAAGGCCGTTCCAAAGAGTGCTCAAATTATCAAACAATTGCTCTCATTTAACATGCCAGCAAGGTAATGCTTAAGATTCTACAAGCTCGACTAAAACAATATATGGACCAGGAACTACCAGATGTGCAAGTCGGGTTCTGCAGAGGAAGAAAAAAAAGAGATCAAATTGCCAATGTCCACTGGATAATAGAGAAAGCAAGAGAGTTCCAAAAAAACACTTCTGCGTCAGACTATTCTAAAGTCTTTGACTGTGTGGATCACAACTAAATTTGGCAAGTTCTTCAAAAGATGGGATTGCAAGGTCATCTCATCCGCTTCCTGAGAAATCTGTATGTGGACTTAGAAGTCACAGTCAGAACAGAACGTGGAACAATAGAATGGTTCGAGATCGGGAAAGGTGTCCAACAAGGTTGTATAATGTCAACTTATTTTATTTTACACAGAGTAAATCATGTGTAGGGCTGGATGAATCCAAAGCCTCAATCAATTTTGCTAGAAGAAATATCAACAACCTAATATATGCGGATGATACTACTCTGATGGCTGAAAGTGAGGAGGAACTAAAGTACCTATTTGAGGATGAAAGCAGAAGAAGCAAAAGCTGGCCTACTGCTCAACATTAAAAAGACGAAGATCATGGCAAATGGCAATCTCCTTTTCTTGGCAAATAGATGGGGAAGAAGTGAAGGCAGTGACATCCTGGGATCCAAGATCTCTACAGATGGTAGCCATGAAATTAAAAGATGTTTGCTTCTGGGGAGATAAAATAAGTCTGGACAAGCTATTTAAAAAGTAAAAATATTACACTATCAACATAAATCACCAAAGTTACCGTATTACCAGAAACAAAAACATACTGATGTGAGAGCTGGACCATAAAGAAGGCCGAGCTCCGTAGAATTGCACCTTGGAATTGTGGTGTTGGAGAAAGCTGCTTATAGTTCCTTGGACTGCAAGAAGATCTAGTAAATCGTTACAATAAATAATTTCTGAAGAGAGCTTGATAAGGGTGGGAGAGGGGTTGAACTGCCTGATAACATTGGGGGTCTTTATGCAGCAATAACCACATGGAATTTCCCAAGATTTATTCACTTATATAGCCAGTGTTTCATGTTCTTTAAGAATACCCTGAAACAACTTGATTTTGAAACTGCTTTTTGCTTGGTCTAAGCACAAATAGACACTGATCCGTGGATGCTTATTTTCTGTCATTGAATGGGTTAAATCTTAGCATTGTTTACACTCTTACCTGTCAAACATCATAAGCTTCGTTAAAACCCAGCACAAAGTACCTAAAGCTGCGCCAGCGCCACCTCATACACCGAGTATTAAACTGTATTATCTGCCGCGCCTGCTGCAGTAAATAGGATTTTACCATTATGATGTGTCAGGATTTTACGCAAAATCAAATTTACGAGACACTAAACGTCCATCTCCAGAGCAAAGCCGCTTTCTTCTCAGGCCTTACCTTCACACTAATCCATTTGGTAGCAAATACTCGCAGCAATTGTGCGGCGGAATGATAATGTAATGATCTCGTCTTTGTCTGTGCAGGGCTTAGCAAAGTGTCACTGTGCTGTGTTATAATCGCTTGTGGGCCCTGAGCAGAATAAAGAGCCCCCAGCCTTATATAAGTGGTGTTTGTAATAGGCTGAACAGCCAAATGTAACATTCCTCACTAATAATGCGGCACTTAAAGGGTCCTGGGTTTCATTATTGGTGCTCTACATAATAATTTTTCTTATTTGGAATATGGAGGACAGTTTTGGGCACCACTTCATAAAAAGGACATTGTAGAGCTGGAGAAGGGCAACAAAGCTAATACGGGGAATGGAGGGGCTAAGTTAGGAAGAAAGAATAACCAAATTAAACTCTAGGAGGGGATATGATTACCTTATATAAATACATCCAGGGTCAATATAAGGGTTGGTCAAGGAGTTTTCTGTGCCAAGAGGTTTTCAACTGATAAGAGGACATCCTTTGAGATTAGAACGTAAAAGATTCCACCTTAAAGAAAGAAAAGTATTCTTCACAGTAAGGGCAGACAGACTGTGAACTCTCTACCAAAGGAGGTTGTGACCGTGGATTCAATAGATAACTTTAAAAAGGGATTGGATATATTTGTAATAAAAAAATAATGCTGGGTTATCCTAGATAATTAGAGAGGGAGTATTAATCCAGGGACTAGTCTGATCACCGGTATCTGGGGTCAGGAAGGAATTTTATTTGTTTCCCTTATGAGACATTTAGCAATTTTTCGGTATTTTTCTGTTTGCTTCCTCTGGATCAATTATCAATTAATTAACATATTACAGGGATTAGAGGAGATCTAAAAATCTTCTAACCCCAATTACTATGTAACATCATCAGAGAACTTCAAATCAGGCTGGAAAATAATGTATAGGTCAGAAGAGATTCTATCATCCAGTTAAAGGGATATGGAAGGTTCTATGTTTTTGATATTAAAATAAACTACCTAAGGGTGTGTATCTAAACATATTTTTCTGTTTTTAATCACTGAAACCTTCTAAATACTCCCTATAAAGTCTGGCCCAGCAGCTCATGCACAAAGGGTTCCTATTGGTACTAGATGTACTAGCCAATCACAATATGATGTTTTGAAATGCTGCTGAGTGATAATCTGCCTTTTATTGATTCGGACAGCTAGCCCTACAGAGACGGACCGAGGTATATAATATCCCTGTGTATGTGTTTTATGCACTTTTATTTTATTAGGAAGTGCTTATAAGCTCTATATTTACTGACTAAAGTCAAGTAAAAAGTCCCTGCATGCATCTGTCCACTGCAGCCCATGAAGACACAGGCTCTGTAGGGCTTAGTCGTAGCCTATCAGAGGCCATGTCTCCACAGCATGTTGCAGAATCAGAAAGGTCACTGATTGGTTAGTATGAGACACTGAACAGTCTTCCTACACTGCAGTGGGCAGACCCAAGCAGGGTATTTATTTGATTTTAGGCAGTAAACACAGAGAATTAAAATGAAATGCAAACTGAGCATGAAACCGTAATGGCAAACAAATCTCCCCTATGTTAGTATTATAAATGGGGTTAATTATGTATTTATCATCTGTATAGATTGTCAATATGCATTTTAAATAATAGTATAGAATATAAACATTTCCTTACACATAATCATATTACTTAAAGCTAGCCCAAAACATTGCACATTATTAAAACATTTTTGACACTTGCTTAGTAAAATATTAATTATGAATATAAGTAGTGAGATTGGATTTGTATTAAGACCAGGCGGCTGTGTTGGATTCAATGAGAACATTCAAAAGGCTTCACAATTCTTTAGTAAAATGAAGTAATTACCAGCACAAATCTCTATTTAACTTTTTCTGTGCCTTTGAATAAAAAGCAGAGATTAGTCATGGCCCAATAATACTCTGCGTGTTAGATAGAGGACGAATGTGGATCTTGATATACTGGAAAATGGAGAAATTCCATAATCATAGACTTAAAGTTATGTCACAACATTATAAGGAGTCTTGGAAACTATACTTTTTAAAGGACAACCTACCTCATTTGGGTCTCAAAAGTGTTTTTTGAAACCTTAAGGGGCTCCATCACCGTAACAGGAAATTTATTTTATTTTAAAGAGTATTACAAACTGGCTATACATTGTACTAGCAGCTTTTCTCTATAGTAAATTATTTCTGATTTATATAGAATTGATTTTGTCTGATTTGTGTGTTAATGTGCGTGTCCTGCGTGCTAAGGTGCGGCGCCTGCGTGCTAAGGTGCCACGCCTGCATGCTAATGTGCGACTCGGAGTGTTTGATAATAGAGGACTTTATTTTTAATAAGATATTTTTAAGGAGATAATATATTAAATTATCTCCTTCGCACCAAGGAGATAATTGAATATACATGAAATGCTCATTTGCATCTAAATACAGCCACAAATGGGTATTCCCAGGATTGATTATCATTAGAAAATAATGGCTAACACAATGTGTATCTTTTTCCCCCCACTGCTAGTTTATACTTGCATGTACTAGTAGAGACATTCAGCATTGTTTGTGTATCACCTTTGTGCTAAAGTAAAACTTGTACTTATTAGTCGCTCAGAGTGCTAGGGTGTGTCCTGCTCTGGAGACTGGAACTTTGAATTATTTCTAATTTGTTGATATCCCTTTAAAGGAAGGCGACTTATAAATGTAGACTTAGTGACCTGAATATGTATGGAGTAGAGGAGCGAAGGGAGTGGGGTTATATGATAGGAACCTGCAAATATATATTTGGATTTAATAGAGAGGAATGAAAGAATAAGAGGTTATGATTGACGGGTGGAAGATTTAGGGGTAATGTGTACAAGACTACTTTACAGTAAGAGTAGGTAAGTGGAAGAGTCTTCAAGTAGACGTGGTTAAACATAGGTAAGAAGTATAAGCTCACCTGGGATAAGCAAAATGCGATCCTGAGGCTTAATTATGTTAGACCTTTAGGTTGCTGAAATGGGCCAAACAGATGGGCCTTTTTGTTTTTTCTTCAAAATCTAGGTTTTTGTGTAAGTGTGGGTGAGGGGATGATATCACAATGATGCCTTAAAATTGACATACTGTGCTGCTCAGTAATGTCCAGTTATAGTTGGGCCCGCTCAGTGCAGCTGACCCTAACCAATAAGAAGTCCGTACCCTGACATACTGTGCTGCTCGGTAATGTCCAGTTATAGTTGGGCCCCCTCAGTGCAACTGACCCTACCCAATAAGAAGTCCGCACCCTGACATACTGTGCTGCTCAGTAATGTCCAGTTATAGTTGGGCCCGCTCAGTGCAGCTGACCCTACCCAATAAGAAGTCCGCACCCTGACATACTGTGCTGCTCGGTAATGTCCAGTTATAGTTGGGCCCCCTCAGTGCAGCTGACCCTACCCAATAAGAAGTCCGCACCCTGACATACTGTGCTGCTCTGTTATGTCCAGTTATAGTTGGGACCCCTCAGTGCAGCTGACCCTACCCAATAAGAAGTCTGCACCCTGATATACTGTGCTGCTCGGTACTGTCCAGTTATAGTTGGGCCCCCTCAGTGCAGCTGACCCTACCCAATAAGAAGTCCGCACCCTGACATACTGTGCTGCTCTGTTATGTCCAGTTATAGTTGGGACCCCTCAGTGCAGCTGACCCTACCCAATAAGAAGTCCGCACCCTGACATACTGTGCTGCTCGGTAATGTCCAGTTATAGTTGGGCCCGCTCAGTGCAGCTGACCCTACCCAATAAGAAGTCCGCACCCTGACATACTGTGCTGCTCTGTTATGGCCAGTTATAGTTGGGCCCCCTCAGTGCAGCTGACCCTACCCAATAAGAAGTCCGCACCCTGACATACTGTGCTGCTCTGTTATGTCCAGTTATAGTTGGGACCCCTCAGTGCAGCTGACCCTACCCAATAAGAAGTCCGCACCCTGACATACTGTGCTGCTCTGTTATGTCCAGTTATAGTTGGGACCCCTCAGTGCAGCTGACCCTACCCAATAAGAAGTCCGCACCCTGACATACTGTGCTGCTCGGTAATGTCCAGTTATAGTTGGGCCCCCTCAGTGCAACTGACCCTACCCAATAAGAAGTCTGCACCCTGACATACTGTGCTGCTCTGTAATGTCCAGTTATAGTTGGGCCCCCTCAGTGCAGCTGACCCTACCCAATAAGAGGTCCGCACCCTGACATACTGTGCTGCTCTGTAATGTCCAGTTATAGTTGGGACCCCTCAGTGCAGCTGACCCTACCCAATAAGAAGTCCGCACCCTGACATACTGTGCTGCTCGGTAATGTCCAGTTATAGTTGGGCCCCCTCAGTGCAGCTGACCCTACCCAATAAGAGGTCCGCACCCTGACATACTGTGCTGCTCTGTAATGTCCAGTTATAGTTGGGCCCGCTCAGTGCAGCTGACCCTACCCAATAAGAAGTCCGCACCCTGACATACTGTGCTGCTCTGTTATGTCCAGTTATAGTTGGGACCCCTCAGTGCAGCTGACCCTACCCAATAAGAAGTCTGCACCCTGATATACTGTGCTGCTCGGTACTGTCCAGTTATAGTTGGGCCCCCTCAGTGCAGCTGACCCTACCCAATAAGAAGTCCGCACCCTGACATACTGTGCTGCTCTGTTATGTCCAGTTATAGTTGGGACCCCTCAGTGCAGCTGACCCTACCCAATAAGAAGTCCGCACCCTGACATACTGTGCTGCTCGGTAATGTCCAGTTATAGTTGGGCCCGCTCAGTGCAGCTGACCCTACCCAATAAGAAGTCCGCACCCTGACATACTGTGCTGCTCTGTTATGGCCAGTTATAGTTGGGCCCCCTCAGTGCAGCTGACCCTACCCAATAAGAAGTCCGCACCCTGACATACTGTGCTGCTCTGTTATGTCCAGTTATAGTTGGGACCCCTCAGTGCAGCTGACCCTACCCAATAAGAAGTCCGCACCCTGACATACTGTGCTGCTCGGTAATGTCCAGTTATAGTTGGGCCCCCTCAGTGCAACTGACCCTACCCAATAAGAAGTCTGCACCCTGACATACTGTGCTGCTCTGTAATGTCCAGTTATAGTTGGGCCCCCTCAGTGCAGCTGACCCTACCCAATAAGAGGTCCGCACCCTGACATACTGTGCTGCTCTGTAATGTCCAGTTATAGTTGGGACCCCTCAGTGCAGCTGACCCTACCCAATAAGAAGTCCGCACCCTGACATACTGTGCTGCTCGGTAATGTCCAGTTATAGTTGGGCCCCCTCAGTGCAGCTGACCCTACCCAATAAGAGGTCCGCACCCTGACATACTGTGCTGCTCTGTAATGTCCAGTTATAGTTGGGCCCGCTCAGTGCAGCTGACCCTACCCAATAAGAAGTCCGCACCCTGACATACTGTGCTGCTCTGTTATGGCCAGTTATAGTTGGGACCCCTCAGTGCAGCTGACCCTACCCAATAAGAAGTCCGCACCCTGACATACTGTGCTGCTCGGTAATGTCCAGTTATAGTTGGGCCCCCTCAGTGCAACTGACCCTACCCAATAAGAAGTCCGCACCCTGACATACTGTGCTGCTCTGTAATGTCCAGTTATAGTTGGGCCCCCTCAGTGCAGCTGACCCTACCCAATAAGAGGTCCGCACCCTGACATACTGTGCTGCTCTGTAATGTCCAGTTATAGTTAGGACCCCTCAGTGCAGCTGACCCTACCCAATAAGAAGTCCGCACCCTGACATACTGTGCTGCTCGGTAATGTCCAGTTATAGTTGGGCCCCCTCAGTGCAGCTGACCCTACCCAATAAGAGGTCCGCACCCTGACATACTGTGCTGCTCTGTAATGTCCAGTTATAGTTGGGCCCGCTCAGTGCAGCTGACCCTACCCAATAAGAAGTCCTCACCCTGACATACTGTGCTGCTCTGTTATGGCCAGTTATAGTTGGGCCCCCTCAGTGCAGCTGACCCTAACCAATAAGAAGTCTGCACCCTGACATACTGTGCTGCTCTGTTATGATCCTTAGTCTTTGTTCCTGTAGCCCCCCAAGCACTGTGATGTCATCTTCCGTCTATGCTCTTGATTTGCCACTTCATTTCTCCTGGAGAGCCTGACACTTTGATGAGGAGGTTGCCGGCCTGGCCCTGCGAGATTAGAAAACTCACTGCCAATTTTAGGATGTCAAATCTCTTCCTGTCAAAGGCCCAGATGAGTTGCAGCAAAGAATAATATGAGCGCAGCACCTTTCCCGGAAACAATCCCCTACTTGTGCTTGCAGTTTGCATCTTTTGCTAAATGTGTGTCCCCAACGTGGAGTGACAATGAGTAATGTACTTTCTGTTTTGTGATCTCTGCTGAAAATACTTCATTTATTTAACCACATCTGAATATCATTTCTCATTTGCAGTTTCCAAGAACAAAGTACTGACAAAGAGAGTTTCTTCTTCACTTTAACAATAGAGCTTTTTCACATTCAGGATTTTTTGTTAGGAATTCTTATGTACAAATTTTTTTATGTAAAATATTATCTTTCTTACACTTTTAGTTGGCTTGCGGATTCCACAATTTTCTCTCGATTTTCTCTCTTTCTGTGTTACATGGCGCGTTCTAACTCTCCCCCCAATGCACAATTCTAACACCTGCGCGGAAAGCAGCCTTACTCACAGCGATTAATAATGGATGCGCCAACATTTTCTATAACCCTATACAGGAGTTAAGTACAAGACAAAAACACATTGCAAAGTAGCGGAGGGTCCTGGCTTAGAATGAAACGTTCAAAGCTTGTTCCCAGGGCACAGACACAAGATTGAAAACTTAGTCTGAAGGCTTTAGGTGTGATACAGGAGGGTGATGGGTACAAGATTGCAGCGAGGAAGGCAATATGGCTCAAGCAAGTGGAGGTGGCAGTGTGTTGCGCTGTAGATTGTGGGTGTGAGTGACATTATGTGGGTAGTTGTGCATTTTAAGGTTGAAGGTGATGAGCTCCTTTAAACGGATACGTTTTTGATGATTTAGAGGCAAGACGTGTCTAGTGGAGCGAGGCAAGGAGTTGCATAGAGTAGGGACAACACAAGAAAAGTCCTGAAGGTGGAGGGAGAGGAGGTGGAAAGAAGAAGGTCATTAACAGAGTGAGGTTGGCAGAGTATTTTGAGACTAGGTTTTTGTGATGTAAAGCCACTATAAATCATCAGCCTAATTAAATTGTGATTCTGCCAATTGAATAGGGCTCTATATAAGCACAGAGCATATTTATTTTTAATTTAATAAGGCTGCATGTCAGGCATTTTCCAACTCCAGTAAAATTTAAGAGTAAAACAAATTGATGATTATAAGGAAATATTATTTAAATAAAAAAACTACAACACCCTGGTTGCACAATAGTACGCACACCCAACTAACAGTTTATAGAAGCACTTTTTGCATTTATTAGAACAGAAAGTCTTAGTGAAGAAGTCTCTCTAAACTTTGCACACCTGAACTTTGCAAATTTATCCCAGCCGTCCTTGCAAAAAAAGTTGACACTTTCAGATTGCCTGGGGATCTCCTGTGCACAGCCCACTCAAGGTCATTCCACATTAAGCCATTCCTTGTTTGATTTGGATTTCTTTGCCTTCAAACATGTAAACAACCCAATGTTCCTTTCTGACAGTAGCCATAATATTTTGATATCTGGAGCTAGTCATTATCCCATCTCTTATCTAGAGCCATATACAAGAGAAGCCCAAAGCATGACACTGCCACATTATGCTTCACAGAAAGTAGGGTGTCCTTTGGATGTTGTGTTTCCTTTGCCCCAAATGTGGATCAACACGTTCAGTCTTTATCTCATGAGACCCTAAGGCATTTTCCCACATGGTTTGTGGTCATTGAATGTAATTTGTTTGCAAAATCTAGATGGGCTTGGTTGATCTTTTTTGTGAAAATATCTTAGGTCTTGCCACCCTACCCCATATAAGCCAGATGTGTAGAGTACAGGCAATTGTTATCACATGCAAGAAGTTACCAGGACCTGCCAGATATTCCCGCAGATTCTTGGTAGCCACCCTGGCAAGATTCCTTGTCCTGCATCAACTTTGGAGGATCTTCATAGTGCTCTATGGTACATCCAATGCCGTGACTATCCCAATATGATGTAACGAAGAACATTTAAAAAATAACAAAATCTTACAAGAAAGCGGATTATGATCACTTTCATTGATAGTGTATGCTACTTACATTTGGAGATGGTTTTAAATGTAATTGGTTAACCCACATAAAACCCCCATTATAAAAGAGCATGCATACTTACTTATGCAACCAGATTGTTGTATTTTTTTTTCTCAACTTTCCCGAATATGTGTTTTTCTTTTTCAATTTATTGGCTGCAAGGTCACTTTAAAAAAACAAAAAATCTCTGAGACAAGTTATCTTGATTACTGGTTTTATATCACAAAGAAAATGCAATTTTAATTAGGGAGTTAAGACTTTTTATATATATATATATATATATATATATATATATATATATATATATATATATATATATATATATATATATATATATATATAATGTAAATACTTTAATACATAAACTCAATGCTGACCATCTGTAGCTCTGCCATTAGTGGATTATATTTTTTCATAGATCCTCCTTAAACACACAACAACATTCACACTTGCCATTAAATATTTGAATTATTTTGGATGTGTTGTTAAAGTGACAGCTTCATATCTTCCTCCTAGAATCCTCAGTCTCCAGCTGGCTGGGTAATATTGAATCCTCCAGGTTTTTATTAGCGTGATATTGCCATCCTACCACTTGCTTGCTCAGGTCTGCAATCGCCTTCACTCAGAGATGTCATTCCTTCTGAAATGTTCATATTGAGACTCACAATATTGCTATAATTTTTCATTCAGACCATCCTGTGATGCTCACATCTGGTAGCTGCTACTGTAAATCATTCAGTTAAGGCTGTCAGAGGCACTCATCTCTCTACCTGCACTTAGTTGGAGCTTTTTTTTTTATTTGCCAGTCTTGTGTTGAAAGCAATATTCAGGTTAGATAAGAGACATTTAATTCCTAGGCATTCTGCTTCTCACACAGCTCCTTATTGTGTTACTACTGAAATGTTTATTACTCCTATTTTTATTTGCTTATTTTGTTTCTCAAAGATTGATGATTCCTAAAAGTATTTCCATGCCTAAGCAATAAGTTAATATATATCTCTATCTTTTCAATTTGCAAGCTGATGCTTTTGTCAGTTGACTCCCCTGAAAATCCCTGCTAAAATTAGCATAATTTGTTTTGGCCAAACCGGAGAAAGCAGATACATTTGTATCATAATCTAGGGTTATTGTGTTGCAAAGAAGCCTGGGCTATATAGTCTTTTTCGCTATATCCATGTGATCGGTTTCAGTTGTAAACACAGACCCCACCTAACCATGTGATGCAATCCAGCACCAAGTACTTCCTTTGAAAGGTCAAACTCCATACCTAGATACATTTCCTACGCATACTTGGTAATGTCAGTTTTTTCTCTGGGTGTGCAAAGCTGGAATTTACTTACCTGCCTATAAATTTGTAATTACACTCAACTTATCTATATAACGCAGCTTTTTCTGATAATCACTGCCTGTTTCGTACCAAACATTTGTAACCCAGGAAACTTACAAGCTCTTGGAGCAAGCGGTCGCTGCACAGAACATTAACCTCTGCCTCCCCCTGAGCTGTTCTGCATAGCTCACATTCCTATCGGTAAGAAAAAATAAACCTGTGGGCAGGCATTCACACATATAAACACAGATTTTGTTTTATTTGAGTTCTCAGAAAATATGCTCATCTCCTAAAAAAAAAAAAAAAAAATTCTAAATACTTTCAGGGGATCCATACAGTGATGTGGTCCAAATTGTGCTCGATTAAGTGTCCCTTTTAAATAAAAAAATGTTTAAATCATGAAATTTAAGCTATGACTTGGCATAGGGAAATATCGTAGTTATCGATTTAGATCATCATGCTAAAAGTGCTTTAAACATTAATATATCTAAAACAGAATATACCACAGTTATAGTTTACAACAGATTATTGTTAGAGGGCTTTTATTGCTATACAAATAATAACTAAATATGCTGATATCTGGGTTGATCACGTTTCCATGAGTCTACCGCCTGAAGATGCAGCCTTCAATTTCCCTTTAAGTCACTTTTTACAATGAGAGGTTAGGAAGACCCTTTTGCCCATCATCTTGCCAGCTTTTTGCTCTTAATCAAGCCCGTAGTGTTTTTTTTTTTTTTCTTCAATTAAAGTTTTCCAGCTTTTTCCTCCTAATTACTTTGCAGTACTCCCTAATTAACATGTCAACATTGGCCTTCAGGTGTCTAGAAAAAGTAATTAAAGCTTCTCTCAAGTTCCCAATGTAACTTTTTCCACTGTAAGGTGAAAGGAAAATAATTTAAATTTAGGTGTGAAATACAATATGAGTTTTGTTTGTGTATATACATCTATATCATTATGAATAATCAGAGTATTGGATTATATAGTGATCCGTTTTTTTTATTTTTTATTACACCAATTAAGAACAGCGATGGAGCTGGTGAATGGAGGACCACAGTGCATCTTCTCCATCAACAAATTAATGAAAACATTATGTACATTTTGAATTCCCTTTCTGAAATGTATTTTTATTTTAGTTCCTCATATTACAGTAGCATAGACTGCAGTGCATAACAATAGGTTTCAGATAAACCATATAAAATATGGCATTAATACCCAGTGGTATGGCATGTACAGATGAATAGGAATCTCACATAGACACGTAACTCAAATTGAGAGTTTAACGTGAAGCCCATCATGCAGTCTGTCCCTTCTGTCATAATTTTGTGAAATGTATTTTGCCGTTTAATAAACAGTGTGAAAAATAAAACTTTATTACTCCTATATACACTATAAAACGCTTTATTTGGACCATAAATTACACCGTTTAGGAGTATAAACTCTTTAAATGTGCTCATTGACTTTTAAACACTGCAGGGTTCATTTATTGTCAGATGCTTCTTTTTTGTTATATTCTGCATCAAAAAAGATCTACATTACCCTGGTGAAAACAATGGATTCTATGGTCAGATTGAAAAAATAATGCAAAAAAAAAATTAAGTGAGTACTGCCAACCAAGGTAAAAACATTTTGAGATTTTCCAGGACTTGTTTGTATGTTTACAACCCAGTATTGTTTTCAGAGAGAATACTCAAAATATAAAAACATAATAAAAAATGCAAAGTCGCGGGTGCTATTCATAAAAATTAAATGTTAGACCATTTGCACCACTGGTAGCCTTTATTTTACTTTCTTTAAACTGGATGTAAATGTTGTTTAATCATAACCATGAGATGATCCAGATGACTGCACAGTATCTTCCGATGGTTCTGTAAATGGTTTGTGTAGAGCTTGTCCAGTGTATAGTTGGAGAATATCCCTTGAGATAAGTCAAAGAAACCGGCCTTGTGAGTCTTTATGGAAGTGTAATAATATAGATATCCGTTGCTAGTATTTTTACCCTTGCATCCATAAACCCCGGGGGTTTTCCATATTCATAAGGCCTCTGATGTTCATTGCTGTCATCCTGAGTGATATCTTCATTTTTTCTGACCCTCACGAAGCTTGCATGTTATCGGAGACCCACAATTCCAGGTCCTTGGGGAAAAGCTGTCAAAGGTTTTATTTTCTCATTATATTCTTTATCTAATCCTTATTCACTCATCTAGTAATGAAATGCAAAGGTTCAGTTGTAGAAGAAGAAACCGAGATAACCAATCGAAGGTGAACATTGAGAAATATATATGGAAGACATGGCCTTTGGTTTTGCTCTTTTGTAGACCTGAAGAGTAAGATTTCTTCAGCAGATAAAGACTTCTTTGGATCATCTAGTCTGCTCATTTTGATATCTGATTTAGAGGGCAGTTCTTTCTAAAGTACGGTGATTCTGACTATATATTGCACTAGCCATTTTTTTCTATATTCTCATATTTAAGATATATACTGTATATTCTTAATTGCATTGTTCTTTCGTTGAAAAAACAGGTCTTGATATTCTCTTGTGGTGGCACCTCCTATGCCCACTGGAGAACAGCGTACTGTCATGGCTCCGAGAACTGCGCTCTGATGACGATCTGCGCTCCAGCCCCGAGCGCCCCCATCTCATATTTACTGGACCTGCTTGGCAAGATAAGTGTCTGACAGTGTGCCATATGGGCCAGGCATTGTGTGCATGTGCCACTAGGAGCATGTTGCATTGCATGTTTATCACACATGCACACAACGACCGTGACATTACATACAATATGCTCCTAGTGACACATGCCAGTCCCACATGGCACACTGTCCCTTACCTTGGCAGCCTCTAGCAAGCAGGTCCAGTAAATATGAGATGGGGCGCTCGCACAATGGGATGCAGGCTGGAGCACAGAGTGTCATCAGAGCGCAGTTCTCGGCGCCTGGATGACAGCGCACTCTTCTGCATCGCGCAAAGGTCGGGGTGCCGCTCTTGCAGTTTCATGTAGTTATGCCCCTTCTTATACTAATCAAGTATACAGCACCTCTTAAAGGGCTGCTGTAATGGTCCAAGCCCAAGCAGTAGAGATTAGTATGAAGTACCTTTTAGTTTATATTGATCTTTTATTCTCTTCTATTTTAACTGCTGGACCTCCAATCCTCTTTTCCACTCATTGGTAAATACACTGCACTGTGGCACAATTTGGAAAAATTAGGGTCTTCAGCCCAAAGATGGTGGGAATCCATCTATGGTATTTTCCCTTTGTGAGTGAAAGGTTTAGAGCAGGGATGGGCAATTAATTTGCCAAAGGGGCCACATGAGAAACTGGGACTGTCGTGGAGGGCCACCCTCCAGTATATATATATATATATATATATATATATATATATATATATATTTTCATCCCTCCAACCCACTCAGCAGCAATATTCACCCCCAGGCACCCTCAGCAGCACCATTCACCCCTCCAACCCCATCAGCAGCACCATTCATCCCCAGGCCCCCCTCAGCAGCACCATTCATCCCCAGGCCCCCCTCAGCAGCACCATTCATCCCCAGGCCCCCCTCAGCAGCACCATTCATCCCCAGGCCCCCCTCAGCAGCACCATTCATCCCCAGGCCCCCATCAAAGCCATATTCTCTCCCCAGGCGCCCTCAAAGCCATATTTGCCTCCCGTGCCCCCTCAGCAGGACCATTCACCCCAACACCCAGGCCACCCTCAGCAGCACCATACACCCCTCTATCCCCCTCAGCAGCAATATTCACCCTCATGCCCCCCTCAACAGCAATGTTCACCCCCGGGCCCCCCATAGCAGCAATATTCACCCCCAGGCCCTTCTCAGCAGGACCTTTAACCCCCAGGCCCTTCTCAGCAGGACCATTTAACCCCAGGCACCCCTCAGCAGCACCATTTAACCCCCAGGCACCCCTCAGCAGCACCATTACCCACCAGGCACCCCTCAGCAGCACCATTAACCACCAGGCACCCCTCAGCAGCACCATTAACCACCAGGCACCCCCAGGCACCCCTCAGCAGCACCATTCACCCACAGGCACCCCTCAGCAGCACCATTCACCCACAGGCACCCCTCAGCAGCACCATTCACCTACAGGCACCCCTCAACAGCACCATTCACCCCCAACACCCCTCAGCAGCACCATTCACCCCCCGGTCCCCCTCAGCAGCCATATTAAACCCCGCAGGGCCCCCTTAGCAGCAATATTCAGGAGCACCATTCACCCCCCCCCAAAACCCCAGTCGCCTCTCAGCAGCATCATTTACCTTCCCTCAAAACAAAAAAACATGGCCCTTGTTGCACCATTCATGTCGTTATGCCCCTTCTCATACTAATCAAGTATACAGCACCTCTTAAAGGGCTGCTGTAATGGTCCAAGCCGAAGCAGTAGAGATTAGTATGAAGTACCTTTTAGTTTATACTGATCCTTTATTCTCTTCTATTTTAACTGTTGGAGCTCCACTCCTCTTTTCCACTCATTGGTAAAGACACTGCACTGTGTCACAATTTGGAAAAAAATAGGTCTCCAGCCCAAAGATGGTGGGAATCCATCTACAGTATTTTCCCTTTGTGAGTGAAAGGTTTAGAGCAGGGATGGGCAATTAATTTGCCAAAGGGGCCACATGAGAAACTGGGACTGTCGTGGAGGGCCACCCTCCAATGCCATATATATGTACACACACATTCATCCCTCCAACCCGCTCAGCAACAATATTCCCCCCCCCCCAGGCCCCCCTCAGCAGCACCATTCACCCCTCCAAACCCCTCAACAGCACCATTCACCCCCAGGCCCCCCTCAAAGCCATATTCTCCCCTCAGCAGCAATATTTGCCCCCCGGGCCCCCTCAGCAGCACCATTCACCCACAACACCCAGGAACCCCCTCAGCAGCACCATTCACCCCTCCACACTTCTCAGCAGCAAAATTCACCCAGGCCCCCTCAGCAGCAGCACCATTCATCCCCCAACCCCCCTCAGCAGCAGCACCATTCATCCCCCAACCCCCCTCAGCAGCAGAACCATTCATCCCCCAACCCCCCTCAGCAGCACCATTCATCCCCCAACCACCCTCAGCAGCACCATTCATCCCCCAACCCCCTCAGCAGCACCATTCACCCCCCAACCCCCTCAGCAGCCATATTCAACCCCCCCAGGGCCCCCTTTAGCAGCAATACTCAGGAGCACCATTCACCCCCCCCCCCCCAAAACCCCAGTCACCTCTCAGCAGCATCATTTACCCCCTCAGAAAAAAACATGGCCCGTTGTTGCACTATCCACCCCTCCCCAAGCCCCTGAGCAGCCATATTCATCCCCCCCAACACCCTCAGGCCCCCTCAGAGGCACCTTTCAACCCCCTCAGATGCCCCCCCCCCTTCAGCAGCATCGTTTACTAGCCCCCCAAAAAGACAGGGCCCTTTGTTGCACCATTCATCCCCCTCAGCAGCCATATTCACCCCCAGGACCCCCTACGCAGCACCATTCACTCCCCCCAAAAACAAACAGCCCCCCTCAGGAGCATTACTCAACCCCTCAAAACCCCCAGGCTCCCTTGTCACACTATTCACCCCCCTCTAGCCCCCTGCCATTCATTCACCCTCCCCCTCACTCTTACTTGTGCAGGGCAGATCCCTGTCCCGGATCCCATTGCTCAGAGGCTGCATATCCTTCCCCTGCCGGAGCTTCATAATGCAAGGTCATGTGACCATTAGTAATTCCCCTCCCCTGCAGTATGCTGTCAGCCATGGGGTCCAGGACAGGGGCTGACGCAGGCCGGAGTCTGGGGTGCTCTGCTCAGTCACCTCCTCCCGGGCTGTGCATCGGGTGCCATGCTGCCATTGTAGCGGGCCGGATGTGGCTTGCGGGCCGTAAAATGCCCAGGTCTGGTTTAGAGGAATATGGAGGGATTCTGGATTTTGCAAGGTATATAATATGCCTGTGTATCAATTCAACAAAGTCAGGTGCTTTATTTTATTAATAATTACTTCTAAGCTCTGTTGTTATTGCCTAAATCAGACGAATAGTCCCTGTATGGGTCTGCCCTCTGCAACATATGCAAACAGACTCTGTAGGTCTGGAGTGTAGTGTTCAAGCCTATCAGAAACCATGCCTCAGCAACATGTTGTAGAGTATTGCTAAGAGATGGTCACTGATTGGTTAGTATAAGACACAGCACAATAAGTACAGCAGAGTCTGCATCTTTGTAAGCTGCTGAGGGCAGACCCATACAGGGACTATTCATTTCATTTTACGGAGTAAAAACAGAGCTTATAAGCACTTCTTAATATAACAAAGTACATACAAATAAATATTCACAGGTATACTACATACCTAGTAAAATCCATAAGCCTTCCATATCCCTTTAAGCTCTTACAATCCATACTTTACTCTATAGGATAAGAACATGACTGTGAACTTTGTGAGCACACACTTCAAAATGTGCAGGTTTTATTAATTATGCCAAATTGTTATGTATTTCAAATGGGGTGATGAGGTTAGTATTTATCTGTCTGCCTGGAGACAATCATTCCTCTTTATAAATAGTGAAGTAAATAAATAGTTCATCTGTGTTCACATTTGACACCTAAAGAAACATCTTTCCTTCTCAGTATTCCAAGAAACACAGTTATTGCACTGCACTCTGGGAAACTGGGTGGGGACACACAAATGAGCCCCCAATGCATTTTCAGTTTTTAAACCAATACTAATTTATACAAAGATCCTTTTAGCACTTGACTGCTTTATTACACAGCATAGGATGGATTATGCACAAGATAGACCGACCTACAGATGGTGAAAGAAGAGTTACAATAGACTTCAGAATCATTATTTTAAGACCATCTTTTCTAATCTTTCCAACGTGCTCTTTTAAATTCAGAATAGCACCTTTGGGACCTTTATGTCCCTTTATAACCACACACTTTGAAACTTTCACATATATCATAGACAAATCCTCTTACTTTTCAGGTATATTCAGACAGCATATTTTAAAGTTTTGTGCTATCGGTGAGAATTCTTTATTGACCTCTGAACATTATTAAGATAAATATTTTATGCATTTGCAGACATTTTGTCACTCTTAGCATTTCTTATGAATCTGCATTTAATTTATATTGGCACTTTAATCTATACTACTTGAAAGTCATTTGCTGCAAAATATTCTGGTGCATATTTTAAGAAATAAGTCTAAGTATAGTAAAGTCTTGTTAAGGCATCATTGCACTGATTATTTACATAGATCAATTATTTATACACTTGATTTCCAAACCTGTTGTGCTATGGCTTCCACATAGTAGCTCCATCTACACAGGGTCAAATCTGCTGCATAGAAACTAATCTGACGAAAACTGGGGAGAATCTTGCAGTGAGGTGCTGTGGGTTTCCATAGCAACAGTGACAGTTAAAAAGTGAACATCAGTGCATGAAACTAAGTGCTGTTTGACTCACGAGCTAAGAGGACCAGGAGCAGAACATTATCCTAACATTATAGGTGCCTAGTGCTTCTTCTTTATTTATTGCTGTGTGCTTGAAACAGATTCATCAAAACCATTTCTTATTCAGTGCTTGGGACACTTACTATCTGCCAACTTGCCCAGATCCTGAAGACTCCCTTCCAAGGAATCCCTAGCATCAATAAACAGAAACCCACAGAGGCGAGGACCTAACAGGTGGGATTCATTCATTGCACGGTCCAACTGGACCCTCCTCTTGACAACCCACCAAACCACTCTATAGCAAAAGTCCTTATAAACGATATATTTAATTTTTTTTGTTCTTGCCATTTGGTAAAAGAGCTTGCACTCAAGTTATGCCTTGTATTTGTGTGATTCATTGAAACATTTCCTGTTTCAGCCCCTTCCTGAAATTGCATGATGTAGCATCCCGTGGCATCTAAGTAGAACATTAATAGTTGTGATGCCTTTATACATGGAGCAGCTGCCTATGACCGAGCCTTCTAATAGGTAAATAAGGAGACTGCAAATAAGAGAAGTTGCTGAGGGTAAAGAGGGCAGATAATTAAGGAGAGCAAGGAATGGAATGGGCAAATAAATTGGAGAAATAGGGACAGTAAATGAATGTGACAGCAAAGTATAAGGTGCTCAGAAATTACAATACAAAAATCTAAATTATTAGACAAACGGATAAAGAGTTGACCCTAACTCCAATTACACTTGACATACTAAACAGAACCCAAAATAGAGGCGCTCTATCAGAGAACTTTAATAGGTTAGTCCTATTGGCCTGATAACCCACTCTGAGCTGCTCTAGTTTGTTTTTTTTATTTATTCAGATGACCCTTGGGGCTTATTGTCCCTAAGGGTGATAGGGGGCTCCAGACATGCACGACTTGCTCACTGCGCCTTAGGGATTTCAGCTACACCCCACTGACGAAGCCTAAGGAAGGCCGAAGCATACGTCTGAGATTTGCTTTTTTCTCTCCTGTTCAGGGTAGAATTGCCTGGTATTTCAGGGCTGGATCACACTATTGAGTGAGACCAAACTGATATACTATATGACATTTCTCCATATTGAGGTTAGTTTGCGCTCAGATTGAGTGCCTATCATTTGTTATTTTGCCAACTTGACATACCAGTTGTGTAACTTTGGGTATTGTGTTGCTGCTTTCTTTAGCAATACATATTACATCTACACCTCTGCCCATTATATCTAGAAAGAGCCAAATACTGAGCACATTTCATAATCTTCTCCTTGTCCGTGTACAACTAAAAAGTTGTTTATTTCCAGCTCCAAATCTCTGCATATTTAGGACATCTAAATGACGACCTTTCTAGTTGATTGCTTCTGTGATAAGCGTGAAATAAATGGATTATGAAAATAAACTTCAAAGACCTTAAAATCAGTTTGCCTATCTTCAAATTAATTTGTGTGTATTCAGACTAGAGGATTCAAAATGTAATTGAAGTCCTGTCCATAAATTATTGACGTTTCTTTGGAAATCTTCTGTTCTTTCATATTGTGAAAACAATGTTTAAACTGAAATCAGACCGTGTGGAGGCCTTATATTTTACCATTATTTTTTGTCATAACTGACATTTAACCATGGGGTTTCTGTTTTTCCTTTGAATAGGTCATTAAAAACTGATTTTAATATAGAATCAAATTACTTGATTGATTGGAGCAAGGACAGACGTGTTGGAATGATATTCAGGAAGAATTTACATTAGTGAAGTTGGAATATGATTGGTGAATACATTAGCATTTTGTTATGTTTTGTCTTAGAAAATAGAGTATTGTGAGGATGTTCTTTTGTTCGACTTTAGCTGTTGCCACAAATGTTGAGGGTTCAGTCGAAGAAAGTGCAAGTTTTAGTCAAAAGGAGGAAGAATAGGAGCCACTTACATATCCACTATAGTGTGTTGTGGGAAGTTGTCTTCCATAACCAACACTCAATGAAGGAATGAAACCAGGACGTCAAATCAAGTTTCTTTATTCAATCTTGGAGGGCACCCAATATAACAAATACATCATACACAATAGAAAAAGTAAGGGGAGCAGATTTTAGCTTAACATGGGCTCAACTTCATCCTAGGCACTAGGGTCCCCATTCAATTGCAAGCCCGTAATTGTCTGTAACCCAACATTTTGGCTGCAGGTTAAAGTTTCTAAAATGTTTTACACGCATTCAGTTGTCTCAAACCTGCAACTGGCCTCACAGCCTCCACACAGAAACCATGCACTCGTAAGTAGGATATATGATCTGACCATTTTTATTTAGGCAAGATCGTAATTTACTTTTTAGACACTCACAATACTTCTTAGACACAGCTAGTATTAAATGGGTGTACAGACACTTAATCCCGCGGCACTTAATCCCCCGACACTTAATCCCGCGGCACTTAATCCCGAGACCGTTAATCCCCCGATACTTCATCCCCCTGACACATTATATACTCACAGATAGGCTAATATCGCAAACAATTTCACCAACAGTAATCCATCAAATAAATAATAATCTTATACAATAGTATGATCGCATGAATAATTCTGATCGTTGATCGCATGAATAATTCTGATCGTTGAAGAACTAACACGGACCAGATTGGCTGAAATTAAGAAAACCACCATAACTCCCACTATATATGTCAGAGAGTTTCTTGGCTAACTCTCTTGGAATAGTATTAATCTTCTCCACTTAAGTGTCAATGGGATTATCTGTCGCGGGATTAAGTGTCACCAAACCAGTAAATGAGATCGTCATAATGACATCAGTAAAACATAGAGTTTAGAATTCAAATTTGTGATCGGACTCACAATCCAGCAATGTAGAAATCAATAAAAATCATTAAAGACACTGTTCTAGTTCAATGCGGGGTCAATGATATGTTTTAAACCCTTGATTCCCAGGATCGATCTAGCACAGAAATAGAAGTTAAAAATAATTATTTGTTATTGCAGATTTGCGTGCCTGAGACTGTTGTGCCATTTATTCTAATGTATTTCCATGCTTTCACAGTATTTTAAAGTACAGTAGTGTGTGTTTAATAGCTGCTGCAGTTGTCAGAACTAGTGTCTAACCCCCTTGCGAGTCCTATCTAGTATTGAATATCGATTTTGCGTCTTTAGCACTGTTAACTTTTGAGGGCTTGAAAATCAAGGGAGGAGATGGGGCTGGCCTGTAGTGATTTTGGACGGGTAACTTGCAATTGGAATGTGAGTAGCTAAATATAGCCAATTGAATATCCATAGCCTTCACAAGCTGCTTTTTGAGTTAAAGTAATTGTGAATTTGCCAATTTAATGGGATCCTAGGTTGGGTACATGTCCATTGTCACAAAGACAAAAATGAAAAAGAGTTGGGGCCCTAATCTTTTTGATACCTTGGTCTAAGTGGATGTTGAGGTAGGAGAGAGTTCATACACACTCTAGTTTTATAAGAGTATCTCATACACCTTTCATTATTTTAATTAACAAACCCAAGGTGTTGGATGTTGGAGTAGACTTTGCCTTGTTTAAAGCAAATTGTTCTTCTATTAAATTAAATGTTCCACTCTGGGTCTTTTACACATGTTTTATAAGTTCAGATGACAGCAAATATATTTGAAGCTCTTATTTCTTATGTTTTATTGTGTAGGAAAGTGTGTTTTTAAAAGCATTGCGGTGGGCAGCAATTCCCAGAACAAGCCTCGTCTGTTGTTCTTCATTCACAGCAATTGGTGCAATAATTCTTATAAATTGCATTACTGTTCAATGCCGTATCAGCGTCGTCAACTTGCATTTAATAGAAACTTGAAAATATAGCAGTAGACGGCAGGTGAGACGTGTGTGCCCAACCTGGTCGGCCTTCTTCCTCAGCAGTTTAAACCAGTGGTTCTCAACCTTTTTTTGACTGGTCGCCGTCCAGTGCTCATGGGGGCCGGCTGGTCGTGCTCCTGGGGGCCGGCTGGTCGTCCTCCAGTGCTCCTGGGGGCCGGCTGGTCGTCCTCCAGTGCTCCTGGGGGCCGGCTGGTCGTCCTCCAGTGCTCCTGGGGGCCGGCTGGTCGTGCTCCTGGGGGCCGGCTGGTCGTGCTCCTGGGGGCCGGCTGGTCGTGCTCCTGGGGGCCGGCTGGTCGTGCTCCTGGGGGCCGGCTGGTCGTGCTCCTGGGGGCCGGCTGGTCGTCCTCCAGTGCTCCTGGGGGCCGGCTGGTCGTCCTCCAGTGCTCCTGGGGGCCGGCTGGTCGTGCTCCTGGGGGCCGGCTGGTCGTCCTCCAGTGCTCCTGGGGGCCGGCTGGTCGTCCTCCAGTGCTCCTGGGGGCCGGCTGGTCGTCCTCCAGTGCTCCTGGGGGCCGGCTGGTCGTCCTCCAGTGCTCCTGGGGGCCGGCTGGTCGTGCTCCTGGGGGCCGGCTGGTCGTGCTCCTGGGGGCCGGCTGGTCGTGCTCCTGGGGGCCGGCTGGTCGTCCTCCAGTGCTCCTGGGGGCCGGCTGGTCGTCCTCCAGTGCTCCTGGGGGCCGGCTGGTCGTCCTCCAGTGCTCCTGGGGGCCGGCTTGTCGTCCTCCAGTGCTCCTGGGGGCCGGCTGGTCGTCCTCCAGTGCTCCTGGGGGCCGGCTGGTCGTCCTCCAGTGCTCCTGGGGGCCGGCTGGTCGTGCTCCTGGGGGCCGGCTGGTCGTGCTCCTGGGGGCCGGCTGGTCGTGCTCCTGGGGGCCGGCTGGTCGTCCTCCAGTGCTCCTGGGGGCCGGCTGGTCGTCCTCCAGTGCTCCTGGGGGCCGGCTGGTCGTCCTCCAGTGCTCCTGGGGGCCGGCTGGTCGTCCTCCAGTGCTCCTGGGGGCCGGCTGGTCGTCCTCCAGTGCTCCTGGGGGCAGTCTGTGAGATCTTAAACATTTTTAACAAGATTATATTTGATATGCCATACTAAATGTTCATCTAGATCTGCACTGATTTGTATTGAGTTTAGTTTAAAGGGACACCAACAGGAAGTTGATTTTATTTGAAAACATTAAAAACTGGCTATACATTGATACAGTTATCCGTGGCTATAATGTGATAATTAGGGTTACATGTCAACCGTCTGTCTCTGTAGTGACCAAAATAAATTAAAGAAATCTTCAGTGTTATGTGGGAGTTAGCCCTCCTTCCACCCATATCAAGCACATTAGCAAACAGGTGTCACAAAATTACATTTAAATATTTCAGAAATTATATATTGTAGAGAACAAATTCTAGTACAGTGTATATCCATTTTGCTTTTATTATGAAATCAACTTCCTGTTGGGGTCATAGAGTCCTTTTAGGAATAGTTGGAATCCCGGTGTTTTTACTTTACTTCTAGGATAGCAAACAAGCCGTTGCATTTGAGTTATTGAATAGTGTTCTTGGTTAAAGCTGCGTACACTTTGAAATATTTGCATTAGATGCAATCAAAAAATGATTGTAGGTGATAGAAACATTGATTGCAGCAGCACAGCAGTGAGTAGGCCCAGCTAGTCTACCTAGGACGCCCATCTAGTCTACCTAGGACGCCAGGGCTTCATTTTTCCTAAAGCATCATTCATATACAAGCTATTCTTACATTTATAATAGATCTGATTCCCTACCAAGAATGGGGTCAGTTGTCCCTATATGTATAATATGTGTGTGTATGTATATATATATATATATATATATATATATATATATATATATATATATATATATTTTTTTTTTTTTTTTTTAACTGATATTCAGGAAAAAAAAACTTATTTAATAAATATACATTTTTATTTATTTCAGCCTGCGTATTGTTTTTGTCTCTGCCTACGAAACATTTGAGCTTTATTTATAAATCCATTACAGTGGTCCTTTTTTGAGCAGCCGCAGATATAACTCCCTTCAGTTATCATTTATAACAATAACGCCAATCATTCTCTGTCCATAAACAAGTTATTGTGATATTAATCAGATCACCGGCTCAGTACCTAATTAGCTTTTAGCTGCCCTGCGGGGGCAGGCCTGGGTATTGTGACCTTTCCTCCTCACCCCGGCATAAATATTCTTTACCATCTCGTTTCTGTTTTGGGAAATGACTGTAATGCAATTAAGCCAGTCCTGGATAATTAGCAATTAGTACATGTTGCTGGTGCTCCTTTACTTGGCCTGGAGAGACCAACCAGACCTTTTGATTCCATTGGTTGCTATAGAAAGACAATGGTTTACAGTATGAAGACGCCCACATGTACGAGAGGTGCTTGTTTTTATTGTTTTCTGATCTAACAAAACGCATCATCTACTAAATATATTGATGGTCACTAGTCTCATCTTTTCTTGGACCAGCATAAACATTTCTGGAATTTAAAGGACCTCTGTAAGTTTTTGTTTGTTCTGGATCAATGAGCAATAAACAATTGCACATGAGATCTAAAAAGCTTGAACTTGATGGATTAAAATTATTTTGTCAACCTCAATTACTGTGTAACTATGTAATATAGGATTTAGACTTTGGCAGAGCTATTTCTTCATCTCCCTATTGGGGTGTGGGAGAGGCTCTGTAGAGGGGGCTGTCCTGATAGGATTTGTCTTTATTTGCCCCTCTCTCTCTGTAGTGACAATTAGAGGAATAACACAATATTCGAAGACCCTTTGTCACTCCTGACCACCTAATAAGGGATGGATACAAGGTCTACTGTTCTACTGTCTCACACTAACCAATCAGTGACCATCTCTCAGCGACATTCTGCAACATACTTGTGACGAAGTGCCCTTCGCCACTTTGTCTTGGAGAGGACTGTTTGCCAGCCTCCTGCCTTTTGACTATGGACCAGCTTTTAAATACTTTATTTTCCTATGCAGAAAGACTTTGGTTCCATGGCCATTCAACTGTATGTATGTGGTCTGAGCGCCATTCAGTAATAATGTGTGCTCAGACCTAAGCTATCTGCAGATATGTTCTGGGTTATAATATGTTGTGGTTATATCTGTAAAAATATTGTATTGTGTGGTATGCAGTCAAATATCTTTGGTCTCATACACTTGGTCAGGAGTTGCCCATCTGCCTATTAATAGGATCTGCTAAACCACACAAGAGATAGCAGAACAAAGGGGTTTTAGCAGACAAGATGGCACCATGAACAATGGGGGTAGGGACTCTTGAATAATGAGATGACCCACCTATTGTCCCTCTATGTGTATTGTGTGGTCAACTATGAGGGATGTGTATTGCCTGTGAAATGTCTGTGTGTTATGTGTAAAAGATACTTTTACTAACTTTTGAACCCCTGGTCTGATTCATGCCATTTTTTAATATGTTGTTCCCCTGGGTGAGAGCTATTGAACGGTGCTGGACTTAAAGGTGTACCCCCTGTTTTGGGGGTACATCCAGAATGTGGTTAAAATTGTGTCTGTTTTAATTGTGTTACCTGTTATCTGAGGGGAGGAGAGGTGGGGGTTGAACCATGTATATAATTGGCTGTGATAATTATGTGGGTGTAGCCCTTCAGAGGGCACCATTGCATAAAAGGAGATTCCCTGTCATTAAAGAATAGTACTACTTGACCCTTCAAAACGTAGCCTCGTCTCGTTATTGGAGGGGATCGCTATATCCTACTGGGGATTGCTATGCTTTTGCATACTCCCTTGAGCTTTAATCTACGGCAGTTGTGGAGTCTATGGTGGTTGTGGTGTCCGGTGCGGTGCTTGTAGGCCTCGACGCAAACTAGGGCGCGTCCATCAACGGAGGTACCCAGTCGGGGTGCCAGTAGATCCGTTACAATACTGTTGACATGTGGTCCCTTATTGGTCAGGACATTGCACTGCACATCCAGCCCTACAGAGTTTGTCCCTTAATGAGCTACAGAGGGCAGACCCATACACGGACTATTTGTTTAATTTTAGGCCATAAAAAAGAGTTTATAAGCACTTCTTAATAAAATAAAGTACATAAACATAAATACACAGGGATATTATATACCTAGTAACATCCAGGAACCTTCCATATCCCTTCCAGTATGATTTTTTGTAAAATATTGTAATATACCACCCAGGCACAGTACCACTGATATCAGTTTGTTGTGCACATAACAAGAAAAAGCTTTACAACTACAAGGTTAAAGACTTTGTGGGTTAAGTCTAGGACTCTTCCATTTTGTTTCAGGGTGAAGCCCCAATGTAAGTTCAAGAACACCCTGTTACCTCCGTCCTTATACGGCGCTGCCTGGGCCTGGACACGTTGTGTATTTAGAGATATATATATATAATCTTAGTTGTACTAGAACACTATATAGGAGCCAGCTGGTGAATCACAGGGACTTCCTCATTATTGCTATCATGGCTCCTGGGCGGTGAGTCAGCTGTACCCAATATCCTGGCCTTATAGAAATACAAATGGCACATTGTGACATTTATACTTAATGTAGGGACGCTGCGGCTGGACCTTAGCATTAGTATTGCCAGGACCGGAGGAACGGTTTAGTCCTCTACAGTATCATCAATGAGCAAATTCATAAAGAGTTATTGATATAAACAAATATTTAAAATCTTTTTGCTAAATTACATTAGAAAACCACCCTGCGGTTCACACATTTTCCATTTCTGTTATATAGGATCTCTCTGCATAAGGTTTCAAGCATGCCAGGCCTTCATTCTAAACAACTTGTCCAGAATAGCTTCATTTATATCATGCCAGTGAAATGTGTGTGTGTACTTCCTTTTAAAAGCTAACAGGAAGTGTAGAGAGCATACGTTGGTCTGTATATCCCATTGGCTGACAGGGCAAGCCCCAAGATCGAAGAGATTTATTTGGGGGGGGGGAAAAGAAACCCATCAAATACCCTCATGCTGAAGCATCAAAGAGAACAAATCTTTCTATACCCCTTTAAATATATAATATTAATTAAAACTATAAGTAAAATCCAGCAGTTTTGTAATGTAAAAGCTGTAACTAATAATCCAGCTTTAAATGCTCCGCAGTGCGACGAGAGGTTAATATCAGGATATAAAAGTTTAGTCCTAGTTTATCTTGCAGAAAGTTTTTCTATTACAAGTGCAATATTTGAGATGTCTAGAACAAGCATAGCCTGAATGGCTTTAATTTTTCATAACTCAGGGGTGTCATAAATGGAATACAAATAGTCAGAGTGAAGATGAAATTTTAATAAATAGGAATGTGCTTTATCAAATTTTTATGGAAAAGGACTTATTATTTTGATTTGGGGGCTTTTGTGTTGCAGTCGGTTTTTACCCTGGTTTTCTTTGTTTATATATTGACAGCAGAATATTTTATTTGTGTGGTTTATTAGTTTGAGAATATAAATTAGCAGTTGATGGAAACAGTGTGTACCGCAACAGGGGGCTCATCCAAGTTATACAGCAAAGGTTATACTGGGGAATTATAAATACTGAGGCATACAAGTGGGATCTATAGATTCTTGTCTATGTATGTTTGCCTCCTCCCACAAAATGTCACATCAGCAATAAGTTGGGCACTTCTTCAGGTGCATTAAACTTGACTATACGAAGCACTTAAGGTGGGATTGTATGTACGCCTATTTTATTCTCTCTTTGAGATTAGAGATAAGCTCGCGTGAATAATAACATTGTTGAAACAAACGGATAAATGTTACTAGGTATTTAATATCCCTGCGTATTTGTTTACTTTGATGTACTTAATTTTATTACGGTATGCTTATAAGATCTGCTTTTACTGTCTAAAATCATACAAATAGTCCCTGTATGGGACTGCCCATTGCAGCGTATGCAGACGCAGACTCTGCTGTACTTGCTGCATTACCCCGGGCCCCAGTGATTACACACAGTGGTGAGGATGGGGCATAACGACTTTCCATGCTGGTTTCCCTGAAGAATACAGCAGTGGCATCTCGTGCTGCTGTGCAACATTGGGCAGCCGCATGGCCTGTAACCAAGTCCCTATCCGAATACAATAAAAAACAGGCTTAAAGTGACTGAAAACTAAACCCAAGTTATTGTCTCCATGTCACAACTGTGCCTGAAAATGATAAAAAAAATAGCTATTGATCCTGCAGCTGTTGTGTTCATCTTTATTGATCAGGCCGAGGAAAGATGAATCTCAGTCTAAATAAGATTATAGTGAATGGCGGCATCGTGGGGACAGTGGCTTGATAGAGGGCCATTCATCATCTCAAATGGAGACCTGTCCACTGCCGCTCAGCAGTCTGTCTGCTGCTTCACCACAGGCCTATCGATCTAAGTATGCTCCATGTTAACTCCTTTCCTGCCATAGAGCAACTTTCTGGGCAGTATTATTATTAATACTAATGATATTATTATATTTTATTTGTAATATACCAACATGTTCCATAGTGTAAGTACACACCAAAAACAATATTATTGTTGATTAGGTGTTCAGTTGCGTCCAACTCTTCATGACCCTGTGGACCGCAGCCCGTCAGGCCCAACTGTCAGCCACTGCCCCTCGGAGCTCCCTCAAGCTCATGTGTATTGCTTCAATTACCTCATCTATCCATCTGTGCTTCTGCCGCCCTCTTCTTCGTGTACCTTTAATCTTTCCTGGCATTGGAGTCTTCTCATGATATGGATAAAATATTTGAGATTCAGTCTCATGATCAAACCTTCCAGTGAACAGTTTGTCATCATTTCCTGTTGTATGTATTGATTGGATCTTCTTGCAGTTGAAGGAACTCTAAGCCGTTTTCTCCAACACCACAATTCAAAGGTGTCAATTCTCCGGCGCTCTTTTATGGTCCAGCTCTCACATCCATATGTTACTGCTGGGAATACCAGAGATCTAACAATACAGAGCGTTGTTGCTAGTTTTAATATTTGTACTTTTTAATAGCTTGTCCAGACTTGCCATAGCTTTCCTCCCCTGAAGCAAACATCTTAATATTAACACATTGCAAAAGAATGGATGGTCCTGTCTTTGAGCTTAAAACCAAATGTATATAGAGCTTCTTCCCAGAACACAGACACAAGATTGGAAACTCACAAACTTTCAATCTAAAGTATTGATAATCCATAGCCATACCCATTTTATTAGAGTTTAACAATCATTTTAATGGGATGGGAAAATCATTAATGTTCTGTTACCTATTTAAAAGAGCATATTTTAAGCATTAAAAAGACAAAATCGTGAAAAAATGTCAAAATGGGATTTCGCTTAAAGGGGTATGGAAGGATTCTGGATTTTACTAAAAATCTTATACTTATAAGCTCTGTTTTTACTGCCTAAAAATCAAGCAAATAGTACCTGTATGGGTCTGCCCTCTGCTGCATATGCAGAAGCAGACTCTGTACGGCTGGATGTTCAGTGTAGTGTCCTAGCCTATCAGGGACCACGTCTCTTAGTATGTTGCACAGAAAAAACGGAGTCTGCATGTGCTGCAGTGTATAGACCCATAAAGGACCTCTTTGTATGATTTTAGGCAGTAAATACAGAGCTTATGAGGACTTCTTAATAATAAAATAAACTACATAAAAGTTAATACATATATAGGTTTTTTTTATATATCAAGTAACATCCAGGAACCTTCCTTCTCCCTTTAATGTCCACCACCAACCGTAGCCCGTACACAAGATGCTGTCAAAAAATGTAGTGAATTATATAAAAATACAATTAAATATAACCCTGAGACATTTTTTTTTATTTACCATAGTGTTAATATTCTGAAAGGGTTTTTGAAACCACAGTTAAGATCCAATAGGTCTGTCTGTTACTCCATTCTCTCTACCTAAAACGCTTGGTTTTTGTATTCCTATTAGGAAGCAGTCTACTACCAGGAGCTGTCAGGAGGGGAGCAGCAGTCTAGGGCTTTGTATTACTATTAGGAAGCAGTCTACTACCAGGAGCTGTCAGGATGGGGAGCAGCAGTCTAGGGGGCTTTGTATTACTATTAGGAAGCAGTCTACTACCAGGAGCTGTCAGGATGGGGAGCGGCAGTCTAGGGCTTTGTATTACTATTAGGAAGCAGTCTACTACCAGGAGCTGTCAGGAGGGGGAGCAGCAGTCTAGGGGGCTTTGTGTTACTATTAGGAAGCAGTCTACTACCAGGAGCTGTCAGGATGGGGAGCGGCAGTCTAGGGCTTTGTATTACTATTAGGAAGCAGTCTACTACCAGGAGCTGTCAGGAGGGGGAGCAGCAGTCTAGGGCTTTGTGTTACTATTAGGAAGCAGTCTACTACCAGGAGCTGTCAGAAGGGGGAGCAGCAGTCTAGGGGGCTTTGTATTACTATTAGGAAGCAGTCTACTACCAGGAGCTGTCAGGAGGGGGAGCGGCAGTCTAGGGGGCTTTGTATTACTATTAGGAAGCAGTCTACTACCAGGCGCTGTCAGGAGGGGGAGCAGCAGTCTCTGGCTTTGTATTACTATTAGGAAGCAGTCTACTACCAGGAGCTGTCAGGAGGGGGAGCAGCAGTCTAGGGCTTTGTGTTACTATTAGGAAGCAGTCTACTACCAGGAGCTGTCAGAAGGGGGAGCAGCAGTCTAGGGGGCTTTGTATTACTATTAGGAAGCAGTCTACTACCAGGAGCTGTCAGGAGGGGGAGCGGCAGTCTAGGGGGCTTTGTATTACTATTAGGAAGCAGTCTACTACCAGGCGCTGTCAGGAGGGGGAGCAGCAGTCTCGGGCTTTGTATTACTATTAGGAAGCAGTCTACTACCAGGAGCTGTCAGGATGGGGAGCAGCAGTCTAGGGCTTTGTGTTACTATTAGGAAGCAGTCTCCTACCAGGAGCTGTCAGAAGGGGGAGCAGCAGTCTAGGGGGCTTTGTATTACTATTAGGAAGCAGTCTACTACCAGGAGCTGTCAGGAGGGGGAGCGGCAGTCTAGGGGGCTTTGTATTACTATTAGGAAGCAGTCTACTACCAGGCGCTGTCAGGAGGGGGAGCAGCAGTCTCGGGCTTTGTATTACTATTAGGAAGCAGTCTACTACCAGGAGCTGTCAGGAGGGGGAGCAGCAGTCTAGGGCTTTGTATTACTATTAGGAAGCAGTCTACTACCAGGAGCTGTCAGGAGGGGGAGCAGCAGTCTCGGGGGCTTTGTATTCCTATTAGGAAGCAGTCTACTACCAGGAGCTGTCAGGAGGGGGAGCAGCAGTCTAGGGCTTTGTATTACTATTAGGAAGCAGTCAACTACCAGGAGCTGTCAGGAGGGGGAGCAGCAGTCTCGGGGGCTTTGTATTACTATTAGGAAGCAGTCTACTACCAGGAGCTGTCAGGAGGGGGAGCAGCAGTCTCGGGGGCTTTGTATTCCTATTAGGAAGCAGTCTACTACCAGGAGCTGTCAGAAGGGTGAGCGGCAGTCTAGGGGGCTTTGTGTTACTATTAGGAAGCAGTCTACTACCAGGAGCTGTCAGAAGGGTGAGCGGCAGTCTAGGGGGCTTTGTGTTACTATTAGGAAGCAGTCTACTACCAGGAGCTGTCAGAAGGGGGAGCAGCAGTCTCAGGGCTTTGTATTACTATTAGGAAGCAGTCTCCTACCAGGAGCTGTCAGGAGGGGGAGCAGCAGTCTAGGGGGCTTTGTATTACTATTAGGAAGCAGTCTACTACCAGGAGCTGTCAGGAGGGGGAGCAGCAGTCTAGGGGGCTTTGTATTACTATTAGGAAGCAGTCTACTACCAGGAGCTGTCAGGAGGGGGAGCGGCAGTCTAGGGGGCTTTGTATTACTATTAGGAAGCAGTCTACTACCAGGAGCTGTCAGGAGGGGGAGCAGCAGTCTAGGGGGCTTTGTATTACTATTAGGAAGCAGTCTACTACCAGGAGCTGTCAGGAGGGGGAGCAGCAGTCTAGGGGCTTTGTATTACTATTAGGAAGCAGTCTACTACCAGGAGCTGTCAGGAGGGGGAGCGGCAGTCTAGGGGGCTTTGTATTACTATTAGGAAGCAGTCTACTACCAGGAGCTGTCAGGAGGGGGAGCAGCAGTCTAGGGCTTTGTATTACTATTAGGAAGCAGTCTACTACCAGGAGCTGTCAGGAGGGGGAGCGGCAGTCTAGGGCTTTGTATTACTATTAGGAAGCAGTCTACTACCAGGAGCTGTCAGGAGGGGGAGCAGCAGTCTAGGGGGCTTTGTATTACTATTAGGAAGCAGTCTACTACCAGGAGCTGTCAGGAGGGGGAGCAGCAGTCTAGGGGGCTTTGTATTACTATTAGGAAGCAGTCTACTACCAGGAGCTGTCAGGAGGGGGAGCAGCAGTCTAGGGGGCTTTGTATTACTATTAGGAAGCAGTCTACTACCAGGAGCTGTCCAGAGGGGGAGCGCCAGTCTAGGGGGCTTTGTATTACTATTAGGAAGCAGTCTACTACCAGGAGCTGTCAGAAGGGGGAGCAGCAGTCTAGGGCTTTGTATTACTATTAGGAAGCAGTCTACTACCAGGAGCTGTCAGGAGGGGGAGCAGCAGTCTAGGGGGCTTTGTATTACTATTAGGAAGCAGTCTACTACCAGGAGCTGTCAGGAGGGGGAGCAGCAGTCTAGGGGGCTTTGTATTACTATTAGGAAGCAGTCTACTACCAGGAGCTGTCAGGAGGGGGAGCAGCAGTCTAGGGCTTTGTATTACTATTAGGAAGCAGTCTACTACCAGGAGCTGTCAGGAGGGGGAGCAGCAGTCTCGGGCTTTGTATTACTATTAGGAAGCAGTCTACTACCAGGAGCTGTCAGGAGGGGGAGCAGCAGTCTAGGGGGCTTTGTATTACTATTAGGAAGCAGTCTACTACCAGGAGCTGTCAGGAGGGGGAGCAGCAGTCTCAGGGCTTTGTATTACTATTAGGAAGCAGTCTACTACCAGGAGCTGTCAGGAGGGGGAGCGCCAGTCTAGGGGGCTTTGTATTACTATTAGGAAGCAGTCTACTACCAGGAGCTGTCAGGAGGGGGAGCAGCAGTCTAGGGGCTTTGTATTACTATTAGGAAGCAGTCTACTACCAGGAGCTGTCAGGAGGGGGAGCAGCAGTCTAGGGGGCTTTGTATTACTATTAGGAAGCAGTCTACTACCAGGAGCTGTCAGGAGGGGGAGCAGCAGTCTAGGGCTTTGTATTACTATTAGGAAGCAGTCTACTACCAGGAGCTGTCAGGAGGGGGAGCAGCAGTCTCAGGGCTTTGTATTACTATTAGGAAGCAGTCTACTACCAGGAGCTGTCAGGAGGGGGAGCAGCAGTCTAGGGGGCTTTGTGTTACTATTAGGAAGCAGTCTACTACCAGGAGCTGTCAGGAGGGGGAGCAGCAGTCTAGGGGGCTTTGTATTACTATTAGGAAGCAGTCTACTACCAGGAGCTGTCAGGAGGGGGAGCAGCAGTCTAGGGGGCTTTGTATTACTATTAGGAAGCAGTCTACTACCAGGAGCTGTCAGGAGGGGGAGCGGCAGTCTAGGGGCTTTGTATTACTATTAGGAAGCAGTCTACTACCAAGAGCTGTCAGGAGGGGGAGCAGCAGTCTAGGGCTTTGTATTACTATTAGGAAGCAGTCTACTACCAGGAGCTGTCAGGAGGGGGAGCAGCAGTCTAGGGGCTTTGTATTACTATTAGGAAGCAGTCTACTACCAGGAGCTGTCAGGAGGGGGAGCAGCAGTCTAGGGGGCTTAGTATTACTATTAGGAAGCAGTCTACTACCAAGAGCTGTCAGGAGGGGGAGCGGCAGTCTAGGGCTTTGTATTACTATTAGGAAGCAGTCTACTACCAAGAGCTGTCAGGAGGGGGAGCAGCAGTCTCGGGCTTTGTATTACTATTAGGAAGCAGTCTACTACCAAGAGCTGTCAGGAGGGGGAGCAGCAGTCTCAGGGGTTTGTATTACTATTAGGAAGCAGTCTACTACCAGGCGCTGTCAGGAGGGGGAGCAGCAGTCTAGGGGGCTTTGTATTACTATTAGGAAGCAGTCTACTACCAAGAGCTGTCAAGAGGGGGAGCGGCAGTCTCTGGCTTTGTATTACTATTAGGAAGCAGTCTACTACCAAGAGCTGTCAGGAGGGGGAGCAGCAGTCTAGGGGGCTTTGTATTACGATTAGGAAGCAGTCTACTACCAGGAGCTGTCAGGAGGGGGAGCAGCAGTCTCAGGGGTTTGTATTACTATTAGGAAGCAGTCTACTACCAGGAGCTGTCAGGAGGGGGAGCAGCAGTCTCAGGGGTTTGTATTACTATTAGGAAGCAGTCTACTACCAAGAGCTGTCAGGAGGGGGGGCAGCAGTCTAGGGGGCTTTGTGTTACTATTAGGAAGCAGTCTACTACCAGGAGCTGTCAGGAGGGGGAGCAGCAGTCTCAGGGGTTTGTATTACTATTAGGAAGCAGTCTACTACCAGGAGCTGTCAGGAGGTGGAGCAGCAGTCTAGGGGGGGCTTTGTATTACTATTAGGATGCAGTCTACTACCAGGAGCTGTCAGGCAGGGGAGCAGCAGTCTAGGGGGCTTTGTATTACTATTAGGAAGCAGTCTACTACCAGGAGCTGTCAGGAGTTGGAGCAGCAGTCTAGGGGGCTTTGTATTACTATTAGGAAGCAGTCTACTACCAGGAGCTGTCAGGCAGGGGAGCAGCAGTCTAGGGGGCTTTGTGTTACTATTAGGAAGCAGTCTACTACCAGGAGCTGTCAGGAGGGGGAGCAGCAGTCTCAGGGGTTTGTATTACTATTAGGAAGCAGTCTACTACCAGGAGCTGTCAGGAGGGGGAGCAGCAGTCTCAGGGGTTTGTATTACTATTAGGAAGCAGTCTACTACCAAGAGCTGTCAGGAGGGGGGGCAGCAGTCTAGGGGGCTTTGTATTACTATTAGGAAGCAGTCTACTACCAGGAGCTGTCAGGAGGTGGAGCAGCAGTCTAGGGGGCTTTGTGTTACTATTAGGAAGCAGTCTACTACCAGGAGCTGTCAGGAGGGGGAGCAGCAGTCTAGGGGGCTTTGTGTTACTATTAGGAAGCAGTCTACTACCAAGAGCTGTCAGGAGGGGGAGTAGCAGTCTCGGGCTTTGCATTACTATAAGGATCAATCTACTACCAGGAGCTGTCAGGAGGGGGAGCGGCAGTCTAGGGGGCTTTGTATTACGATTAGGAAGCAGTCTCCTACCAAGAGCTGTCAGGAGGGGGAGTAGCAGTCTAGGGGGCTTTGTATTACTATTAGGAAGCAGTCTCCTACCAGGAGCTGTCAGGATGGGGAGCAGCAGTCTCGGGCTTTGCATTACTATAAGGATCAATCTACTACCAGGAGCTGTCAGGAGGGGGAGCGGCAGTCTCAGGGGTTTGTATTACTATTAGGAAGCAGTCTACTACCAGGAGCTGTCAGGAGGGGGAGCAGCAGTCTCAGGGGTTTGTATTACTATTAGGAAGCAGTCTACTACCAGGAGCTGTCAGGAGGGGGAGCAGCAGTCTAGGGCTTTGTATTACTATTAGGAAGCAGTCTACTACCAGGAGCTGTCAGGAGGGGGAGCAGCAGTCTAGGGCTTTGTATTACTATTAGGAAGCAGTCTACTACCAGGAGCTGTCAGGAGGGGGAGCAGCAGTCTAGGGCTTTGTGTTACTATTAGGAAGCAGTCTACTACCAGGAGCTGTCAGGAGGGGGAGCAGCAGTCTAGGGCTTTGTATTACTATTAGGAAGCAGTCTACTACCAGGAGCTGTCCAGAGGGGGAGCGGCAGCCTAGGGGGCTTTGTATTACTATTAGGAAGCAGTCTACTAGCAGGAGCTGTCAGAAGGGGGAGCAGCAGTCTAGGGCTTTGTATTACTATTAGGAAGCAGTCTACTACCAGGAGCTGTCAGAAGGGGGAGCAGCAGTCTAGGGCTTTGTATTACTATTAGGAAGCAGTCTACTACCAAGAGCTGTCAGGAGGGGGGGCAGCAGTCTAGGGGGCTTTGTTTCCCATTTCCCCGTTACCTTCAAACAGTGACATCGCCATCTAGCGGATTCTTGCGGTATTGCTGCTGCCACCCAGTTGGCGTAGTCTTATCCCACAAGGTCCCATTTAAGCATAAGTATCAGTTTGTAACTTCTCACTCCATATAAGCAGCAATGTGTGTGCTGGTACAGATATGTGTCACCGTGTTGTATGCCTACGGTAGTTTACGTATTGTTATGTATACAGGATTTCTTATTTTTAGTTATCTGGCCTTTCAGATATGAAACAGTTATGTTGTCCTGCAGTCTGTGTGGGCACCAGCTCCCCAATGTGCACACGCATTGTGTAAGGAAGGTACAGGGGAACCTCTATAGTCATCATTGGGACGAACTCATACCGAGTCGGGTGAATATAGAATCATTTTTTCCATATTAATGAACTAAAATTGGAATAAATAAATAAAAATGCTTGGAGTGTTGCCTTTATTGAGGAGTGATGATGGCAGAAGCTATAGAGGAGCAAAGGAATTATTGTTTAGAAGTGGCGTCCCCGTCCATTACACATCAGGTAACTCCAATTCTGGTGATCAGCGTCTTATTTTGCCCCTTCCCTGACGATTCACCAGCAACTTCTACCACGTTGACGGTTTCGGTCTCTTATTTTTTTTATATTTTTTTTTTTAGTAATATTGGATTTTTGGATGAATATAGAAAAAAAATGTTGCCAAAAAATGTGACTACTATTGAATTTGACGAATATAGGAGTGGGTACATATTGAGGTTCCAATGTTTATTTCTGAGGAATCGGACAAAACCTAGCTAGGACCTGTCCTGTACTAGAACTAATAGGTTAGGTCCTGCTGGCTAGCTAGGCCTTGTGGGGGCCATGTTGACACAATGGCTATAGGGCTAGACACCACATGAGAGCGGATTAGAAGAAAGCCCAGGTAATGAACTTGTCTTGGACTATATAAGGCTATTGGGGTTTCTTACGTCCTGGGAGGTCTTGCTGGAGCATGCTATGTACCATTCATGTTTCCATCTGCAGCGTTAAATACGTCCATTCCGGAGTAATTCCAGTGACGCAATGAGCTCTATCGGTACTTTGTACCTCACCTTGTACAGATAAGACACGCCTAATAAAACTTTTACCCAATTTTATTCCCTAAAATATATATTTATATTTAGTGCTTATTGTTGTCCCATAAAGGCAATAATGCCAACACTTTAGGAATAGTTGAGCTTGTTCATAAGATGTATCCCTTAATGTGGTGGTTTTGCTTTGTTCACTCATGTCTGACTCTCCGTGACCCTATGGACCTCAGCACGCCAGTCACAATGGTCATGTCTCTGGGTGTATGTATCCATATGTTTATCTTGGCACATATACTGGTTGCCAGTTCCTTCTCCAGGGGACAATGATGTGACCTCTCTGCAATCACCTGCACATCTTGGATGATCCTTCATGGCATAGCTCACAGCTTCGCTGAAGTACCCAATCCCCTTCACCACGACAAGGTAGCAGTCCAGCATGGGGGTTTCATCCTTTAAGGGCATTAAAAACCGTCTATTCATAGTGTCTTTTTTTCTGAATAAATTATTCCTGATATGTACAGAATTGATCGTGCTGCTCCTTTAAGCTGATGTGCGGCTTATTATGCTAATTTCCTAGTTGGACTGTTTGACATCTGTTATTACCCAGGTATTCTTCTTCTTCTTTGAATGTGAAGCTGTTTCCTGGTGTTCTCTATTTGTATTTTCTTATAAGAATACATCATTTGATCTTTGTATATTTCTGCGCACAGACCCCGGCGCACTTGTCTCTGCCTGCCGCACAGTGGCAGATCTCTAATCGGTGTGGTGGTGAGTCATCCCACATGTAATGTAATAGAGCTTTCTGCACAGTTCACACATTTGTCTCATTACGGTCAGTAGAAAAGCTTCAGGTGAAAGGGCTGCAGATAAACTTGTGTGAGGGGCTTTGGGGCAGGGTAGATGGAAAAATGTAGGGGTGGGATGTGGGCCCCTCCTTACTGAGGCTCCTGGTTGTTACTTGGTATATAATATCCCTGGGTATCTATATATTTGTATGTACTTTATTTTATTAAAAACTGATTATAAGCTCTGTGTCTGTGCTCTGCATTAGGTGTCCAGGAAGTGGGAGCTGATCCGTCCAGGAGGCTGTCCTCCAATTTCTAGACCAATTTCTAGATTTTACTTTATCTGCCTCCTGCAATGGACAATGAAGATTGCTGTCAGGACAGCCTCCTGGGCAGATTCTGGATATCTTATAGCAATGAAGAAAATCATATCTTAAATCCTATCGGTTGAAATTTATGTTTTAGAAGGTCCATTGATTTTTTTTTTTTTTTTCTTTCAATTACTGATTTTATTGCTAAAGATTTATTCCTGGAGCAAACTTGACTGCCACACAATAATATAGTTGTATGAGTCATAATTGTCTGCCGGTGCTCTCCATGACCTTATGTACCACAGTATGCCAGGCCCATCTGTCAACCTCTCTGAGCTCCCTCAAGCTCATGATCATTGCTTCAGTGACCTCATCTCTACATCTCCACCCCTGTCGTCCCCTTCTTGTGCCTTTAACCTTTCCCAGCATCAGAGTCTTCTTTAGGGAATCCTGTCTCATCTTGATATGGACCAAATATTTTAGCTTCAGTCTCATGATCAATCCTTCCAGTGAACAGTTTATCATCATTTCCTGTAGTACGTATTGACTGGATCTTCTTGCAGTTGAAGGAACTCTAAGCCGTTTTCTCCAACACCACAATACAAAGGTGTCAATTCTCCGGCGCTCAGACTTCTTTATGGTCCAGCTCTCACATCCGTATGTTACTACTGGGAATACCAGAGATCTAACTATGAAGACGTTTCTTGATGTAAAGTGTAAATGTAAAATACTTTATCTTGCCCAGACTTGCCATAGCTCCCCAGAAGCAAATGCCTTTTAATTTCATGGCTACAGTCACCTTCAGCAGAGATCTTGGAACCCAGAAAAAAAAAATCTGTCACTGCCTCCACTTCTTCCCCGTCTATTTGCCAGGAAGTTAGATTGCCGTTTATCATGATCTTTGTCTCTTTAACGTTGGCAGCAGGCCAACTTTTGCGCACTCTTCTTTTACCCTCATCAAAAAGTCCTTTAGTTCCTCCTTATCTGAGGTTGATATTCTTCCAGCAAAATGGATTCCTGCTTTGTGTCTTTAAATTATAGAGTTATACAGTGAGCTTGTCTTAAAAGGGACCGTGGATAAAGTGATATTGGATTAAAGTGTTAAAATGCAGTGTTGACTCATTTGCATGTCCCTGCCTAGTTTCCCAGAATGCAGTGCAAAATCTATATTTGGATTCTGAGCCGGAAATTCCTTTTCTTTTTTAACTTCTTTTTAGACGTTCAAATGTTAACTGAAATACACTATTATGTACTCTGTACGGTGGAGGCTTCTATCGCTCTTTTGCCCGCCAAAAGCTAATGTTGTAGATAATAATCCCTCCCACAAAATATATTACACACGTTATGTACCAGTCCCACAATGAGATCCATTTAAGATCGAAACAGCTGTCTGTGGGTAGGTCTCGTGCATAATCCATCCTATACTAGGCTTTAAAGCGCTGTTATACAGTGAGCATATACCTGAACGGAGCGGTGTATAAAGTATTGGATTAAAGAGTGATATTGCATTGTGTACTCATTTGCATGTCCCCGCCCAGTTTCCCAGAGTGCAGTGCAATAACTCTATTTCCTTGAATTCTGAGCGTGAATTAAGTATTTTATCTTATTTTTTACACATTCAAATGTGATCGCTATTTTTTCCAGATTTCTTAAAGGAATAATGAACAATATATATGATATATTATTATAGGTTATTATTTTTCATATGCCTTTTGTGTAGTACATTAGCCTCATGTCATTTATCCTAAAGCCAGTTGTGTTCCCCAGCAGGGCGTGTGAGAAGATTGATTAACATGAGGCCTTAGACGAGCAGTAATTAGCATGCCGACACATACATATAACATGAGTGCGGATCCCTGGTAGGAACCCTTATAACCTAATGAGTAATAAGTAGCAATAATTACTGGAGACAGTAATAAAAAAGAGAACCATATGTCTGGCAATTGTATTAATCTCTATCATTACCTAGAATCAGAGTTAATCCCTCAAATGTATTTAATTCCTCATTTTATTAGTGCGCCTGTAAATTATCCAAATGGAAATCAGGTGTCTCAGAATGATGAGAAGGAGCTTTTTATTTCCTTAAGATGTTGAAGATCGCTGTGTTTGCACGCGCAGCGAGGTCAATTTGCCGGCTTCAAACCGGTATGAAATTAAATGATCAGCGGATCTTAGTGAGAGTGAGTGATCTTTGCTAAGAGCTGGGACTAATCATCTGCTACTCCTCATTGTACACCTGCATTGAAGAATGGTGACTTAAAGGGCCAGTGTATGCACTTTTCATGTAAAATGTATTAAAACATTAATTAATATACAACACGCAAATGCAAACAGCGGAACATATATTTTAAAAATACTCTTTGTGTCTTTAATGGCTGCTGGTGTAACCCACCCTACATCTGCTAAAAAATGGACATTTCAACGGAGTTACAATTAAAGGGACGTGGAAGGTTTCTGGATTTTACTACATATATAATATATCTGTGTATCTATTTGCTATTATGTGCTTTATTTGGATCTTTCCTGTTTCCTCCCCATTGGTAG
>CM050167.1:392663129-392675629 GCA_027410445.1 Discoglossus pictus | reverse complement strand
TCAACCTCCCTCCTCATCCTCAACCTCCCTCCTCATCCTCAACCTCCCTCCTCATCCTCAACCTCCCTCCTCATCCTCAACCTCCCTCCTCATCCTCAACCTCCCTCCTCATCCTCAACCTCCCTCCTCATCCTCAACCTCCCTCCTCCTCCTCAACCTCCCTCCTCCTCCTCAACCTCCCTCCTCCTCCTCAACCTCCCTCCTCCTCCTCAACAACCTCCCTCCTCCTCCTCAACCTCCCTCCTCCTCCTCAACCTCCCTCCTCCTCCTCAACCTCCCTCCTCCTCCTCAACCTCCCTCCTCATCCTCAACCTCCCTCCCCATCCTCAACCTCTGCCTCCCTCCTCAACCCCCCCTCAACCTCCCTCCTCAACTCCCATCCTCATCCTCCCCCCTCAACCCCCCCATCCTCCCCCCTCAACCCCCCCATCCTCAACCCCCCCATCCTCAACCCCCCCATCCTCCACCTCCCCCATCCTCCACCTCCCCCATCCTCCACCTCCCCCATCCTCCACCTCCCCCATCCTCCACCTCCCCCATCCTCCACCTCCCCCATCCTCCACCTCCCCCATCCTCCACCTCCCCCATCCTCCACCTCAACCCCCCCATCCTCAACCCCCCGCCTCAACCTCCCTCCTCACCCCCCATCCTCATCCCCCCTCGTCCTCATCAACCTCCTCCTCAACCCCCATCCTCAACCTCAACCCCCCATCCTCATCCCCCTCCTCACCCCCCCCTCAATCTCAACCCCCCCTAACCTCAACCCCCCTCCTCCTCATCAACCCCCTCCTCACTTTCTCCTCTCTAAATACCTCCCCCTCACTTACCTGCTTCTTCTCCGGCCTCTGCTCCATCTTGTCCCCAGCGCGCATGTGACGTCACATGCGCGCCGCGTCATTAGCATATACCGGGTGCCGTGAGTGAGTGAGGGGGAGGTATTTAGAGGGGAGAAAGTGAGGAGGGGGTTTGATGAGGAGGAGGGGGTTTGATGAGGAGGAGGGGGTTTGATGAGGAGGAGGGGGTTTGATGAGGAGGGGGGGGGGGGTTAGAGAGGCACGGGGGGGGTTAGAGAGACACGGGGGGAGTGACTCGAGTATAAGCCGAGGGGGGCCTTTTTATCCTTAAAAAAAATTGCTGAAAAAACTCAGCTTATACTCGAGTATAGACGGTATGGTAGGTTCTTGATGTAATAAAAATGCATTCAAAATCATCTGGATAATCTACATGTTGTCAGACAATGTAATACAGAAAGTTGTTACACACAGTTTTATTTCTAAACTAGTCATTTGCTCGTCATAAATTATGTTTATAATATGTGATGTCTCCCCCCTCTCCATCCCATGTGTCTCCTTCCCTCTCCATCCCCTGTGTCTCCTTCCCTCTCCATCCCCTGTGTCTCCTTCCCTCTCCATCCCCTGTGTCTCATTCCCTCTCCATCCCCTGTGTCTCTTCCTCCCCTGTGTCTCTTCACCTCTCCCTCCCCTGTGTCTCTTCACCTCTCCCTCCCCTGTGTCTCTTCACCTCTCCCTCCCCTGTGTCTCTTCACCTCTCCCTCCCCTGTGTCTCTTCACCTCTCCCTCCCCTGTGTCTCTTCACCTCTCCCTCCCCTGTGTCTCTTCACCTCTCCCTCCCCTGTGTCTCTTCACCTCTCCCTCCCCTGTGTCTCTTTCCCTCTCCCTCCCCTGTGTCTCTTCCCCTCTCCCTCCCCTGTGTCTCTTCCCCTCTCCCTCCCCTGTTGTCTCTTCCCCTCTCCCTTCCCTGTGTCTCTTCCCCTCTCCCTTCCCTGTGTCTCTTCCCCTCTCCCTTCCCTGTGTCTCTTCCCCTCTCCCTCCCCTGTGTCTCTTCCCCTCTCCCTCCCCTGTGTCTCTTCCCCTCTCCCTCCCCTGTGTCTCTTCCCCTCTCCCTCCCCTGTGTCTCTTCCCCTCTCCCTCCCCTGTGTCTCTTGAGACACAAGAGAGAGGGAGGTTTTAGTAGGGTATGTGGAAGTGTTGTTGGTTTCTTAATTTAATGTCTGTCCCCTATAAAAATGCTTACCAATCCCCCATAAAGTCACTTCTGGTTAACCATTACCAGAGGAGTGAGAGCTGGACTTCAAGGTTCAGGGAAGCTATTTTATAAGACATTTTCAGAAGAGAATCTCTTTACTCTGCGTGTAGACATTGAGGAAAGTCATACCCACCCGATACGAGGACCTAACCTGTGGGAGTTTCAGGTGTGCTAGTCCTGTGTCGTTTACAGCTACAACTCATGGCTCATACAGTAGAGACCTCACCCCTGCATCTGGGTGGAGCATCCGAGTTTAGGTCATACATTTATCTAATCTAGTTTCCCAACAGTAGTAATGAGACCTTATCTGCTGGTCTTCAGAGAGAAAGGGAAATAAATGGTGGCTTAAATGAGGCATGAATAGGGTGTAAAAAAACTGATAAAGAGGAGAGATTGCCTCTTCAATGACTCGCTGGCACAGTAGTAAATACATTGTTGCTGAATAGCCTTGTTAATAATGGTCTGGATCTCTAGAGAAGTTTTGGATGGTAGGTAGCCAGTCCCTGGCTTCAAAGAGGATTGAGAATTGCTGATTTAGACTGACTGACTATGAAAGATGCAACCAAAGTATCATTTATAAAAGAGTGTGGTATTTCTTAACTGTTAAAAAAAGCAAGAATGTTGTAATGTTTAAAACTATGTTACAGTTCTATTCTTGGATTGTACCCATGTGTGTCTCTCTCTTCCCAACTGTACACACTTGTGAATTTCTCACTTCAGCCCAAAGAAACTCCATACACACTTCTCTGTGTGTTTATCCCAATTTCCAGCTTCAGTCTTTCATCTGCTCTACTCTGGTGATACTAATCAACTGCTTCAGGAATTTAACTCCTTCAGACCTCATGGGGTAAACGGAGCTTTGAAATGACTGTGGCTCATACATACTTTATCCATAAGAAAATCATAGGTGGTGAATCTGAGAACGAACACCTAAGTAGGTTTGTTCTATAGATCTGGTCACCTACTTAGAGAGCAGCCTCTTTTAGCTCACTTGCACTCTTCACAGTGAGAAATATCCTGTAGTATATCAGTCTAGTCTCATTCAGTAGAGCGACCCAGCCCTAAAATACCAGGCAATCCTGCCCTAAACACGAGAAACTTCAGAAATATGTCATGGCCTCTCTTGGGTCTTGTCGGTGAGTTGGGGCTGCACTCCCTAAAGCACATTGAGGAAGGACCCAACGTCTCGAGTCCCCTATCACCTTGTGCCACCTGCAGTCTAAATGGCGCTTATAAACTGCTTCAGGCACGGGGGAAAAAACATTGACGCACAAACCCCTTGTCAAGCCTACTCTTGCCAGCCCACGCCATTTCCAGCTTCAGTCTTTAATCTGTTCTACTCAGGTGATGCTAATCAACTGGATCAGACCTCCTGAGGGGGGGGGGGGGGAGCTTTGAAATGTCAAACTCACACAAACCCCTTGTAACACTCTGTCACACCTACTCATGCAACTTTAGTATCCCTTTAATTGTTTTTGTTGCATGAATGGCCCATTAAATCCGCTTACAGAAACATCATATACTCATTTCCATGTGATTTTTGAAGGCTGAAGAATCCCTTTAACCCTTTCACTTTGTGTGAATGAGCTTGTGTTAAAGACTTTTCATGATGAATGTCTTATCTCTGCCAGGCTCCCAGTAGCATTGATCATATTCACAATGATCAAATGCTTTATCTCTGCAAGGCTCTAATTCACATTGATCACGCTCTAAATGATCAAGTTCAGTTGGTTCCTGCACTACACAAATTGCATTAAAAGAACATTACTAAAACATGCTACTGTTTCTAATGCAAGAATAATATTTCCAGCAGTTGCATTATAACCGGGGTTATTAGATTATGAAGATGTCTCCCTCGTAATGAAAAGTTTACACAAAAAGAAAGAATGTGATATTACAGGAAGAACATGGCTTTGGGCAAGGATTTGGGCTTTTACAAACTAATTACATTTCTACATTTGTATTAGCTTTCCTCCCCCTGTAATTAAAGGGACGGTAACAGGAAACGCAGCAGATGCCGCGGTAACATTGTATTCCCTGCGGCCGTCCAAGCCAAAGTATAACGGCTTTATTATTCTGTTATAATCACTGTAATTAAGGCGCAGATTTTCCGTCTTTCCAGATTTTCATCCTCTTACATTTTAATAAAAATACGATAAATTTAGTAAAATGGTGGATTGTGCTATGATTATATAGTTATGGTCAGGATACTATTATTTTTATTATTATCCTTTATTTGTAACGCTCCAACATATTCCATAGAGCTTTACAAAAGTTAAGTTAAAGGCAAAAACAAAATGAACACATTATTCTTGTGTTGTAATATTAAAGGTATCTGGCAGTTTGTGGAATCTCCTGTGTGTCCGATCGGGCGTCTCCTATCAAATCATTTTATTAGGGATTCTGGATAGTTGTCATTCAGAGTACATTTGGAATTTCTTGTGTGAGCTCCACCCCCGAGGAACCAGTGTAGGCAGAGCGTCCTACTTCAATTAAATAGATACCTCGTAATATCCAGAAACCTCCCATATCCCTTTAAATACAAAGGCAAATTATGAGAAAAAGTTCACTGACATCCATGTAGTCTAAGTGCTAGGGGGGGGGGGGGATCCCGCTCCATGCTGATGATAGCCAGTAAGCTTGAAACAGCTGTACATGGATGGGATTCTCAGCTTGTGTTTAATCCAACCTTGGCTTTGCATTAAAGCTGTGTAATACAGCATGCATAAACGTAAAGGAAGCCATGTTTGATAATGGCTATGGATTGAAGAGCGAGGCGTTTGTGGGCACATTTGCGTGTCCCAGCTCAGCTTCCCAGAATGCAGTGTAATAACTGTTTTTGTCGGAATTCTGAGCTGGAAGCAGGTTTTTTTTTAACTTGTTTTAGACATTCGAATGTGAACACAGATGTACTTTTTATTTATTTATTCATATTAAATATATATAATTCAATTGATAAGTTCTTGTTCGCACCTACCTGTTCTTCTGTATAGATCCTCCACTGTATCAGTAACGTGGATATGTCACGTGATGTTCTGGTCTCAATGTAAAAATACATTAAATACACACATGCACAAATTTTGCTTCCCTTTCTTCCTAAACAACATGATTCCTGAGATAGACAACTTCGTTACATGGCAGGCTAATTAGTGTCCTTGTATGGTAATTAGTGGTGCTTCATGCTAATTAGTAACACATTGTGAATGCAGTGCAGAAGAAAGGAGCTGCATGATGAAACCAGATCATGTTTACCTCTGCAGAAACTAATTAGCGTATGGCGTCACTAATTACCATATCGTGATACAAACTAACATTGTACCACTCTTGCTTTGGAAACATGTGGTATTGGCCATGGACGGTGTTTTTCTGTGTAATTCTCAGCCATTTTGGACAATTCTGCTTTATAAGACCACTGTACGATGAGCACTTGTTTTTTTGCATGGCCGTCGCCGCTGCTTTTTTAGTGGATTATGTACGTCTCACGCGGACGGTTTGTCCTACAATAAAGGGATCTTTTGGTTACCCAGCATATAAATCAGGCCCATCTCGTCTGCCCATCATTATAATTACCTGGGCTTAGTTAAAGGGATATGGCAGGTTCCTGGATGTTACTAGGTATATAATATCCCTGTGTATTTATTTACTTTTATGTACTTTATTTTATTAAGAAGTCCTTATAAGCTTTTAGGTTGTTTTTAACGCTTATTGGGAGACTATAAAGGGGCTCTGTCACCTGACAGGAAGTTGATTTCAATTTAAAGATCATTAAAAACTGGCTATACATTGTACAAACTGTTTTTCTCTACAGTAAATGATTAATTTGTTGGTTCAGTAGTTGTTTGTATAGGGTTCCCTGGTGGTCCAGTGGTTAGGATTCAGTGTTTTTACCAATGCGTCCTGATTTAGATTCAAGTCAGGGAACCAAGAGGTCTCACCACCCTGTGCCATGCAGAGTTGTGCTTGGTCAGTACTTGGATGGGAGACCACCTTGAAATACCAGGAGCTGTATGCTGTTGCACACTGGAGAATGAAATGGTAACTCACTCCAGTATCTCTATCATGAAGGCAAAGTGGATCAGCGTGCGGTTTTACGGTCCATGAGGCCATGGAGAATCGGACATGACTGAACGACACATACATGTTCATGTGCAGCTCGGAGTATTTGATACAGGTGTGAGGGATCTGACAGATAACATTGGCTGTCTTTATTTAGCCATTCAGAGACAGACAAGCAGACAGTAACCCTAATTAATCATCAAAGCATATAAATGAAGCAGCAACAACCTAGAGTTTCCCAGGATTGATTGACTTAAAAAAAAAAATTGGAGTGCCTTTAACTACCCCTCTTTATTTTCTATGGTTGCATATTACTGTGAATCTTCCAATTTCAAATGAACCCTTTGTGTGGCCCCACATTGTGTATGCCCAGGCGGCACGAGGCAGCATGTGAAGTCTCCTTCAGAGCCACTCAAGGAGCAGCTGTGCGCGAGCATGCATATCTTCCCCGTAGCCACCACAAAGCAGGGCCCATTATTGATTAGAGAGCGCGGCAGTCTATTTGTAGAGCTCCTAATTCATGTGCAACTGTATTGGATGGCGGATGAAACTAATGTGCCATATGCTCCGAGGCTGCCAAGGCAAACACCTGTAGATGTTTAAATATTTGTCCCTTCATCCGACGGCGCCAACGCCTCCTGTGCCAGGAATACTAAGCCTTATATCCGACCGGACAAGTTTAAATGACACAAATCAAATTGCTTTGCTTGTCTTCAAATTGATTTCATGCAAATAAAGAGGAGACATTCAGGTGGACCACATCAAATTTATTAAGATGCCCATGAATTGTGCTAGGTTTATAACATCTCTGTATCTATTTACTTTATTTTTTACTGACTAATATCAAACAATTGGCTGCCCTCTGCAGCTCATGAAGACACAGGCTCTCCAGTACTTGCTGTGCTGTCTCATACTAGCCAATTAGTGATAATCTCTCAGCAGCATGCCATTGAGACGTTGTCCCTGATAGGCTAGGACACTACAATGCACATCCAGCCCTACAGAGTCTGTGCCTGCATACGCTACAGTGCACAGACTCATACAGGGACTATTTGTTTGATTTTAGGCAGTAAAAATAGAGCTTATAAGCACTTCCTAATAAAATAAAGTACATAAAAGTAAATAGCAGCCAAGGGATATTATAAACCCAGTGACATAATGGAACCTTCCATATCCCTTTAAGCTGCATATGTAATTTGCTTCTGATCCTGTATTTAAATTTTCCCTTTTTGAAGAACTGCCCTTTATCAATATGTATGTATTATTACCCTTTTATACACAATTATGATGCAAGAACATTTTTTTTGGGTGTAGGAGACATTTGTTTTACCAGCACCAAACATTCCTGAGAAAATAGAATCAGAATCAGCTGAGTGATGGAAATGGGACCCTGTAGCAAACCGTGATTGCATAAAAACAATGCCTATTCACAAATACCATATACAATAATTTCACCACAGTGGTCCTTGTAAAGGTAGGATGACATCTCCAAAGTACTGGGCATTATATTGAGATGCGACCTGTGTGAGCAAAAGATAGAGCCAGGACGGGAAACCTTTTCCCCAATAAGGAATATTGACCCGGCGATTAAAAAAAAAAAAAAAATGTTTTATATAAATATATATATTTATTTATTATTTTTATTAATTTATTTTTAAGAAAATCTAAAGACGCGCCAGATTTTATCCTGTGTGGGGCATCGGTTCCATTCTGTATATGGTCCCTTGGGCCGGTTCTATCCCTTCCTGTCTGGTCCGCTCTGCTGCTTCTTGTATTGTAGACACCAAGACCAAGCATGGCCGTGCCATTCTACAGTATTAATAAGTGCCATTAAAGGGACGGTGAACCCTTGTTTACTTCTCTGCACCATCATGTAGTTAAGTGGAGAGACTTTTAAATGTAATAATACATTTGAACTTTTTTTCCTTTGGGTGTATATACTGGAGGCAGCGGGTGAAGCTCGAGCGTAGTGAGAAATAACACGTCGGCTTAACAGGGCTGTGTAACAACATTGCTATCCCCCCAATTACACACACACTTGGGGGGATAGCAAAAAGGGCTCACTATGTAGCATGAAAACACTATTTATTATACACTCATTATATTACATTATATACTCCCTAAAAAACTGTGGTATCGGCAAAACAGACAGAACCGGCTTCTACGCGTTTTGTCCAGGCAGGACATATCCAGGGATATCAAAGATCATAACAAAAAGATTATAAAAGATTAAATATTTTGTGACCTTTTGTATCAATATTTCTGAAGAAGTTGTGTCTGGATGAAATGCGTAGGAACCGGTCCGGTCATTGTTCTGCTGATACCAGGAGTATATTCTTTAAATATATAATAAATAGTGTTTCATGTTCAGTTAGATGGTCCTTTATGCTCTCCTCCCCATCCCTTTTATAGTTTGCAATATTTCATATCCGTCTAGAGCATAGGTTCCCAAAGTAAGCGGTACCGCCCACCAGTGGGCGCCGGAGCCTTCTAGGGGGCGGCAATGGGTTGGCTACTTTAGTCCATATCTGCAGCAGAAAAGTCTCAACAAGTACCAATCTTTTTATATGTGCTGCATTTAATCAAAATCGCTATAGCAATAGCAGTATCCGAGATGAAGCACGTATTGGCCATTACTTACATGGCTTCAACAAGAAAACTGTTATAATGGGGGGTGTTAAAATGTTTTCTCTGTAAAGGGGGTGGTGGTAATAAAAGTTTGGGGACCTATGGTCTAGAGGATTGCAGTTTTTGGATTCAACAGCTGTGTATATGCTAAAGTTTGTACGGCAGAGCCATTAGATATATCACATATAATAGTTTCCGTAGTGTGTAACGATCCAGGGGGAGCGCATGCGCACTACAAAAACTATTTACGGAATCCGTACAAGCTGCCCATGCACACTGCGCTTTAATGCGCTGCATCAGGAGGGGGTGCGCTGGGGAGGGAGGGAAGAGGGGATCAAGACAGAGGGGAGGGAGGGAAGAGGGGAGCAAAACAGAGGGGAGGGAAGAGGGGATCAAGACAGAGGGGAGGGAGGTAGGTAAGAGGGGAGCAAGACAGAGGGGAGGGAGGGAGGAAAGAGGGGAGCAAGACAGAGGGGAGGGAGGGAGGGAAGAGGGGAGCAAGACAGAGGGGAGGGAGGGAAGAGGGGATCAAGACAGAGGGGAGGGAGGTAGGTAAGAGGGGAGCAAGGCAGAGGGGAGGGAGGGAGGGAAGAGGGGAGCAAGACAGAGGGGAGGGGAGGGAGGGAAGAGAGGGGAGCAAGACAGGGAAGAGAGCAAAGAGACACTGGGGAGGGAGGAGAGTCATGGGGGAAAGACACAGGAGGGAGAGGTGGAAAGAAACAGGATAGGAATAGTACATTTGTGTTCACATTTGAATGTCTAAAATAAGTTAAACTTATTTCCCACTTAGAATTCCCAGAAATACAGTAGTTGCACTGCATTCTGGGAAACTGGGCAAGGAAATGCAAATGAGCCCATAATAATGCATTTTCACTCTTTAATCCAACAGTATGGCTGCTTTTAGGCATATGTTCTCTGTATTACACAGCTTTGAGCATAGCATATCATGGGTTATGCACAAGTTAGGAGGCCTACCCACAGACAACTGTTTTTATCTTAATGGGTCTCATCAGTATGGGGCCGGTACCTGATTTGTGCTTTAGATTATTCATCCTTTAGCTTGAGGTGGGCAGGAGAGCGACAGAAGCCTCCACCGTACAGTTACAGAGTACAGTGAATAAATGTCAATGTCTGAAAATACGTTTAAAAAAATCTGGAACATAAAACAGAAGGAAAGTGAGTTGATGTCAAATCTAAATATTGAATTAAAGTAATATCTATGATGGTGTATACAATACAGCACATCTGGTTTTCTTAACAAATTGATGGTCTCATCACTGTATAAAATATTGTGCGTTGTCCCAGTGAGACCTGGGTAAGGGATCCATACAAGGCTGCCGTCCCCGTGTCCGTGTCATGTATGATCTTTATGACATGGCTATTGCCGACTCTACTGGCCCCAGTGCCAAACACATCTGTCACGCACATCTCAGTAACACGTCCCCAGCGCTGCTCCATATTACTAGGGGCTTCCTGTCTAGCGCTAGGACATGAATCAGTTGTAAATACACCGGCTCTAACTAGTGATAGATTAGGATTTATTTGGAAGTGTGTTAAGTAAAGATTTTATCGTTAATGGGAATAAACATTATAATAGAGTTAAATGTACAGTACAAGAAAAACATATATTGTATTCAAATGACATCAGCAAAGGCTTGTCTACTTCTCCCAAATGTTTTGAGTTTTGTTGCATAAATTACAATTTAATATGTTATATTATGCCAGTACTAATTAAAAGAAAAGAAAAACAATCTAGAAAAGAGAAAAAAGGAAAAATAGCATTGGATGGGGGGGGCTTAGTATAACATCGTCCCTGAGGTATGTATATGTATGTACCTTTTTTTTTTTTTTTATGCTACCATCCAATTCGTAGATCCCAGACATGGAACAGGAAGCCCACTTTTTATAGTGGTCACCTATTTTTGCAGAGATCAGGCTCATTGAATGTATCATGTAACATTACAGGTTTCCTTCCCCTTAAACCACTCAAGTATTTAGAATTTTTCAGGACTTCCCCAAACACAGGAATGGACGTCTTCCATTTTTAGCAAATGTTCCTGACTGCTAAAAAGATTTGGTTTGAGAGAAGTTGGGCCTCTTTGGAAAGGCCGGTGATAGGGAGACCTAATAAGGCGTCCTCTGGTTTTAGAGGTATTCTGTGTCCCCATAGCTTCTCTAGGGTGTCCTAGGTTTCTCACCAGACGTGGGCTATTGTAGGGCTGTCCCATAGTATGTGGCTTAGTGTACAGTGGAATTACCACCTCTAAAAAAGTTGCCATCTAGAGAAGGGTATGAGAGCTTTAGTCTAGTATGGGTCAGGTACCACCTCATCATGGTTTTGTAGGAATTCTCTCTCAAGATTATGTTAAGGGAGGAGTTTTTAAGTAAAGTTATTTTACTATTCTTTGAAAATTGAACTGTTTTTTTGTATTAGTTGTGTGTGTATCCATCTAAATACAGTGGAACCTCTATATTCATCAGCCCTATATTTGTCAAATCCAATATTAGGCAAAAAATGCTCTTACACTACCTTGCAGAAATATTCACCCCCCTTGGCATTTTTCGTGTTCTGTTACCTCACAACCTGGAATTAACATGTGAAGCAAACAACAAATAGGACAAAATAACAGAAAAAGTCACTGTGCATAACTATTCACCCCCTAAAGACAATACTTTGTAGAGCCACCTTTTGCGGCAATCACAGCTCCAAGTCGCTTTGGATAAGTCTCTATGAGCTTGCCACATCTTACCACTGGGGTTTTTGCCCATTCCTCCTTGCAAAACTGCTTCAGCTCCTTCAAGTTGGATGGTTTACGCTTGTGAACAGCAATCTTTAATTATGACCACAGATTTTCTATTGGATTGAGGTCTGGGCTGTGACTCGGCCATTCCAACACATTTACATGTTTCCCCTTAAACCCCCCAAGTGTCGCTTTAGCAGTGTGTTTGGGGTCATTGTCCTGCTGGTGACCCTCCGTCCTAGCCTCAAATCACGCACAGAGTGGTACAGGTTTTGCTCAGGAATATCCCTGTATTTAGCACCATCCATCTTTCCCTCAACTCTGACCAGTTTCCCAGTCCCGGCTGCTGAAAAACATCCCCACAGCATGATGCTGCCACCGCCATGTTTCACTGTGGGGATGGTGCTCTTTGGGTGATGGGATGGGTTGGGTTTGCGTCAGACATAGCGTTTTCTTTGGCTGAAAAGTTACATTTTTGTGTCATCAGACCAGAGCACCTTCCTCCATACATTTTGGGAGTCTCCCACTTGCCTTTTAGCAAACTCAAAACGTGCCATTTTGTTTTTTGCTGAAAGTAATGGCTTTCTTCTGGCCACTCTGCCATAAAATCCAACTCTATGGAGCGTACGGCTTATTTTCGTCCTAAGTACAGATACTCCAGTCTCTGTTTTTGAACTCTGCAGCTCCTCCAGGGTTACCTTAGGTCTCTGTGCTGCCTCTCTGATTAATGCCCTCCTTGCCCAGTCCGTGAGTTTTGGTGGGCCGCCGTCTCTTGGCAGGTTTGCTGTTGTGCCATGTTCTTTCCATTTGGTTATGATAGATTTGATGGTGCTCCTGGGGATCATCAAAGATTTGGATATTTTTTTAGAACCTAACCCTGACTTGTACTTCTCAACAACATTATTGTCCCTTACTTGTTTGGAGCGTTCCTTGGTCTTCATGGCAGTGTTTGGTTAGTGGTGCCTCTTGCTTAGGTGTGGCAGCCCCTGCAGCCTTTCAGAAAAGGTGTGTATATGTAATGACAGATCA
>CM050167.1:392648129-392658129 GCA_027410445.1 Discoglossus pictus | reverse complement strand
TCCCAATTAGCTCATCAAAGCCGCTAATTAATATGCACGATACAGCAACAATATTTCCCAGGACTGTGGAAAAAAATGGATAACAGAACTTAGAACCCGTTTTACATGTCCAGCTCCTACAATAAAGAATCTAACCTTAAAGCAGATTTTTATCCCACTATAAAAAAAAAATGACAAGATTTTAAAATATAATAAATAATAATGCACGCAGGCTTCAGCAAAGTGACATTGATAAAAAACAAATTTAAAGCCATTTAGATAACTTACATAGTGTACTTATAAACCTACTGGTGAAACAAAAGGCAGACCACGGTTTTATATTTTGCAAAAGAATTTCAAATCTGTTCACAATTTTGTTTATTACTTGAGCAACTGAGGGGCGAACCTTACAAAAAAATATTTTGGGGTGATAGAGTCCCTTTAATGGGCAAAACATGGTACAATGAGGATTTAGTCGTGCCGTGATAACGATCCTTGTGATTATCTGCTAGTTCTTCCCTGTCACCGCGTCTGGAGATCTTCGCACTGCACATATTACAAGCCTCCCGCTCCTCCTGCTTCTCCCGCTGTCTATTAAGATAACTTTTATTGCTCCTCAGAACCCTGTAAGTGTTTTAACCTGAGATTGACTCCGTAATTGGTCGTCTTGGCAGGTTTCCTGTCTCCCTGCACACTGTCAGTGCGAGCACCCTCATCCTGTATTCCTTTCAGCACTCGCCCCCGGCAGTGCAAGGGTTAAGCGGATCTCCTTGCATCTTCATTCCTGGGCCTCGGATCCCTCTCTATATTTAGACCTTATTTTACACTCCATTAAAGCTGCACTTATTGTTACAGAAGACAACACCAGATTATGTCAGCCTCCCACACAGGTTGTCAGGGGCCACATGGTCTGGGACCACCATGATAGCAGTCGGGTTGGGGTGGAGCAATCACTTCCCTCTTCACCTTTTCTATCCAGTCTTCTTTGTAACTCCACTCATATTAGTTAGGATACTATGCTCAAAAATAATCAAAAGTTACATTAAAGTGACACACAAAGACCCTGTTTGGGTCTGCCCTTTGCAGCGTATGCAGACACAGACTCTGCTGTACTTTCTGTGTCTCATACTAACCAATAAGTGACCATCTCTCTGCAACATGATGTTGAGACACGATTCCTAGGACACTACATTGCACACCCAGCCTTACAGAGTCTGTGTCTGCATATGTTGCAGAGGACAGACCCATACAGGGACTATTTGTGTTATTTTAGGCAGTAAAAACAGAGCTTATAAGCACTTCTTAATAAAATAAAGTACGTCCGTAAATAGATAAACCGGAATATTATATACCTAGTAACATCCATATTCCTTTAACAAGTAAAACCTGTGTTCTGCAGGCTTGTGGAGTCCATTGTGGCCCCTGTGGTGCCAGTCCTGGCTCCTAGTAAGGCTCGGTATCAGAGGGAGGAAGTGTTAGCCCGTGCCTGCCAGGTTGATATTCTGTTATTAGTTGCATTTGCAGGCGGCTGGGAGGGGAGGTCAGTGGCGCTCTAACCTTTTGTTTTCCCAGCAGAGATCTTGAACAAGATAAAGTGATCAGCGCAGGACGCCGGTACATCAGCGCCATCTCATTACCGTGCCAGCGGCGTGCACAGATGCTGCAGCGCAGGGTGACACTGATTTGCATGCATAGCACTTCAATTACATCTCATTTGCTGCTGATCGTGATTAGCAAATTCTTTTCTTGCAAATATTTTTTTTTCATGTGACATACACAGAAGTTGTCTAACTATTCCTTAGTATTCGCTGGTACACAGGCTTAGCAGGATACTTTGTTATTTGCATTTTTATTTCCTTAAAAAAAATAATTAGATATATCTTAAAAGAATATGGCAGGTTCCTGGATGTTACAAGGTATATAATATCCCTGGGTATCTATTTACTATTTTATTTTATTAAGACGTGCTTATAAGCTCTGCCTAAAATCATACAAATAGTCCCTGTATGGGTCTGCCCTCTCCGCATATGCAGACACTGTGTAGGGTGGATGTGCAGTTTCGTGTCCTAGCCTATCCAGATACCTTCCATATCCTTTAAGTTCTTGATCCATTATTAAAGGTATCTGGCAGTCCGTGTGATCTCCCGTGTGTGCCTCTGTCTGATTGGGCGTCTCATATCAAGTCATTTTATTGAGGATTTCTGTATATTTGTAACTCAAAGTACATTTGTGTTAGCTCCACTTGCCAAGGCACCTGTGTATGCAGAGCGTCCTTGCCAATGAGCAGTGCAGAATTGTGTCCTAACCAATCAGCTTTGAGAGGGAAATAGATACATTGTTGTACCTGCCTCTGGCTACAATGAATTATGAATTTTATGCTAATTTTAGCTTGGATTTTCAGGGGCGTTCCTTCTCAAAATCAACTGAAGATATTTTGCAAACTTTAGGGTTAGTTTATTAATATTTATTTGGGTGATTTTTCATCCAAAAAATGTTTTTATACACTACTAATTATAATCAACCAGATGCATCATAATCCAGGAAACTTCCATATACCGTTAAGTGTATAATACTTTAAAATGGCTAGTACATCTTCAAGGAATTCTCTGCATCCTCAGTCTGCACAGATACATCTCCTGTGGCCTTGGCTGTCACACCGGCCCTTCTGTCCGAGGTTCCTTGGGCCTTTTATAAGTGAATGCTTTTTCTTTAAAGCATTGTTATTAATTCTTTAGATCTCCCACTTAAGGATAAGCAAAGATCATCTAAACAGTCAAATTAGTATCCAAGACTTAACGAATTCTGCACTCAGCGCATTGTACCCCACATACGGCGGAATCGCCATAAATACATATTTATAGGTAGAATCTATTTCATTATACGTTTCAAGTAAAATGTATTATAAGGTCGTTTTACTTGACTTGGCATAATGTATCGGATTTTTTGCATTTATTAACTGCACTTCCCATAAAAATGTATATGGCGTGACAGTGGGTTGTAAAGATTAGCAATAGAAATGCAGCTTTCCTCTTATGTCAAGACCCCTCCGAGATGGATCTTGGTGCAATAAAGGTTTTGTAAATGCTGGAGGCTATTGATTGGTAGTGAGTACGCACGCCATGTCTGCAGGGTTATGGGGAAGGTATTTTGGGATGTAAACCTAAGTACATTTCTTACTGAGATCAGTACATTTCCATTTCTGGTGCTGTACATAACTGTGTATGAATACAGGCAACCTGAACATCCAGCCCTTGAGTTATGTTATATTGAGAAAATCTAAGGTTCATTTAAAGGAATTTGGAAGTTTCATGGCTTATGAGTGCATCTTGTAGAGAAGATTCAGTATGAAAACATTTTGTTTTGGGGAAAATCCCAAAATAACCTTAATAAACTTACCCTAAATTATTTTTTTGCCATTTTCAAGCAGCTGATTTTGAGAAGGAACTCCCCTGAAACTCCAAGCTAAATTAGCATAAAATTAATCATTGGTTGTGGCCAATCAGAGGCAGGTACAACAATGTATCAGTTTCCCTTTCACTGGCTGAGTAAAAGCTGCAGCTGATTCGCGAAGACACAACAGCTCATTGGCTAGGACGCTCTGCCTACATAGGTGCCTCGGGGTGGAGCTCACACAAGGAGTTTCAAATGTACTTAGAATTACAAATATACAGAATTCATGATTTCATACATGACGCCCAATCAAACGGAGTGATCTAGTCTATTTCAACACTGCATCCTGTCAGAACACTGGGGTGCAGGCAAAGAACTATTCCATCCTCCGACGTGGCGCAACTCAAACGGCGCGAAGTCGACAGCGAGGCCATCGCTATGTTCGGTGCAGGCACTCAGCGCCAAGGGCCTCGGGCGCGCCTCTCATAGCTCAAGGCATTTTCTGTCTGCGCGCCTTATGAGCCAGATCGGAGGATGGAATAGTTATTTGCCTGCAGTAAATTATTTACACCACCAGGAGGTGCTGTGGAGCAAGGGCACACCCTAGTGTTCTGACGGGATGCAACGTCAAAATAGAAAAGTACCAGACAGTTACACACAGGATATCACACAGACTTCCATATACCTTTAAACAATCATGTAATTGTGTTGGTCCAAGTCTGTCCAGCCCTACCCAATATGCAGTTATCATGTCTGAGGCGGGTACCCATGTCATGCATGCATCCCTGATCATGTACATCATTTTTCTTGGTGATCCATGTGCACTTGTCCATGTGCATTTCTTAAATACCATTTTGCATAATCATTTTGACTTTATACAATCATCCATCTTCATTTAACTCTATTTAGACTAAAGGCACAGCAGCTCCTGTCTCCTGCCCTAATTATAGTTTTTAGCCGATCTGCAGGCCATTAGGCCAGTGGATCGCTCCTTTGCATGCATTACCAGTAATGGGGGAGCAGTCCTGCCATATCATGGACACGTTTATGAAGATTGATAACAAGCAGGGTTCAGTGTTAACTTCAATTGTCACACGGGCTGAAGGAGAGATGGCCTTGTATCGGCTTTTCCTTTGATTTATGAAAAGGTTGCCGCATGAAAAAGACATCACATCAGATAGACACAATCCATATTAGCCCTATAACAGGACCTTAAGAATTTCCAACAATAACAGCAATTACGCTCATTACATCTCTCAAGCTCAGTATACATGTAATGGGCTCATCACAAGCATCTAAGAGCAGGTTTAATGGGTCCAGGACAACAGTATAATAGTGGCTTTATATGTCGGTGCACTAAGGAGCTAAAAGAAAAGGTAAAAATGGGTGCTTATAATATGGTTTCATCTTGCCGTAACTAGATGTGTTTGATGTTTTCATCTTGTTTCAATAGATAGACAAGTATATACGTAAATTAGTCATTTATTTCCTGCAACCAATGGGTTTCTGTGGAAATTGTATTTTATTTTCTTAATGGAAAGTACATGACAACTTGTACGTGCAAATGCAGATTTTATGCGTAGCCAGATTATTTTTCAAAGTCTGTCCCATTGGTGTTGGGAAATCCAGTCACTGCAAAGTACAGGGGGGATGCGTTCAGTGAAGGGGTAGTAAGGGAGATTGCATTAGGTGCTGTGTGTGGGTGGTTGCTGACAAGGACTATGGGGTTATGTATTAGCCTACTGCCTCACATGCTGCCATCTTGTATCCATCACCCTCCTGCATCACACCCAAACCCACTGGATTGTTCATTTGTGAGTTTTCGATCTTGTGTCTGAGCTTAAAATCAAAAGTACCGTACATCGTGTTAGTGTCCCAAAGCACAAAGACAGAGCCCTCCATTGTTTTACAATGTGCTCATTTAGTTTTTGTCTTGTACTTAACCCTGTATAGCGCTATGGAATATGTTGGCACTTACAAATAAAGGATAATCATAATAAAAATAATAAGTAGGGATGGATGCGAATAGGGGTGGGTGCTCTGTGGAGTGGATGTTGAGTGACCTTGTGCTATGTGTAGATGGCTGCTGAGACGGACTTGCTTCTGTGTAGAGATAGTATATGTATATATGTGTATATGCTTTAAAAGGGGAAGTTTGATGGCTCTTAATGAGGAATTAGCTGACACATGCCTGCCGTGGTCCATAGGGTCATGGAGAGTCTGACACAACTGAATGACTAGACGACAACATTGAGCAACATGGTGAGCTGTAGCAGGAGGTGTCGGAGAAGTAAATGCTAAAAGTTATTTATCTGAGCGGTAATGCCGGAAGTGAACCGCAAGATACTAAAGGATGTCCATGTGTCCTGCTTGTTTTCCCCAGAACAAATGCAGCAGACTATACCTTTATACTCCATCTATACTCCATGACCCAAGGTGTATTTAAATACCAATTGTTATTGAGCCAAAACATTTGAAGAAAAATGGGTTAACAAGTAAACTTTAGATAAAAGCCTGAGGCCACAAATGCAGAACACTTAAGAAAACCACAAAAGTTATCTATGCTACAAATATATGCTTACTTAATCACACAGTCCTGAGAGACTGCAAATGGGAAAAAATATAAACAAAAACCCACAATGATCTAACGTAGGAACCTTCATATCTGCACCACATTTTTATTTCTTCGTTCAGTTACCGTAATGTTGACCTGAAGAGAGGAGATGGCATGTGAGCCAAGAAACTGGAGCGTTTAATATTTGTAGAGTTTGTCCATGTACAGGAGCATTAGTATAAGTGACTTCACTATAATATGATGTTGATAGCCATTTTGTTGGATAATTATGCACAGGAATTCTTTTTATAAAGCACTAGCATATCCCATAATGTAATCCCTTGGAGAGTGCATCTTCTGCAGGAAGGACCAATGACGTCAATCAAGTTTCTTTTATTTACAAGCTTGGAGAACACAACACAGATCATATGAGGAAATTTGCAGTGATACCAGCTCTAAAGGGGGTGGAGAATATTGTTAAAAGTTTGTCAAAGGAAACATGAGAATAGAATATGTTACAAGTTTTGAGATATCTCTTCCAAAAATATCATGGACATTAGTCCTTAGATTATACACAAGGCAAGCAGTAATATCTCTTTACAAATAGCAAACAATGCTTATATAAACCAACATAACGACTTAACAAAAACTAAATGGGTGATTTTTCTGCTATATAACAGGACATCTTTTTTTCTCTACATAATACAGGTGTACAGTAATTGCTTGATAATGGCATAATACATATTAAAAACACCGATACAGAAGGACCAGTGCTTCAACCTGCAGTTGGGTCTGATACTACATAGACCACTCTACCCTATTCGCATGTGAAATGATGCAATGGACATCCATTAGAGGCTGGACCAGCAGTGTAGTGTCCTAGCCTATCAGGGGGCATGTCTCGGCAGCATGTTACAAAATGTTGCTGAGAGATGGTCACTGATTGTTTAGTATGAGACACCGCACAGCAAGTACGGCAGAGTCTGTGTCATCATGAGATGTAGAGGGCACAGCCAAGCGGGGGCTATTTGTTTGATTTTAGACAGTAAAAATAGATCTTATAAGCACTTAATAAAATACACAAAAGTAAATAGATACACAGGTGTATTATGTACCTAGTGACACCCAGAATGCTTCCATATCCCTTTAATGTGATTCTTTTTGTCAATTCATCACTTTACTGATCTCTTCCCCTTTCTTCTTTACATGACAGTCCTGGCAATTATCCATGGTAACTGTTTGCTAATAGCTTAAGTGGTTGCTGTGTTTGACAGTTGTTTCGGTGAGTTGTATGCAGGGTCACAGTACAGAAACCATTAATCCTGCGCTACCTCGTTTATTCTACGTCCACAATTGTAATGGAGGAGAAATTACAGTTTCCTGCCAACACAGCCTGCGATAATAGGGCATTGTTGGAACGGTTCCCTTTTCATTTTTACGAATCAAAAGGGAAGATTGTACAGTCACTGTAAATAAGTAAGAGACAGCCAAGGTATCATAAGGAGCTAAAGCGACACTGGTTCCAGGTGTGTGTGTGTATAAATATAAATATATATGTATATATACAGTATGTATATGTGTGTGTGTGTGTGTGTGTGTGTATATATATATATATATATATATATATATATATATATATATATATATATATATATTACTTTTTTATGTTTGTGATCAACTCTCTCTCCTTTTTATATTTGATGGTGTGGCCAAAGCTTTTTCCTTTTCGTGTACTTAGAGAGCAAGAGATGCTGGAATAAGAGGAGGGTGGGATATCAACCTTATAGCGTCACAGCAAGGGTTCCAAATACAGGACATAGCGAAGCTTCTCGTCCTGGTCCAATGAGCATGCCCAGTCTTTTTTTTTTTTTTTTTTTAGCACAGAAGTCAATGGATCCAACATCAGACACTCTCCCATGCCCCTTTAATTTCCCACAATCCCACGTAATTACCTGGCTATGAATATATATATATATATATATATATATATATATATATATATATATTGTAACTCTCCAACTTATTCCGTAGTGCAGTACAGGTTAAGTACAAGGAAAAAAATATTTTTAACACTGCAAAATAATGGAGGGTTCTGCATTTGACCTTAGAATCTAGTGCGCATAGTGCTTTCCCTAAAGCACCTTGCATGACGGATACTTACACACACATATATATATATATACTTTTATATATACCAATATAGTATAATTTAAAAGCTAAACTTTATCAACTGAGTGTAATTTCTTTTTTTCTTTTTTTTTTTTTCTTTACAGTGAATTGAGCTGTCAGTCAGCCTTTCTTATCCACCCATGAAAAGATATTGTAATTATTATGTTACTAGCGACTTGCGCGTCAAAAAATTTGAGTGCAACCTCACTTGCAGAGGTCCTGGCTTGCGGGTCGTTTTTTTTTTGAGGCTGCGGTTCACTTTTTAAAGTGTTTCTGGGATGAAATTATTTGTAGGCGATTTTTTTCAAAGTGCTACGGGTCTCACAGTGTGAATTGTGTATTTGAGTTTTCTGTTGATGTGTAGTCCCGCGGGTCGTATATATGATGCCTAAGTCGCGCGGGGTCGTAGGGATGAGCGCCTATGGCGCTCATCTCCACCAGTGCAGTGAGCGCCTTCGGCGATCCCTGCCTAAGTCCTACGTGGTCGTAGGGATGAGCACCTACGTCGCTCATCCACACCAGCGCATTGAGCGCCTTTGGCACTCCTTGCCTGGCCGCAACTGCGGCCCTCACTTCTCGAGGTCCACAGTTGCAGCGGGCTCGCAGTTTTAATGTTGCTTTACCATTGTTTTTTGGCAAGCCCGCACTGCTGAGATCTATATAGGTGATATTTTATAGTTTCAGTGGATTCTGTAGAGCGGTTAGTATAATAAATAATGGATAGACATTCACATACATCAGAAGGTAGATAAAACCAGAAGGCAGGCCTCTATTTGTACATACACAGGTGAGAGCCCTGCCCTCCGGAGAGCTTACAATCTAAGACGTGATGGGATAGATGGATTAATGATGATAGGGAGGTAATCAAACCTTTTATTGGTGATATGCCTGTGGGATTGGGTCCATTGCATTAAATAAAAACATCAGTTATTAAATAGTTATTCAATATTTTTTTCAGTCACAACTTTTTGATTCCATACTGGACCCTGCTCAGCTGTTTGCTGCCATTGTTGTTCAGTCATGTCCCACTCTCTGTGACCCTGTGGACTGTCATGCCAGGCACATCTTGTCATATCGGTATGTGTCTTTCTCTGCGTTCTTGGCAAAGATACTGGAGTGGGTGCCAGTTCCTTCTCCAGTGGACTATGATTTGTCTGACCCCTCTGCTATGACCTGCCCATCTTGGTTGACCCTACATGGTATAGCTCACAGCTTCATTAAAGGCAAGCCCCTTCACCACAACAAGGTAGCGATCCAGAAGGGGAAGGAACTCTGAGCCAAACCCTGCTTTTGTGCACTGCATGGTGCTAGTTGTGTATGTCTGGTAATGTTGCTGATTCTATGTTTTCATTTATATCTTGGCAGACAACATGGCAGTGCCACTACCCAGGTCCACACCAGGCGTGACCTAAATATATTGTAGTCCTAATGTAACACGTGATCATCCTCTTATTACTTTTACGGTCTTCATCACAGATACACAATAATTTACATTTGTATTGTATCCATATTTACGTCCATTTGTCCACTAATTTTTGCTCTTATTGCACCCAGAGAAAGTTGTGCAATAGTCTAACTTCACATCGCCCTGCACACGAGCTCTCGCGTCGCCCCTGCACACGAGCTCTCGCGTCGCCCCTGCACACGAGCTCTCGCGTCGGCCCTGCACACGAGCTCTCGCGTCGGCCCTGCACCCGAGCTCTCGCGCCGGCCCTGCACCCGAGCTCTCGCGCCGGCCCTGCACCCGAGCTCTCGCGCCGGCCCTGCACCCGAGCTCTCGCGCCGGCCCTGCACCCGAGCTCTCGCGCCGGCCCTGCACCCGAGCTCTCGCGCCGGCCCTGCACCCGAGCTCTCGCGCCGGCCCTGCACCCGAGCTCTCGCGCCGGCCCTGCACCCGAGCTCTCGCGT
>CM050167.1:392620629-392640629 GCA_027410445.1 Discoglossus pictus | reverse complement strand
CTAATGTGTGTGCCCCAGACAGGGTTATACACGGCTACTCTCACCGTTACAGAGAGCAGGACCAATTGATTATTATTATTTTAAGTCCGTCCTCAGCCTACCTGCATGCACCTTTCTGCTGCCCGTCCCCAAGGCCGGAAAAATCCCAGGACCACTGGGGTCAAATTTGGGGTCAAGTAGCTCCATAATAAGGACCAAAATTGCCCACTCCTGTGTTAAAGGGATATTGAAGATTCCTGGATGTTAATAGGTGTATATTATACCTGTGTATCTATTTACTGGCATGTACTTTATTTTATTAAGAAGTTCATATAGGCTCTGTTATTATTGCCTAAAATTAAATATTACCTGTATGGGTCTGCCCTCTGCAGCTCACAAAGACAGAGACTCTGTAGTACTTAGTGTTCTGAGTCCTTCTAACCAATCGGTGACCATCCCCCTGCAACATGCTGCTGAGACATAGCCCCCGATAGGCTAGGACACCACACTGCCCATCCAGCCCTTCAGAGTCTGTGTCCGCATACGCTGCAGAGGGCAGACCCATTTTGTTGTTGCTTTCCAGGGGGATGTCTCCTTGTAAACTAATGAACTTTCCATTAGTCTTAATGAAAGCACTGGTGGCAGATACCCTCTCTGCAGATAAATGTCCTTGTGCCTTCAACGTCTCCTTCTAGTTGATCAGTAGAAACCAACATTTATGTGGTCATTTTAAAGGTGTAAGTTTGTGAGTTTTCCGTCTTGTGTCGGTGCTTTGGGGAAACTCTATGTACATTGGATTCTAAGCTCAAGACCGGACCCTCCATTCTGCGCATGTTGTTAATATTGTTTTTGCCTTGTACTCAATAGCGCTACGGAATATGTCGGCGCATGACAAATAAAGGGAAATAATAATAATATAGGGATACAGATTCCTATGTGAATAACCCTTCCTTTTGTCCAAAATGTTTAGCTGGCTTTTAAATTATATTTGTTTGTTTTTTGTCAACCCTTTCCATTGCCCCTAACCCCTTTGCCTGGTAAGGAAGGAGCGCATCTTGAGTCTGTGTCTCTGAGACGTCCTGTAACCTCTGGGTCACTTCCTTTCCCTCTGTCTCCGGGTTTCCAAACTCATTAGAATTGATGCTTTAAAATGAGACCGGATTCGTACTGGCTGCCAGCTATCTTAATAAGCACAATTGGTAATTTGTTTACCATTAATATGATCAGTTGTGCTGTCCTTTGTGTGTTAGTGTAACACAATCCCAGCCGGTGTGTCCAGCCATTGTATCACAATATAGACAGTTAGGACTTTGGTGGGGCAGATAATGGGATAGGGTTACAATTTACAAATGGAGCAGTATTAATAAAAAACTTATATTGTGTCCAGATGTCAAAGCGAGGGAATGGAATTGTGTTTTGTGTTGGGCCCCTCAGGTGCTATATTTATATTATTTACCCCTTATTTGTGCTTCTTAGTGGAATGCGTGGGAGTTCATTGGAGATTCCCTGCCCACCTGAGAATATGCGTTGTAAAAAGAAAGAAAATAAAAAGAATCTCCAATAAACTCCTGTGAGGTGGGGGCGTCTGGTGAGGTCAAGGGGGCTTGGGGAGGAAAATAATATAAAAAAAATCCCACACTGGGGCTCCCACCCACAGAGGGCGGCCCTGGTGCATTGAATCGGCGGTGGCTCCTCCAATAAATGTGTCCATAATGTGTTTAAACTAGTAGAACTACTGCCCAATGAGTATATATGCTGAAAACTTTGTGTTTGGCAGAGATCAGCAGGTAAAATATCATCGAGCTTGTTTTAATTCCAAACAAGTCTGTGCTGGTCCCTGGAGGCATCCATGAAACTTTGGTGAAGTGTAAAAGCTGAACGTTTGAGAGTTTTGCCTATTTTACTCTAATGTTCTTGATCTCTCTCTTGTTTTCACCAGGAGATATGAGGCTCATCCCATCTGTGCTGACCTTCAGGCTCAGATCCTCCAGTGCTATCAGCAAAACCCCCAGCAGACTCTCAGCTGCTCTGCATTGGCCAGCCAGTACCTGCAATGTGTCAACAGCGCCAAACAGGTGAGTGTCCCTGCCTGCCCAGGGGGCCCAGCCGCCGGCGATATATATAAAGAACTACGGCTAACAAGGGCCAAAAATGTTTTTGAATGTTAAAAAAATAAAAGTAACTTTCAATTTGCTGCCTATTATATGTATTCATAGATTAATCTAATTTAATACACTGTACCAGTCTTTTTTTTTTATTTTTTTTTTACAGTTGTACATCATGTACCATTTATTTAATAGTCCATCTTGAGATGTGCATAACTGGACATTCATAAGATCTTACTAGACATCTCCAACATGGTGCATTCTTCAGTCTCCTTTTTTGCACGGTCAGGGACCAGGCAGTGCTTGGGTATTGACGTTAAAATGATTGCCTATAAGAAAGATGAGTGTTTTGTATAGGTTTAAACAGACTGCGCGTTGGAGCCCCCCCGGGACTAGTCTGTCAGGGATGCTCCATGACATCAAAGCTGGGCTGTTGTCTTATTCTTTCATGTTTTCCATGTATTTCTCAATTACATGGTTCGACTTAAAAAAGAAAAGTCGTCGTCCCATACACCTGATGTTAGTGCTTGTAGCAAAGTATTAGACATAATATAAATATTCCAATGATACAGAATATGTGACCGTGCTACCGAGTGATGTCCAGCCAAAAAATCTCAGTTTAAAGTAAAATCCACAGATCTGACGCTTGACATCTGGAGATGAACCCACTTACTCCATATCTGCAAAACTAACTCTTAACCATTTCAGGAAGCATTACTAGGTGCCCTGTCTATATGTAAAACTGCCAGTACTTTCACTAGGACAAATGCAAAGCTAGTTAGTTTGCAATGACATACACTGCTCAGACAGAAGCTGCAAGAAGCAGCCTAGTAATACATTGGAAGACAGCAGTTCTGAATAATTACATATAACATTTTAAAAATGTAACACCAGTGTTTTATGGCTTATTTTACTTTCTAAAAAATGTTTGCCTACTATCAAAGTATCGATTCAAAAGGTCGTCTAATCACTGGAACTTACTTTAATTCACTTACTATGCTCTCAGAGATGATTATCATGCCCATAGAAATAACCTGTTATACATATAGTTAGTTTGTTCTCTGACTTTTTCTGTGTATTCAAATGACCCTTGGGGCTTAATCTCCATAATGGTTATAGGGGGCTCCAGACATGAACCCCTTTTTCATTGTGCCTTAGGGAGTACGGCTGCACATCAAAGGCCGAAACGTACGTCAGGAGTTTGCGGTTTCTCCTGTTCAGGGTAGAATTTCCTGGTATTTCGGGGGTGGATTGCTCTAGTGAGTGTATACTACAATATATGTCTCCCTGTGAAGGGCACACGTGGCTAAGAGGCTGCTCTCAGAGTGGGTTATCATGGCCATAGGACTAACCTGTTAAGGTCAGTTTGCTCTCTGATTGAGCGAGTCGGACTCTTTTTTTTTGTCATAGACAATTACAGCGGCCCATTTAAGTGTATTCTTTTATGTAAAAGTAGCTTACCTGTATGTTTAGGTAGGTCACCCCCTTATATCGCTTACATGTTCAGGTATCGTAAGCGCTCCATACCCAGTGTTTGTTTTTACGTCAGATGCACTTTATACTCCTTGTATTGTATTATTATGGATAGAGGTATCCATTTTTTTTACATTTCTTCAGTGTAGTGCCACCAACCCATACTATGCTTTTATGAAGAACTTACATTTAATTTTAGTGAAATTATTATCAATTAAAGTAAATACAGTTTTATTTTTAAAATATTATATTCATGTTTGTCCTAATTACTTTTCTTAACAGAATTAGACATCTTGGAGGAATGAGTCCCAAATAAAGAGCAATCACCAGTAGGTTATCTGACTAGCAATCTAAGATGAGCGAGACCATGATAGAGACCACAACTCAGTTGGGGTGTATATGGACCAATCACAATGCAGGTTTTGTTGGGAGAGTGTATGATCTAGCTCTTACTTAGACTCAAAGTTTTCAAATTCATTGTGCCGTGATCCTTCGAGTCCTAGGACAGCTCTATACATTGACATGGAGCGAGTGCTCGGCTTTATAAGCCACTGATAACCAGGTTATAGATCAGTCTATATATTACACACACCTTTCCCAAAAGCCCTGCTACATTATTAAATTATACAATCATATCATGGGGACTTTGCAGAATACTTTTTGCATGTGTTTTTTGCACAAAGCTTGTATTGTGAGTATATAACCAGCCGACCCTTCATACACTGCCCCGCAGAACATATATCTTCCTCTACTTACTTGGGTTCTTTGTATCCTTATCTGTACCTTATGTGTGGTTTTGTGTCCAGGGAAACTAGAAATTAAGAACAGCCGATGGGGGTTTTATTTCCAGCTGTTTTATCAGGTATGTCAGTTTGGGCATTGCCAACACTGGAGCATTTCGAGCTATTTGATTAACAGCTTAAAGCTCTGTGCAAGCCTAGCGGTTTCTTTCCTCTGCTGTATATTACCTGTAATCTCGGCTTCCTGATCCTACACACTGGGACTGGGGCAGAAAGTGTAACAAATAGTGTGTTGATAATAGTAACCCCCGAGACTTAAATCTGTAGGTCATTACCGTGTGGTCATATCATCAGTATATTTCCAGCTGCTCGGGGCGGCTAAAGTTATGGCAGCCCCGACGTTTATCAAAACACGGAGCCAGGGATAGTCTGCGTTTTCATGGAAGTTTACAAAGGAGATTTTTATATATGAATGATCGTATTTGTCTGTAATTGAAATGATGTTTAAAGGGCCACTCAATTCAGCACAATTTGTGCCACATCACAGTAAAGATCTTCTAAGACCATTTTGAAATAATTTTTTAAATTTTCTAATGTGTGCATTTTTTACTGAGAAATGAAAAATAAAATAAAACCTGTGTTTACATGTGTAAACAAATCCTGTGGCATTACTGCAGGTTGCAGAGGTCAGTGTCCCATTCAAGTCAGTGGTAAGACTGCATATATTTCCAGTTTGAATGGAATAAAACTTGTAATTTTTGTAATTTCTTATGACAGAAATTTCAGGTTTCTGCTCTCTTGCCTCTCTGGAATTTGAACAATGCAGACTAGTGCTTTGCAAAAAAAACTAACTCTTAACAAATCTATCAGGCTGGACTCGCATAAACAGGTCAGCTATGGGTTAGTCAGTGTAAACGGAGTCCAGAGAAAAGCTGCTATCAATCACATCACTCCCCCATAGAGAATCACCACACTGTGCATGGGCTCAGCTGTCTGCTATTACCGATACAACAGCCAGTAGGCAGGATACACTGTCTATGTAAACAGAGACTTAAAAGGTTAGAATTGTTATCTGTTATTAGTATAATTATATTATAAGTCTGTTTTCAGTCTTGCGTGGCGCTTTGGGAAAAGCTCTATGGACACTGAATTCTAAGCTCAGACAGGGCCCTCCATCATTGCAATGTGTTAATATTGGTGTGTTACAAATAAACTATAATAATAATAATTTAAAAAAAAAGATAATTTTAACATATAATCTTGTGCTCTCACACCATGAAGATCCCGTACAGTGAGGTAAGTGGCCTTAACAAAAAAGCAATGTATCACCACGGTCTTATTTACAGTTACAGTCCTAGACTGGAATCATTAACAAATACTGGGGACCATGGGGCACGGCTATAAAGGAGAACTGGCATGGGGGGGGGGGGGGGTGCATGCCAGTACATGTGTTAGTGTACATCGTGTGCGTGAGAGAGTGCCCTTGTCAGAATATGAGCAATAGATTAGATTGTAAGTATACTTCCACAAGCAGAAATAAGATAATGCATACACTCCATTGTATATTATTATTATTATCCTTTATTTGTAACTTAGCGCGATACAGGTGAAGTACAAGGAAGAACAAATATTAATACGTTGCAGAAGAATGGAGGGTCCTGTGTTTGAGCTTAAAATCAGACGTATATAGAGCTTGTGCCCCGACAAGATGGAAAACTCACAAACTTGCATCTAATGGGTTTGGCGGATGCATACAAGATGGCGGTGTGTGAGGTGTCTGTGTGTTACACTGTAGATTGTGAGTGATATTATGCTGTAGAGTGGGCAGTTGTGTATATTAAGGCTGAAGGTGATGAACTTCTTTATATAGATCAGTTTAGTGAGATTTTGAAGGTTTTGAGGCAGGAGGAGTCTAGAGGAGCGAGGCCAGGAGTTCCATAGAATAGGAGCAGCACGAGAAAAGTCCTGAAGGAGCAGAGAGAGGAGGAAAGAAGGTCATTACCAGAACGAAGAGGGCGGGTGGGGGAGTATCTTAAGATGAGAGCAGAGATATAATGGGTTGCAACGGTTTTTAGATAGTATTAATAATGGCCGCACTTATCATGGTACTTTCCCACTCATTCTATTCCTCCCGCACTTAAACTACTTCTTACTCATATAGTGACTTACATTCACCTTCCCTGGGTTACTGTGAGGGGTACATTGGTTGACTGTGTTGGCATCTGAGGGGAAATGCAGTTGAAGGGGCTTTTAGTGCCCGGAGTAGGGCAGTATCACTCCCTCCAATCAGGGGAGCAGGCTGTTCCTACGTTAGTCTCCATAATCTCGATTTGAGGGCAGGTGGATTATTTATGTTTTTGATCATTTTGATTTACTCCAACTTCATCTTATTGTCTGATCACTCCCAGTGTTTGCCTACTTAATCTGGCACACCAGTCTGTTCTAAACTTTGTTGTTCAGTTGTGTCCAACTTTCTGTGACCCTGTGTACTGCAGCATGCTAGGCACATCTGTCAGCAACTGACCCTCTGAGCTCCATCAAGTTCATGGTCATTGCTTCAATAACCTCATATATCCATCTCCAACTTTGTTGACCCTTCTTTTTCTGCCTTTAATCTTTGGCAGTATCAGAGTCTTCTCTAAGGAATCCTGTCTTCTGAAGAAATTGACAAAATATTTGAGCTTCAGCCTCATGATCAAACCTTCCAGTGAACAGTTTGGCTTTATTTCTTCTAGTGTTGATTGATTGCATCTTTGTGCAGTCCAAGGGACTCTAAGCAGCCACTATGATGTAATCTGACTCAATTATTTATGTTAATTTATAAGTCAGAGGCGCTCATCAGAGAACGAACCAACCTTAATAGGTTATCTCTATGGACATGATGATCCACTCTGAGAGCAACCTCTTTTAGCCATGTTCGGCCTTCACAGGGAGAAATATCCTGTAGTATATCAGTCTGGTCTCACAATCGAGTGACCCAGCCCCGAAATACCAGGCAATTCTACCCTGAACAGGAGAAACAGCAAACAGCAGACGCGTTTCAGCCTTTTTGGGCCTCGTCAGTGAAGTGCAACTGATCTCCCTAAGGCACAGTGAGCAAGTTAAGTTATTAATTAACCTATTGAGCCACATACAAGCATAAATGATATGCAAAAATACTAATCCGCTCAGAAATGACTTACTTCATAGAAAATAGGCTAGTACAACATAATGCCAGTTTTTATGTCTGTTTTAATCAAGCAAACTTCACTTTGGCATGACAGTTTCCCTTTAATTTACCCTTCTGTTTAAAGTTGCAGCTGCCACATTTTTGGCATGCAGATAAAAACTTCCTGTGCATTCCAAGGCTCCTCCCATTTCAGGAAGTTGATCAGAAGAAACCAAAATTGTAAACTACACTGCTGCATAATTGCATATAATTGGTAATGAATTAGAAGCGTTACATTTCTTAAACATTTCCTTATATTTAAGTGCGGTTCATCATAGTGTATAATATGAAATAACTACAAAGGATACAGACAAGTAAATGACCATTGTTATATACAAACTCCTTGTGACCATGGGCAGAGCTACTGAATGGAGGGCCCTGGTGAAAATAATTTGGTGATCAGATGAGCTTTATGTAAAATAATTTTTTGCTATCCTTCTCTAATAAGGTAAAATTGCTCATTTAATGGCAGTAGTAGGGTACTCTGGTACTTTGCACCTGCTGCACCAGCTGTAGCTCCTCCACTGATGGGAAACCTAAGCCATTGATTGCAGCCCTTAGCATTGAGCTGGCAGCGAATGAGTGAACATTATAAACTGCTCAATGCAATATACCGAGAGTGGGAACGTGTGGCCCCCAGGCCTCGAGGACTCTACCTGCTTCAATCTGCGAACTTTATTGCAATATTGAAAAGTTTCATAATGACGAAAACAAGGTACAGCATTTGCTGGAAGGGAGATGATAAGAATATATTGAATCCTCAGACAGCACCCAGCCAATCAGACTCTCTAGTGAGATGAATGTGCCGGAGCCCGCTCTTTAGCACCGTCTTGTACGTCTCTGAAATTGAATTTATTGACCATTTTCTTTCCATCCTCTCACCCGTATCTAGTTTTTTAATCTCTTTCCTGCCTTCTCCAGCGCTGGCGGATGCTGTCTCTCTGATGCTATCTCTGGGATTTTAATCTTCTCTTCCCCGTGCTGTTGATAAGTGCAGGTAGCTGCTTTGCTGGGGATCAGAAGGGAGGATGCAACATCATTAACCCATTAAATGCCACACATCCCTTCTGTGCCCTGGAAGTAATAGGATAATCTTCTATATCCGACATAATAGAAACAAATTTCCCATGTTTGGGTCCATAAAAAGCAGAGAGAACTTTTGAGGACGGGAAATATGTATTTATTAAAATGTAGAGAGGAACCCAATAAGAATGAGCCCAAATCCTCTGCTCCTTGAAAGGATTCTTCCTATATCGGACGGTTTCACTCTAGATTATTCCCAAAACCTAGCTAGTAGCCCTAAATATGTAGAAAATGATGGACTATAAAGTAAGCCCCAGCTTTTAGGATATATGTTTTTCATATAGGATATTAGGATATATAAATATTTTTTTTCTTTTTCCTTTAAATGCTAAACCTATTTTCCAACATGTTAATAATATTAGATGGCATTAATTCTTGGCTTTTAATAAAAGATGTTTTGTCTTCATCTATATATTTTTATGAGCAAGTCAATCCTATAGTTAGCATGTTATTTGATATCCGTTAGGGTTCAGATAAATCAAAAAGTTCTCCCAAAATATTTTTAAAAGAAATAAAAGGTACAACATAATATCTCCATAATAAGGGCAGAATATTCCATACAGTTGAGCCTGACGTCCGTTTCACCATTGGCTTTAAGCAGTCCAGATGGTCTTTGTGATGCCAGAGTGGGAAAGGCCCATCTAGTCTACTTAATGAAGTTTGGTTAAAGGGGGCTCTGTCGCCCATTGTATTAGCCATTTTTTCTAATGTGAATCATTCTGAGAAATTCAGTATTGTGTGTGTTTATGCAAATTATTGGTTCTTAAATACTAATTAGCTGCTTTGATGTGCTGATTAGACTTAGTCTGGTTGTCTGTCTCTGTGATGGTCAAAACAATGTTTTCATGTAACCTGAGTCATAAATTAATCTACGGAGTCATGCATTGTGAGTAAGTTTGCAGGTTTTCAATCTTTGGGAACAAGCTGTATGTACGTTTTAATTTTAAGCTGAAATACCAGGCCTCCATTCTTTTGCAATGTGTTAATATTGTTTTTGCCTTGTACTAAACCCCTGTACCGTGCTACAGAATATGTTGGAGCGTTACAAATAAAGGATAATTAATAATAAATAAGCTGCATTAACAAGTATTAGAAATAATTTACTGCAGAGAAAAAAAAGGCTAGTACAATGTATGGCTTCCTGCTGGAGTGACCGTGTCCCTTTAACTGACCGTCTGGACAGCCTTATGCTTAGACTTGCTTTAATGTATATCCATACTCATGTTTTCTGGATCTTCACCAATAACTGTATAAATATAAACCATATTTTTGTGATTTCTTTTCACCTAGTTCACATCCCTCTTACAGAAATGCATTAATCGGCCTATGATAAATGTTTGTTTTATAGATTTTTTTTTGATTTTTTATTCTTTTGCAAATTGGTGGAATTTAGGAATATACGGTGTCAGGATTTTATAGACTGTTCACATCAGTTTCATGTTATGTTCTAATATTTTATTTTAATTTACTGTGAAATAAACACAGGGAAGCACTGAATACATGCAGACTCCTCCCCATACCATTTCTCCTTTATAGCATTGTTTTCTCCGCTATCCCAATCTTGTCCCATGATCCCCACTGACTGCTGAAGCTAATCTAAGACCCTGAGGGTAAAAGAGACCTGGCATCGGGTAGCATTTGATGTATACGTATATGTGGGCATTGAAGCATATGTTTAGAGATCAAAGTGATCAATACAATATACATCACCTACCCTGGGGATCACGAAGGGTCCTGGAGGAAAAATAAAAGGGACTCTACTATGATTTCTCTACATCAATGGCTGTTTTGCATCTACTGAAATGGTTTCTGAAATGCCCCCAGTTGTGAAGAGATCATTACTGATTGTCTTGTCCACCACTAACCATTTCTTCTTCTCTTTGGCACAGAGCATGCTCGGGAGAGGAGGTTAGAGCCTCCGTATCCTCCACGGCCCGTCGCACTGCTATAAATGACAGAGGAGCATCTGCACATGTTTTAGCAAGAGGACCCAAGATGGTGGAAGACGTTATAATGAATAAAACCAAAAAGTCTGAATGCAGATCTGTTCACCTCTACCTATAATACTCTGCACTAGAACGTCCTTGCATCTCCACCTGAAGACGCGCCGCCATGTTTTGTTTATCCTGATTTTGCCATGTGGATTTTCCATATCATAGACCATCTTGTTTGGTCTCGTTCAGAACATATTATGGAACGCGCCTCTTTGTTAAAATGATGCTGTTGATGCCTCTTTTATTTAATTATAACTTGCAGCTATATTATTAAACCCTATTGTATTGGGCTGTTGCATATCAACATCTGTGCCCTAAATTTTAGGTTTGGATTAAATAAATAAAATATATATTTTCTGAACGTGAATTTTGAGTATGAGATTTTCTTTTCTAGTTCTTTGTGCTAAATTTTAAAATCTAAAAATATTAAGTGCGGGGTGAATTGACCCTGATTTAATACATAAGTAAGCTAGAATACACATGTTAAATCCCAAGACTAGCCTCCTCTGTGCCATTTAAATGGTGTTCTATGTTAAAAGCTTCTTACATAAATTAAGTCTTTAGACCTGTGGATTTTAATCTTTATGTTGTAAGAAAGCCTTAAAGCATATATTGTGCAATTCTGAAGAACCCAACCTTCCCTTCCTCTTCCCCTCCCACCGAAATGACCAAAATGATGCATCTAAGATCAGCCATTGTGTATGTACATATCATTTTAATTTGATTCTGGGCCATAATCTTGGACTTACATATTAAGGTTCCTTTTAATATGCCTTTATATATAATTTGGTTACAATTTCAATACAGTTACTTACATGTTTAAGAATTTCTCTTGATAAGTTAGGCATCCATCTTGTCCTATTTGAAATACTCCTCCGTACACGGTCACTGGTTTCTTGCGTTGTTTATTTTAGGGAGAGTACACTACTGAGCAGTACCATGGTATACAAGGATCATATATAAAGATATCACCTACCATGTGCAGTTTTACTTTGGGATAAGGATACTTCAAGGAATAAGAGCAAATAGCCAGTGCTCCTGCACGAAGGCACGGGAACGAAAAGGTCACGGAGGCAAGCATGGAAATGTAGAGAGGATCCAAAGCAAAATACTAAAGAAATGTAAGGCAAATTGAGACGTCTCCTGTATGCAAAGCATACACACCTCATGCGCCCATCTGTGGGGCTTCTTTCTCACGGTTATTTTTACTTAATTCTCCATTTTATATGATGTCTTTGTTCTTTTATTGCAGAATGAACTATTATGATACCCTTATTTGGACATTGTTTACAAGTACATGAGACCACCAATAGGCATATCCATGCACAATGACTTTATTTGTGAAAAGAATATTTTTTTCAAAAATGTACTCCCAACTCCATAAATATGCTGCCATTGCACCCACAACATACGTTTTTAATATTAAAGTTTCTATCCATCCTCACCAAGCTCAATGGGAAATATAGATGGGGCTTTCTCTTTTGCCTTCCTTTTCGTCATGGATCTTGACCTTCTACAATACACACCCTGGTGGAAGGCCAAGAACTTCTCATTAGATTGCTTTCTGATATCGACCTAAGGGACGTCAGACATGTCCCTGATCCTAGACACCGTACACCAGAGCTTTCCAAACTGTGTGTCGCGACACGTTAGTGTGTCGGCTGCAATGTGTAGGTGTGTCACGCAAACGCAATTTATGTATGTATGGATTTGTATCGCCTGTAAGGGGTTAGTTTAATGTCTGGTTTGAATGGCTGTGTCGCGAAATGATGCATGACCAAAAAGGCTCTGGAGGTAAAATGACAGAAAAGGAGAATACTTACCCAAGGCAGTGTGTCTCCTCCTCCCAAGGTCTTTGACGCCATGGCAGCAGCTTTGTTGCACCTAGTATAATTCGTTTTGGTGCCACTCACCTCTTCTACGTAGGCCAACTTTGGTCTAATCCTACAGACTCCTACATATACTTATCTTGTACTCAACTTTAGGATACCGCTAAAACTAGATCCATAATGAATCATATCAACTCACAAGATTACACCGTAGAAACTTGTATACTGGATACAAATAAGTACATTGTTACTATGAAGAGCAAAAACCAATAAAACTGATAATTACTAATCTCGGAAATCCTCCCAGTTCTTCATCCTTCCCCATTTACTCTAGAAAGAGGAGGAGTTTTTGGTTGTGTCTGAAACCTGATATTTAATTATCGTTTTACTGTGATTTCCAAGAAAGCACGCAGAGCCCAAAAACATCCAAACTCTCCGTATTGAAGGATTTCCTACGGCAGGGGACACAGAGAAGGTCTGTAATGGGAGCCTCGAGTTGTGATGGATTTCACTCGACACTAAATAAACTGCTTTATATATAATTGTCTGCACTTTATCAGCCTCCCTGTTTTCCAACATGCCACTGAATTCCTTCACAAATTGGAGACCTCCTGTTCCTTTTTTTGTCAATTTGTATTCAGTGGTTTAAAATATGAACTGTATTTCTAAAAAAACATCAATTTTAGACCCAATTTCTGTCCTTTACAAAAACAGATTTATTTTTTATTAAAGCAAACTAAAAAACTTTTCAATGGGCTTAAATTATATTACCCTGAGTCTCCTGAGGGTATTGATGCCCTAAAATATATATATCACATATTATAATTGTCAAACAGCGATTCGACAAATCTCAGTTTGACAACGATCCGATTGCAAAGGCGATCGCATTGCGTGCATGCGCATTGCGCAGACCAAGGCTCCTAAGGGGAAGGAAGAGATACAGCGGGAGAGGCGGGGCGGGGAGAGACCGAGGGAGAGGGGGAGAAAGAGACACAGGGGAGGGGGAAACCTAAAGTAATGCTTTATCAACAACAATTAATAAAAAAATAGCAACAGAAGTAAAAAAACGAGAGCTGGAAAAATGGTAATTCAATGGTTATAATCTCTTCTGACATTACCATTTTCAGCTGGGCATGCTCTTATTGTTTATTGCGCCCTCCCCCACTGATAAACCTAATTACTGAGGGTTGAGCTTTTTTTTTGCAATATTTAATGCAACGAATTGTTAATTATTTTTATTTTCTGTGTCCTTTTTCCCAAGTTTTGTTCCAAGGGATTAATCAATTGAGGCGTCGCTGTGATTTTTTGGGTGCTGAATGTTTGCAATAATGACTCTCACTGATCTCGGCTCATTCCTACTCCATAACCTTATTATACCAATTACACTGTTGGATCATTTAAGAGATCTGTCGAAAGGCTTGAGCGGCTCTAAAAGGTCCTCATATAAGAGCGTGCAATCTTCCTGTCAGGCGTGCTCTGTCTATACAATCTAACGTATTCTCACTATATAGTGCTTGTATTTGTTATTTCCTAAGAAGGATGGAAGAGTATTTATTTTCTCAGGAGAAAAAGCAATAAACTTGTCATTTTTTGCAACTTGAAGGATCAGCGACACATTTGTAACTTTTGCGGAGACTTTAGGCGTCGTATCACATACGGTTCTGTCCTACATCTCAAGCAATTCCAATGGAGCCGTGTGTGGCCTGACATTGCCAGAGCACCCAATGCTGGATCAAAATATTCCAAACCCTGACTTATTTACACCACAAATGATAGAAAAGGAAATTTACGGCTTAAATGGCAACATGGAAAATATTATTTTAAGAAAACGAACAGGGAAGCAACATAGAAATAGCTCTGGAACAAAATGATGGATCCACCTGGTCTCGGGCTCATGAAGCAAATTATCTATTGTGCAAAAGTATGGCAATGAAATAGTTATTGAACATAAGTTATTTCTTTGCCAATCGGTTTACCATATTCGATGGTCAGATCAAGGTTATTAGTAATTATATAAAGGACTCAGTAAAGGAGACCGGCTCATTTCTCCCACCAGACATGTCACGGCCAAGGGGAAGGGGGGACTGGTTCAACTCCACAATTCTCCTGCCTTGACTACAGGAATCCTCCCTTGGACTATGGAGTGGATGGGCTTCTCGGTGGCCGGCTTCTATTCTAGGGCCATTAGGATGCAGAATAGGGATCAAGGGATTAAAAATCGAGTTTATACCTCAAAAAAAAAAAAAAAAAAACACCATTCCCTAGAAAAGTCTTTATTGGGAAAGGCTGGAACATGTTGGTCCAAATCACAAACATGATTAAATTACCTGTCCTTAATCATTTAACTCAATCATCCCTCTGCAATACCCCACTGGCCAACATGGGGTGTGTGGGAAGTAATCCCATCAAAGGGTGAGCTGATATTTACTTCACAAACTTAGATACATTCAAAGTTCCCTTCTAAACTGTTTAGATTTCCTGTCCACTGTAGATAATTCCCTGAAGATTCCATTAAGATGTACAGTCCATTGGTTACATTTCCTCTCTCTGGTGGTTGAATTAGCCGGGACTGGAATGGTGACCATGGGGAGGAATAGTAAGTGGCTACAACCCTATTTAGGAAGGGGTAAGGGGTGGAGATGGGGACAATCTCAGAGAAGCCTACCTCCCAATGTAAAGTCGACCGGGAGAATGTAGAGGACATAGCTCTTTCAGTGGTGATGGGCAGGCTCCGAGTCAATTGTCCCAAGACAGACTTTGCATTGCTCGGTTGTGTGTCCTCCACTCGGGTCAAACATGTTCTAGCATTTGAATAATAATAATAATGCCAACAAAAATCACACAGATTGCAACGTCAGCCATATATAAAACGATTGTTTGAGACACATCCTCACATGCATTCAATTTTGTCCATAAATTGGAAACCAATATAATGTTCTCCACTTGAGCAAGAAGAGTTGGATGACATTTGGACCAATATAGCAAAGAGCTCCATTTTGCTATATTATACATGTATCTCCAGATGAAGCATTTCTCCACTTAAATGACATTAAGTGGGTAGAAATCCCCCCTTGTTTGAAAGGATGTGGCCAACTAGTTTCCACTGCTATTGGACCTGTTCCACCACCCGGAGGACCTTGGCTCTGATAAGGAACCAAACGGATAAGCCAAATGGCAAGAAGGTATCGCTGAAATGTTATTGTGTGCGGAGATGGACTTTCTTATGACCACACTAAGTGATAGTCTTAAGTAGTTCCTAGAAATGTGGGACGCGTAAGTGATCCATACACCACTAGAGCAATAATTAATCATTAAAATATATCATATTTTAGAAACAATTTACTGTGAAGAAAAACTGCTAGTACAATGTACAGCCAAGTTTTAGTTCTCCTTAAAATTAAATCAAATTCCTGTTGGGGTGACAGCGTCCCTTTAAGTGAAGAAACAAACAAAAAAAAACGCTGCAAAACATTTTTATATTTATATATTTACTGAAATAAGGAGAAATACAGCTTGGATAAAATATTATTATAATGTTACGTGTAGGTTTAATGCACGCACTCCCACACAAACATGCAGATTGGCCTCCCACGTGTGCGTGTGGAAACATTACATGTAATCACCCTTTGATAGGGGCCCTGAACACACAGACCCGACCGCCAGCACTTTGTGTGTATTGTGTGATTGCGGCTCCTTGTCATTTAGTAGCAAGACGTGCACTTTGTGTTTAGCTACTTTAATACTGAAAGGTTTCTTATAATAGAACAATACGGGAGCTGTGATAGGCTAACGATACAATAAGGCACTCCAGGGTCTCTGCCAAGAAAGCCACTAGCAAAGAATGTGCCTGGCATGCTGCAAGCAAATGGCTCACAGAGAGTCAGACATGACTGAACAACAACAATAAAGAATTGGAGGTCCATATGATACCTTATGTATATAGGGACATGGAGAATTGGACACGACTAAATGACAAGACAATACATTTGCATGTATACATTGGTACAGGAGAAGATGCCCCTTCTGGATTGGTACTTTGTCGTGGTTAAGGGGCTTGTGTACTTCAATGAAGCTGTGAGATGTACACTGTAGGGTCAACCAAGATGGGCAGATCATAGCAGAGAGGTCAGACAAATCACTGTCCACTGGAGTATCTTTGGCAAGAAAACCATATGGATAAGCACAACCAGAAACACAGACAGATGTAGCTGGCGTGCTGCGTCCATGTGGTCACTAAGAGTCAGACACAACTGAAGGACTGAACAACAACATGAGGGGATGAGGGTGGTAAAGACATGAGGTGAGAGGACCCCCCAATGGATAGATGGAGGGAGACGCAGAAAGAGCCAGAATAGATATTAGGAAATGATGGATTGCAGCCAAGTCTAATGGAGGGAGGGGGGGATGCTAAGGAGGGAGGCTGCTCGAGAGGTCCTGTTGGCGAGCATGGGAGGAGGTAATTGAGGGGAGATGAAAGGAGCAGATCATGGAAGAGCTGAGAGGGTAATCTGGACTGTTGGGCAGCTACTGTCCAGCTCTTATTTATTTTTTACAGTTCTTACTAAATTACATTTTTTTCTACAAAATCAATATCTGCCTCCTATGTCATTTATTATTAGTATTAGGATAAATGACCCAAAACACGAGATGTCCTCTACAGGTACACGTCCTCTGTGACAAATACATTTACAGCTAATTAGATTCAAAACACACAGATACATTGTATCACACGGGGAATAAATGTATCCAGATCTATGATATTACCCTAGCTGGGGTGGCCATACTGCTGAGAAGTGGCCTCTGATAGGCTAGAACACTACACTGCACATCCAGCCCTGCATACGCTACAGTGGGGAGACCCATACATGGACTATTTGTTTGATTTTAGGCAATAAAACAGATTATAAGCACTTCTTAGTAAAATAAAGTATATACAAGTAAATAGATGCACATATATATATATATATATATATATATATATATATATATATATATATACATAGTAACATCCATATCCCCTTAAATATTTAATTATTATTTATTTTAAATATTTAATTATTATCTGGTCCTTTAATATCTAAAATCCTTTGTATAACTTTTCTATATTTTGGACTTTTTATTGCATATTATATACATTTGTCTTCCTCGAAAAATAATGAAAAATATAATAACCTAATAAACCAGTAAAAAAATGATTTTAATCTCTGAATAAAATGTGCTATTTGTCCTGATGTCCGCCCATTAGTGCTGGAACTTTATATGAAATCTTCAATCACTAAACAACATTCAGGGCCATTAGTTGCATGAAATATCCCTCATCGGCACCTGGAATTATTACCAAAGGATTTGTGTCTGTAGCCCACGGAACAAAACTTTAAATCATGGCCTGAGCAAAGAAGGATCGCAACAATAGTAGGTTGTCTATGGCAGGGTGGGCAAGTTCAGTGCCGGAGGGCCCCACACAGGTCTGGATTTGAGGGTTTCCTTTCAGTACACAGAATCAGGATGACTGATGTAGTTATAGTCTGTACGCAGCAGAGATATTCTCAAATCATGGCCTGTGTGTGGCCCTCCAGGACCAAACTTGCCTACACCTGATCTATTGGATTAATCATATTAGAGACCACAAAAATCTAATTCAAAATTAACAGAAGGTTAAATGTTTTTTTATTACAACCCTCCATGTCGCCAAACAAATCCAACAGTCTAGGATTTCAGTGTGTCTCTGTTTTCTGTGTCTCTCGGCTTCACCACATCTGAGTTACTAAGTTTCATTTGGATAATTCCATCTGGGCTCATACAGTGAGAAACTAAAATCCTGGACTGTTGGCGGCCCTCGTAGGACTGAGTTTCCCATCAGTGTGATTAAGGAATTTAACCAAAGAACTGAATAAAACTCAGTAGCCGACACGTGATGACATATAACACGCTACTCCTTGCTAAAAATAAACTACCTCCTGCTTAGACAACACTGACAGCCATTGCTGTGGCTGTTGAGAGGGACTGGCTGCTATGTAGAGATAGTATATGTATATATGTCTATATAGATGTTGCAGGAAAGTGGAGAGTATGCGTGTCCTGTGCATGGAGGTGTGGGAAGAGGAACTGTTATGGGAAAGGATCTTGGAGGAGCAGCTATGGGAAAGGATCTTGGGGTTGTAAGTGCCAAGATGCATCCTGTGCCTGTAAGTGCCAATGTGCATCATGTACTTAAAACAACTAATGTGTAGCCTGTGCCTATAAGAACCAAAGTTCAAAGCAATAACCTGTCTCCTCCTTCTCTACATCGTCGCCATCCCATTGGGCTGTCAAGTTTTCTCAGTTCAGGTAAAGTGAAGTTTAATTCTCTAATTATAGTTTTTTCATTATGTCTATTTAGCTTTAGAGTTTTGTATAAATAAACAAGACCATCAGTTCAGACTAAAATGGGAAAAGAAGAGGAGACTACTGGGGAGTGATGGGACCCCTAGGACCACCAGGGATACGCTCCCTATCACTCTATAATGTGTTATATGAAATGAATTTATATGTAACAAACAAACCCTTCCAACAAAAGTATATATGTGTTGGAGGGAAGGGCTTGTTTTATATATATATAGTGTATAAGGTCTACAACACAAGCTGGATGATAGGCAGTAACCTTGAAACGGCTGTCTGTGGATAGGATTCTCAGCTTGTGTATAATCCGACTTTGGCTTTGCATAAAAGCTGTGTAATGCAGCGGGCATAAGCTTAAAGGAAGCCATGTTTAAAATGGTTAAGGATTGAAGAACACAACATTTGTGGGCACATTTGCATGTCCCTGCTCAGCTTCCCAGAATGCAGTGTAATAACTGTATTTCTCGGAATTCTGGACATGAAACAAGTTTTTTAACTTATTTTGGACATTTTAAATGTGAACACAAATGTACTATTTATTTGCTATATATATATATATATATATATATATATATATATATATATATATATATAAAAATACATTTTCTCATAGATACAAAGTATTTCAATGATGCTTCAAGCCTAGTTAATATAAATTATTAGAACATGAAATCTTTAGTATTCATCTAAGTAAAAAAAAGCGTCGCTATAAAAAAAATATTATATACTGATATTAATTTAGGCTACTTAGACCCTCCATATGCTCAATAGTATATTAGTTCATAGCAACGAGTTAACCCTTGAGAAAGCTCAAATGTTTGATCGAAACCGGTCGGAAAATACTCGTACTTAAAGAAATGACATCACAGTAACTACATTTATACTGGTATATTATTATTATTCCTTGCATTCTGAATACTCCGGAGTCCTCAGAACCTCCCACTCCCGGTGTGGTGAGTATCTGCTGTGAGGTTACCGTGAAGGGTACCCGCCACAACGACACGCTGAGACATAAAGGGAAGGAAGATATACATTATTGTACTAAATTTGGCATTGTGCCAGGAGCGCAAAATGTACAAAATACATCAGTGCAAAGCAGGAAACTTGAAGTACACGGGGGAGAGGCTCGCAATGAGCGCCAAAGGTGCTCAGAGGAGCAAAAACCTCACATTGTGTGGCAAACAGCATTGCCAGTTCCTAGTTTATATATA
>CM050167.1:392373129-392618129 GCA_027410445.1 Discoglossus pictus | reverse complement strand
TTCTATAGTACTAGATGTACTAGCCAATGAAGACTTGTCCCATGGCTCTATATTGCCATTGAGGCGCAGCCGGTCATTGTATAGGTTTGGATGCAAACAAACCCTTATTGTGTTACTTATTTACTACGTGTTTAGCCTTAGATAGAGGCGATGTCACCCTGGCCCGTATTAACTTCAAGCATTTCCTATGAGGATGATCTCGCTAGGAAGTGTTAGGTGAGATAATCTACTTCAATGTGAAGCAGTGTGTTTAGCGGTTCCTGTTTGTTACTTGGTATATAATATTCTTGTGTATCTATTTACTTTTTTGTACTTTTCTATTAGGAAGTTCTTATAAGCTCTGCAGTGTTGGATGTGCAGAGTAGTGTCCTAGCCTATCAGGAACCAAATCTCAGCAGCGTGTTGCAGAATGTTGCTTATTGGTTAATATAAGACACAGCAGAGCAGAGGGCAGCCCCATACAGGGACTATATGTTTGATTTCAGGCTGTAAATACGGAGCTTATAATCACTTCTTAATAAAATAAAGTACATAAAAGTAAATAAATACGCAGGTATCCAACTTTCCTTATCCATTTTAATTCTTCTCTCTTTTTTTCCTCTAAGATGAACGTAATTTATTCTTTTCTGACCAGGTATATAATACAGAGCTTGTACCGTTCCCGCCGCCTTTCTGTAATGTATTTATGGCTCTGATGTTATGGTCTCCCAAATAAAAAATGATAAATCACATTTTGGAGCTTTTCACTAATTTATCTCCAATCCGTTCCCATCTCTCATAAAGTGTCCTGTTAAACTCTCCCAGCTTTATAAATATTGCTCTTTACCTAAATCACTTTAATCTATATATTCATTTTCCGTGATTCAGTAGCTATTTCTCTTAGCTTACATTCTGAATATTGCGCCGCAGGCTTCATTAACGCGTTTCGCCGGCCATTTGTCATCTTATTTTTAATAGAAAATACAGTTTAATTTTTTTTTGTTATTTTCCATGCTCGGAATTGAGTGTTAAAAATGTATATTTTGTAGTGGCGTTTTTAATTTCACCGCACGCTGATCTTATGACGGGCCATTAAAATGATCTACTGGTGATAAAAAGTCAAGTGCTTGTTTCACTTACAGGAAATTTACGAGTGGAGGGCGAGAAATCAGTATTGTTTGCATTTGACTGTCATGCAGACCTGACTCTTCTGCCGACCCCGATATAACTCAGGAATGAATCGCTGGATAATGGCAGGAGATGGGAAATAGTCGTTTATGCTACTAATATTCCAGCAAAGGCAAAGTCACAGATAATAACTTATACTGATACATTGTTACCATTAACATTCTAATCACTTCCTCCGGGTCCCTATAATTCTCCGCCAATCCCAGGTAACCTCTAATGGACCCTGAAGATTGGGGTCTATGTAATGGGATACATTTACAGAAATTAGTAAAACTATAACGTAGTAAAAAAAAAGCATCACCGCCCCTTTAAGGCCTCCTTAGTCTTAAAAGACCACAAAAGCTGTTTTTTTAAGGACAAAATGTTAGGAAAATATATAAATTCTATTTTTAAGTTTAAATTATTATACTCAGTTTTCTGTAATAGCAGCAGACAGGATTAGACACCTAGTAGGAATGGAAGGTACCTTGCAGGCAGAGAACATCTCTATTCAGTTCTGTTGAAAGGCTGCCACTATAAAATGCTGTTTAACAATAGGATTGAACAGAGAGCGGTACGATAACCCTCCTCTCAGGTGCCCATGATATAGGCAAAGTCTGATACATTTGGGATTTCTCTCAAATACTTATATGGCTTACACACCTGAAGATGTGAATTTGTTAACATTTTCACAAATTAAAGGGATATGGAAGATTCCTGGATGTTACTAGGCTTATAATATACCTGGGAATCTATTTACTTTTTTTTCTATTAAGAATTGCTTATAAGCTCTGTTTTTACTGCATATGCAGACACAGACTCTGTAGGGCTTATTGTGCAGTGTAGTGTCCTAACCTATCAGGCACCAATTCTATGCAGCATGTTGCTGAGAGATGTTTACTAATTGGTTAATATGAGACACTGCACAGCAAGTACTACAGAGTCTTTGTCTCCTTGAGCTGCAGAGGGCAGACCCATACAGGGACTATTTATTTGATTTTAGGCAGAACTTATAAGCACTTCTTAATAAAATAAAGTAAATAGACACCGAGGGATATTATATAAATAGCAACATCCAGGATCCATATCCCTTTAACAGGATTAGACACCTGTTTGGCAATAGAGAACATCCCAGCAAGATAACCCTCCCCTCAGGTTCCAGGCCAACTAGCAGTCCAAGATAATATAAGACTTTCTCTAAAAATACTTTATGGTTTACACACCTGCAGATGTTGGTAATTTGTTACATTTTTCTCAGATTAGAATGTACCAGGAAGCTGACAATTAGCCGCCTTTCCTTGGTAATGTTTTTCCTTCTGAGCGTTTGTTAATAAATATTCTAAGAATGTATTTTAGGCCTGAACCCCGTCTTAAAAGATTAGTTATTTCTCTAAGATTGTTTCCTCCAAATTCACTTTCAACACAACATCTAAAAGAAGATGAATAAAACATGAATAGTTATTATTGTCACCAATTCTGTATATTTGCTTTGAATAATAACACAAATACGCAGACATTGCGTACAACTTTATTATATGTATATGACTGACATAGAGCCCGATTAAACTGAGTTACCGGAGCCCGTAATGGAGCCCGTAAGCTAATTTGCTATTAAATAGTTTTTTTTGTGAACCAACAGCCTTGAAATCCTTGCAAACCCGTAACTTACAGCCTCCCCGAAGCCTTTGATCTTTCCTGGCCGCAAGTCTTCCGATTGCTAAAATCGCAAATCACTATTCAATTGCTCCAATTTTCTCAAGCCCGCAAATGTTTTCACACCCGTAAATGTCAAATGTAGAAGAAAATCCTACGAGTACCAGATAGGACCCGCAAGGCAACCCCTGTCCGTAGCACTGTAAATGCAAATGAAAAATCCATATTGCGCTGTAAATAACGGGGAAAGCGATGATAGACATTAGAATTAATTGCACAACAGTCTCAAGCTCGTAAATCAGCAGGAAAAATAAAAAATGTTATGTTTCATTTCGGGGTTATATCGATCTCTGGATTCAATGAGTTAATACATATCAGGCCACCCACATGGACTAGAACAGTATTGGCATGTAGTTTAATTATTTTGGATTTTGTGGTTTTGCGAGTCTGGTCACATATCTGACTCCTAAACGCTAAATGATTGACATGTACCCTCCAAGTTTTACTGCCGTAATGATGGTCTCATTTGCTAGTGGCTGTTTCTAAATGGGTAGCTACGGGCTTGCTTAATTTAAAAATTTCCCTCCCTGAACTGCTATATATATTTGCATGGTTTACGGTAATTAATATATGCAGCAATGTGCTGAAGAGCTGACAATCTGTTTTGATGTTCCTGCAGCATACAATGTAGATTTGCAGTGTTGTGGAGCTGAGGTGTAAGTGTCAGCAATGTGTGTAGTGTGTAGTGTAAATAGGCTGCGTGCGCGAGGGGAAACTTACCAAATCGCATTTAATAAGGCTACAAATGTTATGTAATTAGCACCATGCTGCTTAACCCGGAACACTATTGCTGCATGTCATTACTTCCTGGTTTGCGTGGACTACGTAGTGCGTAATGGCACACGTATGTGTGTAAACGCCTACGCCTCACGCGTTTCGTAAAAAATAACGTAAAATGTGTATGTGGTAGGCGGGATTGTATGATTTAGCGTCCTTGCTAATGGTGTATGTTGTAGGTCGTACGGGTTTTTGGAAAAGCCGTATTTGCTTTGTGGTATTTTGCGTCTTTAGGGGTCACGAGGCATCGTTTTTGTTTTTTTCGTCGCCCATTTGTTTTCTCGCTTAGGGGATTTTCGTGTGTGTAAACTTTGGAAATGTAACTGAAATCGAGGTTTAAGCTGTGTTGCAGAGGTCCTGGGTGACCCCCTTGGTGTGGGTAAGGTTTTTATTTTATTTTTGTCTGTATTTTTGTGATTCTTAATGTTTGGCGCTGAGGGCGGGTTGTCCGTTAAGGTCATATTTTTGTGAGTCTATAATGGTTTTTTTCTAAGTCCCGCAGGTCGTAATCTTTTGTTGTGTAAGTCCGCCATTTTTTATTTTCTTAATCCTGCGACTCGTATTTTTTTTTGTAGTTAGTCATTGCGTGTTTATTGTTTTTTTTTCAAAGTCCCGCTTGTCTGGTCGCTTGTAACCGGTTGTGAGGCGATGTAGAGCCTCCACCTCCACAAATGCGTACCCTCGCTTCGCAAGGGTCCGCATTTGCGAGCCCGCAAGTGTTAGCAACAACCCGCATTGCTGAGACCTGTATATGTGATATTTAGTTCTATTGTATCAACCAAATGTATCAAGCAGCGATTCAGCCTGGGACGTGATACAATGTGATAAGTATAAGGTATACTGTAAAGTTCTTAAAGTGACAAAGCAAAGGTCTTATTTATTGCAGAAAAGGTACTCATATATTTGCATTTAGTGGAACTATACCTGTGTATCTATGTACTTTATTAAGAACTGCTTATAAACTCTATTTGTAATGCCTAAAGTCATACAAATAGTCCCTGTATGGGCCTTCCCTCAGCAGCATATGCAGACACAGACTCTGTATGGCTGGATGTGTAGTGTAGTGTCCTGGCCTATCAAAGACCACAACTCTGCAGCATTTTGCTAGTATGAGACACAGCAGAACCAGTACAGCAGAGTCTGTGTCTGCATACGCTGCAGAGGGCAGACACATACAGGGACTATTAGTTTGATTTTTGGCTGTAAAAACAGAGCTTATTAACTTCTTAATAAAATAAAGTACATCAGTAAATAGATACACAGAGATATTATATACCCAGCAACATCCAGGAACCTCCATATCCCTTTAAGCGCGGTGCGAGTGAAGATTGTGTCTGACAGTAAATGTTTTCTCCGTCCCTTTATGATCAGAGCTGTCCAGGTAATCCGCTAACACAAAAAGTACACAGCACCTCTGTGATTATTAGAGGGCACAGGATAGAGCGCAGCGCAGGATAGAGCGCATTGCGGGGGCTCCAGGGAGGGCAATAAAGGAGGATGAAATCCTTGGTATTATTTAGAAAAGGTCAGTGAGAAGGTGGGGGCACCGGGGGGTCCGTAGAGGATCATGAAAGGTCAGGAGCAGGCCCGGCTTTGCTGCATTGTTCTGGGATTATTAACCGTTTGCTGCGGAGAATCACAAACACATCAGAACCTTGACTAACATAAACAGGCTTAAAGGGCCGGTACCATGGTCCAGCATTCACCACTAGTACAGATCAGTATAACAACTTATCAAGTTAATGGAATATTTTTTTTTAAAGTTGATGTTGAGCTTACATTGAAATAGCTATTTTTCTCTGTAGCCATCTTTTAGAATCTGCTTGGCATTGGTGGCAGAATATACTACTACTTCCCTGCACCTGCCTCCCAATGCAACCCAAAGAGACATTGAATGCAAACTTTTTTTTTAAAAGAGCAGATTTAAAAAATGATACCCCTGTGGGGTAAGAATTCAAGGAGAGGCAAGCAAGATGCCACCACACATTCATATCTAATGTAGGTTTCCATCCCCTCCTTCTTGTTTCTCTCATCTCCCCATGTTTTTCTACATTACCTTTTCACACTAATCCTCTTCCTTCCATAATTATATATTTTTAGCCCTCTTTTTTCTCTTTATTAGGTAGTTCTGAAACTGGCTTAGAGCATTTTTACCCTATTTAAGTGTTTAAGTTGTCTAATTCAGATTTGCCTGAACACAAAGATGTTTGTGAATCTAATTCATGTATAAAATATATAATTATGTCTTATACACCAGTTCATGCAATGCGTTTGATAGAAAGAAACCTAGAACTAATATTATTTAGATATCATAGTAATATTTTGCATAATTCATATAAACAGTGTTACAAATACTGTTTTTTTAATATGGAATATGAATGCTAAAAAACGTAAAAACTAACATTAAATAATACAGCAAACTTAGGCCCCTATGCTAATCCCATATATAGCAAATTACACCATGTTTAAAGCCACAGGAAATCCCCATAGCTATGTTAATCACCCATCCTTGAAAAATTGCGAGAGAACTGCTACGAGTGACTGTGGCAAGCCGAAAATTATGGTCAACTTTTCCATTGATTATTGTACTGACAAAAGATTGCAAGTTGCTCCATTAGACTCTTACACCAATGGTAATCAGATTTTACTGATAACTCGCAAAATAGGGCAGAGGTATAACATCAAAAATATTACGTGTACCAAAGACCGCTTGCAAATGGTTTTATAACTATTGTTTAGTGGTGCAGCAGCAGTTAAAGAGACAGCTTACAGCAAACATTATTTGACACTTAACACATATAATATATATATATATATATATATATACACAAAATAAACATAGTTATATACATTAAATCTATAAATACAATAGTCACCTATATTTAATTTAAACAAATATAAACCCTTAGATTGTAAGTTTGCGAGTTTTCAATCTTATGTCAGGCCTTGGAAACAAGCTCTATGTACATTTGATTTTATGCTCAAAAACAGGGCCCTCCATTCTTTACAAGGTGTTTAATTTGTTTTCTGCTATGTACTCAACCCCTGTACAGCGCTACGGAATATGTTGGCGCGATATAAATAAAGATAATAATAATAATAATAATAAATAAAAAAATAATATCTATACATATATGAATATAATGGTTCCTTGCCGCAGTTACGGGGCTCACTCATTATAATAATCCTGACATTCTCATTTTCTATTGGTTCCTAGAGCCATTTCTCATCCGTAAAGCTTGGTTTGGTGTAATATTCTGAACACATACTCCTTCACTGACATCTCTTGCAGACAAGGCAGGCTTTACGAATGTGGGCTGAGTACAGTAAGATTGTGAGTGAAAAGATTAGAATAAACAACTAACGTAGGGAAATAAAGCTGAAATTAGGGTATACCACAAATTGCACCACCCAATTAGAATGGGGCCTTGGCTTTTAAATTTCCTAGTTCCTTTATTAACCAATAGGATGATCTTATGCTTGGTCAGATATGCTTAAAATACCCACTTCAAACAAACTCTTTGGCTTCATGAAGAAATAATTCATGTCAGCTCATCCTTTAGGGCACTGGTGGGAACAGATGAGCCAGAGGCCTCTAATGGCCTTCAGACACTTCCCATGTGGCCAGTAAAATAAAAAGTCTTAAAGCACTGTGACTCCCTTTTTGACGACTCACACAAGGCCCTGAAAGTTGTTGTTTCTACTGCTCTAAAACGAGTGAATTATATCTGCTCCTAACACAATAACTCAGCTGGTGCAAGCTGTCATTGGCTGCTCCCGACATGAGATCGTCGAAGGGAAATGCAAAATATTGAAAAAGCTTAACTCGAAAACCCGTTCTCCGCACTATAATATGTGGCAGTTCCAGGTGCTTTTAGAAGGTCAGTAATGTTGACAACTACGATATGTGCAACTCCCACGCATGCGCAATGTGCATCGTGGGCGGGCACATGCATAATGCGCAATGGGAGCGTCGGGGTGTTCGCATTCACATTGTGCGGGCGCACCTGCGTGGAAGGGAGGAAGACACAGAGGAGTGAGACAAGGGGGGAATAGATACAGGGGAGGAGGGGGAAGAGACACAAGGTAGCAGGGGGGAGAGACACAATGGAGGAGGGGGAGAGACACAGGGGAGGGAGAGGAGGGGAAACACAGAGGAAAGGGGCACATACAGAGGAGGGGGGAGACACAGGGGAGTCAGAGGAGGGAGGAGAGACACAGGGGAGTCAGATGAGGGGGGAGAGACACAGGGGAAAGAGAGGAGGGGGGAGAGACACAGGGGAGTAGGAGGAGGGGGAAGAGACACAGAGGAGGGGGGAGAGACACAGGGAAGTGAGAGGAGGGTGGAAGAGACACAGGGGAGGGGGAGACACACAGGGGTGGGAGAGGAAGGGGAGAGACACAGGGGTGGGAGAGGAGGGGGAAGAGACACAGAGGAGGGGAGGGACACAGGGAAGTGAGAGGAGGGGGTAAGAGACACAGGGGAGGGGGGAGACACACAGGGAGGGGGGAGAGACACAGGAGTGGGAGAGGAGGGGGAAGACACAGAGGAGTGGGGGGAGACATAGGAGGGGGAGAGAAACAGGGGAGGGAGAGGAGGGGGAGAGACACATGGGAGTGAGAGGCACTCATTGCGTGGCCCATGATGAGCGCCAAAGGGGCTCATTGCGAGGCCAGTAAAATAGAGGGGGGGAGGCTCGCATAGTGTGGCAAACAGCATTGCCAGGCTTCAAATTTTATTGCAGTCATTTTTGACGGGCAAGTCGCTAGTCTAATAAAGTGGGACATATATATTTTCTTGAGTGATGAGATCTTTTTATTATAAGAGTAATCTCATAAAATGAATTTCCAGTTACCAAAGCATAGATAAAACAATTAATCAAAATAGAGAAAATAACACAAAAAACAACAATATACTTATTTCAGCAATAGTAAATTGTGTAACTTTTTTGTGTTTTGTAATTCAAGACAGTCACAACGAAATCTGATTGGAGGAAAATATTCACTTTCATGGGTAACATGGCTGAAGTAACCCAAGTAATGTGGAAAAGTGTGAAGAAAACAAAAGTCTTTAACACTCAGAACAAGTTTCATTCCTATATTGAGAAGAGCATGTCATAAGAAGTTAGTTGCTAATTTAAAATACATTTTGAAGAGGTCACAAAATCGTACAGTTTCTACCTGTGTAACTTCCAAAAATATAATGTTTCCTTCTGGTAAATTGAGATATTATCGTGTCGGGTGCAGCCAGTCAGACTCAGGTAGACTTTCCAAACTCCATCACAGTTAATCAATCAGGGGCTCAACATTAAAATGTATTTATATGTGCTGACACAGGAAAGCAAGGGTTTGCCTTGGTCCTCAAGGATTCCACTTACAATAACCTTCTCTAGAGCACTCTCGATCTTTTTCGGTCTTGAGACCAGCTGGTCACCATCCAATGCTCATGTGGACCGGCTGGTCACCCTCCAGTGCCAACGGTAACCAGATGTGAGCGGGAGATACTACATGTGACCTGAATTTTCATCCATCTAAGCACTTTTTTGATCTTGGGACCAGCTGGTCACCATCCATTGCTCATGGGGATTAGATAATCTTCATCCAATGCTCATGGTGACTGGCTGGTCACCATTCAATACTAATGGGGACTGGCTGGTCACCATTTAATACTAATGTGGACTTGCTGGTCATCATTTAATACTAATGGGGACTGGCTGGTCATCATCCAATGGTCATGGTGACTGGCTGGTCACCATTCAATACTAATGGGGACTGGCTGGTCACCATCCAACGCTCATGGGAACTGGCTGGCCACCATCCAGTGCTCATGGAAACCGGAAGGTCACCATCCAGTGCTCATGGGGACCGATTCTAAGATCAGAACATGTTTAAGTGGCTTACGGAAGTTTAATCCAGCTTTGTACTGATTTGAATAGCGTACAATTTAACTGATGGTGAGGGTTTGTATAAAGTGTCTCTTCGTCCTTGAGGATTGGCAGATAACTGGTCTCAGAAACCAGGACACATACTAGGACCGGCTGTTAAAAACCACTACTCTAGAGGTAGCAATATATTTCTCCATAGTGCTCAATATCATCACTGGTGCAGTAACCAGACACTCTTACTAGAGTATTGCAAAGTAGAGATGTCGCGGACAGTTCGCCCACATACTTTTTTGCGGCGATTTTGGCTTGTTCGCGTTCGCATCGGACGGCGAACACATGCGCTTTTCGGTTCGCCCCCTATTTTTTATCATTGAGGAAACTTTGACCCTGCACCTCACAGTCAGCAGACACATTCCAGCCAATCAGCAGCATACACTCCCTTCCAGAGCCTTCCATCTGAAGGACAGCATACATTTTAGAATCATTCTTAAGCTGCATTCGTTGTGAGAGGACAGATAGTGTAGCTGCTTGAGATTTAATAGGGAAATAGATAGCTAGCCTGTGTATTTAGCTTCCACTACAGACCTGAAGGACTCATCTGATATCTGCTGCAAGGACAGCAACCCAAAAAGCCCTTTTTAGGGCTAGAACATCATTTATTTTATTTTATAAATTTTTTCTGTGTAATCTAATTGCATATGCCTGCCTGCCAGTGTGTGTGTGTGTGTGACAGGCTAACACCTAACAGCTTATATTGTGCTTATTTTCACTACTCATACCCGGTGGTTTACCATACATTGAAAACAAGCATTTTTTTCCTGTAATCTAATTTCAGTTGCCTGCCTGTGTCAGGCTCACAGCTAATATTCTGCTCTGTTTCACCAGTCATAGTTGGTGTACCATACATTGAAAAAAGCAACCCTGTTTTCCTTTAATCTAATTTCAGTTGCCTGCCTGTGTCAGGCTCACAGCTTATATTGTGCTCAGTGAAATAAAACAACACTTTTTTGACTGTAATAGATTGAATAGCAATTGCCTGCCTACAGGCGTGTGTGTGAAGCCTATTGCATCTACTCTGCCAACTTTTGCCAGTGCACAGTGATATGTCATATCTGGTGCAACCGTCGTGTACAGTGACATAAAACAACACTTTTTTGACTGTAATCGATTGAATATCAGTTGCCTGCCTACAGCGCCTACTCTGCCAACTTTTGCCAGTGCACAGTGACACTCATATCTGGTGGCACCTTAGATTGCACGCGCAGTGCCCCAAATTTGAAGTAGGAGGTCCGACTAAGCATCTTTTTCCATCTCCCTGTTCCAAAAATCAATGCCATATACACGTCCCCTAATATTGGACGTAACAGGGATTAAACTGATAGGAATAGTACTACTTAACAGTACACACCTTATAATAACGCAGACAGAGGCAACGCAGTGAGAGGAGTCTAAAGAGGAGGAGTCAGAGGAGGAAGGTGGCTTTGAGGAGGTGGAAGACCAAACACAGCAGGCGTCCCAGGTGGCTTGTTGTCACCTTTCGGGGACCCTTGGTGGCTGGGTGGAGGAAGAGACCTTCAATGACATCAGCGAGGACAAGGAACTGGACATGGCTAGCTTGGTATCCAACCTTGTGCAAATGGGGAGTTTGCGGTTGTGCAAGGGGACTGTTTGCGGTTGTTTGCGGTGCATTAAACGGGGAGATTGGTCTGTTACTGTGAAGCGGGTGTAACCCTTACACTACCTGATCGATACAACATCATACTTGTTATTTTAAAGCATGTTATTCCAAACAATTTAGGAATGTTAGGTGATTAATGCCCTTTATGGCTTAAAACCAAACTCTGCATCAACTATGTAATTTTCCGTAGGAGTTTTGCCATGGATCCCCCTCCGGCATGCCACAGTCCAGGTGTTAGTCCCCTTGAAAAAACTTTCCCATCACTATTGTGGTCAGAAAGAGTCCCTGTGGGTTTTGAAATTCGCCTGCCCATTGAAGTCTATGGCGGTTCGCCCGTTCGCAAACATTTTGATGAAGTTCGCGTCCGCGGTTTGCGAACCAAAAATTTGATGTTCGCGACATCACTATTGCAGAGTATTACTACTAGAACCAACTTAAATGCAATTAAATACGAATAACATAACCCAATAGTGTGTGAGAGCCATACAAAAGCATCACATATAATAGTTGTCAAACTACGAGATGTCGTCATGCTTTGCGTGGTGTGTACGACTTAGGCGATGAGCGCCAAAGGCGCTCATCGCCCGCGAGATTCGCATAGCGAGACGAGCCGTTAAGCCACTAAAACTTGCAGCACAAAGGCGATGAGTGCTTAAGACTCTCATTTCCTGCGAGCCTTGCGAATCGAGGCGAGCAGTGAAGGCAATGAAACACGCGGGACTTAGCCACAAAGGAGCGCCGATTACACATTGAAACACGCTGGACTTAGCCACCAAACACTTAGTAAATTTGGGATCACCTTAGGCTGCAATCAGTTGACCAACGCAAAATACGAGAGAGGAAAAATACGAAGTTAACGCCTGAACTGCGCAGAACAAAAAACACTAAAAACACACAAAATGAAAAAAAAAAGATACAACAAAAACATCACACACAGCACGGGGGAACAGCCAGGACGTCTGGGACTGAGGTGGAACGAAAATTTAAGTCGATTTGACCGAGTTTTGGCACTCGAAAATCACCTAAGCAAGGAAAAAAATGGCCGACAAAAAAAATGAAAGTGAGGCTACACGACCCCAGACCGCGCAAAACACCAACAACTGCGTAGCACTTTCACACAGTAATGTACGAGGTACAAAATACACTATTACACATGACAGAAAATGCTTGAGAACCGTGTAGAACATAGACAAACAACGCAAGTTTACAACACTAACTAATAATAAAATAATAAAATTACACATCTACAGTAGCGCTTTACACAAATAAACCCACGGTTTGCCCTCGCGCACGCTGCCTACTTCTAATGCACAGTTGGGACATTGATGACACTTTCTCCTCAGGGCAGCGACACTCCAACTGTACATTGTATGCTGCAGGAAAATAAAAACGGATTGTTAGCTCTTCAGGATTCTGACTGATGGATATATTAATTAGACATAGGTAAAGTATATTAATATATTAGGTAACTAATTAATTAATTATTAGTTAACAAAATATAGATATATATATATCTGTCTTTGTGATGAGCGCCGAAGGTGCTCAGAGGAGCAAAACTACACGAGAGGAGAGGCTCGCAATGAGCCCCGAAGGTCCTAACAGTAGAAAAAGCTTTACATTGTATGGCAAACAGCATTGCCATGGCTTCAAATTTTATTGCCCCGTCATTTTTGACGAGCAAGTCGCTAGGTTACAAATAATCCCTATGTGTTTTTTAACATTTACACATTAACTGAACACTGTAGTCCAGTAAAGAAGAATGTGACATATTTAACAAATTACCTATTGTGGCAGAAGCAGCCACAAGAGACTTTTGCCTTGATTATTGCCTGTATTTGAACTGTATGTTATTTGAGCATAGTGGATTTTATTAGACTGGTTCTGGCCCTTTAAATGCTCTGACAAAGGATCTGCAGTTTTGCTATGCACTTCGGATGAAGAGTGTGAAGAAAAACCCTGTTTTTTGGACTTAGTTTGACTGTTTTATTCCCCTCCCTCTTAGAACACCAGTTTAGAACCCTTAATAACTGTCATATTTTCAAACACTGTCTGTTTTTAACTGTCAGTTTTTTTCTCTCTGAGGAGGAGTTGCTCTGGCTGTGTGAGTGCTGGTGCTTTGGGTGCTCATTAAACAGACCTGCTTGACCCTTTCTGGAAGCCTTGGCTCATGCGTGGGGGAATGTGATAAGTCTGCAGTGCTGATGGTGTCGGTTGGAGTGCTTGAAGTCCTCGGCAAGCACTAGGAGCATCGATTGGCTGAGGTACTCGGTCGGAGTGCCAACGGGTCCGTCACACCTATATTAGCAACCGTGTAAGTCAGGAACATAAAAACAACAGTTGAGGCACGTGGGACTTAGGCTGCAATGAGTGCCAAAGGCAATCATTGCCCTGCAAGCCTTGAGGCGAGAAGTTGAGGCACGCAGTTGGTTCAAACGCGTAACTTGAAAACACAGAAAAAACACCAAAATAATAATAGAAAAAGAATAACACACTCACACACAGCACGTGAGAGTATATTTGCAAACTATTTGGAGCCATATTTTGCGCTTTTCACAGCTCGAAAAAATGCAGAGAAACGTAAAAAATTTAAAATTAAAACAAGGCTCAGCAAGGCCAGGCACGCAGAACTTAGAAAATACGCAACGTCGAAGACAGTAACACACACGAACAATGCCAGGCACGCAGGACTTTGAAAATGAAACCAACGACAGTCAGCGCGCAATCATTGCCCTGCAAGCCTTGAGGCGAGAAGTTGAGGCACGCAGTTGGTTCAAACGCGTAACTTGAAAACACAGAAAAAACACCAAAATAATAATAGAAAAAGAATAACACACTCACACACAGCACGTGAGAGTATATTTGCAAACTATTTGGAGCCATATTTTGCGCTTTTCACAGCTCGAAAAAATGCAGAGAAACGTAAAAAATTTAAAATTAAAACAAGGCTCAGCAAGGCCAGGCACGCAGAACTTAGAAAATACGCAACGTCGAAGACAGTAACACACACGAACAATGCCAGGCACGCAGGACTTTGAAAATGAAACCAACGACAGTCAGCGCGCAATCATTGCACTGCAAGCCTTGAGGCGAGCAGTTGAGGCACGCAGTTGGTTCAAACGCGTAACTTGAAAACACAGAAAAACCACCAAAATAATAATAGAAAAAGAATAACACACTCACACACAGCACGTGAGAGTATATTTGCAAACTATTTGGAGCCATATTTTGCGCTTTTCACAGCTCGAAAAAATGCAGAGAAACGTAAAAAATTTAAAATTAAAACGAGGCTCAGCAAGGCCAGGCACGCAGGACTTAGAAAATACGCAACGTCGAAGACAGTAACACACACGAACAATGCCAGGCACGCAGGACTTTGAAAATGAAACCAACGACAGTCAGCGCGCAATCATTGCACTGCAAGCCTTGAGGCGAGCAGTTGAGGCTCGCAGTTGGTACAAACGCGTAACTTGAAAACACAGAAAAAACACCAAAATAATAATAGAAAAAGAATAACACACTCACACACAGCACGTGGGAGTATATTTGCAAACTATTTGGAGCCATATTTTGCGTTTTTCACAGCTCGAAAAAATGCAGAGAAACGTAAAAAATTAAAAATGAAAACGAGGCTCCGCAAGGCCAGGCACGCAGGACTTAGAAAATACGCAACATCGAAGACAGTAACATACACTAACAATGCCAGGCACGCAGGACTTTGAAAATAAAACCAGTAACACCAGGCACGCACAACTTAGAAAATACACAACGCAGAAGACAGTAACAAACACGAACAATGTGGGACTTAGAAAATACACAACGGCGAAAACTTAAAAAACACTAACAACGCCAGGCACGCGGGACTTGAAAATAAAACCAACGCAGGTGCTTAGAGAAGCAAAAGCCTCACATTGTGTGGCAAACAGCATCGCCAGCCTTACAACTGTTTTCCCGTCATTTTTGATGGACAATTTCATAGTTTTTCAATAAAATTCAGTGGTTTTCCTATATGAAGAATAAAATATACTTATTGTTTAAATCGTTACAAAATATATACATTAATTAAAATTACCTCCCCCCACCCTCCAAAAGACCGATCTACCTAACAATGATGGGCTTGAAATGTTCACCATAAAAAACATAATAATTTTACACAGACTCTAAGTCATTAATACTATTCTTGCCATTTATCCATTACCCAGCATCCTCTTCTTTGGCTTCATTACCATCACAGCTCCAGGCAATGGTTGGGCTACTTTTGTGCCATCTATAAGTTAAAAGCTAATTAAGTACTAATGGTAATTAGCAGAAACCACCAAGCTGACTTCCATTTTTTAAACCTACAAATAAAATATTTATGCGCTAAGTAACTAAATGAGTCTCTCAGCAAATTCCATCTTTCCTTCATTAGTGCTTCACCTGTGACCTTTGTGTTGGTCTCATAAGACTCTAAATATATATATAGAAGGATATATATATATATATATGTGTGTGTGTGTACAGTATTTCTTTTTTTCTGGGGTTTACAGATGTTTCAAACTATGCCCAATTTAAAAATAATACAAATAACGTGCAAATAATTTCACCAAATTCTAAAAATGAAAAAATTGCAATTTTAGTCTCGTCAACTCAACTTTCTTCCAGGAGACGCTCATCACATTGTCTATGGCAACTTACCATAACCTTTTAGATATTCATATAAAACATACAAAATTAAATTATCTCCCCATAATCTCTGATACTCCTCAACAATATATAGTTGAGGTTGAAATAAGACTTTTAGTCCATGAAGTTCAACCTTTTTAGATCTCATCTGATCTGCAATATGCTGATTAAATGTTTATTGACACAGAGGAAGCAAACAGAAGAAAAGTCTCAAAAGGGGAAAATAAAAAAAATTGCTTCCAGACCCCAGATACTGGCGATCAGATTCCTCCCTGGATCAATACTCCCTCTCTAATTTACCAGGATAGCCCTGAATGTCCTTTTTATTTAAAAATAACTTTATAAAGTTATTTATTGAATCCGCTGTCACCACCTCCTCTGGTAGAGAATGCACCAGATTAACCACCCTTACTGTGAAGAACCCTTTTCTTTCTTTAAGGGGGACTTTTTTTTACTTCTAACCTCAAGGGATGTCCTCTTGTCCGTTGAAAACCTCTTGGCACAAAAAGCTCCCCTGACAAATCTTTATACTGACCCTGGATGTATTTATATAAGGTAATCATATCTCCTCTTAGACACCTTTTTTCTAGAGAAAATAAGTTTAATTTGGTTAGTCTTTCTTCATAACTTAGCCCTTCCATTCCCCTTATTAGTTTTGTTGCCCTCCTCTGTACCTTTTCCAGCTCTAAAATGTCCTTTTTATGAAGTGGTGCCCAAAATTGTCCTCCATATTCCAAATGAGGGCGTACTAGAGATTTGTATAGTGGCAGAATTATATTTGCTTCCCTGGCTTCTATACCCTTCTTAATACATGCTAATATTTTATTTGCCTTTACAGCTGCTGCTTGGCTTTGAGCACTGTTACCTAGGTGGTTGTCCACAAGCACTCCCAAATCCCTTTCAATATCTGATACCCCTAGATTTGATTTGCTCCATTTAGATTATTAATTGCATGGCTATTTTTCCTGCACAAATGCATAACATTTATTTGTTGAACATTTAGTTGCCCATTTCTCTAATTTATACAAGTAAGTACATAACTATCTGATTTAATTACCTTGCACAACTTAGTGTTAGTAGCAACAATTCTTTACAATATTTTCCAGTCCTACTTCTAAGTTATGAATAAATATGTTAAAAAGGTGAGGACCTAATACTGGACCCTGAGGAACCCCACTTACCACATTAGTCCAATCAGGGTATGTTCCATTTACAACCCTTTGCTTCCTGTCTTTCAGCCAGCTCTCAATCCATGAGCAGATATTTACTGCAATGCTTGTATCCCTTAGTTTGCACAATTGTCTCCCATGTGGCATTTGCAAAATCCAAAAAGACTACACCCATGGAGTTACCTTGATCCAAGTTCCTACTAACCTCCTCATAGAAACTAATTAGGATTGTCTGACATGTCCTATTCCTCATAATCCATGTTGACTCCTACTTATAATCCTGTTTGAATAGACATATTCTTGTATATTATCCCCTATTGACCCTTCTTAAAGCTTTCCCACAACAAAGGTGAGACTTACAGGTCTATAATTCCTGGATTTTCACTTGGTTCCTTTTTAAATATAGGTATCACCTCTGCTTTTCTCCAGTCATCTGGTAGCGATGGCTTTGCTATTACAGAGCCCAGTTCCCTCAGTACCCTTGGATGTATTCTATCAGGACCTGGGGCTTTAGAAACATTTTATTTACAACCTCTTTTCAATTTCTTCCTGTGTTAACCAATTATTGGTTTAAGGTATTGTAGCCCCATTATTTTGCAGTGCCCCAACCACTGGCACCTCCCTTGTGTATACAGAAGAAAATAACTTAGGGCTCCATGCTTATGTTAGAAAAAGCACCTATGAGCACCCTAACTGCACAGTAAACCCTAGCTATGTTAATCCCCCTCACCTAAAAGATTGAGAGCAAACTGCTTTGGGTCACTGCTTCAAGTGAACTTCACAACAAAGCTGAAAAGCAAGGAAAAAATTTCCATTGATTCTTGCCCTGACAATAAATTACGAGTTACTGCCTGACACTCTGAAACCAATACCCTATGCTGATAAAAATATTCCTACATTTTTTTTAGAGCATCGAGAGGGCCCTTTCCTGGTCCAGAAGATGAGGCCATGGCCTTAAATCAAGAAAAAAGGGGACTGGACACTACAATCAACATGTATAGCCTGACTAGTCCAGGGCAGAAGAGTGAGGACCATTGATGTGAGGGCATCAGTGACCATCGCTGGAGGGTCATTTTTGCCAGGTAAGTGGCATTATTGACCCTTTTTTTTTTTTTTTATACTGTTTTTTTTATTTCTTTGTTCTTTCTTTTTTATTTTCATTTTAAGTATTTTTTATTTTTTGTAAGTAGAGGGGGAAATTTTATTTGATTAGAAAGTTAGCTTTTTGATTAGGAAGTTAGAAGTTATGGGGGGTTATTTACTTAATTAGGGGGGTTAAGTATTGAGTTAAGGGGTTTAGTCATTTAATAAGGAGGGTTGGGTATTTAATTAGGGGGGTTAGGTATTTAATTTGGGGGTTAGGAATTGAATTAGGGGGATAGAAAGTTAATTAGAGGGGGATTAAAGGGATATGTAAGTGAGCTGGATTATGAATGCATCTGATAGAGCAGAATTAATAGTGTATAAAACATTTTTTTTGCATGAACATATACCAAAACAAAAATTAATTAGCTTACCTTGAAGTTAGCAAACTTCCCTATGTTTTTTGGCATTTGCATTTGATTGTGTACTCCCCTAGAAAATCCCACATAAATTAGCATAACATTCAAACTCAGAATCAGGATAATACAGTGTATCATTCTTCACCTCAGTGGCTTCTGGTGTACTCAGTACAAGAACTGTTACTTCCTGTGTTCTGTACCAGAAAGGTCACAATATGTACCCTGCTGTATTTCCTTTGTGTACTCGGCTTATGCAAGCATCCTGTGCTTGTGAACAGCTGGATTTGACTTTTGTACAAATAACTTTGTAATTAAACTAAACTTTTCTATGTAACTCATGTTTTCATACACCACTAATTCTCCTCCATCAGATGCATTCATAACCCAGCTCACTTGCATATACCTTTAATTTAGTTAATTAGTGGGGGATTACATAGATATAGATAGGGTTAAATAGGTATAGATACAGCAAAATGGCGTTAATTAGGTATAGTGAGGGTTAATTAGGTATAGTAGGGTTAAATGGGTTTAATGAGGCAGAGGGGGTTGATTCGGTAGAAGGGATTAATTAGGTATATATGGGGTTAAAAAAGGGATAGAGAGGGTTAAATAGTTTTAGAGGGGTTAAATGGTGTTAAACAGGTTTAGGTACGGTTCTATGGGGTTAATGAGGTAGAGGGAGGTCAACTTAGATTTATTATTTTTTTATGGGTATAATAGTGTAGTGTAGTGCTTAGACTTAGTGTCATAGGGGTCCTGGTGGACCCTTTTGGCACTTATAGTGTTAATGTTATAGTGATATTGTCTCAGAAGGGTCAATATGCACCCTTATGGGACTGATGGGGTTAATTAGGGGCTCGTTGGGGTCTGCATTGAATCCCATGAGTAATAGGGGTTAATTTAGGTGCTATAAGTACCCCTGCGGCAGGAGTTAAATTTAATAGTAGCAGCGGGGCCAGAAATCTAAATTTAGACATGCCAATCAGGACCACTGAGTAGTTGGGGCTCTTCAACGGTCCCAATTGGTAATCCGCAGCATGGGGGTTAATAGTTGGGGCTCTACAGGGGTCCAGATCGGGACCCCTCAGCATGGGGGTTAACACTTTAGATGCCAGGGGTAATTTAAAGACCCACTGCAGGGGTTAATTTGTGGTGCGGGTCCTTCAGGGATTCACGATACGGGTGGGGGTTAATGTTGGGTACCAGGGGGTCCCAATTGAGATATCCTGGCAGTCCCTACCCCGTGGAACTCTTTACCCCTGACACTCACCTACAAAGCTCTCAACAAGCTGCACCCTACTACATACCATATCTAATCTCCATATACTCCCCTAACTGCCCCCTCTGCTCTTTCTATGACTCTCTCGTCACCTGTCATCGCCTCCTCACACGTTACATGTTAGTCTCCAAGACAATACTCATACAGCCCCCACCTTATGCAATTCTCTACCCCGCTCTGTCAGACTCTCCTCCACTTTTTTATAGTTTCAAACACTCTCTGGAAACCCATCTATTCAGAGAAGCCCCCAACTGAGCCCTAATATCACCTATTAAAACAGGATGGTGACCACCTCATGCATCTAACCTACGGCCTCACCAGACCACCAACAAGCAATCTTCCCTTTTTGTCTCTAATATCCTTAACAGATAGATTGTAAGCTCTTAAGAGGACAGGGCCCTCTATACCTTCTATACTTGTATGTTATGTTTCTCTTAAGTATTTACTGCATCCCTGTAAGTAGGTCTACGGAATATTTATAACTTTATAAATAAGTGATAATAATAATAATAATAATAATAATAATAATAATAATCACTACCTTATTATTGTGCATTTAATTATATATTCATTTACATAAGCCTTTTAATGCTTTTTTACAATATTATTTTCTAGGCATAAATTACTGTTATGTTATGCAATTTAACAATAATTAATTCATTTAGCAATTAGTAAAGGACAGCTGTAGTCCTATATTTAAAATGTACTCTTTTCGAGGATCCGCACTTAAAAATAGGAGAATGTATTTACAATATAGAGGAGGCTTCTATCTACATAGTAGGAATGTGGCAGATAAAACTGCCAGTGCTTTAAAATGAAACATAGAAATGTCATTAGTTTAAAAGGACCCAGCTCCTCCTGAAAATTAGAAAGTAACAGAAACAGGTCACAAAAGAAAATGGAACCGTAAGAAATAATTGTATTTAACAGTTAAAAAGTATATCATTTAGATCATTATCAAGTTAAGTTATTTAAAAGACTGTATAAAATTCAACCACCGGGAGTCGTCCTTTAAAAATATTTTTTGAGTGAAATTTGCATTGGTTCTTTTGGCCATTACACCCTAAAATGTTAGGTGGAAACTAATAGACTCCCTAAGCTGTAATTGAAATAATATATGAATTAATTAATAAATAACAACATTACAAGGTCATCGCTGGCTCCTCTCAGTCTCGCCCTGGTATCCTGGGATATGGGTTTTATTATTTGTGTAATAACACAATCAATGGCGTCCTTGTCTGTACAGACGTGATAATCAGAACGAATTGCTCAGTGGAGATTAGAGCTGGCGATGAACTAACTGATTGACTCCTCATTCTGGGAGAGGACTTAATAGAAAAATCCTGTATTGACTGGTGGTCAATGGAGAATAGACAATCAATGGCCATATGGAAAGAGACATCACATCAGAGCGAGGAGGGGGAGATTGGGAGCAGGTGACAGGAGGTGACTTTACATCACCTACAGAGATGAGACCTTATCTTAATGTCTATGTGAATTGGTGATGGAGAGATGGAAGGTGAATTATTATTATTATCGTTTATTTATAACGCGCCAACATATTCCGTAGCGCTATACATAAGTTAAATTACAGGCAATGACAAGTTCAAGATTCACACATTGCAATGAATGGAGGGCCCTGTCTTTGAGCTTGGAATCCGGTGTCCATAGCGCTTTCCCTAAAGCACCGACGCAGGATTGAAACTTGCAGACTTACAATCTAAAGGCGCAGACTTACAATCTAAAGGTGAATGTATTAGAGTGTTACTAGAGATCCCAAGCATACGTATTAGAGTGTTACGAGAGATCCCAAGCATATGTAATAGAGTGTTACGAGAGATCCCAAGCATATGTAATAGAGTGTTACGAGAGATCCCAAGCATATGTAATAGAGTGTTACTAGAGATCCCAAGCATATGTATTAGAGTGTTACGAGAGATCCTGCCTGTTCGTGGACTTCATTGTTGGTGATTTGGTTATTCCAGTCGATATTGAGGATGGTGCGGAAACAGCATTGATGTCGTAGGTGATGGTGCCGTACAGTAGGATGGTCAACACAACGGCTCTGTACACACTGACCTTGGAGCGTTTACTCAGATGCTTGTTGTTCCAAACACTTTTATATAACTTGCCGAATGCACCATTTGCCTTTGCCAGTGTGTTGTCAATATCCTTGTCGACCTTGGCATCAAGGAACCGATGCATCACAGGTAGCTGAACTGGTGGATTGTCCTGAGCTCGGACTCACCAATACTGATTTGGCTAGTGGAGAACTTCCATCTTCTTCAAAGTGACTTCTAGACAGAAGCATTTGTCAGTTTTGGCGAAGCAAGATGTCATTCGCTGCCGAGGTGTCGCTGTACGGCAAACAAGTGCAGTGTTGTTGGTGCAGAACAGCTCTGGAACAAGTCGTTCCGCTTAGTCACCTCAGGTGTATGTGTTATTAACTATAGATCTCAGGTATGATTCAACACACGCATAACGGTTACCTCTTATAGATGATTTACTACTTCAACACTCACTAATATATTATTGCTTATTATTCCTATTGGACTTGTTGTGGAGAAATACAAATATCCATACATTATTTAATATATATATATATATATATATATATATATATATATATAGCATTTATTACCTTTGTAGTACCCTTTGTATTTGGCTAAATGCAAGCTCTGAAACAGTTAATTATGTTAATTATGCTTTTCTCTAATTCAGCAGTTTCACTTTGAGACCATAATAACACCTATAACCACAGCAATTGTCAAGGCAAGGCTAACACTCAAGGCTAGAACAAATTGTTTACTGCGCATGAATTATAACAATAAGTTGATCTGAGCAGATGATATAGATATCAGCATGTTTGGTATATGTCTGATTATTAATTGGCTTATTAATAATTAGTAATGGAATATACCATTTCTGGTATGTAGGACTACTATAAAAAGATAGGATGTTTATGTAATTGTTGTCAGTGGAAGACATTTTGAATACTATTCTGTTGCTGATCCACGTTCGTGTCCCAAAAAAATGAAGAAAATTAGAGGCCTCTGTGTTTTGGTATCATGACTGTTTTTTGGAGTAGGATGTCGGCTTGTGGATATGTTTTTCGCCTTCTACAGACACTGATTTGCAACAAGTAGTTCTAGAGCTACGTGTGGGTCACTACTAATCTAAATTTGTCTCTCTTGCCACATTCACTGAAGAAAACAGCAAACGCACCATCTTCCACCGCCTTACTTCGAATACCCCAGGATTACATCATGCTCAATGCACCATATTAGACAAATCGAATTGAAACAATGTAATAAGTGCTCCACCCTCTGAGATACGCCGTCTCTATGATGATCTTTTGCTGTAGTTTGGTTAGTTTATTAGAAAGGATACTCTCCTATCCTAGTACTCTCTTATCCTAGTACTCTCCTATCCCAGTACTCTCCTATCCTAGTACTCTCCTATCCCAGTACTCTCCTATCCCAGTACTCTCCTATCCTAGTACTCTCCTATCCCAGTACTCTCCTATCCTAGTACTCTCCTATCCTAGTACTTTCCTATCCTAGTACTCTCCTATCCTAGTACTTTCCTATACTAGTACTCTCCTATCCCAGTACTCTCCTATCCCAGTACTCTCCTATCCCAGTACTCTCCTATCCTAGTACTCTCCTATCCCAGTACTCTCCTATCCCAGTACTCTCCTATCCTAGTGCTCTCCTATCCTAGTACTCTCCTATACTAGTACTCTCCTATCCTAGTACTCTCCTATCCCAGTACTCTCCTATCCCAGTACTCTCCTATCCTAGTACTCTCCTATCCCAGTACTCTCCTATCCCAGTACTCTCCTATCCCAGTACTCTCCTATCCTAGTACTCTCCTATCCCAGTACTCTCCTATCCCAGTACTCTCCTATCCTAGTGCTCTCCTATCCTAGTACTCTCCTATACTAGTACTCTCCTATCCTAGTACTCTCCTATCCCAGTACTCTCCTATCCCAGTACTCTCCTATCCTAGTACTCTCCTATCCTAGTACTTTCCTATCCTAGTACTCTCCTATGCTAGTACTTTCCTATCCTAGTACTCTCCTATCCCAGTACTCTCCTATCCTAGTACTCTCCTATCCCAGAACTCTCCTATCCCAGTACTCTCCTATCCTAGTACTCTCCTATCCCAGTACTCTCCTGACCTAGTACTCTCCTATTCCAGTACTCTCCTATCCTAGTACTCTCCTATCCCAGTACTTTCCTATCCTAGTACTCTCCTATCCCAGTACTTCCCTATACTAGTACTCTCCTATCCTAGTACTCTCCTATCCTAGTACTCTCCTATCCCAGTACTCTCCTATCCTAGTACTCTCCTATCCCAGTACTCTCCTATTCCAGTACTCTCCTATCCTAGTACTCTCCTATCCCAGTACTTTCCTATCCTAGTACTCTCCTATCCTAGTACTTCCCTATACTAGTACTTGTAACGGAGCTGGAACACGCAGTCCAATATCTCCGCTGGTATACGGTAAAATATCCAAGAAGCACTACAGTCTCACCATTCCCAACCTCCCATATTGGACGACACACAATTTGGGAGTCAAATGAATACTGTCTTTATTTTGTTATTGCAGAAATATTTATACCCATCTCTTCCCACAGGCAATCCACATCCCCCATATTTGGCCGCACAATACACATAAAGAGAACAATAGGTGGGTCACACCTCCCCGAGGCTCCCTGGCAACTTTGATACAATCAGACATTGATTCAATTACACTTCTTTGTTCTTATCTGAGAATGAAAACACTGTATACAATGGACTTCCTTTATCTTATGCAGAGTCTCTGTAACAGGATTATCTCCCATGCTAAGTAGCTGCAAATGTCTGGGACAATATTCTGCAGAGCATCAACCAACATACATGCAGTATAATAGTAGGATCATATTTTAACCATAATAATCATAAAACAGGGTAAAACAGTGATGGGTTCCGTTACAGTACTCTCCTATCCTAGTACTCTCCTATCCCAGTACTCTCCTATCCTAGTACTCTCCTATCCCAGTACTCTCCTATCCTAGTACTCTCCCATTCCAGTACTCAACTATCCTAGTACTCTCCTATCCTAGTACTTTCCTATACTAGTACTTTCCTATCCTAATACTCTCCTATCCTAGTACTCTCCTATGCTAGAATAAGATTTTTGCACTTTTTATATACATGTATTTATTTCCCTATTTAGAAACGAAAAGGAAGTTTTATATTCTTGCTAAGTGTTCACTTTTGAAACTAAGAAAATGCTTATACACTGTAAAGGGGATGTGTTACTGTGATGGAGAGTACGGACCCATCATTGTGCGCAGAGGGAGGGTTCGTTAATTATGGGTTTGTTCCTTTAGAACGTAAGTTTGAAGTTTTCAATCGTGTGTCGTTGCTTTGGAAACAAGCACTATATAAATTTGATTTTAAGCTCAAAAACAGGGCCCTCAGTTATTATTAATGTGTTATTTTTTTTACCATGTTAGTTTCTGCCATGTACTTTACCCCTGTACAGCGCTACGGAATATTTTGGCGCCAACATATTCCGTAGCGCTGTACATAAATTAAGTTCAGACAAAGATAAATACAAATTAACATTTAGCAAAGGTAGGACGGCGCTGTCTTTGAGCTAGGAATCCAATGTCCATGGTGAATTCCCAAAGTACTTAGGATAGAAACTCGCAGACTTACAATCTAAGGGATAGTCAGTGGTAAAAGAGGGAGAGAGCGGTGATAAGTGTGTTAGGGTGGAAGGTGATACGCTTCTGTTAAAGTGAGGTTTTAAATGTTTTGAGGCAAGAGGATAATCTGGTGGAGCGAGGCAAGGAGTTCCAGAGACTAGGGGCAGCACGAGAAAAGTCCTGGAGGCGGGACTGAGTGTATACAAAAATAATATGGAATTGCTAAATTGCTAATCTACTCATGATCTTACAGTCTAGGAAAAGAAAATATGATTTATCTTAATTTATTTTATTTTTTAAATAAGGAGAATGGACAATTTCTGGAAGACAAAACCCCATTGTCAGACTGGTCAGACGTCCTGCAGTGGTGGCAGACTCAGTGGATACAGTAAATACCTTAATTATTATTATTATCGTTTATTTGTAACGCGCCAACATATTCCGTAGCGCTGTACATAAATTACGGGCAATGACAAGTTCAAGATTGCAATGAATGGAGGGCCCGGTCTTTGAGCTTGGAACCCGGTGTCCATAGCGCTTTCCCTAAAGCCCCGACGCAGGATTGAAACTCGTGGACTTACAAACTAAAACTTAATGATAAAGTAACACAGGAGGGGATGCAAGGAGCACGCGCCCAGATTAGGTTACACTCAATATACAAATACCAGCAATGGGCAATGTTGAGTAAAATATCATTTATCTGGTATGTACCTTGTTGGGTTTATCTCCTACTTAGTCCATAAAAGGTAAAAAAAATAAATCCAGTGGTCTCGGGAAGTGGGTCCTAATGAATTTCCAGCAGCCCATTCCAGCTGCCGGTGCTCAATCATGAAATATGACATTATAGGGCTCTCAGAGAGTCATTACTTCAAGACAGGTGACAGGGCAGTAAATGGTCTATAAGAGGTCATTTACTATTAGCTGTGACCTGGGGCAGTGCCAATGTCACACATGTCAGGGCCACAAATAAGGTTCTGATCTGTAGGCTGTGGTGGAGCTACTGCTGGTGCAGCAGGTGCAAAGCACTAGGGTCCAAAACAGAGTAGGGGTGCGCTGCTACTGGCAGTGAATGACCAATCAATTTATTAGATGAGGATGAGGATGGCAGATCATTGTTTAATAGGAAGTTGATCTGATTACCATAGGTGTGATTCTATTATGTACATATGTGTTTGGCTTTTTATTGACCCAAAGAGTGGATAGAGAAGTTGCGGGGCCCCAAATTATTTTGCATCGGGGCCCTCCACACACAAATATTTACATCAACAAAATCGCCAACAAGAGTTTAACATTTTTTAATTTTTTATTCCTCTATATACTGTTTGGATCAAAGTCAAAGCGATGGGGGCAGTTGAGGCACGCGGGACGTAGGCTGCAATGAACATGAGGCTCGCAGTTGGTTCAGACGCGTAACTCGAAAACACAGAAAAAACACCAAAATAATAATAACACTCACACACAGCACAGGGAGAGACAGGGAGCCTGGGAGTGAGGTTGCACCAAATTTGAGCCATATTTTGTGTTTTTCACAGCTCAAAAAAATGGCGTCAGAAAAAACATAAAAATTCGGAAACAGGATGAAAACAAGGCTCAGCAACGCCAGGCACGCAGAACTTAGAAAATACACAACGCCGAAGACCGTAAGAGATGCGTTCTATCACTAAATCGGGGGAGTGCGGCAGTGGGTTACTGGAAGAGAGGGAGGAGGCAGAGAGAGAGAAGGGGAGAGAGAGGAAGGGAGAGAGAGGAAGGGAGGGAGGGGGAGAGAGAGGAGAGAACGAAAGAGAGAGAGGGGGGAGAGAGAGGGAGGGAGGGGGCGATAGATGGAAAGAGGGAGAGAGGCACTGGGTCACTGGGAGGAAGGGAGAGAGAAAGGAAAAGAGAGAAGGCAGAGAGAGGAGAGAGAGAGAGGGGAATGGGAGAGGGAGGGAGAGAAAGAGGGGGGTAGAGAGAGAAGGCAGTGATAGAGAGGAGAGAGAGAGAGAGAGAGAGAGAGAGGGGTGGATAGAGGAGGCATGGAGAGGAAGGGAGAGAGAGAGGGAGGGATAGAGGGAGGGAGAAAGTAAGTGAGAGAGAGAGGAGGCTGAGAGAAGGCGAGAGAGAAGGAAAGGCATTGGGTTACTGGTAGCAAGGGAGAGAGAAAGGAAGAGAGAGGGAGAGGAGGCAGAAAGAGGGGAGAAAGAAAGAGGGAGAGAAATAGAGAGGCAGAGAGAGGGGGAGATAGAGAGAGGGAGGGAGAGAGGGAGAGGAAGCGGAGAGAGGGGAGAAAGTAAGAGGGAGAGAAATAAAGAGGCAGATAAATAAAGAGGCAGAGAGAGGGGGAGAGAGAGAGAGGGAGGGAGAAAGGGAAAAGAGAGAGAGGGAGTAAGGGGGCACTGGGTCACTGGGAGGGAGAGATAAAAGAAGAAAGAAAGAGAGAGAAGGCAGAGAGAGCGGGAAAGAGAGAGGGAGTGAGAGAGGAAGGGGGAGAGAGAGGGGTGGATAGAGGGAATGAGAGAGGAAGGGGGAGAGAAAGGAGAGGCAGGGAGGGAGAGGGAAGGGAGAGAGATGCAGAGAGGGAGGGAGAGAGAGAGAAAAGAGAGAGAGAGGGAAGGGGAGATAGAGATGGGGAGGGAGGAAGGAGAGAAACAGAGAGCACACACGCATAAAGTGGGCATAGAGAGAGTGACAGAGGGCACAGAGAGTGAGAGGGCACACAGAGCGAGAGTGAATGTGTCCTTGGCAATTAAGAAAGCATTCCAATAATGCTACTGGGAGCACTGAGCAAATACCAACTTCCTGTGCACTCAAAGACTCCTCCCATCACAGGAAGTTGTGCTACTGAAATCAAAATGGCAGATTCCACAACAAAAATACAAAAATGCATTTAAAAAGTATTATATATATATATATATAGTATCTCACAAAAGTAAGTACACCCCTCACATTTGTGTAAATATTTTATTATATATTTTCATCTTCCGTGTACAGCCTGTATAACAGTGTAAATTTGCTGTTTCCTCCAAATAACTCAGCACACAGCCATTAATGTCTAAACGGCAACAAAAGTGAGTACACCCCTAAGTGGAAATGTCCAAATTGGGCCCAAAGTGTCAATATTTTGTTTGGCCACCATTATTTTCCAGCACTGCCTTAACCCTCATAGGCAGGGAGTTCACCAGAGCTTCACAGGTTGCCACTGGACTCCTCTTCCACTCCTACATGATGACATCACAGAGCTGGTGGATGTTAGAGACCTTGCACTCCCCCACCTTCCGTTTGAGGATGCCCCACAGATGCTCCATAGGGTTTAGGTCTGAAGACATGCTTGGCGAGTCCATCACCTTTAAATTGGAGGTGTGTTTGGTGTTGTTATCATGTTGGAATATTGCCCTGCGGCCCAGTCTCCGAAGGGAGGGGATCATGCTCTGCTTCAGTATGTCACAGTACATGTTGGCATTCATGGTTCCCTCAATGAACTGTAGCTCCCCAGTGCTGGCAGCACTCATGCAGGCCCAGATCTTGACACTCCCACCAGCATGCTTGACTGTAGGCAAGACTCACTTGTCTTTGTACTCCTCACCTGATTGCCGCCACACGCTTGTCACCATCTGAACCAAATAAGTTTATCTTGGTCTCATCAGACCACAGGACAGGGTCCCAGTAAGCCATGTCCTTAGTCTGCTTGTCTTTAGCAAACTGTTTGCAGTATTTCTTGTGCATTATCTTTAGAAGAGGCTTCCTTCTGGGACAATGCAGACCAATTTGATGCAGCGTATGGTCTGAGCACTGACATGCCGGCCCCCCACCCCTTCAAACTCTGCAGCATTGCCGGCAGCACACATACGTCTATTTCCCAAAGACAACCTCTGGATATGGCGCTGAGCACGTTCCCTCAACTTCTTTGGCCGACCATGGCGAGGCCTGTTCTGGGGGAACCTGTGCTGTGTAACGCTGTATGGTCCTGCCCACCGTGCTGCAGCTCAGTTTCAGGGTCTTGGCAATCTTCTTACAGCCTAGGCCATCTCTATGAAGAGCAACAATTCTTTTTTTCAGATCCTCAGAGTCCTTTGCCATGAGGTGCCATGTTGAACTTCCAGTGACCAGTATAAGAGAGTGTGAGAGCGATAACACCAAATATAACACACCTGCTCCCCATTCACACTTGAGACCATTTCCACTTAGGGGTGTACTCACTTTTGTTGCCAATTGTTTAGACATTAATGGCTGTGTGTTGAGTTATTTTGAGGGGACAGCAAATTTACACTGTTATGCAGGCCGTACACTTACTACTTCAGTGTCATTTCTTCAGTGTTGTCACATGAAAAGATATAATCAAATATTTACAAAAATGTGAGGGGTGTACTCACTTTTGCCAGATACTGTATATGTATATATATATATATATATATATATATATTCCACAACAATCATTTAGTGTATGGTGAGCACAAAAGTGAGAAAAGCTCTCCACCGTACAAAGTACAGAAAACAAATAATACATTAATAAGCCCATTTGCATGTCTAAAAGGTGGGGACATGCAAATGAGAATACAATGTACCTCACTCTTTTAATCCAAAAATAGCAACTTTATACATTGCTCCCTTAAAGCATATGCCCGCTGTATTAAACAGCTTTTAAGCAAAGCATCGGGTTGGATTTTACACAAACCAAGAATCACTCATATACAGGCCTGTTTCAAGCTTTTGGCTATCATCAGTATGAGGTAGATTCTGGTTTGTGCAATAGATTTTGTAGCATTGGGTATTCCACAATAATCATTTAGTGTATGGTGAGCACAAAAGTGAGAAAAGCTCTCCACCGTACAAAGTACAGAAAACGAATAATACATTAATAAGCCCATTTGCATGTCTAAAAGCGGGCATATGCTTTAAGGGAGCAATGTATAAAGTTGCTATTTTTGGATTAAAAGAGTGAGGTACATTGTATTCTCATTTGCATGTCCCCGCCTTTTAGACATGCAAATGGGCTTATTAATGTATTATTCGTTTTCTATATATATATATATATAGTTGAGGCTATATTATTTTATTCTCTTTTATTTACTTTAAAAATAGGTTGCACATTTTAAAGTAAATTTCTTGAAAAGAGTAAATAATATACTATAACCACTACAGTTCTTTAAGTATTGGGGTTAAATGGTGAGTGTTCAGTGAGTCTAGACTTCCTAAATCAGTACCCTTAAAGACCCAATGTATTTTAGAAGATCTTCACATCTTGGTTAAATATAAGACATACTAACAACATTAGCAGCTGTTTGTATCATGAGCATGAAAATATTTATAGATAAAAACTTAATTTTAGTAGACTTACATGAAAGTTGCCATGACATTAGTCCTTTCTTTTCAGACATCTGCAAGTTTAGTTTTCATCACCTCCCACTGAGTACATACGGGGGAGGGTCAAGGTATCAAAACCTAAAACCGTTTCTGAATGAACCAATTGGTTAACAAATCCCCCTGCTTTCTCCCAACTCCACCTTCCCACAGGCTCCAGACCATCAGGAAGTGTTGAGAATATTCATCATGGAAGCCCTCAAATCCTCTCTAACATTGCTTATGTAGCTGCTTGTTACTCCACAAACATGTGACTTTTCCCCTTACTACGGTGGACCTTTAATCACATAATAACATCTTGTCTCTGTGCCCTTTTCTCTAAACACTCCTTCTACTGCCCACTCTTCCAGTTCCATTATCGCCTCCCACTTTCATTGTGCAAAACCCACTCCGTGGAATGCCGTCCTCTTTGGCCCAACTTTAGGAGCTTCAGACATTCATTAAATACTCATGTTGTCATCACCCCATTACATCTACAAGCCAAACACCCAACAATCCAAACACCCAACAATCTATACACCCAACAATCCATACACCCGACAATCCAAACACCCAACAATCAATAAACCCAACAATCTATACACCCGATAATCCATACACACGACAATCCATACATCCGACAATTTATTCACCCGATAATTGTTACACCCGACAATCCATATAAAACAATCCAAACACCCAACCATCCATACACCCAATAATTCATACACCCGATAATCCATACACCCTAAAATCCATACACCCGACAATCTATACACCCGACAATCCATACACCCGATAATCCAAACACCCAAAAATCCATAAACCCAACAATCCATACACCCGATAATCATACACCCGACAATCTATACACCCTACAACAGGGTCCTCCAGTCGTTTTTTTTAATGAGAATTACATCTCAATATGAAAAATATTGCAAGATACCAAAAAGTATGTATTTGTTGTTGTTGTTTAGTCGTTCAGCCAGGTCCAACTCTCTGAGACCCTATAAACCGCAGTACACCAGGCGCATCTGTCAGCCACTGCCCTTCTGATCTCCATCAAACTCATGTTTATTGCTTCAATGACCTCATCTATTCATCTCCATTCAAGCTCATTTACCAAACTGTAAGAACTAGAGCAGACTGCAGGTTCTTTTATCAGTACTAAAAGACAGAGTGTAAACTCTTTAGATTGCAAGCATGCCTAGGATTAGCATAAGCCTATCCTGAGAATTAATTAAGCCAAGACTAATTGGACCATTTAGTTCATAACTGCTGTCACATCTATGTTTTTATCTATCCTCTTGGTTCACACCCCATGTCACACAACCACCTTCATCAGCCAGTTGACTGGACCATTGTGCCTCAGCATCTCCATCACCATCCTGTCTTGATCAATCCTCTCCTCTAGATTGTGAGCTCTTCAGAGCATGGATGTTGGATACTTTGTATCAGTATGTTTCCATTTGCATTGTTCTAAGTCTCATCTGTACTCCATGGGCCTTGTTTACTAAAGTGTGAAGTAACCTCTCCATTCCTATGGGGCAGATGTACAAAGATTTGGCATTTCCATGAGTTCTTCTGTACTTAAACCTTTAGTACATATGGCCCCACAGCATGGTGCACAGCATGGGGGTGACCTCCTCATCCAGAGCCTAGAAATCCTACAGCTGCCCCCCCCCCCCCCCCATTATCATGTTCTCATCTTGTTAGTTACATGTGTTAATCAATACGTTCCTTCCTCTTCCTTGATCATTAAATCTTGCATTAAATCTGCGACGCTACATTTCAAATTTGGCAAAATAAATGTCAGAGAAAACGGTCAGCAAAATATATATTGGCAACATTTCCAGGAGTAGTTTGGGGAAAACTTCACATGTTTGTAACAAGTATGTAACAAACTAACATTATCAAGTGGACCCTTCTTAGATCTCCTCTGATTAATGTGAATAATTGTTAATTGATCCAGAGGAAGCAACCAGGCAAACAACCCAATTGACTCCTTCCTGATCCCAATCGAACTCCTCCCCGGATCAATATTCCTCCTTCTCTAGTTATCCAGAATAAGCAAGAACACTTTTTATTCAAAAATATATTCAAACCCTGTTTAAAGTTATCTATTTAATCTGCTGTCACTGCCTCCTTTGGTAGAGAGTTCCACAGCCTACCTGCCCTTGTGGTAAATAACTATTTTCTTTATTTAAGGTATAAATATTTACATTTAGCTGTATGTGCTTGTTTCATGTGGGGGTCCATCTTGGTCTGCTAGTTTGTGTATTTGTTGCAAGGATAGGTTATACTAATGTGGAGCATTCTTCTACTGAGTTCTCTTGTGAAATAGCTAGGCTAATGGTAGTCTTTCAACAGAACTGAATACAGATTTTATCTGAATCCACCATTTCTAGAAATCCTTCCAGGGTTTCAATTCCGATCAGGATCAAAAACACAATGTCTGCATCCATTATTGCCACTGCCGACACAAATTAGCATATCGTGCTGCACATTAGATTATTTTAGTAACATTGAATCCAATTCAATATTTTATTTAAATAGTTTTAATGCTCTTTAAAAATAGCTGTTATTTAATTAAAGGGAAAAAAGTCTGTAAAAGAAAGTCTTTTCAAGCTGAATGTAAAATCAGGTAATTCAAGTAATATAAACATATTGTTTGGGTAAATATTGTTTAAATAATATCCATTTTGCCCCATTTTGAAGCCAGGTATTGGTTAATTCCTTTGCGATGAGTTCCCATTCCCCCCACACTGCAGCATCCTGCGTCTGGCTCCCGTCCAGCCTCTGGCTCCCATCCTGATTTCCACACAATATCACACCCTGAAGTAGCAACGCTGCAGTTTTCTGTATAACTTGGTTTGGATTGTAGAGCGCGGCGCTCGCCATCTGGACGAGATGTCTCATGTTTACTGTCTATTAGCTTCATATTTCTTCTGCCATCACATTTTTTGACAATTTATCACAATTAAGGCTCTTCTGTGGGTATCCTCCGCACCACCTCCTTATTTCTCCGTATATATTAATGACGCTCCTTGTATCATTTGTGCAACTGCATTAAAAGTTACTTGGGCTCATTTAAAGCAATAATCGTGAAATATGTAACATTAATTTATTTTTATCAGACAGAAATCAGCGACAATGTTTTAGGTGAAACTTGTGAATTTCTCTCTGGGGGGGTGCGTCAGGGAGGAGGGCGATATGATAGAAAAGCTCAAGTATATAAAAGGTTTTAAAGGGATATGGAAGGTTCTTGGGTGTTTCTAGGTATATAATATCCCTGGGTATCTATTTACTATATTTTATTAAGAAGTGCTTACAAACTCTGTGTTAATGCCTAAAATCAAACAAATAGTCCCTGTATGGGTCTGCCCACTGCAGCGTATGCAGACACAGACTCTTTAGTGCTGGATTTGCGGTGTAGTGTCTGCATACGCTGCAGTGGGCAGACCCATGCAGGGACTATCTGTATGATATTAGGCAGTAATACCAGAGCTTCATAAAGTAAAAGTACATGTCAGTAAATAGATACCCAGAGATATTATATACCAGGAACTTTCCATTTCCCTTTAACTTTATTGCTCTTAATACAGTAAATAAATAGGAATTTTTTTCATATATTAATGTCTAAAAATAAGTTAAAAAACTAATTTTCTGATCATAATTCCCAGAAATAGTTATTGCACTGCACTCTGGGAAACTGGACAGGGACATGCAAATGAGTCCATAAAACATTTTCACTCTTTAATCCAAATACCACTAGAGTGAATAGACAATGCGGACTCATTTGCATTTCTCCGCCCAGTTTCCCAGAGTGCAGTGCAATAACTGTATTTCTGGGAAATCGGAACAGAAAATATTTTTTTAAACTTGTTTTTAGACATTCAAATGTGAACACAAATGTCCTGTTTATTTAGTGTACCCTGTACGGTGGAGGCTTCTATCATGCTTTTGCCCACCATAAGCTAAATTGCTCTTCGTATAAAGTAGTTTATGTATCGGGTTGGTACCTCCATCTTTGCCTGGTCTCGGAGCTGTTGGAAGTTGTCTGGCAGATATCTAGTTAAAGTTAAGACGTCTTCGTGCACATCAGTGAGGATGGATGTTAAATCTATATTAGATGTTGTATGTGCCGTTGTGTGACGCGGTGATTACTGGTGCCGGCCATGAGAGGGGCGGAGGAGCCAGGTCAGGCGTAGCAGGCAGTGAGCAGAACACAACACTTCAATTACATGAAGAAATCAGTCCGAGCATGAGCCGACCGATGACTGGAGCCCGCTGTTTGTATGCAGAGGACGCACTAGTGATTGGGAACATGGAGGGATTTGGAGGGAGGGATTATAGTCAGTTTGGCTAAAGCCGGGCGGTCAGTAGACCTTGACCACTGGATACTTCCCTGTTTCATTTCTCTGAGGTTGCAATGAATCTTGTAGAGGCTATAGACACATAAATAAGAACCAAAAAGACCCATCTGGTCTGACCAGTCTACTTACCCAGTGGTGGATTTTCTGTTGGTGCAGCAGGTGCAAAGCACCAGGCCCAAAAGAGAGTAGGGGCCCTTCTTCTGGCAATAAAGGAGAACTCTTAATTTATTAGATGAGGATGGCAAATAATGACTTTATAGAACTGTGAACGGGGGTGATCTGACCATCTACATGATTTTTGGGGCTTTTTGTTGGCCCCCTATGACATGGATGGAGAAGTTGCAAGGGCGGGGGGGGGGGGGTATTTTACACCAATGCCCTCCTTTTACTAGCTCTGTCACCATACCTACCTAAATGTCTGGCTTAATTAAGCCTCAGTATAGTTTTAATGCAATAACTGGGTTTGACCCCATCTCTTCTGCTTATCTACGACTTCTATTAAACTCTCCACATCTCCAAAATCCCTTTTTCTCGACCCTCTTTATTTCTCATTTTATTTCCATCCCTCTTTACCAAAATAATCAAACTATCTGAGAACTCATCTATTCAGAGAAACCTACAAATTCTACATTAATATCGGGCACAAGATGGTGAATGTCTTGCATCTTGCTGTTACTTTGTACCATCAGCTTCCATGTGTTTCTATGTCCTTAGTCTTCTCACATGAGCAGGTCTCTCTATACCTTCTGTACCAGTAAGTACTTGTTGTCATGTTTGTCTTATGTATTCACTGTATCCTCTGCAGAGCCGGGCCTTGGCCAAATGGCATCCCAAGTGGAATCCTCTAGAGCACCCCATCTCAGATCTTTATATGTGTGTAGCAAGTGCAGAATACCCCCCCCCCTTATTCCTGCCTTATCCCTCTTTCTTAATCATTCCTCTCCACTCTCTTTTCACTCCTCCTTTTCTCCTTCCATTCCTCACCCCTTTTTCTCATGGTACTCCTCATACTCTTCATTTCTCTTCATTACCCCAGTTCTCATACCTCTCTAAACTCCACTCCCCTTCTCTTTCTTGTTCCATTCTTCAACCTCTTTCTTATGACACTATGCATCCCGCTATCCCCATTCCTAACCCCTCTTTCTCAATTGAATTATCATCCCTCTTTGTGACTGCATTCTTCACACCCTAGTCCTTATACCTCTCGCCACTCCTCAACCCTCTTTCTCATTCCACTCCTCATCCCTTTCTTGTTTCCATTACCCATCCCTCCTTCTCATGACACTGCACATCCCTCATTCTTACCTAGTCTTCATCCCTCTTTCTTTTACATTCCTCATCTCTTTCTACCTCCACTCCCCATCCATCCATCTCTCATCTCAGTCTTACACATTTCTAACCACTCATCATCCCTTTCTTGATTCCATTCCTCATCCCTCTTTCTCCATTCCTCATCTCTTTCTTACTCCACTTCTCATCCCTCTCTTGTGTCCACTCCTCATCCCTCTCTCCCAACTACTCATCCCTCTCTCCCCACTCCTCATCCCTCTTTCCCCACTCCTCATCCTTCTCTCCCCACTCCTCATCCCTCTCTCCCCACTCCGCATCCTTCTCTCCCCACTCCTCATCCCTCTCTCCCCACTCCTCATCCTTCTCTCCCCACTCCTCATCCTTCTCTCCCCACTCCTCATCCTTCTCTCCCCACTCCTCATCCTTCTCTCCCCACTCCTCATCCTTCTCTCCCCATTCCTCATTCCTCTTTCCCCACTCCTCATCCTTCTCTCCCCCCTTCTCATCCCTCTCTCCCCTCCTCATCCCTCTCTCCCCACTCCTCATCCTTCTCTCCCCACTCCTCATCCTTCTCTCCCCACTCCTCATCCTTCTCTCCCCACTCCTCATTCCTCTTTCCCCACTCCTCATCCCTCTTTCCCCACTCCTCATCCTTCTCTCCCCCCTTCTCATCCCTCTCTCCCCTCCTCATCCTTCTCTCCCCACTCCTCATCCCTCTCTCCCCACTCCTCATCCCTCTCTCCCCACTCCTCATCCCTCTCTCTTCACAAACCTCGACCCCATATATTAACTTGTGGTTGTTCCTTTGGATCTACACAATAATCAGTACACTGTGTCAGGCCTTGTGCTTATATCCAAACAGAACCATTGCAATACAATCTACAAATATATACAATTATACACACCAACAAACAGGTTATTTCCATTTGTGACAACTATCCACTGCATACAATAAGTGATTACCAGATGTCCTTTAGTAGAAACCTTATAGCTTCTATAATACAGATATATACCAAAAGGGTCAGAGCTGCAGCGAAACAGCAGTGGGGTCTGACCCAGTAATGGTTATCACAGAAATAAAAATAATTGCAACAGGTTGTTATTAAATATTTTGAGTGTTAGATTTAACTGATTTTGAAATTAGGGTATGTTAAGCATCAGTTATCTTTAAGGCATTGTCCTCTCTCAAACTCTCTTTATCTAGGGCAATTAATTAACTATCACAGTGACGCTGGTGGATACCCGGTAAAATAAATAATAATAGCCAAAAAATAATTTTGATTATTAAAATTGTATCACTATTTATTCTCCACAAACTGGTCATGCTCTTCTTTATTAATGGTCCTAGATAAAGTTAGAGAGAGTTAGACCCTTCAGATATGCTCAAAATACGCAACTTGGAAGCTCAATTATCTAACACTTCCACTCAAAATTGTTATTAATAATTAATTGTAATTATATTTATTCGTATGTATGCTGTTCATTTCTTGGAGCTTTGCTGTGTCTCTTTAACTATAGACTTTCACTTAAATAATCTTTTTTTTCCTGATCATATAGTCCCTAAACTGCATTGCGACAGATATCTATTGGTCAGAAGTGTAAGATATGATCCATATAAGAGACGCAGTGTTGACCTATAAATACAAATCCCTGTTACTGACCCGGCCTTGTCAGGAAGAAATGTAGATTTATTATTACATTACTCTCCCATTTGCTGTAACCCAGTATAGCAGAGGGTTCCTTACAAGGCGTCTCCTCCCCGTGGAGGGGCTCCTTACTAAAACTCAGTGACCTTGTGTGTAGTGTCATTAATCTAAATGCAGAAGGCCAGGCAAGGTCCCCAGCCGCCATCTATCCTAACTCCCAGCCTATTAAAGCACTATTGCATTTCATGGTAGGCTGCAGTCCAGCTAAGTCTATGAGACCGCTGCACCCACCCCTGACCATCACCCTCTGGCCATAACTGCCAGGAAACACAGGACATATTCCTGATCCGATATAACATCACAATAATGCAATCAGGTTACATTAACAGCATTAATTAAACTCATTACAGGAATATCCTGCAAAAAAATAGATGAGAAGACGATTTAATCCAAGAAAACAAGGACAGACGTTGCATGTGTTTGAGTGACACCGTGTTATTAATATGTTAGACATATATTGGAGGTAAAATGCATGCTGTGGTATTGTCCAAGCAAATAATATAGGTAGGTCAAACATGTGATAAACATACATGAGCTCACATGAGCCAAATCATTATTACATGGCCCAATAAAAGTATATGAGAGCATTACAAGGCAGTAACACAGCCAACACTGTTTCGCCCTTGTGGGACTCATCATTGTAAGAGAAAGTCTCCACAATCTGTTTCGACCCTTGTGGGACACACCATTGTAAGAGGAGGCCTCCATCATATGCAGTATTTACTTATAGAAATAAATATACTTTTGTATTAACATATCTAAAACATGTTAGAAAACTTTGTTTTAGCACAGAATTTACAACATATAAATGAGCTCACACATTTTTGCATGGTACATTTAAAATGTCTCACACTACTTTGACGTGGGTTATTGGAATGACCACTTAAGGAAGTAAAAAAGGCATTCTAAGTATGTCTAAAATAAAAATCTAGAGAAAAATTACATGCACAATAAGCCAGAGGATCTAGCAAGTTGTTGTTTTAGAATGTGGAGTCTCCCGGGCGCCTGGGCGACTTACACACAAGCAGGGATCCAAAGCTCCCGTAATTCTTTTTTTTTTTTTTTATCATTTTCAACATTATTAGCAAAGTCCATAAATAATAAACAGGATCATTGTTTGTGATGCTGCTATGCTAAGTAATGAAGAGATTGTGATAGATATCATCTCATTTAAATGCTATTTGGCCAATTGAATCGGGCTCTATATAAGCACAGAGCATATTTTTTTACAAAAGTTTTTATTTAGTGAAGTTCTATCCCAAAGCAAGGTCTTCACTAACTAAAAACTTCCGTAAAATAAAATGCCCTATTCAATTGTCCAAATCCAAATTAGGCAGGCCATTGAACAGTGTACCCACTGCCTCTAAGGATTCTGGTTATTGACATGCAAATGAGGCTCCACATTTCCCACCTTCGTGTCAGTAAGCCCATGTTTTGTGATGATGACCATGTCTATAGCAGATAAGGTAGCATGACATTTTAGGTTTATTGAACAATGTGGAGGATGTGATAGGAAATACAGTCCGACCCCTGTTACATACCTAACGTCCTACAAGTCTTACAAGGATCCCATTGTTCTCTGTATTCTCTGCCACTAGACACCTGCAAAATGTTTTTCCTGTGCATAGGATCCACATTTTAGGGTGACACTCTCCTAGCTGAAATTCAATTATTTGCTTTGACTGTCTCCAAGATCTTACACTAGATGTTCAACTCCACCCAACTTCTAGTAGAAAGGTGTATGATCATGGTTCTAGGTATAAACTGTCCAAGCGATAGCAGGGACCATGTTTAAATTAAATCCAAGAAACATGTTATTTTAGTCAAACAACACTGGTCACCAAAACTAGTGTGCACCCACCAGCAGATTAGAGCCGGATGTTTCTTGGTTTCTAGAATTAAAACTTGCAAGCTCAAGACCTCATATGGCTTTTAATGGTGTTGGTTACACAAATGATGCAGCCCAGACCATCAGCCCCATTAAATTCCAGCTCCGTAAGTGCAACATGAGACCCACAACGGCTGCGGGCTTGAAATTTGGAGTTACTGTGCTATTAAATTAGAGCGGGCACCGAGTTATGAGCTTGAGACACAAACCCGTAAACCAGTTGCTGTCCGTCGGATTTGCGGATTTGTTGATGATCAATTAAGCAAACCCGTAGTTACGGGTTTATATGGAGCCAATGGAAACAGAGATCGTCATCATTACAGTAGATATAAAAAGTCTACACACCCCTGTTAAAATGTCATAAATCATTTCAGAACTTTTTCCACCTTCAATGTGACCTATAAACTGTACAACTCAATTGCAAAACAAACTGAAATATTTTAGGTGGAGGGAAGAAAAATAAAAAATAAAAATAATGTGGTTAATTATTATTATTATTTTATTTTTATATTTTTTTCTTCACTCTTGTTTTTCAATTGAGTTGTACAGTTTATAGGTCACATTAAAGGTGGAAAAAGTTCTGAAATGATTTATCTTTGTCTCATTTTTTGACAGCACAGACATCACTTTCACTTTTAATATAAGTACAGTAGTGTGATTTGATTAACAGTTAATGTGCTACATATTGGACTTTACCCCCGTTGCGAGTCCTCTCCAGCACTCGTTGGGCTATATTTGCGCGTTACGGGCTTGCTCGCGAGTGACTTCATTGCAATTTAATAGCATGATTGTAATTGTAGTGGTTATGGGCTTGATATATCAAAGGATTTGCGGCCGTAAAGTTCATCATTGCTCATCCCGTAGGCTTTTATCACAACAAACCCGCAGATCGGCAGCAGCCTGCTTTACGGGGCTAATTTAATAGCCGTAGGTCCTACTTTTTACAATACCAGCTACGGTTTTACACATAGATTTAGGAGGCGTACATATCTGCAATGATGCCATCAGTGCTCAGACCTCTAACTCCAGCGATGGAGATCCCCGGTGCAAAATAATTTGGGGTCCCCTTGCAACTTCCAAATCCACCCTTTAGGGGTCAATAAAAATAAAAAGTTTATTTAGAGGATCAGATCAACCCTATGGTGATAACATTACCTTTCTATAAAGTAATTGTCTGCCATTCCCATGTAATAAATTAAGATTCCTCCTTTATTGGCAGTAGCAGAGGGTCCTTATCCCGTTATGGGCCCTGATGCTTTGCACCTGCTGCACCAACAGTAGCTCTGCCACCGCTCCAACTGTCCAAATTATTCTGCATTATCCCTATATAGTTCAAATGACAAAGTGTGCTCTATTGTGTTTGTGTTACCCTATACATTAGGGTTTAGAGATGCACTTAATATGAGCCCAATACTCTGTATATACAAATATTCCGTAGAACTGACTCTCGAGGCTTGTGTTTTTCTGCTAGACTTTCAGCAAAAAAACAAGAGGAGCCAGAGAAAGTAGGACATGGAAAAGAGGCTTTTCTCCTTAAATATGAGAGTTTCCTTAAAAATAGCAAGTGGGAACTCACTGAAACAATGGATATATACCTATATACAGTATATAGGAGGTGTACCTATATAATATGACAGCGTGATCTTGCTTCTCAGCTCCTATATTACAGATTCAAATGATAAATTGCACTAAAAAAAATATAAACAAAGGTAAATCTTTAATGAATATTGAATCTTTAGAAAGCGTCACATTAAAGTATATAAGTATATGTAGATAATGGTTGTTATTTTAGCCGGTTGAAACCCTTAAATAGCTTTTCCAACATAAAATCATAACCATCCACTTATGAAGAATTCTTACGTGTTCAATCCATGGTTCCCACGATTTTCCATTACTTGGTTTCTATGCCCTTTGTGGCAAGACATGGTCCTCTGAGGATGGCCGGATTCCTCTCCTAATGGATCTTGCATTAGCTAATCTACTAATTGAATTAGTCCTAAATACACTCAGATGGTTAGCCCTGACCTGCTTCCCCACTTACCTGCCTTCTGACATCATGGAGCCATTTATTAAAGGGCTCCGGACAGTAGAGTACTAAGGAGAGTGTCTTTTCTATCGCTCTAATGGTACCTCAGCGATTCTTGGTGAATTATCTATGCTGATATCATGTGTGAGGCAGGGAAATTCTCAGAAGGCCAAAGTTTAGAAAGTAATAGAGAACTGAACTTTAGAAAGTCTGTCTAGAAAGGTAGAAAATCATCATTTTCCCCTTTAATTTCCAATAATATCCCATGAAATAGCCTTAAAGGATAAAGCAGAAGTCCCAAATAGCACAGCTCCTTATAGGCTCAAAAACAATACAGCTAGACCCTTGGGGTAGATAGAAATTACTATTGATAACCACCCATATGAAAGAGATAACAGACTATGCTTGGGTGGTGCATTTTTTAGTTAACATACAGCTAATAAAGTATGTGTTATTACCTATAGTTTTAAATTATACCATATGTGGTACATGTAATGTGGGCCTTTAAATAACCCATAAAAGGACAAAATGAATGGAGTTACGAAACAAAAATACGATACGACCCATTACGACCTCACAAAAAACAGCGGAAACCCGCGCACATGAAAGCTTAAAAAACACAATAAATACACACAACAAATACATAAAAAGCTTACCCACAGCAAGGGGACCTCGGAACCTCGAAAACTGAAGTTACACCCCAATTTAACTCAAAATAAAAGAGTTTAGACACCCGAAAATCCCCTAAGCGAGAGAAAAAATGGCCGCCGAAAAAAATGAAAGCGAGGCTACAGCACTCTAAAGACGCAAAACACCACCAAACACCTACGGATTTTCCAAAAAAGACGTACGAGATCAGAAAACAAGGACGCAACCCGCAACCCGAAGGTGCTCAGCGCGAGGCTCGCAATGAGCGCCAAAGAATCTTAAAATACCCCAAAAATTTATTCTGCACGCAAACAACATTACCTCGCTTACAATCTTATTGCCGTCATTTTTTGATGGGCAAGTCGCTAGTTAGTTAATAAACACGACCCATCCTCCATCTTCTCTCTTCCGACACTATTTCTCCAAACGTCTTACAAAGAATTTTTAAAGCAACAAAAAATATTTATATTGAATACTCTAAGCCATATTAAATTGAGATTCGGCCAATTGAATAGGGCTCTATATAAGCACACAACATATTTTTTTTACAGAAGTTTTTAATTAGTGAAGACCTAACTAAAAACTTCTGTAAAAAATATATGCTTTGCGGTTATATAGAGCCCTTTGGAATTGGCCGAATCGCAATTTAATAAGGCTGTATATATATATATATACACCCATAAAAGCAAGATAAAAATGAGGTGAAGATTATACTCTACCCAGGCATGCTTAAATTCCTCTAGTGCATTTACAAGTAAAGCTCATGTGTTTGTTTAATATAGACTATTTAAACAAATAAATAAAATAAAAATAAAAAATTTTAACATATTTTTGACTGTACCAGTTTTCCCCTCAAGCAGAGCTGCTTATGTCCTCCTTCCTGTGCCTAGCAGGGTCAGGGCCAACTCTCCCTCTAAGCTGAAGTAAAAAAAAACTGGTTCAGAATGTGCATGCTCAGTAAAATGGGTGGGGCTTATGCACTGGCACTGGGTGGGGCCTATAGGGCAGCTGCAAGCGGGTTTCAATATAGCTGTTAGCTATGTATAGGCAGTGCGATGGAACTCATTATATCCCAGAGCCAGTGATGTCATAGCCTAACCTGCTTTCAAGCACCATGATGGTCCCGCTGCCAGGCTAAGCTGTCCACGTCCCCAGGGAGGTGGAGAAAGGCAACTCCGCTTGAGGAGAAAACTGACAATTTGAAAAGTTAGAAAAAATATTAACTTTTCTTTATTTTAAACTGCCACTGTCATCAATAGTCTCTGACCATCAAAAACACTACACTACAGTGGTCCTTTAAACCTATCACTTCTACTGGAAGGCTCCCCCACTTATCTACTACACTTTGTCACCCCTAAATCTGTCACCATCCAACTTCAAATGATAACCTCTTGTCATTCAGGTCATTAAGTTATGTCCTTTAGACCCTGCACCATTTTTGTCACCCTCCTTTGAATTGGATTCATTCATGGGCGTATTTAGGTGTTATGGTGCCATAGCCCCCCCCCCCCCCCCCAACCGCCTGTCATTTACCTGTCTGTACATATTCAATTAAAATGTCCCTGTTATTTCAGGCTGCTGGTAGAAAAAAAGCCCCTACCCTGTTGTTGGCACCTGGGCTTTGCATCTACTGCACCAGCAGTATCTCCTCCAATGCTCTGGATCTTAATATAATAACTTGCAATCTTTTAGTGACATTTTTAATGAACTCATCGGATACTTCAGTGCAGCAAAAAAACAACTAACGTACTGGAGTAAGGATTATTTGGAAGCCTTTATCTGCACAATGAGAATGTGGCATCTACATCTGCCAGTTCATTCATTAGAATTAAATGCTCATTATCGTACAAGTACACATCTTCCTGAGAAAGTAATGGACAAAACCAAAAACGAATGCTTGTAATAAAGAATAATTTGGTAGTAATGATACAAATGCGAAGGGTGTGTTTATTTTTTTACTTCCTAAGAACATATATCAAGTTTAGGTATTCAAAAAACAATATAAAAGATTGACCACAGCGGCCCTTTAAATATCTATACAAGTTATTGATTGGCTGTAAAGTTTAAGCTCTCCATTCAGTCTATTGATAGATAAATGGATTGGAGTGAACACAATGCGCACTTTATGGAGTATATGGTGTAAATGTTCTTACATCAATAACCTCCATAGATGAGGACATTAAGGCTCCAGCCGTAAAAGTGATAAAACATTGATTTACAGATAATGAAGTGCTCCAGGACACCGGCAAACTGGGGGCACAAGGCAGATGGGCAGAGAGGGGCTTTTAACTTAACAAAGATTTCTTTATTATCCCAGGGGGAGCGAGAAAAGCCGGAGAGAGGAATAAGACGGGGGTGGGGGGGGGCTCTTATAAGGTTTTACAACAGATAAGAATATGGACCCTGGTTTATTTCTGCTGGTAAATTCTATATTTTAGATTATTATCAGAATAAAAACCTGCAGGACAGATGGCATGAGCTTGTTATGTATTGCCTGGAAGGGGGGGGGGGGGGGGGTGATATAAACCTGCAGATATATCACATTAAGGGACCACTCTCATTGTATCAAATGGGAAAAATGCATTTATTAGAGTTATATCTCAGTCATTTCTGATTCAGTTGGCCTTATTGCTCAGAGTTTAAATGTACAGAAACTTGCAGATGATACAATGGAAATGTGGCAATACAAAGTGCCAGTGCTTTCAATATTATTAAATTAAATATTATTATTTTATAATGACTCTGGAATATATATAACTTGTATTGGCAATAATGCAGTTAAAACGGCCAGTTTTGATGTGAGTATTGAAAGATAGATAAATTGAGTTTCAATATTTATATATATATATATATATATATATATATATATATATATATATATATATATATATATGAAGCTACCAGGGCCCTCCTCTGGGGGGCCCATTGCTATGTAATTTTTCTCATATATTTTTTTCCATTGATCATTTTTACGAAAGCTCCAAGTGGTGGCAGTGTGGAGCAGTTCAGCATGCTGGGCATGTCTATCAGGGAAGAGGTGGGAAAGAGAGCAAGGGCTCGATCAAAGCAAAGTACAAGGGGATGAGTTAGGGTTGGGTGCTGAGAGGGGATGACTGCTATGTAGATATAGAATATGTATATATGTGTTTATGTGTGTGCTTCATGCAGGCAGGAGGTAAAGAAAGGCGAGCATCTATGGGAAAGGGTCTTATGGGAAGTGGTCTTAGGGAGCGAGCTGAGTAAGCTGGTAGCGGAGGGGGTCAGCGCAGATTTTTTTTTTATAACCCCCCTTGGGGCAGGGAGTCCAAAAATGTTTTTTTTGCATTAATTTTATCTATAAATGTATATATATATATATATATATATATATATATATATATATATATTTATAGGATACAATAGCTCAATAGCTGCACAAGCTACTCAGTGATAAGCTTTACTGGCACTAGCTGTAACAGCCTGAAAAAAAGAAGAATCTCCAGCTAAAAGACCAGGAAAAAGCAGTAATTTCAAGTGTAAGTTTTCTCACAAATTATCAAATGCTTAAAAATCCCAATAAACTGTAAAGTTTCATTTTATTGATCTTTACTACTCAAAGCTGGACCATTATAGTGGACATGTAAAGGGCCACTGTACTTTAAGAAAAAAGACCCTTGTTTGTCAAGTATGTAACAAACTAACAGCATTAGCGGCAGTGAGAGCCGCGGGCATAAATACATTTTGGGGGAAAATCTGATTTAAAAAAAAAAAAAAGGATTTCATTTTGTGTTCTTTTTCATAGTAAATTGATGCCTTAAGACTCACATAATAAATCAGATTTTTTTTTTGCTTCAAAGGAGGCTTAATATGGATTTTGACAAATAAGACCAACTTTCAATAGCAATCTGCATCTCCTAAATGGGGCCCTCGAGGCCGGGATCCTGCTTTGTGTGCACTGCAACCCAGTACTGTATGTACGAGGCTGGCTGCTGGGACGGAGGGCTTGCAGTCACATTGCCTCAAGCACAGAGCAATAAACAGCTTAGCTTTGCTAGTGGATTGCCCTAGGCCGGCATCTTTTTCTATTGGTCTATGATTTTGTGAATGGGACCCTTTCACTGCCAGCTAGTACACGTCATATGGTGACGTCACCCAGGGGGCTCTGGAATATTAACGTCCAGAATTATAATCATGTTATCAAATTCAGAAAAGTAACTTCTTAAAAAAATACCAAATTGTTTAACCCTTTCATTTGAGGAGCATTGTAAACTAATGAGATTGTAATTAGTCCGAGTGAAAGAACTGGCACTTAGGATTGCCAAATTGTAATCAAAGCAACCGAGAGCACCTCCGCCTTCAGGATTTCCTCCCACAAATAAAAACAAGTAGAAACATAGTATAAAATATAAAAATACCACTCATCTACTTTTCTATAAACACACCAAGTGAAAAATGTGTGTGGGGGGGAGGATTTGTCCTCCTCGTCCCACCCCCCACCCCCTCGTTCCTACACCCATGTATACATATATCTGTTAGTTGCTTTTCTACTCAGTTCTTTCATCAGGTGGCAATCTTTCAATAGAACTGTAAAGAGAGGTCATTTGACTCCTAGATTCCTCCCATTCCTCCTATCAGCCTTATTAAATTGTGATTTGGCCAATTGAATAGGGCTCTATATAAGCACACAGCATATGTTTTTACAGAAGTTTTTAGTTAGTGAAGACCTTGCTTTTGGATAGAAGATCACTAACTAAAAACATCTGTAAAAAATATGCTCTGTGCGAATATAGAGCCCTATTCAATTGGCCAAATCGCAATTTAATAAGGCTGGAAGCGTCTAATCATGTCAGGGACATAATCACGTGTATTTTTGTTGTTATATTGTGAGGTCACACCGCGTACACTAATACCGTGCGCTCACCTGGGCACTATAGTAATTATCTCCCCCTATTATATCTCCCCGGGGCCCAGATCTGTACAGTGGTCTATGATTTATCCCCCCCAATACCACACACTGACTCATTTATTGGTAAGCTCACGCATTACTTTAAAAAGCTATTTTTTTATTATTTTCATATTCACTTTGTGGAAACTAAAACACAGGGCAGTGTATAATTATATGCTTTCTAATTACATAAATAATAAATTACTGCATCCAGTTGTATTGCAATCAGTTTGTACACAATCTCTGTGTAATGAATCTTAATGAGCTGCTATTTATTGTGTTTATGCTACAATATATATATATATATATATATAGCAAGATATTCATTAAAGGACCACTGCAGTTTATCTTTTTTCTGACAAATAAGTGATCTATAGTTTAGATAAATGACATTATATTGAGACACAATGGGGCTGATTTCTTCTCCTCTGTCCCGACATGTTGCAGGAAGCAAAGTGAGTGAAAGTGAGAGATCTGGACTGTACATCATTGTATCTGTCCTCCCATTCAACTAAATGTAATCAGATAAAAAAACACAAATTGCTGACTCTCCTTGAATGAGGTCCCTCATGGGTTAACATTTGGTGTCATGTGGGTCAATGAGAAACCTCACAGTTTTAGTTAATTCTACCATGGGGTTCCATGGAGACCCCCATGGTATAGGGGTTAACATTAGGTGCCATGGGGTCCCCCATGGTACAGGGGTTAACATTACGCATTATTGGGGTCAATGAGGCCCCCCATGGTTATAGTTAAGTTTACCATGGGGGTTCGTGGAGACCCCCATATTATAAGGGTTAATGTTAGGTTCCATCAGGGTCCATGATGACTCTCATGTCTATAATTAAGTATACCATGGGGGTATTCATGTTAATATCTTGTATTATTATTTAACCCTCTCCCTGCCATGGGAAGGAGTTATATATACAGATAGAGATATGGGAGGATTTTAGGGGTAGGGTAGTGTGCTCACTGTAGTATTTAGATATGGAGATTACTAAGATTCAGACTCGGAGTCTCCTTCGCTTAGGCTGCAAGTTAGAAGTAGAAACCTCCGCCCAAACCCTCCTGGGTGTGAGTCAGTTAGTTTATCGGTTATTTTTTTCCTGGAGCCATGGAATAAGGGTTTTCTTGGAAGTTATTGGACTGATAGAATGGAGGTCTATGTCACCAGATCTGCACTTTAAGACAAGGGTGAAAGCATCTTTTAGAAAAAGAGGAACGCAAGAACAAGAGATCATGAATTGACATTAGAGCGGGAGGATTAAGGGGAAATGTGCAAAGGTACTACTTTACAGAAAGAGTTTTAGATAAGTAATCCAAGTGCTAGGGACAAACACAGTAAAGGAATTCAATCATGTCTCAAAGGAGCTGTATCTTTATTTGACTAATAATAAGTGGGGAAAAAACAGCTATATAACTAATAATGGCAATGCACCATCTCCTCACTCAGTATTTTACAGCTCATTATTAACAAGTATTCGCAAACCCCTAACTACAAAGATGCTCAGTGAATTTAGCGGCAATTTCAATAAGGATAAGACTTTTCCACATGTTTATCTATGGGTTTGTGAAGAGCACAACTGGAGAATTCACTGGCACTTTAAGAAAGAGAACTGCTAAAAAATAGGAATTCGTATTAAACTAACATAATGCACCAAAATGCTGTCTAATTCCGAGCAGAACAGATGGGGCTGGTGATGGGAGCTGATTACGAGTGTGTTAGAGGCAGCAATCTCGGTCTGTCAGGGCAAAATGTCTGCACACAACTCTCTATCATTGTTACAGACTTGATTAAGCACCTTGGGGGATAAGTGCATAATTATTGCAGTTCTAAAGCTCCTCGGCCTCCCTCCGGTCTGTGCATTTCTTAGCCTTCAGTCCATTGTGATGAACATTAAGGCTGTTAATGCAGATGTGACCTGTGCCATTTTGAGTACAAACGTAAAAGTTGACTGAATATCAGAACTGTGAGTGTGACCTCCTCTGCCTCCTTCCTAGCATCAGCGCATAATTGATCATTAGCCTTATTTAATATTCAAGATAATGGTATTATACCCATTCCTTGCATTTTTTAAGTTTAATTGCACATCCTATGACTAAGTAGCTTGTGGTTATTTCTTTTCCTTATGTCGCTCATTGCGGGGCTTGCAATGAGCACCTTTGGCGCTCATTGTGAACCTTTTCTCCCGCCTACTGTACGGGCTGCTCATTGCAGGGTTCATTAGCTGCAAGTTTAGTGCTTGGGAATGCCATGTGTCTCTTTCCACCCTCTCCCCCCTGTCCCTTCCCTGTGTGTTTCTCTACTGTGTGTGTGCTGAATGTTTGTGTGGCGCACCGTGACTGCCGTTTGTTTTATTTGCAAAGTCCTACATGCTTGTTGTTCGTGTTACTGTCTTTGCCGTCGTGTATTTTCGCGTACCTGGCTTTGCTCAGCCTCATTTTCATCCAGTTTCAGAATTTTTTAAGTTTTTCGTCCACCATTTTTTAAAAGTCAAATAAGGCTCAAAATCACTTGTAACCTCACTCCCAGACTTCCTGGCTCATTTTTTCTTATTTTTATTTTTTTGGATTTCTGTGCGTCGGCCGTTAAATGCGTATTTTTCTGAGGTTGGATTTTTTATTGGAGCTTGCATGTGTGACGGTGCCGCTGGCAGCAATGAGCGCCTTCAGCGCTCATTGCAGCCTAAGTGCTGCAGGGCTGCTTAAGTGCTCATTTCAGCCTAAGTCCACGTGCTTCAATGACTCAACTGCGAGGCGAGCAGAGCAATGAGCGACAAAGGTTCTGCAAGCTCGGAATGCTTCAATGCCTCAACTGCTCGCCTCGCTCCGTGAGGCTTGAAGGGAAATGAGCGCCTTCAGCGCTCATTGCCTAAGTCCTGCGAACTCAGAGGGGTTTAATGCCTCAACGGCTCGCCTCGCTTTGCGAGGCTCTCAAGCGTGATGACAAATCGCAGTTTGACAATTATAATATGTGATATATATATTTATTTATAGTGATGTAGCCTTGAGTGTCCAGTAATGCAGATGAATAATCAGAGTATTGCAGTATATAGTCATACATTTTAGATTGGACAAACATATTCATAATTACTATGACAAGCTTTCGAGAAATTAACCTCTCTTTGTCAAGTCAAAAGGGCGGGAGGGGGAGGTGCTGCGGAATTTGTCTGAATTATAAGACACGTTGATAGTGGGACATAAATCTTAAATCAATATTAAGCCCAGTGTCCTTTGTATTAAAAAATGTAATCTTTTTCAAATTCTAAAGTTTTTCGCTGTTGGATAGTTTTGCAATTTTCTCTGATTATTTTGATTTTCAGGTTTTCTATGGAGTGATTCTTTTTGGTGAAATGGGGCCCAACTGGGGTACATTGTGCTTTTTGATGGAAAGTCTGTGCAGATTTATCCTCGAGTGTAATTTTTAACTGGTTTCCCCAATGTAAGAGCTCCTTTCACATACAGTATATTGTATTATGTAGGCTACATTGGATGTACATGTATATGACCCTCTGATGTTATAGATCTTGTTATTATGTGTGGCTGTGTCTTCTTGCAGATATGTTGACATAGTTTGCAGCAATTTTTATTGCAAGGTTTGGTGCCTTTTTCTCTGTTATGGTCCTCATTGGCCAATCTTCTGTTCGCCTATGTTTATCTTAGAGATATCCTTTGTTAGTTGTGATTTTAAATCCTTAAATATTTTGCATATTACTTCTTGAACCGGTGTACGTGAAGTATTAACTTTAGTTTTGTATTTTAACAGGAGTTCCCGGGGTGTTCTGGCGGCAGATGTTACTTTCTGAGTGATAATATGGGGTTTGTTACCCTTCTGTCTGAAGGAGGCAGACAGTGTTTTTAATTGTTTATCACGTTCCGCTGTGTTTGAACATATGCAGTGGTATCTGATGGCTTGACTATGAATTATCCCTTGTTTAGTACAGGAGCGATGGAAACTAGAGCTGTGGAAGTAACTACATCTGTTTGTAGGTTTCCTATACACAAATGAGTGAAGTTTTGTGAAGGATATGGTAGTGTCCAGAAAGCTCACCTGTTCAGCAGAGTAATCCATTTTAAGTTTAATAGATGGGTCAAAGATATTAAAAGCATTTGTGAAGTCTCTGAGGTTTTTTTCTCCTTCTGTCCATATGATGAACAGGTGATCTATGTACCTATTGTGGTCCCCATTATTTCCAGGTACACCTGTTCAGTGAAGGTGAAGTAGTTTTGGGTCAGGATGTATTCTAGTAGTTTGGCGAGGGAATCAGAGTTATATTTATGCAGTGTGTGTTGAGAGGAATTAGAGACATTAGTACCAGGGGCGTAAGAACTGGGTAGGATGCACGGGGTGTGGGGACAAATTCCAACCAGATTAAATAAATAAAAAAAATAGCAAAATTAAATGTAATCATACATTACCAGATTTGGCCGCTAGAGGCAGCCAGCACTATGGAGCAGTATGTCTTTCCCATGAAAGCTTTAATTTATATATATATATATTTTGAGGAGCACTGCAGCAATGCCACCCCCCACCCCTGCTTCCTGTCCTGGAAGCAGAGTTGAATTATCCCCCCCAGATTTGTTGGGGCTCCTATGCCCATGCTCATTACCATCTTTGTGTGGCATGTTGCTAAAAAGAGATTCAACGTCCATGGTTATGAGTAGTGTATTAATAGGTAGGTCCTCAATTTGACTGAGTTTGTTAAGAAAGTCAGTGGAGTCCTGTATAAAGCTGCTGGTGTTCGTAACTAGTGGCTTAAGGATATTTTCAATAAGACCAGATATCTGTTCGGTCAGTGTGTCCATACCAGTAACATTTGTTCTCCCTCATTTGCCTGGTTTGTGGAGCATGTATAAAGTCCCAGTTGTAGGATGGGTGGGTGCACATTTATGGTGGACGTTTTGATGAGTTTCCTAAGTAAGATAGTGTATTCCTTTGTAGGGCCATGGTTCAATTTCTTGTAGTAGGTACTGCCTATCACATGATGCTGAACAAGTGGAAAATAAACCGCAACGTCTACAGATGAAACGGCAACATGATATAATAAAGAAGAAAAAGAAAAACTCAACTGCCTCTCAAAACAACAACAAAGAGCAGATACAGGAAGAGAGAGTGAAGTTAAATTCACTGTTATTTGATGTGATTATTGTTTTTTTCTTTTATTGATGCCTGTTTAGTTTTAAGGTTTTGTATCCAAAAGTTCTAAATAAAATGTGAAAAGTCTGAGGTCCGGAACAGATGATTTCAATTTACATTATTTCCTATGGGAAATGCTTTTTTGGAACTCATCCTGCTGTCCGGAACGGATTAAGGACTTGAAACAAGGAACAACTGTATATACAGTCAGGTCCATAAATATTGGGACATCGACATAATTCTAATCTTTTTGGCTCTATACACCACCACAATGGATTTGAAATGAAACGAACAAGATGTGCTTTAACTGCAGACTTTCAGCTTTAATTTGAGGGTATTTACATCCAAATCAGGTGAACGGTCTAGGAATTACAACAGTTTGTATATGTGCCTCCCACTTTTTAAGGGACCAAAAGTAATGGGACAGATTAAGTCATAAAACAAACTTTCACTTTTAATACTTGGTTGCAAATCCTTTGCAGTCAATTACAGCCTGAAGTCTGGAACGCATAGACATCGCCAGACGCTGGGTTTCATCCCTGGTGATGCTCTGCCAGACCTCTATTGCAACTGTCTTCAGTTCCTGCTTGTTCTTGGGGCATTTTCCCTTCAGTTTTGTCTTCAGCAAGTGAAATGCATGCTCAATCGGATTCAGGTCAGGTGACTTGGCCATTGCATAACATTCCACTTCTTTCCCTTAAAAAACTCTTTGGTTGCTTTTGCAGTATGCTTCGGGTCATTGTCCATCTGCACTGTGAAGCGCCGTCCAATGAGTTCTGAAGCATTTGGCTGAATATGAGCAGATAATATTGCCCGAAACACTTCAGAATTCATCCTGCTGCTATTGTCAGCAGTCACATCATCAATAAATACAAGAGAACCAGTTCCATTGGCAGCCATACATGCCCACGCCATGACACTACCACCACCATGCTTCACTGATTAGGTGGCATGCTTTGGATCATGAGCAGTTCCTTTCCTTCTCCATACTCTTCTCTTCCCATCACTCTGGTACAAGTTGATCTGTCTGTCCATAGGATGTTGTTCCAGAACTGTGAAGGCTTTTTTAGGTGTTGTTTGGAAAACTCTAATCTGGCCTTCCTGTTTTTGAGGCTCACCAATGGTTTACATCTTGTGGTGAATGATCTGTATTTACTCTGGTGAAGTCTTCTCTTGATTGTTGACTTTGACACACATACACCTACCTCCTGGAGAGTGTTCTTGATCTGGCCAACTGTTGTAAAGGGTGTTTTCTTCACCAGGGAAAGAATTATTCGGTCATCCACCACAGTTGTTTTCCGTGGTCTTCCGGGTCTTTTGGTGTTGCTGAGCTCACCGGTGCGTTCTTTCTTTTTAGGGATGTTCCAAACAGTTGATTTGGCCACACCTAATGTTTTTGCTGTCTCTGATGGGTTTGTTTTGTTTTTCAGCCTAATGATGGCTTGCTTCACTGATAGTGACAGCTCTTTGGATCTCATATTGAGAGTTAACAGCAACAAATGCAAATAGCACACTGGAAATGAACACTGGAGCTTGTATCTGCTCTTTGTAAATGGGATAATGAGGAAATAACACACACCTGGCCATGGAACAGCTGAGCAGCCAATTGTCCCATTACTTTTGGTCCCTTAAAAAGTGGGAGGCACATATACAAATTGTTGTAATTCCTACACCGTTCACCTGATTAGGATGTAAATACCCTCAAATTAAAGCTGAAAGTCTGCAGTTAAAGCACATCTTGTTCGTTTCATTTCAAATCCATTGTGGTGGTGTATAGAGCCAAAAAGATTAGTTTTGTGTCGATGTCCCAATATTTATGGACCTGACTGTATATATATATATATATATGCGCACACATATATTTAGACATGTTTCAAATATTAGTTATAATGTGGATATATAAATTAATTAAGTCATATAAATCAGTAGTTATGATAGAACTATCCAGTTATAAGTGTTAGATGCCAAACTGCAAAGTGAAATAATAACTGTATTAGTTTATTTGAGAGTTTGTACAACACTTCCCAGACACTCTGAACACTGCGGGCTTGTTGCTCTAACCTCGTACCTACCTGACCGATTATACTCTGATGCCTCTAAGCAGCCCCTGGAGGGGACGCTTACCCTTTAACTGTATCTTAGACTGTCTGGCGGCCTCACCAGGGAGCAGGTGAGCGACCTCACTCAGTACTATTTATACATTATTAATAAGCTCCAGGCTCGGCTAGAAATGTACAATAAAAACATTAAACATCACAGAGACAGATTTACTTTATATTTCCTAGAAGGACAGTCTGCTAGAAATATGTACAGAATGAGACCGCTCTGTCTATGTATTAGACTGTCCCCTGTGTCCTCTGTGGTCTATTCTGTTTAGGATAAAGCGAGAGATGTAACCACAAGGAGAGTTCAACATCACTTTAAAGACCCCCTTTATGCCCTTGCACAGGGAGCTAGTTGTTTTTATTATACACTGTGTCAAGATCTGTTTTGGGGGGACTGACTGGGACTTACCTCAACCCCCAAATAAAAGCTATGTACTCTCCATTACCCTGAATGACTCTGAATTGGGAGGTGGATGGCCCACCTGGAAGTCCTGACTTTTTTACCCCTTACACCTTCCTGGGTATGGTTGTGGTCAGTTGCTGTTCCTCCTCCCTCTTGTGTCCATTCCAGTCCCTGCTGATCCATCACTAGTGACAGGACATTTGAACAATGGACCACGGATCTTGATAACATCCTTCCTGATGGGATTATCTAGCTGTGGAAGGGAAATTAAAATAGCATAAGTGAGATAACTAGTTTAGGAGGGAACTTTGAATGTGTTTGAATTTGTGAAGTAATTTCCAGCTCACCCTGTGATGGAATTTACTCATACACCCCCCAGATTGGCCAGTGAGGGGTTACGGGGTGATAATCGTTATTGGCAGGTAATATAATCAGTATTGTGTTCGAACCCTAGTTGTATTGTTCTCTTTGCCTTTAAATGTTCCAATTTTTCCCAATAAAGACTAGGGAACATATTCATGGTGTTCTCTCTCTCTCTCTCTCTCTTATTTACAGATTATAAAATATGTTTGTTATCCCTATTCTGCATCCTGATGATTCTGGAATAGATGGTAGTCACCAAGAAGCCCATTCACTCTACGGTCCAAGTGAGGATTCCTATAGCCAAGGCAAGAGGATTCTGGAGCTGAGTTGGACCCCCACCCCTGGATTTTGACATAATGATTTTTTATAGAAATATTCACTTTCATTTTAAAACATTGAGTATCAGCCACCAGTTCAGCTGTTTGTCTTCCAATGGTCATAAAGAATAAAGAGGATTTTGACAGAGAGACAGAAAAGAGATGTTATGTCCTAATATGAGCTTTTTTATTTGTTTGTTTAGCTAGTTACTAGAAATGGGGATAAAACACAGGAAACAGAAGCTGGTGCCTCTAAGTTACAAGGAAGAGGTCAGGATAGAGGAGGAACAATCCCGTCTTTGTAATGTTTCCTAATGGTCATTTGATGATGGCTGCGCAAGAGGAAACAACTAATTATATTAACTTATTTAAAAGTAGACAAATAATGTAGGAAAATCCAATAGGATAGTTGAATATATATTTACTGGAAAGTAGCATAAGATAAAGGTTGGTACTAATGTCCCACTTTAGACCTCCAGCCAGATAAAGGTCAGTACCAATGTCACTCTATAGACCCTCAGTTAGACCCTCTAGATACTGTGTCCTGTTCTGGGTCCAGATCTCTGAAAGATATTAATAAATTAGAGACAATTCAAATGAGGTGACTAATATGATGCAGGGTCTAAAAGACTAAACTTATGTATAGATTAGAGGGGACTCCATGACATTAATATGTTTAGATTTGGTGGGAGAAGGGAGAGGGGCATATACAGTAGACTCTCAGTTAAGCAGAACTCTCAAGCAATCAAAATAAATTGAATACTGTACCTTAAATAGAAATTACATTTTACAGAGCTCAACAAATGCCAGGAGCCAGGTGGTGATGCCACAAAGTGCTTACAGGCACCTAGATGTCATCCACTGTACGTATCTGTAATTCAATGTTATCTGGAAGCAGACAGGCATGAGTGACTGAGCCAGGGCAGTGTTGGTGTTACATTCCCCAGGCATGAGTGACTGAGCCAGGGCCGTGTTGGCGTTACATTCCCCGGGCATGAGTGACTGAGCCAGGGCAGTGTTGGTGTTACATTCCCCAGACATGAGTGACTGAGCCAGGGCCGTGTTGGCGTTACATTCCCTGGGCATGAGTGACTGACCCAGGGCAGTGTTGGGGTTACATTCCCCGGGCATGAGTGACTGAGCCAGGGCAGTGTTGGCATTACATTCCCCGGGCATGAGTGACTGAGCCAGGGCCGTGTTGGCGTTACATTCCCTGGGCATGAGTGACTGAGCCAGGGCCGTGTTGGCGTTACATTCCCCGGGCATGAGTGACTGAGCCAGGGCAGTGTTGGGGTTACATTCCCCGGGCATGAGTGACTGAGCCAGGCCAGTATTGGGGTTACATTCACGGGCATGAGTGACTGAGCCAGGGCAGTGTTGGGGTAACATTCCCCGGCATGAGTGACTGTGCCAGTGCAGTGTTGGCATTACATTCCCTGGGCATGAGTGACTGAGCCAGGGCAGTGTTGGCATTACATTCCCGGGCATGAGTGACTGAGCCAGCGCAGTGTTGGGGTTACATTCCCCAGGCATGAGTGACTGAGCCTGGGCAGTGTTCGGGTTTACATTCCCCGGGCATGAGTGACTGAGCCAGGGCAGTGTTGGGGTTACATTCCCTGGGCATGAGTGACTGAGCCAGTGCAGTGTTGGGGTTACACTCCCTGGGCATGAGTGACTGAGCCAGGGCAGTGTTGGGGTTACATTCCCTGGGCATGAGTGACTGTGCCAGGGCAGTGTTGGGGTTACATTCCCCGGGCATGAGTGACTGAGCCTGGGCAGTGTTGGGTTTACATTCCCTGGGCATGAGTGACTGAGCCAGGGCAGTATTGGGGTTACATTCCCTGGGCATGAGTGACTGAGCCAGTGCAGTGTTGGGGTTACATTCCCTGGGCATGAGTGACTGAGCCAGGGCAGTGTTGGGGTTACATTCCCTGGGCATGAGTGACTGTGCCAGGGCCGTGTTGGGGTTACATTCCCCGGACATGAGTGACTGAGCCAGTGTACTGTAGTGTTGGCGTTACATTTCCTGGGCATGAGTGACTGAGCCAGTGTAGTGTTGGCGTTACATTCCCCAGACATGATTGACTGAGCCAGGACAGTGTTGGGGTTACATTCCCCGGGCATGAGTGACTGAGCCAGGGCAGTGTTTGCGTTACATTCCCGGGCATGAGTGACTGAACCCGGGCAGTTTTGGGGTTATATTCCCAGGGCATGATTGACTGACCTAGGGCAATGCTGGGGTTACATTCCCTGGGCATGAGTGACTGAGCCAGCGCAGTGTTGGGGTTACATTCCCCAGGCATGAGTGACTGAGCCTGGGCAGTGTTCGGGTTTACATTCCCCGGGCATGAGTGACTGAGCCAGGGCAGTGTTGGGGTTACATTCCCTGGGCATGAGTGACTGAGCCAGTGCAGTGTTGGGGTTACACTCCCTGGGCATGAGTGACTGAGCCAGGGCAGTGTTGGGGTTACATTCCCTGGGCATGAGTGACTGTGCCAGGGCAGTGTTGGGGTTACATTCCCCGGGCATGAGTGACTGAGCCTGGGCAGTGTTGGGTTTACATTCCCTGGGCATGAGTGACTGAGCCAGGGCAGTGTTGGGGTTACATTCCCTGGGCATGAGTGACTGAGCCAGTGCAGTGTTGGGGTTACATTCCCTGGGCATGAGTGACTGAGCCAGGGCAGTGTTGGGGTTACATTCCCTGGGCATGAGTGACTGTGCCAGGGCAGTGTTGGGGTTACATTCCCCGGACATGAGTGACTGAGCCAGTGTACTGTAGTGTTGGCGTTACATTTCCTGGGCATGAGTGACTGAGCCAGTGTAGTGTTGGCGTTACATTCCCCAGACATGATTGACTGAGCCAGGACAGTGTTGGGGTTACATTCCCCGGGCATGAGTGACTGAGCCAGGGCAGTGTTTGCGTTACATTCCCGGGCATGAGTGACTGAACCCGGGCAGTTTTGGGGTTATATTCCCAGGGCATGATTGACTGACCTAGGGCAATGCTGGGGTTACATTCCCTGGGCATGAGTGACTTAGCCATGGCAGTGTTTGCGTTACATTCCCGGGCATGAGTGACTGAACCCGGGCAGTTTTGGGGTTATATTCCCAGGGCATGATTGACTGAGCCAGGGCAGTGTTGGGGTTACATTCCCCGGGCATGAGTGACTGAGCCAGGGCAGTGTTTGCGTTACATTCCCGGGCATGAGTGACTGAACCAGGGCAGTTTTGGGGTTATATTCCCAGGGCATGATTGACTGAGCCAGGGCAGTGTTGGGGTTACATTCCCCGGGCATGAGTGACTGAGCCAGGGCAGTTTTGGGGTTACTTTCCCAGGGCATGATTGACTGAGCCAGGGCAGTGTTGGGTTTACATTCCCCGGCATGAGTGACTGACCTAGGGCAGTGTTGGGGTTACATTCCCTGGGCATGAGTGACTGAGCCAGGGCAGTGTTGGCGTTACATTCCCGGGCATGAGTGATTGAACCAGGGCAGTGTTGGGGTTACATTCCCGGGCATGAGTGACTGAGCCAAGGCAGTGTTGGCGTTACATTCCCGGGCATGGGTGACTGAACCAGGGCAGTGTTGGGGTTACATTCCCAGGCATGAGTGACTGAGCCAGTGCAGTGTTGGCATTACATTCCCCGGGCATGGGTGACTGAACCAGTGCAGTGTTGGGGTTACATTCCTGGGCATGGGTGACTGAACCAGGGCAGTGTTGGGGTTACATTCCCGGGCATCGGTGACTGAACCAGTGCAGTGTTGAGGTTACATTCCCCGGGCATGAGCGACTGAGCCAGGGCAGTGTTGGGGTTACATTCCCCGGGCATGAGTGACTGAGCCAGGGCAGTGTTAGGGTTACATTCCCTGGGCATGAGTGACTGAGCCAGTGCAGTGTTGGCGTTACATTCCCGGGCATGGGTGACTGAACCAGTGCAGTGTTGGGGTTACATTCCCCGGGCATGAGTGACTGAGCCAGTGCAGTGTTGGCGTTACATTCCCCGGGCATGAGTGACTGAGCCAGGGCAGTGTTGGGGTTACATTCCCCGGGCATGAGTGACTGAGCCAGAGCAGTGTTGAGGTTACATTCCCCGGGCATGAGTGACTGAACCAGGGCAGTGTTGGGGTTACATTACCGGGCATGGGTGACTGAGCCAGTGCAGTGTTGGCGTTACATTCCCGGGCATGGGTGACTGAACCAGTGCAGTGTTGGGGTTACATTCCCCGCATGAGTGACTGAGCCAGTGCAGTGTTGGCGTGACATTCCCTGGGCATGAGTGGCTGAGCCAGGGCAGTGTTAGGGTTACATTCCCTGGGCATGAGTAACTGAGCCAGGGCAGTGTTGGGATTACATTCCCCAGGCATGAGTGACTGAGCCAGGGCAGTGTTGGGATTACATTCCCTGGGCATGAGTGACTGAGCCAGTGCAGTGTTGGCGTTACATTCCCCGGGCATGAGCGACTGAGCCAGGGCAGTGTTGGGGTTACATTCCCCGGGCATGAGTGACTGAGCCAGTGCAGTGTTGGCGTTACATTCCCCGGGCATGAGTGACTGAGCCAGGGCAGTGTTGGGGTTACATTCCCCGGGCATGAGTGACTGAGCCAGAGCAGTGTTGAGGTTACATTCCCCGGGCATGAGTGACTGAACCAGGGCAGTGTTGGGGTTACATTACCGGGCATGGGTGACTGAGCCAGTGCAGTGTTGGCGTTACATTCCCGGGCATGGGTGACTGAACCAGTGCAGTGTTGGGGTTACATTCCCCGCATGAGTGACTGAGCCAGTGCAGTGTTGGCGTGACATTCCCTGGGCATGAGTGGCTGAGCCAGGGCAGTGTTAGGGTTACATTCCCTGGGCATGAGTAACTGAGCCAGGGCAGTGTTGGGATTACATTCCCCAGGCATGAGTGACTGAGCCAGGGCAGTGTTGGGATTACATTCCCTGGGCATGAGTGACTGAGCCATGGCAGTGTTTTAGTTCATATTAGTATTAATGGATAAGTGGAACAGCCTTCCAGTGGAGTTGGTAGGGCACTTCAAGAAAAAAGCCAAGTATTTACCAAACTAACCATATCAGTAGCTGTGCAAACCATGGACAGCTGGATGATGGGGTGTGTGTTTATAGTTATCAGTGGAGCAAGGGGTGAGAGAGAAGGGAACAGGCAGAAATCCAGAGGCTTAGTTTGTTAAAAGGATAAGATTGAAATTGACACCACATTGCTTCCCCTTCACTGGCACAGAAGGAGAAGGATGCAACCACAGCTCTTCAGAAATGTAAATGTCCCTCCCACACACACACAGCTTCCACCAATATATCTTGGATCCTTCCAGGTTCTTTTTAAAGCATCAACATTTATTTATTTTTTCTAATTATAAACTTTTTTTTTTTTTTGCTTGTGTCTGCTCTTAGACTCAAAGTTTTCAAACATATATTGTTGATTTTTATTCTGCAGTGTTCCTTAAAGTGTGTGTATATATATATATATATATATATATATATAGTTGTTTAATCATTCAGTCATGTCCAACTCTCCAGGACCATATGGACCACAGCAAGCCAAGTACATCTGTCAAACACGCCTCTCTGAGCTCCCTCATTGCTTCAATGACTTAATTTTCACATCTCCACCTCTGCCATGCCCTTCTTCGTGTGCCTTCAGTCTTCTCTAGGGAATCTTCTCATAAAATGGTCAAATACTTTAGCTTCAGCCTCATAATCAAACCTTCCAGTGACCAGTTTGGCTTAATTTCATGTAGTATTGATTTAATGGATCTCCTTGCAGTCTGAGGGACTCTAAGCAGTTTTCTCCAATACCACAATATAGTCATCAATAAATACTGTGCTCTGCTTAAAGCTGTGTAATACAGCGAGCATATTCTTAAAAGGAGCCATGTATAAATGGTATTGGATTAAAGATTGAAAATGCATTGTGAACTCATTTGTATGTCCCTGCCCAGTTTCCCAGAATGTAGTGCAATAACTGTATTTCTTGGAAATCTGAGCAGGAAATAGTTTTTTTGAGCTTATTTTATACACTAAAATATTAACAGAAATGTTTTATTTATTTAAAATAGATATTAATTAACAACTAATATGCATATTGCAGAACAGAGGAGATCTAAAAAGGTTGAACTTGATGGACTAAAGTATTTTTTCAACCTTAATTACTATGTAACTATATATATATATATATATATATATATATATATATATATATATGCACTTTGGCTAATAGCTGGGGATATAATCCCACATTACCGTGCTACACAATGCCTGGGCATACAAAGCATCAGACAATGAAATGCAATCTGCGGTAATTCCCATATAGTGCATATCATAATGTCACCTAAAATACCGCTCACATTCAATTTACTCAGTGAGCCTCAATTTGCAAGGCAGGTAAAACGTTCCTTTCTTTTTGTGTCTAAGCCTCCGCTGCATATTCTGTTTTCCACATCCAGACACTTTGCCTTCAGGAAATGCTTTTAAATTCGCCCCACGCTAAAGTTGTGTTTCTTTTGAGAATATTAGAGCTCAAATAATTGCACACAGCCCCTCCGCAACTTTGTCTCCTATTTGGAACTAAAGTGGAACAAATCTTCGTCATTTTGCAGAGCTGGATATAAAAGGACTCAAGGCTCCTAATCACAGCCTGTGGGTTTGACTCAGCCATCCATAAACTGCAATATCCACTCATTTATTCCCTTTCATTCAATTGACTTTAAATTACTTTGAACAGGCTTCCCAGCTACAAGCAGGAGATGCTGCCGCTTTATCATTAGGGTGGACAGAAAATGCTGATGGGTTCTTTAACCCTTCTGGAAATGTAAGTTGTGCATGCTGGAAATGCATGGGTTAAAGGGAATGCATTAAATATATAATTATTAAAAAGTTGTAAATATTAAAGATTTTCTGTGCCCCCCTAATGTAACATGACCAGTCAATTTTTAATTAAACCCAGGGATATTTTAGCTGTGGATTTTTGGGTGCAAACAGAGCCAAATGTACATTCTCCTCAGGCGCCCCTCGCCATGCGTATGTATATACCATGAAAGTTATAGTTTAGTAGGCCAGCAAAGAGCTGTAGGCAAACTATGTATGTCACAAATATATATATACAGTCTATAAACAGGGTCATATCTACCTTATTGGAGCCCCTGGGCAGTGAAGTGGAGGAGCCCCTGAGAGTGAGTATGCAAGGTTTGCACGGACCCATTTTTGCCTTCTCTGTACGTGTAAGTTCCCTTTCCTGTTCTGTCTTGTTCTAGGTTGTAACCCCCTAGTATCCAGTCTATAAACTGCAACATTCAAAAAAATTTAAGCCAGGAAAAATGTTTTTTAAGAAGTGGCGCCCCTCCCAGGGAAGCACCCCTGGGCTGTTGCCTAGTTGGCCTAATGGGTAATACAAATATATGTGTATACAGTGCCTTGCAAAAGTATTCACCCCCCCTTGTTTTTTTTTCGTGTTTTGTTGCCTCACAACCTGGAATTAGCATGGATTGTTTAAGGATTTGCATCATTTAATTTACAGAACATGCCCACAGGATGTATTTTTGTTATTGTGAAGCAAACAACAAATAGGACAAAATAACAGAAAAGGAAATGTGCATAACTATTCACCCCCTAAAGTCAATACTTTGTAGAGCCACCTTTTGCGGCAATCACAGCTCCAAGTCGCTTTGGATAAGTCTCTATGAGCTTGCCACATCTTACCACTGGGATTTTTGCCCATTCCTTCTTGCAAAACTGCTCCAGCTCCTTCAAGTCAGATGGTTTTCGCTTGTGAACAGCGATCTTTAAGTCTGACCACAGATTTCCTATTGGATTGAGGTCTGGGCTGTAATTCGGCCATTCCAACACATTTACATGTTTCTCCTTAAACGACCCAAGTGTTGCTTTAGCAGTGTGTTTGGGGTCATTGTCCTGCTGGAAGGTGACCCTCCGTCCTAGCCTCAAATCCCGCACAGAGTGGCACAGGTTTTGCCCAAGAATATCCCTGTATTTAGCACCATCCATCTTTCCCTCAACTCTGACCAGTTTCCCAGTCCCGGCTGCTGAAAAACATCCCCACAGCATAATGCTGCCACCACCATGTTTCACTGTGGGGATGGTGTTCTTTGGGTGATGTGATGTTTTGGGTTTGCGCCAGACATCGCGTTTGCTTTGATGGCCATAAAGGTCAATTTTAGTCTCATCAGACCAGAGCACCTTCCTCCATACATTTTGCGAGTCTCCCACATGCACTTTCACAATCTCAAAACGTGCCATTTTGTTTTTTGCTGAAAGTAATGGCTTTTTTCTGGCCACTCTGCCATAAAGCCTAACTCTATGGAGCGTACGGCTTATTGTCATCCTATGTACAGATACTCCAGTCTCTGCTGTGGAACTCTGCAGCTCCTCCAGGGTTACCTTAGGTCTCTGTGCTGCCTCTCTGATTAATGCCCTCCTTGCCCGGTCCGTGTGTTTTGGTGGGCTGCCGTCTCTTGGCAGGTTTGCTCTTGTGCCATGTTCTTTCCATTTGGTTATGATAGATTTGATGGTGCTCCTGGGGATCCTCAAAGATTTGGATATTTTTTTATATCTTAACCCTTACTTGTACTTCTCAACAACATTGTCCCTTACTTGTTCCTCGGTCTTCATGGCAGTGTTTGGTTAGTGGTGCCTCTTGCTTAGGAGTTGCAGCCTCTGGGACCTTTCAAAAAAGGTGTGTATATGTAATGACAGATCATGTGACACTTATAGCCCTATTAAATTCCAGCCTCATAGATAAGAGGCTTCTACTTAAACCCTACGTGCTGCAAAATTATAAAAGTTACGGCGCTATTAAATTAGCCCTGCTGCGAGCAACGTGTGAGCTACGCAGCAGGGCTGTCCGTATCAAAACAAAAAAAATCTACATGAGGAGTGACAGCCTGCGAGATGATCTCGCAGGCTCCGGCACCTCATCACTTGCTCCGGGGGTCCTAAAAGGGATCTCCGCGGCAGTCCCACACATAAGTCCTGCCATGGGGGGTACTCCAACTACCCCCCTCGGTACCTAAAATGAACCCCCTCTATGAAGTGTCCCCGAAGTGTCCGGCACTGATCAGGCCCCCGCTGCATTTAAAACTTTTAAATTGCCTGCAGCGGCTTCTTAAAGGGCCCGCGGCACACTATTAGCTATCCAGTCAGCGGCACCTAAAATTACCCCCCCTCTATGCTGGGGGTCCCCATCGGGACCCCCGAAGTGTCCCCACATTAACCCTTTGCTGCAGGCGTCCATAGGGACCCCCGCAGCCTCCCCACATTAACCCCTTGCAGCGGGGTCCCTGATCGGCACCGATCGTGACCCCGCTGCATTTAACATTTTTAATTTCACGCCTCGCAGGTCCTTAAAGGACCGTGAAAGTCCTGAAAGGACTTGAGCTAAAAAAAAAATAACCCCAGGTAACTAAAATTAACCCCATAACTCATGGGGGTCAATAAAGACCCCCATAAGCCCTTAATTAACCCTATAACTCATGGGGGTCAATACAGACATCCATAAGCCCTTAATTACCCCTGATAACTCATGGGGGTCAATAAAGACCCCCATAATTCTTAATTAACCCTATACTCATGGGGGTCAATACAGACCCTCATAAACCCTTAATTAACCCTATAACTCATGGGGGTCAATACAGACACCCATAAGCCCTTAATTAACCCCATAACTCATGGGGGTCAATTCAGACGCCCTAAATAAACCCTATAACTCATGGGGGTCAATACAGACACCCATAAGCCCTTAATTACCTCCTATAACTCATGGGGGTCAATACAGACCCCTATAAGCCTTAATTAACCCCATAACTCATGGGGGTCAATACGGACCCCCATAAGCCCTTAATTTATCCTATAACTCATGGCAGTCAATACAGACCCCCATAAGCCCTTAACTAACCCAATCAGTCCCCTCATAGGACAATTAGAAGCCTATTATTATCCCCATAAGCGCCATGAGAGTCCTCCAGGACCCTCATGACACTAAGTACGAACACTACACTACACTACACTTCCCCCCCCCAATAAACCACTAAATCTAAACTAACCCCCCTCTACCCTAACCTATTAACCTCTACCTACCTAACACAACCTACCTAACCCCCTATTAAACCCCCCACCCTACTAATTACGTAACATTAAAAAAAAGAATCACAACACCCCCCACACTACATAAAATAAAAGAAAGCTAATGTACATAAAATAAAAAACTAAATCACACCCCCCACACTACTTAAAAAAAAAAACAATTACACACATGCAAAGGAATACACAAATACACATAACAATCATGAATACATTCTAAATATACACATAACTACATGACATTTCCCCATCTATACCTAACCCCAATCTAAACACCCCCCCATCTATACCTAACGCCAATCTAAACAACCCCGCTGTCTATACCTAACCCCCAATCTAAACAACCCCCCCGTCTATACCTAACTCCCAATCTAAACACCCCCCGTCTATACCTAACCCCCAATCTAAACACCCCCCTGTCTATACCTAACCCCCAATCTAAACGCCCCCCCCCCCACTGTCTATACCTAACCCCCTAAATCTAAGCTAAAATAGAATAAATAAAACCACTTACCTTTGCAGTTGTCCCTTCTGATTGCACCCCCTAGGAAAAAAAGAAACATCAGATTATTCCTACAATAAACATTACATATAATAAATGGATATCACAAATACAGAATTAAACTTACCTTTCCAGTATGTCCCAAGTCAATCTTCATCTGTTCTCCGGCTCGGCCCCTGGAAAAAAGATAGATAACATTAGTATAACACAAACACAACATACACAACATCAATCTCCAAAGAAAATAAATATAAAGATTACACATTGAAAACTTACCTGTCCCTGATGCCCCCAGCCTTCTTCTCTTCTGCTCCGGCTGGGCCCTTGCTGAATCCGCGTTCTATTTAAAAAAATATATGAAAATAACGGAGCTAATGAGCCTCCTAGAGCCTTTTCCCGGAAGGAAATAGGCAATGGCGCCTTCTGGTAGGCTGAAAACGCTGTCTATCACATTTCAGCCAATCGGAAGGTGCCAATGTGTGAGCCAATCAGGATAGGATACACCCTTATCTCCCATTCTGATTGGCTGAAGGAGCTATTAATCTTTTTTAAACCAATCAGAAGGCACTGTTGCTTTCAGCCAATCAGAAGGCATCTGCACCTTCTGATTGGCTGCTGACACCTGGGGGGGCTAGATTGGGGGTTAGGTATAGACAGGGGGTGTTTAGATTGGGGGTTAGGTATAGATGGGGGAAATGTCATGTAGTTATGTGTATATTTCGAATGTATTCATGATTGTTATGTGCATTTGTGTATTCCTTTGTAGGTGTGTAATTCTTTTTTTATTTTATGTAGTGTGGGGGGTGATTTTGTTTTTTATTTTATGTACATTAGCTTTTTTATTTTATGTAGTGTGGGGGGTTGTGATTCATTTTTTTATTTTATGTACCTTAGTTTTTTTTTATTTTATGTAGTGTGGGGGGGGTTGTGATTTTTATTTCTATTTTATGTAATTAGTAGGGTGGAGGGTTTAATAGGGGGTTAGGTAGGTCATGTAGGACCCTCATGGCGCTTATGGGGTTAATAATAGGCTTCTAATTGTCATATGAAGGTCTTCATACAGGGAGTGCAGAATTATTAGGCAAGTTGTATTTTTGAGGATTAATTTTATTATTGAACAACAACCATGTTCTCAATGAACCCAAAAAACTAATTAATATCAAAGCTGAATATTTTTGGAAGTAGTTTTTATTTTGTTTTTAGTTTTAGCTATTTTAGGGGGATATCTGTGTGTGCAGGTGACTATTACTGTGCATAATTATTAGGCAACTTAACAAAAAACAAATATATACCCATTTCAATATTTATTTTTACCAGTGAAACCAATATAACATCTCAACATTCACAAATATACATTTCTGACATTCAAAAACAAAACAAAAACAAATCAGTGACCAATATAGCCACTTTTCTTTGCAAGGACACTCAAAAGCCTGCCATCCATGGATTCTGTCAGTGTTTTGATCTGTTCACCATCAACATTGCGTGCAGCAGCAACCACAGCCTACCAGACACTGTTCAGAGAGGTGTACTGTTTTCCCTCCTTGTAAATCTCACATTTGATGATGGACCACAGGTTCTCAATGGGGTTCAGATCAGGTGAACAAGGAGGCCATGTCATTAGATTTTCTTCTTTTATACCCTTTCTTGCCAGCCACGCTGTGGAGTACTTGGACGCGTGTGATGGAGCATTGTCCTGCATGAAAATCATGTTTTTCTTGAAGGATGCAGACTTCTCCCTGTACCACTGCTTGAAGAAGGTGTCTTCCAGGAACTGGCAGTAGGACTGGGAGTTGAGCTTGACTCCATCCTCAACCCGAAAAGGCCCCACAAGCTCATCTTTGATGATACCAGCCCAAACCAGTACTCCACCTCCACCTTGCTGGCGTCTGAGTCGGACTGGAGCTCTCTGCCCTTTACCAATCCAGCCACGGACCCATCCATCTGGCCCATCAAGACTCATTTCATCAGTCCATAAAACCTTAGAAAAATCAGTCTTGAGATATTTCTTGGCCCAGTCTTGACGTTTCAGCTTGTGTGTCTTGTTCAGTGGTGGTCGTCTTTCAGCCTTTCTTACCTTGGCCATGTCTCTGAGTATTGCACACCTTGTGCTTTTGGGCACTCCAGTGATGTTGCAGCTCTGAAATATGGCCAAACTGGTGGCAAGTGGCATCGTGGCAGCTGCACGCTTGACTTTTCTCAGTTCATGGGCAGTTATTTTGCGCCTTGGTTTTTCCACACGCTTCTTGCGACCCTGTTGACTATTTTGAATGAAACGCTTGATTGTTCGATGATCACGCTTCAGAAGCTTTGCAATTTTAAGAGTGCTGCATCCCTCTGCAAGATATCTCACTATTTTTTACTTTTCTGAGCCTGTCAAGTCCTTCTTTTGACCCATTTTGCCAAAGGAAAGGAAGTTGCCTAATAATTATGCACACCTGATATAGGGTGTTGATGTCATTAGACCACACCCCTTCTCATTACAGAGATGCACATCACCTAATATGCTTAATTGGTAGAAGGCTTTCGAGCCTATACAGCTTGGAGTAAAACAACATGCATAAAGAGGATGATGTGGTCAAAATACTAATTTGCCTAATAATTCTGCACTCCCTGTAGACCATTATGGGACTGATTGGGTTAATTAAGGGCTTATGGGGGTCTGTATTGCCCCCCATGAGTTATAGGGTTAATTAAGGCTTATGGGGGTCTGTATTGTCCCCCATGAGTTATGGGGTTAATTAAGGCTTATGGGGGTCTGTATTGACCACCATGAGTTATAGGGTTACCTTTACGGTCCTTTAAGGAAATAAAAAAAATTAAATGCAGCGGTGCCGTATTGCAGCAGTGATCGCGGACCCCCGCTGCAAGGGGTTAATGTGGGGACACTTCGGTGGTCCCGATGGGGACCCCCAGCATATAGGGGGGATAATCTTAGGTGCCGCGGCCGGGATTGCTAATAGTGTGCCGCGGGCTCTTTAAGGAGCCGAGGCGGGGAATGTAAAAGTTTTACATGCAGTGAGGGCCTGATCTATAAAACAAAACATTGAACTTAAGGCTGTAATGTAACAAAATAGGTAAAAAGCCAAGGGGGGTGAATACTTTTGCAAGGCACTGTCTATATTATGTATGTATATATATATATATATATATATATATATATGTTCAGTTGTGTCCAATTCCCTGTGACCCTATGGATCACATCACGCCAGGCACATGTATCATTATGTGTATTTTACACCTTGCGACAGGGCCCTCCATTCACTAGTTCTGACACTGATTTGATTGTCATTTTTAGGACTGTCAAGGGTATATACTAATGAGACAATGGCAATGTGTCAGTGTTTTCTGAATGTAAAATTCACAGATTATTTTTGTCTAACACAAATGAGTTGTAAAGGTGGGCCAAGCTGCTGAAATTTGCATAATGCACACAAAAGAAAGCAGCAGAAAGCATCTATGTCAGAGTGTTTAAATGGGGTCAGTGTGGGCATGAAAGGCAGAAATTCCATTATTCCCGGCACATTAAAGTTCATTGTACAAATGTAAAATCTTTTATTAGGAAACCTTTTAATGTTTGAGCCTCATTACCGAGTCTTAATATTGGCAAATTATCAGTGACATGTAACTGCTCTTATTAGGGGTGTAATATCAGCTCTCGCTCTGGTTCAGTGATAATATATTTGTGCATGTGAAATATATACAGGGAGAGGGGTCTATTTAGTGTGGTGCCATTGTAACAGTACTAGTACTTTCACTGTGTATGTTCTCACATCGTACGCACAACAACAATTGGATACACTTTAACAAGAGCATGATTGTTAACAAAATTCCAACTAAATATTAAAATCCCTTTCGAAGGTTTTAGCCTCCAATTCAGCAGATTGCCTCCACCCTGATAAGGTCATGGGGGATTAAGCAGAATCTAAAGAACTGTAAGCATTGTGAGCCTCATTCAATTGAGAAATTGTAAGTTACAGTAGCCCATGAAGGCCGTAAGTTAATTTGCTATTCAATTGGCAATTTTGGTGATAAAGATACTTATAATAAGGAAGGTTCTTTAAAAATAAGAAGTCCGATTCAATTGAGCAATCGTAAGTTACTGGAGCCCGTAAGTGAGGCCGTAAGTTCATTTGCTATTCAATTGGCGTCTTTTGTGGGCTCCAAACGGGCTACATGTTATGGGCTTGAAATCCTTACACCCCATCTAAGCCTTTGATCTTTTGCATCTGCAAGAGTTACAATCGCAAATCGCTATTCAATTGCTACAAAATGTTTTCACACCCGTAAAAAGGCAAATGTAGAAGATAGTCCAACGAGTACTAGAGTGCACAGTTTATTTTTCGGGTTTCGGCCCGTAACTTGAGGACTTGTTCAATCGAATAGCACCGGTATTGTAGCAGACTGCGAACCCGCAACAGGCCCGCAGACATATGGGCTATATACGGCGAGATGCAGGCTTCTAATTGAATGAGGCTCTATGTCATTAGATTAGAGGACATACAAACGTTCATTGGCTGCCCCCACAGCAAAAGCTTGTGACAAGGGAAATTATTTTATACAAAGTGTGGGACTGGGTGAACAGAGGCAGGAGACTGATAAGAACAGAGCCAGCAAGTTGAGCAGCCATCGAGTGGTCTACAGAGAGGTCCCAGCAGGTTCCCCTGTATCAGTTCCTCTGTGCTCCCCTTGTGCCACCTCACCACATCCCCCTTTTGATGGATTCCTATGAGTTCCCTGCCTGCGCATCTTCTCACCTGGGAGGGGAATCTCTGAATTCCGTGCCCCGGGGAGCAGAAGCGCCAGTAGGAAAGGCAGGGAGCCTCTCAAGTGGGGGATGCGGTGAAGCTTAGGTGCACATCTGGGCATTCCCTACAATACTGAAAAATATAATAGTAAATATAATGGAGTTTTCTTCAGTTAAATTTGGAAGTCATAGTAATGAAAGTTTGCTTCACAGCCAACACGTTTGTTATCACCAATATTTGACACAAGAAAATACTTTTAATCATATGCTGGTTTGAACGCTTACACTAGACAGATCTATGAATTGGTACTTTAAGCAGTTATTATATAAATATTTTATCAAATAAATATATTGATATTATCGTTACTCAGATTTCTAGTTATCAATACTCTCTCCTGGTCTCTTGACAATTGTATTTAATAATTTAAATACAAATACAAAGTAAATTATTCAGAGCCACCAATGAACAATATGTTGTTGCAAGGTGGCCTTTGGCGACCAGTTACTCCAATAGATGAACATACATAAACAGAGATTCCAAGGTTGTTTTTGTACTTTTTAATTTAAAAAAATCCAAAATATAAAAGAAATAGCTTACGTGAGCATAAAATAACATTCTACATAAACATACTAGCTCACTGCTGAACACACTAGGTAATCCTGAAACTGCTTCTCGACTTTCAGGTAAAATGTTTTTATTTTTACAGTACACTCTTTGAATAGTCCTTTTTCAACAGTACTATTTCCAAGTCTTTATTCTCCTCAGATAGTCGTCTTTCTTTTTCACATAGACAGGTAGGTTACTGGCCCGCCCTACTCTTCAAATACTCTTCAAGATTGCAGTAGACTGTCTCTCTGTTTGTCTTCATTGCTTGAAGCTCCTTTTAGGCAACTCTGCTAGTGAATACTTTACTCTGTGCCTTTGTAGCTTCACACAGGTCACTATTGACCTGTTTTTTTTCTCTTTGCACCTCCTCTGTTGAAATTAGTCTCTCTCTCTCTCTCTCTCTCTCTCTTGAAAACACTTTACACCTTGTGAGTCTGTATCTGCTCTCTCAACTCTGTCTGGCTACAGACCTCAATATTAGCATACACTTTTTCTCACTGCAGTCCAAAACGGAAAGCTCCAGAAGCCCTATTTGTTCTTCTCAAATTTTGCTTTTACAGTCTTTTCAAGACTGTAGGCCCACGTAGAGCCAACAGCCATTTTCTCTACCTTGCACTTATTGCTTAACAGCAGCACACAACATGGGCCCTCACCATCTCTCCTTTCCAATCTTTAAATGCTGTGCTTCACCTGAGTTAATTAAGTCTCATCCAGGAGTTTCACTCTTTCACCCCCTTGAAAAAAGTCTTCAAAACCCTGTAGTTTAAATCAGCCTCTGGGGCACTCTGTCACAATATATAAAATGAGTTGACTCAGGAGTGGGGCCCGGGACACTCTATTCACTGGCTCTGACACTGACCTACCTCAACATGCTTGACTCATCTCTCATTAGGTAAGGATCCTTAAGCAAAGGGAGAGTGGGCTAATAGGGAAGAGCTGATGGTGGGGAAGATGATGTAATCCACCCAATCATCTTGTGGAGAACCCGATATTCTTGCAGGGGAACATGTCCCACACCGAAGGCAGGTATTCAAGCCACACTACAGCTTTTGCAAAGCCAATAACTTTGCCCCAGGCCATTCCTAGGTTACCTAATGGGCTTGTCTGGTACCCTTTATTGTGGAGCGCAGAATATACCCCTGATGAGTCTTATGCTTCAGTACAAGGGCAGATGGTTGTGGATTCCTACATCGCAGCAAGGAGCTCCTCAGGAGTGCTGTCATTCATAATAGCGGCTGGCCAAACGTCCCAAAAAAATCTTTTAAATGCATTGTAAAAACTTGTAAAACTGGAAAAATAAACAGGCCTCAGAAGGCTATGCTCTGAAGCTTGTTTATTTACCATGAGTCTCAGCACAAGTTGGCAGGATTCAGATTAATAGATTATTTTAAAAGGTCCTAAAAGGACCATATATTAAAATCTCCCTTGAAATGTTTATATACTGTTTTCACTCCAATAATACATTTAAACATGTTCCCTTTAAGATTCAAATTCAAAGCCATAAGCTTACAGTTTATAGCAAGGATCGGATATTGCCATTTTTTGGATGTTTATGATTTTTGATCCTTGCAGAACCCGCTGAGTGAAAGAAGGATTAACTGGGTAATAGAAAAACAGGAAAATATGCATCAATTTCCAAAATGGAAAAACATTTTTCACTTGTTTTCGTTGCTCTTTTTGATTATATAGTGAGGTATTGATTTTCATATTCAAGTAACTGAGGGAGTCATGAACCCTCATCCAACCAACTATAGCCCATCTAGTGTCCTTATTGACCCAGTTCATTCACTGCTCCCTAGTGGTTTCAGTATTCTCCCATTATTTAAATGGAATGATAATTCATTTTCAGCCACTTGAACCTTACCTTGAATTGTTTTATCATAAGCTTGAGTTGATTCAATAAAGCAGTTGTTGAAATGTTGTATACAGATCCTCTCCGAGGGCAAGATGAAAGGATTCACCTCAAGTGACTGTTCCAATGGGAGTGCTGGGTGTCTGCCATAATAGGACGGATTATGTAGAACACAATAATGTATATAAAGTCTGCTGAGCACAACACCCCAGAGCTCTAGTTTTTTGTATTAATTACTATTGAGATTAAGGAAAAATAAACATTCAACATTATTACTGTTTTATTAAATAAAACTATACTGTTCTTATAAACTTTAAAGTGATTCAGAATTGAAAAATACACATATAAATGAATACAATTGCAATTAGATGCTATTAAAAATATTAAATGGACATTTTAGATGCTTGAAGTTGAAAGGTGAGTATTTTAAGCATAATTTATCTATAAAATACCTCTCTTATTGTAATTCTTTTTGGTCTCCATGCTAATCCCTTATATCACAGATTACCAAGCTTAAGAGAAAAGTAAATCTCCAGAGCTATTCTCTTCACCCATCCTGAAAACATTGTGAGAGAACTGCTACAAGTTCCTGCGGCAAGCCAGAGCCGAAAATGATGGCAAAGTCTTCCACTCATTTGGGGACTGAAAGATTACAAGTTACTACATATAAGACTTCATAGATCACTTGCAAATCAGGGTGCTGCTATAACTGCAAAAAGCTGAAGAAATTATTATGTGCACCAAAGACCCCTCACAAATGGTTTTAAAACCAAAGCTGAGTTCCGCAGCAGCAGTTAAAGAGACAGTAGAGCATCAAAAACAATATCATGAATGTTTATAATTATTTGACAATTTAATAGTCCAATATAAACATATGTGTAATAAAAACATATGATATTGTATTATTATGCCCGTTTCATTATACAATATATAGGGTAACACACAACACAGCACTCAAGGGGTTAATATCTACCAGAAAACCATGCAGACTTGGAACAAATGCTCTAACGCATTGTCTATATACCAATAATATATAAACACAAAATAAACACAATTATATATGTTACATCTATAAATACATTTGTCAAATATATTTAATTTAAATAAATATAAATACATTTTAAAAATAATATATATATACATATATGAATATAATTATTTCTTGCCATAGTTACAGTGCTTATTCTCACTCATAATAATAATAATGATATTCTCATTTTCTCTTGGTTCCTAGAGCCATTTCTCATCCGTAAATCTTGGTTTGGTGTAATAAACTGAAATCTTTTGCGGATAAGGCAGGATTTACGGATGTTGGCTGAGTTCCGTAATATTGCGAGTAAAAAGATTAGTATAAACATATAACGTAGAGAAACAAAGCTGATTTTGGGGTGTAATGAAAATTTAGAATAGGGGCCTTTATCTTTAAAGGACGTCCCTCTTTGAGGCCAATTCAATTTGAAGCCCCCATTTCCGCGTTATACAGGCCATATGTCTGCGGGCTTGCTGTCTGCTACAATTCCGAAACTGTAAACCATGCAGTCGTATGTAGCATTTCAGAGCGTGATCATAATCAATTAAGCAACACCGTAACCACCCAATTTGAAACAGCCAATAGAAAATGAGACCATCATCATGATGTCAGTAAAACAAGGAGGTTGCATGTCAATCAATAAGCGTTTAGGGGTCTGATATACGATCAGACGCAAAAAACAGCAAAATAATAAAAGTGAATGCCAATACTGTTCTAATCCATGTGGCTGGCCTGATATGTATTAACTCATTGATTCCCGAGATCAATATAGCCCCAAAATGACACATAATAAAATTATTTTTTCATTGACGATTTGCGAGCTTGAGACTGTTGTGCAATTATTTCTAATGTGTTTCATCACTTTCCCCGTCATTTACAGTGCAGTATTGATTTTTTATTTGCATTTACAGTGTTACAGGCATGTTTTTAATCCGTTTGTGGGTCCCATCTGGTACACGTAGGATTTTCTTCTACATTTGCCATTTACCCGTGTTAAAACATTTACGGGCTTGGGGAATTGTAGCAATTGAATAGCGATTCGCAATTTTAGCGCTAATAACTCTTTCGGACGGGAAAGTTCAAAGGCTTCAGGAGGCTGTAACTTCTGGGTTTAACAACCGTAAGGATTTCAAGCCCGTAACATGTAAACCGTTTGGGGTCCACAAAAAGACTGTGAATAGCAAATTAACTTACGGCCTCACTTACGGGCTTCAGTAACTTACGATTGATCAATTGATTCGGGCCCCTTATTTTTAAAGAACCTTTAAAGAATATCCGGTTTGACAAAAATTGAGCTGCTTTTGAAAGGCCTGGAAATGGTGATCCAAACAAAGCTTTCTATGGCTTTTGAGGAATATTTGTGTCCCATAATTTCTCCGTAGAGACATACATTTTGTTCCAAATCTGTTTAATTTTGGGACAGTCCCATAACATATGTTTTAAAGTTCCCAAAGTGTTACAACCCCTGGAACAATTTCCATCCAGTGAGTGGTTTGAAAGTTGCATTCGGTACGGTGTACCATCTCAAGATGGTTTTGTATGCATTTGCTTTCAAAGTTATATTGACGAAATTATTTGCTGCATTTTTGTATATTTTACCCCAATTTTCTATGGTGACATTAAGTTTGGCTTCCCAAAAGGATCTATATGATAATTTACTAGGGGTGGCCTGGTCATTTAGATAATTGTAGATTATGGTGATTTTTTTCTCGCAATTTGAGTTAAGTAGACAATAATGTTCGAAGGGTGGTTTACTGGCTAATGTATTGTCCTTTGCAATAAGTCTTAAAGGTATATGCAAGTGAGCTGGGTCATTAATGCATCTGATAGAGGAGAATTTATAGCGTCTGAAATAAAATTGTCTGCATGAATTTTTTTTCAAAATAAACAGTTAAATTGTTACCCTAAAGTTTGCTGAATTTCTTGCATTTGCAAACAGTTTTCTATCAATGTTGACACCTCCTGAAATTCCCAGGGAAAATGTATACATTGTATCGTTTTGGCCTGGGGATTGTGCTGCAGCTTTCCTTTAGATTTCTGTAATAACCAGAACAAGGTCTCTGTCCCTTCATTCACTGATTGTTTTATCTACATCCCAGGTGAAACTTTCCCCAGCCCCAGTGAATTGCCCCTGTAAACCTCAGCCCCAGTGAATTAATTTGTGACCACTCCCAGCCCCAGTAAATTGCACCATCACCTGCTCCAGTGAAATGCCCCGTGACACACTCTCACTCAGACACTCACCCTGAGACACACTCACTCTCACTCACAGAAACAATCTCACTCACAGACACACTCACACAGACATACTCACTCACAGACACACTCTCACTCCCAGACACACTCTCACTCACAGACACACTCACTCACATAGACATACACACTCACTCACACAGACACACACACATAGACACACACACTCAGACACACACTCTCACTCATAGACACACACACTCAAATACTCACACACTCAGACACGCACACACTCACACAGACACACACATTCACTCACACTCAGACACTCAGACACACACAGACTCACACACATACACTCACTCACACACACACTCACACTCAGACACACAGTCACTCATACAGACACACTCTCACTCACACACACACACACACTCAGACATGCACATACTCACACACGCTCACAATCAGACATGCACACTCTCACTCACAGACATACACACTCACACAGACAAACAGAATAACACAGACACAAAAACTCACACAGACACTCACACAGACATACTCACTCACTCAGACATACACTCACTCACACAGACATACACATTCACTCAGACTCACTCACACTCAGACACTCACACTCTCTCACAGACACACACTCACTGACACTCAGACACTCATTCACACTCAGACACTCACTCACACTCAGACACTCACATACTCAGACACTCACTCACACTCAGACACTCAGACACTCAGACATTATTATTATTATTATCTGTAGCGCTGTACAGGGGAGAAGAAAATATACAACATGTAATATGAACGGGAGAAAATGGAGGGCCCTGTTTTGAGCTTCAAATCTTGTAAAAGGTGCAATTTCCCCAAAGTGCCCCACATGCACATAGACACACTCTCACTAACACAAACACATTCACACTCACAGACACTCACACACAAAGACACACTCACACTCAGACACTCACACCCACAAAGACACACTCACAGACACACTCACACTGACTCACTCTCACTCACAGACACTCACACAGACACACTCACTCACTCACAAAGACACACTCTCACTCACAGACATACACACTCACTCACACAGATATACACACTCACACAGACATACACACTCACTCACTCACTCACACAGACATACTTATTCACTCACACAGACATACTCACTCACTCACACAGACACACAGACATACACACTCAATTACACAGACACACTCACACAGACAGACAGAAAAACACACACACTGACTCACTCACTTGAGATGTGCGCGCCCGCACGATCTGCCCCACACCCTTTTCCCCCCTTCCTCCCTCCCTTTCGAAACCTCCGAGCTGTGCTCAGAGGTAATCGGAAGAAGTGATGACATCACGGCTGACGTCACCGCTCTTTGCTGAGTGGCCGAAAAGACAAACAGCGGGCGCCTGCGCTGTGAGATAGGGTACAATTTTATAATTTCGTACCCAATATACACAGCGCCCGTTACTGGGGGTGTCTACATCACCCCCAGCACATTTTTTATCTATAAATGACCTCCATTTTACTAAGTCTATTTATATTTAAAGGACCTTCCTAAGTCTCTTTATCTTTTTCTGTCCTTCCTGGATGGATTTAAGTTGTTACCCCCTTGAATTCATTGTCCTTTTAAATGGATGCCATGTTTACAAGGTTTGCCGCCTTTGAATGTTCTCTCTTTAGTTCATCTGTAGTCTCAAAGTATTTTACCGTATATACTCGAGTATAAGCCGAGTTTTTCAGCCCTTTTTTTAAGGCTAAAAGGGGCCCCCTCGGCTTATACTTGAGTCACTCTCACCCCCATGTCTCTCTAACCCCCCGTGTCTCTCTAACCCCCCTGTGTCTCTCTAACCCCCCTGTGTCTCTTTCCCTCCCCCCTCCTCATCCTCAACCCTCCTCCTCATTCTAAACCCCCCCTCTTCATCCTAAACCCCCCTCCTCACGTTATTCCTCTAAATACCTCCCTCTCTCCCTTTCCCCTCACTTACCTCCATCTGCAGCTGCTCCTCAGGCCTCCGCTCCTTCCTGCTTCGGCACCCGGTATATGCTAATGACATGACATCACATGCGCGCCACGTCATTAGCATTGGCTAAGTCAAGACTCAGGAAGGAGCGTGGAGGCCGGAGGAGAAGCTGCAGATGGAGGTAAGTGAGGGGAAAGGGAGAGGGGGAGGTATTTAGAGGGGTAAAGTTAGGGGGGGGTTTAGTATGAGGAGGGGTAAAGTGAGGAGGGGTTTTTAGGATGAGGATGGCAGGGGGTCTTAGGATTAGGATGAGGATGGGGGGGTTTAGGATGTGGGGTTGAGGATGGGGGGGTTGAGGATGAAGATGGGGGGTTGAGGATGGGGGTGGTTGAGGATGAGGATGGGGGGGTTGAGGAGGAGAGAGGTTTTGGAGGGGGGCTGAGGAGAGAGGTTGAGCAGGGAGGTTTAGGATAAGGATGGGGGGGTTGAGAAGTGAGGTTTAGGATGGTGATGGGGGTTGAGGAGGGGGGATTGAGGATGGGGGGGTTGAGGATGAGGGTGAGGCGTTTGAGGATGAGGGGGTTGAGGATGGGGGGGTTGAGGATGAGGATGGGGGTTTGAGGATGGGGGGGTTGAGGTTGAGGTGGGAGGTCGAGGAGGAGGAGGGAGGTTGAGGATGAGGAGGGAGGTTGAGGATGAGGAGGGAGGATGAGGAGGGAGGATGAGGAGGGAGGTTGAGGTTGAGGAGGGGGGTTGAGGAGTGGGGATTGAGGATGGGGGGGTTGAGGATGAGGATGGGGGGTTGAGGATGGGTGGGTTGAGGTTGAGGAGGGGGTTTAGAATGAGGAGGGGGTTGAGGATGTGGAGGGGGGTTGAGGAGGGAGGTTGAGGATGAGGAGGGGGGATGAGGATGGGGGTTGAGAATGATGAGGGGGGTTGAGGAGGGTGATAAGGGAGGGGGGGAAGATACACAGGGAAGGGAGAGGGGGAAGAGACACAGGTAAGGGAGAGGGCAGAAGAGACAAAGGGGAGAGAGAGGGGTGACACAAGAAAAGGGCACACAAGAGGGGGACACAGAGGGCACAAGAGGGACACAGGGGGCAGCACATTTCCCACCCTCGGCTTATACTCGAGTCACTCATTTTTCCCGGTATTTTGTGTTAAAATAGGTGCCTCGGCTAATAGTCGGGTCGTCTTATACTCGAGTATATACGGTAATTTTCTATTTTACTATTTATATTTACAATTGTATAATATCAATGCCACAAAGTGTTTACTTAATGTAATACTTTATTATGTGCAATTTTAAATGTTTTTGTTGACCTGCACTATTTTCTTTTCATTCTTTTCTGGGTGTTTTTACAGGAAAGTTGGATTTTAGGTAGGAATATTGAAGGCACAAGATGTTTGTTCAATGAAAATTTAGAGGTCCTCTTTTCATTTGCATTTACACAAACAAAAAAAACTGGGCTAATTAGCAATTGTTGGCAAGTTTCACTTCCTTACAAATAGATACCAATCTGAAATTCCAATTGACAGATACAAATTACAAAGATCTATGTAAGATAATCCATTTTTTTTAATACCATTCAGTTAAAAAAGTAAAGATTTAAATGATACCACATTTGTAAGCTCTGTTGTGTCCCATAAATCTAGTAAGACAAGAACAAAATACTTGAGTATATTTAAATAACCTATAAATAAAAAATGTGGCAACAGCTTTGATGGGGGAGAATCTTGACGTGAAGTGCTGTGGTGTTGCAGATTACAATGGCAACAGTGAAGGGAATTTTTGCTGTGTGTTTGGAGACTAAGTGCTGTTTGAGCTCAGAAAAATGGGAATCCCTAGAACCAATACACACACCCCAGCAGAGGCAAGGACCTAACCGGCTGAATCCATTTGTTGGCCGGTCCAGCTGGTCCCTCCGCTTGACAAAAACAAATACGAGAATCAAACTCCTGTAATTGGACAGAGCAGATAAGCATGCTCGATGGGATGTGTCCTCTTAGGATGATGGCTCTTGACGCTCATATTTTTTTTCCATTACATTGGAGAAACATTTTATTGTATATCAGACTGAACATAAGGACACACCAGCTCTGAAATGCCAAGCAAATACCATGGATATATTTCAGCCATTATTATTATTATTATTATTATCTTTTATTTGTATCGCGCCATCATATTCCGTAGCGCTGTACAGGAGATAAGAACAGGGGAAATACAAGTTTAACAAATTCAAAAGTTGAAGAGCCATCACTAGTTAGGTAGCACTGTGAGCCCGGGATCCTTGTCTGAATTCCCCTACAACCCCTACATATGGCATTATCAATGTGATATTTTAATTTGTATACTAGATAGCTAATTCCTGGGTGAAAATGAAAATGCACATAAAAATAAGACAAGAAAATAACGTGTAAAGCCAGGAAAACAGTGGCATATTGTTATAATTAATTTGTGGCGTTTGCTGTAAAACCACAAATTCCTATTTAATCTAATTCTTTTGTTCAGATCTAGAAATGCCAAGTATTTAATGAATTAAATGACTTTATTCACCTCTGACATTTAAAGGATAACTGTGCTGAGCTGACATGGCATCCACATGTGGTAGTGGCCTAAACAAGTCCCACCACCCTACAAGCACTATGTCAAGTGTCCCTTAAAGTCGCAGTGTGTGTGATGGGTTAGCAATCTCCATATTGCATTTACTATTGCATGGACCATGGCCAGCAGCTTCCTTTTAATAGTCTAGAAGCTGAACAACATGACTGTGTGGGTTAAGAGGAAGCTGCTAGTTGCATTAGAAGATGCAATATTGAAATTCACACCTTGCTGATCACTCACCTTACCCAGTGACATGCTTTGAAGATACAAGACCAACATGGCAGCTCCGAGAGGTAAGCAAAGGGAAATTAATAATAAAGTGATAATTCATAACTTTAAATATCGGACTAATAGAGCTGAATGTAACTAAAGGAGCGATGTAGTTTAGGTAAAAAATCACATGTTTGTGAAGCATGTAACAAATAATTTTTAGAAAAACTTTAGTATTCAGCTAACTTTGCTTGTGTCATATGGGATTCCATCTTTGACTGCTGGACAGATTACAGTTTAAAGACGACAGTTATCCTGCTGTGGCTTACTCTTCTATTGAGTTCTATTGTCTAGTAGCTACGTAAAATGATGGTCTTTCAAAATAACTGAATAGAGATCTTCGCTAAATCTATTGTTATTGCCCATTTCTCCCACGCTAGTAAAAACGGCAAAATATATGCAGCCATAAAAAACTAAATTAAATACAATAGTTAAAAATTGTTTTATTTATTTAACATTTCTGAAACATTTTTGACATGATCCTGAACGAATCTTCACTGAGGTTCCCAAAAAAGTTTCTTGTTCAAAAAACTGAAACAACATTCCACTTTTTTCAGTTCTCTGTCACAACAGACTGCCATGTTTCACAACTGTGGCCTAAGGACACACTCACGGGGAGGGCTTCACACTACCAGTGTCATGCTGTTGCCAGCAGACACACAGCATGTTGTTGTCTGATTGCTAACAGCATGACACTGATAGTATCAAGTCCTCCTGTTGGTGTTCATTAAGAGTGAACAGGAAGAATGGGATGCTGAGAATCTGTTTATCTGGGGGCTTCTTAAAAGTAAATAAAGTGTAAATTGTAGATGATAATTACACTGAGGGGGCTAAAAATTATTATTTATCCTAATAAAACATTAATATAAATAAACAATTGCCTAAGTAGGACCTTTAATTGCAGGTCAATACTTGAATAATGTATGTGTCATTTTGCTACTAGCCCCCAAATGTCCATTTTTGATGGGCCAGTCCAACATTTAAAGGACCACTGTAGGCCAAGAAAAACTGCACATTTGTAGAGAGTATAACAAAATAACAACATCACCCGTGTATGAGCCTTGAATATAAATGTTGATTACGGCTTATGTATACTTTATTACATTTTACCTGGTTATGTGATGTGAGATGGGGAAGGACGCGAACATGAATTGAACTGACATAGCTTAGAGGTGAGATAAGCTCTTGAGTTGGCTCTTGAACGTTTGGCCCAATCAGTTCACAAAGCTCATTGTCAGTGTTAAAAGTCCAGTTATAAAAATGGCTTCTTTGACTCTGCACAAACATGGAGGAGTATTTAGTAAAGTAGGCATGTTGCATATGTTTTACATAGATAATTAGTCTTCTCTAGGAGCGATTTTAATATAAAAGGTGGTTAGCATCTCCTTGTATGTGTCCTTCTGCCCTAATCACCTCACAACCTTCTCTATGAGGATCAGCATATAAGGGGGTGGCGGGATTTACTAACAAGACACGAGAGGATCTCTCTCTCTCTCTCATTCTCCCCCCCCCTCTCTCTCTCTCTCTCTCTCTCTCTCTATATATATATATATATATATATATATATATATATATATTTATATATATATACTGCTACAGTTATTGCACTATACCACATTATTGCACATGCATTTTCACTCTTTAATGAAATAACACCCGAAACACAACCCAGGACGGCTTGTATAACTCAGGAAACCTTCCCACAGACAGCTGTTTCCACCTTTTGGATCTCATCAATGTGGGGCTGGTTATATAGATAGATATGTATTTTTTTTTTATATTTGAACCCATATCACCAATCTATTTATATACCTATTTGACAGAGACAGTAATAGGACCCAAAATAAAAAAATGCAGATTGTGTCAACACCCCAAGGCAGCCATATAACTGAATTATCCTTGGGAGACTTCATCTCGCTGCTACTTGGGGTGCAATGAGAAAGTTTTATGAAGATAGAGGAAGACCCAGGGTGTGAAACAATGACACGATCCCTGGTCACTTATCAATAGTTCTGTTAAAACCATTAAATCAACTTTGTCTCCAAGTAGAGAATCTGTCAGCCCAGTCTAAGGCTTCTAAGATCCCATCCTACTTATTTGTCAATGAACACTGTGACGAAGTGCCCTTCGCCACTGTGTCTTGGAGAGGACTATTTGCCAGCCTCCTGCCCTGCGACTATGGCCCTGGGACATATTGCCCTTTAAACACAGTATTCGGCCATACCAGAGTGTATGTCACTCATTCTGGCCCTTTACATACAGGGGGGTCATTCGGTACTTGCCCTGTGTGAACCATGATACCACAGATAACTATGCCATGGAGCCCATTCATATAATGAAAAACTATGGGAAAGACTTTAGTTACATGGCAATTGAACTGTGTGAAGAGGATCTGAGCGCTATTCGGTAGTTTTGTGCGCTCAGATCCCAGCTATCTGGGGATATGTGAAATATGAGTCAATGTGAATTGCAGTAATGCTGATGGGTTGTCAAACTAGAGAATTGACCAACAAATACTTTTGTCTGGACATCCCCAGGCCGATCCGTTGGGATCAGACCGTGTATGCCGGCTTATGGTCACGGGGGAGGTGTGTAACGGAACCCATCACTGTTTTACCCTGTTTTATGATTATTATGGTTAAAATATGATCCTACTATATGTATGTTGGTTTATGCTCTGCAGAATATTAGCCAGACTATTGCAGACCTAGGCTAATAGATAATCCTATTACAGAGAATCCTGTTACAGAGACTTTCCTAAGATAAGAAAGTTGTAAAGGATCCTTGCATTTTCCAAAGTTTTTTCATTCTCTGATAAGAACAAAGAAGGATGATCTAATTAATGGATGATTGTATCCAAGTTGCCAGGGAGGTGTGGCTCACCTATTGTCCCTATATGTGTATTGTGTGGGGGATATGTGAAATGTTTGTGTGTTATGTGTAAAACATACTTTTACTAACTTTTGAACCCCTCGTCTGATTCATGCCATTTTTTAATATGTTGTTCCCCTGGGTGAGAGCTATTGAACGGTGCTGGACTTAAAGGTGTACCCCCTGTTTTTGGGGTACATCCAGAATGTGGTTAAAATTGTGTCTGTTTTAATTGTGTTACCTGTTATCTGAGGGGAGGAGACGTGGGGGTTGAACCATGTATATAATTGGCTGTGATAATTATGTGGGTGTAGCCCTTCAGAGGGCACCATTGCATAAAAGGAGATTCCCTGTCATTAAAATATAGTTCTACTTGACCCTTCAAAACGTAGTCTCGTCTCGTTATTTGAGGGGATCGCTATCATACTGGGGATTGCTATGCTTTTGCATACTCCCTTGAGCTGTAACTACTGAACGCTTGTTCCTGATGTACTATCTTTGGAGTCTGTGGTGGTTTTGGTGTCCGGTGCAGTGCTTGTAGGCCTCGACGCAAACTAGGACGCGTCCATCAACGGAGGTACCCGGTCGGGGTGCCAGTAGATCCGTTACAACCACTTCTTGTCAACTGCTTCAAGGTCTGTAAGGATGCTTCCTAAGTTAGATGCCTCCTATGACTGAATGGTTAAACCTCCTCTATATAATTATCTCTAGACAAATTTTAAGTGGCACACTCTAACTCTTCAAAGTGCCTCTGAAATCTCTTATTTTCACGTTATATAGACTGTCCCACTCTTGATAATGACCATAGTCTAAGGAAGGTCTATTTCCCCAAGTGGCTGAGAAATTTTCCGGCAATGCCCTAGTTTATCTATTGTTGTTGTTGTTTAGTCATTTAGATTTGTCGGACTCCCCCATGACCCTATGGACCACAGCACTCCAGGCACATATGTCAGCCTCTGCCTCTTTGAGCTCCATCAAACTCATGCTCATTGCTTCTATTATCTCATCTATGCATCTCAGCCTCTCAGCCTCTGTCGTCCCCTTCTTCTTGTGCCTTCAATCTTTCCCAGCATCAAAGTCTTCTCTAGGGAATCTTGTCTTCTCATGATATGGTCAAAATATTTGCGCTTCAGCCTCATGATCAAACCTTCTATTGAATAATTTGTTTTGGTTTCCTGAAGTATTAATTTATTGGATCTTTTTGCAGTCCAGGGGGCTCTAAGAAGTTTTCTCTAACACCACAATTGCCTTCCTCTGGATTAATTAATAATTACAAATAAAATAAAAATAAAAAATTCAATAATTGATTAATAATTAATTAACAACTAATTAATTAATATTTAATCTGCATATTGCAGATCAGCTGAGATCTTAAAAGGTTGAACTTGATGGACTGAAAGTCTTTTTTCAACCTTAATTACTATGTAACTATGTAACAATTCAAGGTGTCTATTCTCTGGCGCTCAGCTTCTTTATGGTCCAGCTCTCACATCTGTTCAAGTACAACTACATAAATAAATCTAAACAAGCATGGAGTCGGCTGTCTAGCACCTATATGTCATGATCCTAATTCCTAGTCTCCACCTGAGTCACATAGAATTATATTCCTTTGTATACAGCAATGCAGAGTCAACGCGTTTCGCTGATGGGAGCACCTTTTTAAAGAATATTTAAAATTAATAGAATCAAAACAGTCAGAAAGTCATGAAACTGGCAACTTTATTCTGACATAGTAATTTTAAAGACAAAACATGCAAAAAAAACAAATATCTACTTTACCACCCAAGGAAATAAGTCTAAACAAAAACAATAACATATTTAGAAGAAGTTGCTTCTTTGCTGATTATATTCATTATCTTGCATCTTCAATATATGTTGTTAAGCAAGACGTTAAATCTAATGGGGTCAGCACTCCTCTGACTTTTATAGAACTTGTTGAAAATAAATGAAAAAGTGTCTCCGAAGTCTGGAAATGATATACCTGCAGGGAACACGAAACACGCGTTCATACATCATAATCCTGACATCTTCTTTAAAATATCACTTTATTGCTTAGATATGTCATTAGCAACTGATGCAAGCTGGGTAATTGTAGAAGCATTATATATTTCAAAGCTTTATTTAATTATACTGGCTTAGGGATAAGAGACTAACAATATTTAGAGAGCGGTCCAACCAGGACCGTTTAATATGAAAGTCAGATTATAGATACTCCCTGAAATTAACAGTGACATTATTATTACATCTCAGGGATAGCATCCCTCCAATACATATATACTATGTCCTAAGTAGCAGCGAGATGAAGTCTCCCAAGGATAATTCAGTTATATGGCTGCCTTGGGGTGTTGACACAACCTGCATTTTTTTATTTTGCGTCCTGTTACTATCTCTGTCAAATAGTTATATAAATAAACGGGTGATATGAGTTCAGATATCAAATAAAATACATATCTAACTATATAACTATGATATATAATTTATTACCTTATTTTATGCATGCAAATGTACCCACAAATGTACTATCTGTTTGTTAGTATGGTGGAGGGCTTTTTACCCATCAATAACTGAATGTATTTGTGGTTGATAAGCCTTCTCAGCATGAGTTAGGATCCAGCCCCACATTGATGAGACCCAGAAGATTGAAACAGCTGTCTTGGGTAGGTTTCCTGAGTTGTGTTGAGGGTGTTATTTCATTAGAGCAAGAGAGAGAGAGAGAGAGAGAGAAGGGGAGAGGGAGAATGAGAGAGAGAGACAGGGAGAGGGAGAATGAGAGAGAGAGAGAGAGAGAAGGGGAGAGGGAGAATGAGAGAGAGAGAAGGGGAGAGGGAGAATGAGAGAGAGAGAAGGGGAGAGGGAGAATAGGAGAGATAGAGAGAGAGAAGGGGGAAGGGAGAATGAGAGCGAGTGAGAGAGAAAGAGAAGGTGAGAGGGAGAATGATAGAGAGAGAGAGAGAGAGAGAGAGAGAGAAGGGGAGAGGGAGAATGAGAGCGCGAGAGAGAGAGAGAAGGGGAGAATGAGAGAGCGAGAGAGAGAGAAGGGGAGAGGGAGAATGAGAGAGAGGGGGATATAATCTGAACATTATATATATATATATATATATATATATATATATTTATTTATATATACACAGAGAGAGAGAGAGAGGGAGAAGGGGAGAGAGGGGGATCTGAGCAGTTTATATATATATATATATATATATACTAGCGACTTGCCCGTCAAAAAATGACGGCAATGTTATTGTAAGGTAGCTAATGTTGTTTTGTGTGTAATAGTAAATTGAATTGAGTTGTAATAGTAAATTGAATTCAATTGAGAAATTGAAGTTACAGTAGCCCATGAAGGCCGTAAGTTAATTTGCTATTCAATTGGCAATTTTGGTGATAAAGATACTTATAATAAGGAAGGTTCTTTAAAAATAAGAAGTCCGATTCAATTGAGCAATCGTAAGTTACTGGAGCCCGTAAGTGAGGCCGTAAGTTCATTTGCTATTCAATTGGCGTCTTTTGTGGGCTCCAAACGGGCTACATGTTATGGGCTTGAAATCCTTACACCCCATCTAAGCCTTTGATCTTTTGCATCTGCAAGAGTTACAATCGCAAATCGCTATTCAATTGCTACAAAATGTTTTCACACCCGTAAAAAGGCAAATGTAGAAGATAGTCCAACGAGTACTAGAGTGCACAGTTTATTTTTCGGGTTTCGGCCCGTAACTTGAGGACTTGTTCAATCGAATAGCACCGGTATTGTAGCAGACTGCGAACCCGCAACAGGCCCGCAGACATATGGGCTATATACGGCGAGATGCAGGCTTCTAATTGAATGAGGCTCTATGTCATTAGATTAGAGGACATACAAACGTTCATTGGCTGCCCCCACAGCAAAAGCTTGTGACAAGGGAAATTATTTTATACAAAGTGTGGGACTGGGTGAACAGAGGCAGGAGACTGATAAGAACAGAGCCAGCAAGTTGAGCAGCCATCGAGTGGTCTACAGAGAGGTCCCAGCAGGTTCCCCTGTATCAGTTCCTCTGTGCTCCCCTTGTGCCACCTCACCACATCCCCCTTTTGATGGATTCCTATGAGTTCCCTGCCTGCGCATCTTCTCACCTGGGAGGGGAATCTCTGAATTCCGTGCCCCGGGGAGCAGAAGCGCCAGTAGGAAAGGCAGGGAGCCTCTCAAGTGGGGGATGCGGTGAAGCTTAGGTGCACATCTGGGCATTCCCTACAATACTGAAAAATATAATAGTAAATATAATGGAGTTTTCTTCAGTTAAATTTGGAAGTCATAGTAATGAAAGTTTGCTTCACAGCCAACACGTTTGTTATCACCAATATTTGACACAAGAAAATACTTTTAATCATATGCTGGTTTGAACGCTTACACTAGACAGATCTATGAATTGGTACTTTAAGCAGTTATTATATAAATATTTTATCAAATAAATATATTGATATTATCGTTACTCAGATTTCTAGTTATCAATACTCTCTCCTGGTCTCTTGACAATTGTATTTAATAATTTAAATACAAATACAAAGTAAATTATTCAGAGCCACCAATGAACAATATGTTGTTGCAAGGTGGCCTTTGGCGACCAGTTACTCCAATAGATGAACATACATAAACAGAGATTCCAAGGTTGTTTTTGTACTTTTTAATTTAAAAAAATCCAAAATATAAAAGAAATAGCTTACGTGAGCATAAAATAACATTCTACATAAACATACTAGCTCACTGCTGAACACACTAGGTAATCCTGAAACTGCTTCTCGACTTTCAGGTAAAATGTTTTTATTTTTACAGTACACTCTTTGAATAGTCCTTTTTCAACAGTACTATTTCCAAGTCTTTATTCTCCTCAGATAGTCGTCTTTCTTTTTCACATAGACAGGTAGGTTACTGGCCCGCCCTACTCTTCAAATACTCTTCAAGATTGCAGTAGACTGTCTCTCTGTTTGTCTTCATTGCTTGAAGCTCCTTTTAGGCAACTCTGCTAGTGAATACTTTACTCTGTGCCTTTGTAGCTTCACACAGGTCACTATTGACCTGTTTTTTTTCTCTTTGCACCTCCTCTGTTGAAATTAGTCTCTCTCTCTCTCTCTCTCTCTCTCTTGAAAACACTTTACACCTTGTGAGTCTGTATCTGCTCTCTCAACTCTGTCTGGCTACAGACCTCAATATTAGCATACACTTTTTCTCACTGCAGTCCAAAACGGAAAGCTCCAGAAGCCCTATTTGTTCTTCTCAAATTTTGCTTTTACAGTCTTTTCAAGACTGTAGGCCCACGTAGAGCCAACAGCCATTTTCTCTACCTTGCACTTATTGCTTAACAGCAGCACACAACATGGGCCCTCACCATCTCTCCTTTCCAATCTTTAAATGCTGTGCTTCACCTGAGTTAATTAAGTCTCATCCAGGAGTTTCACTCTTTCACCCCCTTGAAAAAAGTCTTCAAAACCCTGTAGTTTAAATCAGCCTCTGGGGCACTCTGTCACAATATATAAAATGAGTTGACTCAGGAGTGGGGCCCGGGACACTCTATTCACTGGCTCTGACACTGACCTACCTCAACATGCTTGACTCATCTCTCATTAGGTAAGGATCCTTAAGCAAAGGGAGAGTGGGCTAATAGGGAAGAGCTGATGGTGGGGAAGATGATGTAATCCACCCAATCATCTTGTGGAGAACCCGATATTCTTGCAGGGGAACATGTCCCACACCGAAGGCAGGTATTCAAGCCACACTACAGCTTTTGCAAAGCCAATAACTTTGCCCCAGGCCATTCCTAGGTTACCTAATGGGCTTGTCTGGTACCCTTTATTGTGGAGCGCAGAATATACCCCTGATGAGTCTTATGCTTCAGTACAAGGGCAGATGGTTGTGGATTCCTACATCGCAGCAAGGAGCTCCTCAGGAGTGCTGTCATTCATAATAGCGGCTGGCCAAACGTCCCAAAAAAATCTTTTAAATGCATTGTAAAAACTTGTAAAACTGGAAAAATAAACAGGCCTCAGAAGGCTATGCTCTGAAGCTTGTTTATTTACCATGAGTCTCAGCACAAGTTGGCAGGATTCAGATTAATAGATTATTTTAAAAGGTCCTAAAAGGACCATATATTAAAATCTCCCTTGAAATGTTTATATACTGTTTTCACTCCAATAATACATTTAAACATGTTCCCTTTAAGATTCAAATTCAAAGCCATAAGCTTACAGTTTATAGCAAGGATCGGATATTGCCATTTCTTGGATGTTTATGATTTTTGATCCTTGCAGAACCCGCTGAGTGAAAGAAGGATTAACTGGGTAATAGAAAAACAGGAAAATATGCATCAATTTCCAAAATGGAAAAACATTTTTCACTTGTTTTCGTTGCTCTTTTTGATTATATAGTGAGGTATTGATTTTCATATTCAAGTAACTGAGGGAGTCATGAACCCTCATCCAACCAACTATAGCCCATCTAGTGTCCTTATTGACCCAGTTCATTCACTGCTCCCTAGTGGTTTCAGTATTCTCCCATTATTTAAATGGAATGATAATTCATTTTCAGCCACTTGAACCTTACCTTGAATTGTTTTATCATAAGCTTGAGTTGATTCAATAAAGCAGTTGTTGAAATGTTGTATACAGATCCTCTCCGAGGGCAAGATGAAAGGATTCACCTCAAGTGACTGTTCCAATGGGAGTGCTGGGTGTCTGCCATAATAGGACGGATTATGTAGAACACAATAATGTATATAAAGTCTGCTGAGCACAACACCCCAGAGCTCTAGTTTTTTGTATTAATTACTATTGAGATTAAGGAAAAATAAACATTCAACATTATTACTGTTTTATTAAATAAAACTATACTGTTCTTATAAACTTTAAAGTGATTCAGAATTGAAAAATACACATATAAATGAATACAATTGCAATTAGATGCTATTAAAAATATTAAATGGACATTTTAGATGCTTGAAGTTGAAAGGTGAGTATTTTAAGCATAATTTATCTATAAAATACCTCTCTTATTGTAATTCTTTTTGGTCTCCATGCTAATCCCTTATATCACAGATTACCAAGCTTAAGAGAAAAGTAAATCTCCAGAGCTATTCTCTTCACCCATCCTGAAAACATTGTGAGAGAACTGCTACAAGTTCCTGCGGCAAGCCAGAGCCGAAAATGATGGCAAAGTCTTCCACTCATTTGGGGACTGAAAGATTACAAGTTACTACATATAAGACTTCATAGATCACTTGCAAATCAGGGTGCTGCTATAACTGCAAAAAGCTGAAGAAATTATTATGTGCACCAAAGACCCCTCACAAATGGTTTTAAAACCAAAGCTGAGTTCCGCAGCAGCAGTTAAAGAGACAGTAGAGCATCAAAAACAATATCATGAATGTTTATAATTATTTGACAATTTAATAGTCCAATATAAACATATGTGTAATAAAAACATATGATATTGTATTATTATGCCCGTTTCATTATACAATATATAGGGTAACACACAACACAGCACTCAAGGGGTTAATATCTACCAGAAAACCATGCAGACTTGGAACAAATGCTCTAACGCATTGTCTATATACCAATAATATATAAACACAAAATAAACACAATTATATATGTTACATCTATAAATACATTTGTCAAATATATTTAATTTAAATAAATATAAATACATTTTAAAAATAATATATATATACATATATGAATATAATTATTTCTTGCCATAGTTACAGTGCTTATTCTCACTCATAATAATAATAATGATATTCTCATTTTCTCTTGGTTCCTAGAGCCATTTCTCATCCGTAAATCTTGGTTTGGTGTAATAAACTGAAATCTTTTGCGGATAAGGCAGGATTTACGGATGTTGGCTGAGTTCCGTAATATTGCGAGTAAAAAGATTAGTATAAACATATAACGTAGAGAAACAAAGCTGATTTTGGGGTGTAATGAAAATTTAGAATAGGGGCCTTTATCTTTAAAGGACGTCCCTCTTTGAGGCCAATTCAATTTGAAGCCCCCATTTCCGCGTTATACAGGCCATATGTCTGCGGGCTTGCTGTCTGCTACAATTCCGAAACTGTAAACCATGCAGTCGTATGTAGCATTTCAGAGCGTGATCATAATCAATTAAGCAACACCGTAACCACCCAATTTGAAACAGCCAATAGAAAATGAGACCATCATCATGATGTCAGTAAAACAAGGAGGTTGCATGTCAATCAATAAGCGTTTAGGGGTCTGATATACGATCAGACGCAAAAAACAGCAAAATAATAAAAGTGAATGCCAATACTGTTCTAATCCATGTGGCTGGCCTGATATGTATTAACTCATTGATTCCCGAGATCAATATAGCCCCAAAATGACACATAATAAAATTATTTTTTCATTGACGATTTGCGAGCTTGAGACTGTTGTGCAATTATTTCTAATGTGTTTCATCACTTTCCCCGTCATTTACAGTGCAGTATTGATTTTTTATTTGCATTTACAGTGTTACAGGCATGTTTTTAATCCGTTTGTGGGTCCCATCTGGTACACGTAGGATTTTCTTCTACATTTGCCATTTACCCGTGTTAAAACATTTACGGGCTTGGGGAATTGTAGCAATTGAATAGCGATTCGCAATTTTAGCGCTAATAACTCTTTCGGACGGGAAAGTTCAAAGGCTTCAGGAGGCTGTAACTTCTGGGTTTAACAACCGTAAGGATTTCAAGCCCGTAACATGTAAACCGTTTGGGGTCCACAAAAAGACTGTGAATAGCAAATTAACTTACGGCCTCACTTACGGGCTTCAGTAACTTACGATTGATCAATTGATTCGGGCCCCTTATTTTTAAAGAACCTTTAAAGAATATCCGGTTTGACAAAAATTGAGCTGCTTTTGAAAGGCCTGGAAATGGTGATCCAAACAAAGCTTTCTATGGCTTTTGAGGAATATTTGTGTCCCATAATTTCTCCGTAGAGACATACATTTTGTTCCAAATCTGTTTAATTTTGGGACAGTCCCATAACATATGTTTTAAAGTTCCCAAAGTGTTACAACCCCTGGAACAATTTCCATCCAGTGAGTGGTTTGAAAGTTGCATTCGGTACGGTGTACCATCTCAAGATGGTTTTGTATGCATTTGCTTTCAAAGTTATATTGACGAAATTATTTGCTGCATTTTTGTATATTTTACCCCAATTTTCTATGGTGACATTAAGTTTGGCTTCCCAAAAGGATCTATATGATAATTTACTAGGGGTGGCCTGGTCATTTAGATAATTGTAGATTATGGTGATTTTTTTCTCGCAATTTGAGTTAAGTAGACAATAATGTTCGAAGGGTGGTTTACTGGCTAATGTATTGTCCTTTGCAATAAGTCTTAAAGGTATATGCAAGTGAGCTGGGTCATTAATGCATCTGATAGAGGAGAATTTATAGCGTCTGAAATAAAATTGTCTGCATGAATTTTTTTTCAAAATAAACAGTTAAATTGTTACCCTAAAGTTTGCTGAATTTCTTGCATTTGCAAACAGTTTTCTATCAATGTTGACACCTCCTGAAATTCCCAGGGAAAATGTATACATTGTATCGTTTTGGCCTGGGGATTGTGCTGCAGCTTTCCTTTAGATTTCTGTAATAACCAGAACAAGGTCTCTGTCCCTTCATTCACTGATTGTTTTATCTACATCCCAGGTGAGCCCCCAGCCCCAGTGAATTGCCCCTGTAAACCTCAGCCCCAGTGAATTAATTTGTGACCACTCCCAGCCCCAGTAAATTGCACCATCACCTGCTCCAGTGAAATGCCCCGTGACACACTCTCACTCAGACACTCACCCTGAGACACACTCACTCTCACTCACAGAAACAATCTCACTCACAGACACACTCACACAGACATACTCACTCACAGACACACTCTCACTCCCAGACACACTCTCACTCACAGACACACTCACTCACATAGACATACACACTCACTCACACAGACACACACACATAGACACACACACTCAGACACACACTCTCACTCATAGACACACACACTCAAATACTCACACACTCAGACACGCACACACTCACACAGACACACACATTCACTCACACTCAGACACTCAGACACACACAGACTCACACACATACACTCACTCACACACACACTCACACTCAGACACACAGTCACTCATACAGACACACTCTCACTCACACACACACACACACTCAGACATGCACATACTCACACACGCTCACAATCAGACATGCACACTCTCACTCACAGACATACACACTCACACAGACAAACAGAATAACACAGACACAAAAACTCACACAGACACTCACACAGACATACTCACTCACTCAGACATACACTCACTCACACAGACATACACATTCACTCAGACTCACTCACACTCAGACACTCACACTCTCTCACAGACACACACTCACTGACACTCAGACACTCATTCACACTCAGACACTCACTCACACTCAGACACTCACATACTCAGACACTCACTCACACTCAGACACTCAGACACTCAGACATTATTATTATTATTATCTGTAGCGCTGTACAGGGGAGAAGAAAATATACAACATGTAATATGAACGGGAGAAAATGGAGGGCCCTGTTTTGAGCTTCAAATCTTGTAAAAGGTGCAATTTCCCCAAAGTGCCCCACATGCACATAGACACACTCTCACTAACACAAACACATTCACACTCACAGACACTCACACACAAAGACACACTCACACTCAGACACTCACACCCACAAAGACACACTCACAGACACACTCACACTGACTCACTCTCACTCACAGACACTCACACAGACACACTCACTCACTCACAAAGACACACTCTCACTCACAGACATACACACTCACTCACACAGATATACACACTCACACAGACATACACACTCACTCACTCACTCACACAGACATACTTATTCACTCACACAGACATACTCACTCACTCACACAGACACACAGACATACACACTCAATTACACAGACACACTCACACAGACAGACAGAAAAACACACACACTGACTCACTCACTTGAGATGTGCGCGCCCGCACGATCTGCCCCACACCCTTTTCCCCCCTTCCTCCCTCCCTTTCGAAACCTCCGAGCTGTGCTCAGAGGTAATCGGAAGAAGTGATGACATCACGGCTGACGTCACCGCTCTTTGCTGAGTGGCCGAAAAGACAAACAGCGGGCGCCTGCGCTGTGAGATAGGGTACAATTTTATAATTTCGTACCCAATATACACAGCGCCCGTTACTGGGGGTGTCTACATCACCCCCAGCACATTTTTTATCTATAAATGACCTCCATTTTACTAAGTCTATTTATATTTAAAGGACCTTCCTAAGTCTCTTTATCTTTTTCTGTCCTTCCTGGATGGATTTAAGTTGTTACCCCCTTGAATTCATTGTCCTTTTAAATGGATGCCATGTTTACAAGGTTTGCCGCCTTTGAATGTTCTCTCTTTAGTTCATCTGTAGTCTCAAAGTATTTTACCGTATATACTCGAGTATAAGCCGAGTTTTTCAGCCCTTTTTTTAAGGCTAAAAGGGGCCCCCTCGGCTTATACTTGAGTCACTCTCACCCCCATGTCTCTCTAACCCCCCGTGTCTCTCTAACCCCCCTGTGTCTCTCTAACCCCCCTGTGTCTCTTTCCCTCCCCCCTCCTCATCCTCAACCCTCCTCCTCATTCTAAACCCCCCCTCTTCATCCTAAACCCCCCTCCTCACGTTATTCCTCTAAATACCTCCCTCTCTCCCTTTCCCCTCACTTACCTCCATCTGCAGCTGCTCCTCAGGCCTCCGCTCCTTCCTGCTTCGGCACCCGGTATATGCTAATGACATGACATCACATGCGCGCCACGTCATTAGCATTGGCTAAGTCAAGACTCAGGAAGGAGCGTGGAGGCCGGAGGAGAAGCTGCAGATGGAGGTAAGTGAGGGGAAAGGGAGAGGGGGAGGTATTTAGAGGGGTAAAGTTAGGGGGGGGTTTAGTATGAGGAGGGGTAAAGTGAGGAGGGGTTTTTAGGATGAGGATGGCAGGGGGTCTTAGGATTAGGATGAGGATGGGGGGGTTTAGGATGTGGGGTTGAGGATGGGGGGGTTGAGGATGAAGATGGGGGGTTGAGGATGGGGGTGGTTGAGGATGAGGATGGGGGGGTTGAGGAGGAGAGAGGTTTTGGAGGGGGGCTGAGGAGAGAGGTTGAGCAGGGAGGTTTAGGATAAGGATGGGGGGGTTGAGAAGTGAGGTTTAGGATGGTGATGGGGGTTGAGGAGGGGGGATTGAGGATGGGGGGGTTGAGGATGAGGGTGAGGCGTTTGAGGATGAGGGGGTTGAGGATGGGGGGGTTGAGGATGAGGATGGGGGTTTGAGGATGGGGGGGTTGAGGTTGAGGTGGGAGGTCGAGGAGGAGGAGGGAGGTTGAGGATGAGGAGGGAGGTTGAGGATGAGGAGGGAGGATGAGGAGGGAGGATGAGGAGGGAGGTTGAGGTTGAGGAGGGGGGTTGAGGAGTGGGGATTGAGGATGGGGGGGTTGAGGATGAGGATGGAGGGTTGAGGATGGGTGGGTTGAGGTTGAGGAGGGGGTTTAGAATGAGGAGGGGGTTGAGGATGTGGAGGGGGGTTGAGGAGGGAGGTTGAGGATGAGGAGGGGGGATGAGGATGGGGGTTGAGAATGATGAGGGGGGTTGAGGAGGGTGATAAGGGAGGGGGGGAAGATACACAGGGAAGGGAGAGGGGGGAAGAGACACAGGTAAGGGAGAGGGCAGAAGAGACAAAGGGGAGAGAGAGGGGTGACACAAGAAAAGGGCACACAAGAGGGGGACACAGAGGGCACAAGAGGGACACAGGGGGCAGCACATTTCCCACCCTCGGCTTATACTCGAGTCACTCATTTTTCCCGGTATTTTGTGTTAAAATAGGTGCCTCGGCTAATAGTCGGGTCGTCTTATACTCGAGTATATACGGTAATTTTCTATTTTACTATTTATATTTACAATTGTATAATATCAATGCCACAAAGTGTTTACTTAATGTAATACTTTATTATGTGCAATTTTAAATGTTTTTGTTGACCTGCACTATTTTCTTTTCATTCTTTTCTGGGTGTTTTTACAGGAAAGTTGGATTTTAGGTAGGAATATTGAAGGCACAAGATGTTTGTTCAATGAAAATTTAGAGGTCCTCTTTTCATTTGCATTTACACAAACAAAAAAAACTGGGCTAATTAGCAATTGTTGGCAAGTTTCACTTCCTTACAAATAGATACCAATCTGAAATTCCAATTGACAGATACAAATTACAAAGATCTATGTAAGATAATCCATTTTTTTTAATACCATTCAGTTAAAAAAGTAAAGATTTAAATGATACCACATTTGTAAGCTCTGTTGTGTCCCATAAATCTAGTAAGACAAGAACAAAATACTTGAGTATATTTAAATAACCTATAAATAAAAAATGTGGCAACAGCTTTGATGGGGGAGAATCTTGACGTGAAGTGCTGTGGTGTTGCAGATTACAATGGCAACAGTGAAGGGAATTTTTGCTGTGTGTTTGGAGACTAAGTGCTGTTTGAGCTCAGAAAAATGGGAATCCCTAGAACCAATACACACACCCCAGCAGAGGCAAGGACCTAACCGGCTGAATCCATTTGTTGGCCGGTCCAGCTGGTCCCTCCGCTTGACAAAAACAAATACGAGAATCAAACTCCTGTAATTGGACAGAGCAGATAAGCATGCCCGATGGGATGTGTCCTCTTAGGATGATGGCTCTTGACGCTCATATTTTTTTTCCATTACATTGGAGAAACATTTTATTGTATATCAGACTGAACATAAGGACACACCAGCTCTGAAATGCCAAGCAAATACCATGGATATATTTCAGCCATTATTATTATTATTATTATTATCTTTTATTTGTATCGCGCCATCATATTCCGTAGCGCTGTACAGGAGATAAGAACAGGGGAAATACAAGTTTAACAAATTCAAAAGTTGAAGAGCCATCACTAGTTAGGTAGCACTGTGAGCCCGGGATCCTTGTCTGAATTCCCCTACAACCCCTACATATGGCATTATCAATGTGATATTTTAATTTGTATACTAGATAGCTAATTCCTGGGTGAAAATGAAAATGCACATAAAAATAAGACAAGAAAATAACGTGTAAAGCCAGGAAAACAGTGGCATATTGTTATAATTAATTTGTGGCGTTTGCTGTAAAACCACAAATTCCTATTTAATCTAATTCTTTTGTTCAGATCTAGAAATGCCAAGTATTTAATGAATTAAATGACTTTATTCACCTCTGACATTTAAAGGATAACTGTGCTGAGCTGACATGGCATCCACTTGTGGTAGTGGCCTAAACAAGTCCCACCACCCTACAAGCACTATGTCAAGTGCCCCTTAAAGTCGCAGTGTGTATGATGGGTTAGCAATCTCCATATTGCATTTACTATTGCATGGACCATGGCCAGCAGCTTCGTTTTAATAGTCTAGAAGCTGAACCATATGACTGTGTGGGCTAAGAGGAAGCTGCTAGTTGCATTAGAAGATGCAATATTGAATGCAATATGGAAATTCACACCTTGCTGATCACTCACCTTACCCAGTGACATGCTTTGAAGATACAAGACCAACATGGCAGCTCCGAGAGGTAAGCAAAGGGAAATTAATAATAAAGTGATAATTCATAACTTTAAACATCGGACTAATAGAGCTGAATGTAACTAAAGGAGCGATGTAGTTTAGGTAAAAAATCACATGTTTGTGAAGCATGTAACAAATAATTTTTAGAAAAACTTTAGTATTCAGCTAACTTTGCTTGTGTCATATGGGATTCCATCTTTGACTGCTGGACAGCTTACAGTTTAAAGACGACAGTTATCCTGCTGTGGCTTACTCTTCTATTGAGTTCTATTGTCTAGTAGCTACGTAAAATGATGGTCTTTCAAAATAACTGAATAGAGATCTTCGCTAAATCTATTGTTATTGCCCATTTCTCCCACGCTAGTAAAAACGGCAAAATATATGCAGCCATAAAAAACTAAATTGAATACAATAGTTAAAAATTGTTTTATTTATTTTTTTATTTAACATTTCTGAAACATTTTTGACATTATCCTGAACGAATCTTCACTGAGGTTCCAAAAAAAGTTTCTTGTTCAAAAACTGAAACAACATTCCACTTTTTTCTGTTCTCTGTCACAACAGGCTGCCATGTTTCACAACTGTGACCTAAGGTTACACTTACAGGGAGGGCTTCACACTACCAGTGTCATGCTGTTGCCAGCAGACACACAGCATGTTGTTGTCTGATTGCTAACAGCTTGACACTGATAGTATCAAGTCCTCCTGTTGGTGTTCATTGAGAGTAAACGGGAAGAATGGGATGCTGAGAATCTGTTTCTCTAGGGGCTTCTTAAAAGTAAATAAAGTGTAAATTGTATATGATAATTACACTGAGGAGGCTAAAAATTATTATTTATCCTAATAAAACATTAATATAAATAAACAATTGCCTAAGTAGGACCTTTAATTGCAAGTTAATACTTGAATAATGTATGTGTCATTTTGCTACTAGCCCCCAAATGTCCATTTTTGATGGGCCAGTCCAACAATTAAAGGACCACTGTAGGCCAAGAAAAACTGCACATTTGTAGAGTGTATAACAAAATAACAACATGACCCGTGTATGAGCCTTGAATATAAATGTTGATTACGGCTTATGTATACTTTATTACATTTTACCTGGTTATGTGATGTGAGATGGGGAAGGACGCGAACATGAATTGAACTGACATAGCTTAGAGGTGAGATTAGCTCTTGAGTTGGCTCTTGAAAGTTTGGCCCAATCAGTTCACAAAGCTCATTGTCAGTGTTAAAAGTCCAGTTATAAAAATGGCTTCTTTGACTCTGCACAAACATGGAGGAGTATCTAGTAAAGTAGGCATGTTGCATATGTTTTACATAGATAATTAGTCTTCTCTAGGAGCGATTTTAATATAAAAGGTGGTTAGCATCTCCTTGTATGTGTCCTTCTGCCCTAATCACCTCACAACCTTCTCTATGAGGACCAGCATACAAGGGGGTGGGGGGATTTACTAACAAGACACGAGATGATCTCTCTCTCTCTCTCATTCTCCCCTCTCTCTCTCTCTCTCTCTCTCTCTCTCTCTCTATATATATATATATATATATATATATATATATATAAATATATATTTATATATATATACTGCTACAGTTATTGCACTATACGCCATTATTGCACATGCATTTTCACCTTTTAATGAAATAACACCCTAAACACAACCCAGGACGGCTTGCATGACTCAGGAATCCTACCCACAGACAGCTGTTTCAATCTTTTGGATCTCATCAATGTGGGGCTGGTTCCTAACTCATGCTAAGGATTTTGTGAGAAGGCTTCTTAACCACAAATGAATTCAGTTATTGATGAGTAAAAAGCCCTCCACCATACTAACAAACAGATAGTACATTTGTGGGTACATTTGCATGCATAAAATAAGTTAATAAATAATATATCATAGTTATATAGATGGATATGTATTTTATTTTATATCTGAACTCATATCACCAATGTATTTATATAACTATTTGACAGAGACAGTAATAGGACCCAAAATAAAAAAATGCAGATTGTGTCAACACCCCAAGGCAGCCATATAATTGAATTATCCTTGGGAGACTTCATCTCGCTGCTACTTGGGGTGCAATGAGAAAGTTTTATGAAGATAGAGGAAGACCCAGGGTGTGAAACAATGACACAATCCCTGGTCACATGTCAATAGTTCTGTTAAAACCATTAATCTAACTTTGTCTCCAAGTAGAGAATCTGTCAGCCCAGTCTAAGGCTTCTAAGATCCCATCCTACTTATTTGTCAATGACCACTCCTTGTCAACTGCTTCAAGGTCTGGAAGGATGCTTCCTAAGTTAGATGCCTCCTAAGACTGAATGGTTAAACCTCCTCTACATAATTATCTCTAGACACATTTTAAATGGCACACTCTAACTCTACAAAGTGCCTCTGAAATCTCTTCTTTTCACGTTATATAGACTGTCCCACTCTTGATAATGACCATAGTCTAAGGAAGGTCTAGGCTGAGAAATGTTCCAGCAAAGCCCTAGTTTATCTATTGTTGTTGTTGTTTAGTCATTTAGATTTGTCTGACTCTCCATGACCCTAGGGACCACAGCACTCCGGGCACATATGTCAGCCTCTGCCTCTTTGAGCTCCATCCAACTCATGCTCATTGCTTCTATTATCTCATCTATGCATCTCAGCCTCTCAGCCTGTCGTCCCCTTCTTCTTGTGCCTTCAATCTTTCCCAGCATCAAAGTCTTCTCCAGGGAATCCTGTCTTCTCATGATATGGTCAAAATATTTGAGCTTCAGCCTCATGATTAAACCTTCCATTGAATGATTTGTTTTGGTTTCCTGAAGTATTAATTTATTGGATCTTTTTGCAGTCCAGGGGGCTCTAAGCAGTTTTCTCTAACACCACAATTGCCTTCCTCTGGATTAATTAATAATTACAAATAAAATAAAAATAAAAAATTCAGTAATTGATTAATAATTAATTAACAACTAATTAATTAATATTTAATCTGCATATTGCAGATCAGCTGAGATCTTAAAAGGTTGAACTTGATGGACTGAAAGTCTTTTTTCAACCTTAATTACTATGTAACTATGTAACAATTCAAGGTGTCTATTCTCCGGCGCTCAGCTTCTTTATGGTCCAGCTCTCACATCTGTTCAAGTACAACTACATAAATAAATCTGAACAAGCATGGAGTCGGCTGTCTAGCACCTATATGTCATGATCCTAATTCCTAGTCTCCACCTTAGTCACATAGAATTATATTCCTTTGTATACAGCAATGCAGAGTCAACGCGTTTCGCTGATGGGAGCACCTTTTTAAAGAATATTTAAAATTAATAGAATCAAAACAGTCAGAAAGCCATGAAACTGGCAACTTTATTCTGACATAGTAATTTTAAAGACAAAACATGCAAAAAAAACAAATATCTACTTTACCACCCAAGGAAATAAGTCTAAACAAAAACAATAACATATTTAGAAGAAGTTGCTTCTTTGCTGATTATATTCATTATCTTGCATCTTCAATATATGTTGTTAAGCAAGACGTTAAATCTAATGGGGTCAGCACTGCTCTGACTTTTATAGAACTTGTTGAAAATAAATGAAAAAGTGTCTCCGAAGTCTGGAAATGATATACCTGCAGGGAACACGAAACACGCGTTCATACATCATAATCCTGACATCTTCTTTAAAATATCACTTTATTGCTTAGATATGTCATTAGCAACTGATGCAAGATGGGTAATTGTAGAAGCATTATATATTTCAAAGCTTTATTTAATTATACTGGCTTAGGGATAAGAGACTAACAATATTTAGAGAGTGGTCCAACCAGGACCGTTTAATATGAAAGTCAGATTATAGATACTCCCTGAAATTAACAGTGACATTATTATTACATCTCAGGGATAGCATCCCTCCAATACATATATACTATGTCCTAAGTAGCAGCGAGATGAAGTCTCCCAAGGATAATTCAGTTATATGGCTGCCTTGGGGTGTTGACACAATCTGCATTTTTTTATTTTGCGTCCTGTTACTGTCTCTGTCAAATAGTTATATAAATAAATGGGTGATATCAGTTCAAATATCAAATAAAATACATATCCATCTATATAACTATGATATATAATTTATTAACTTATTTTATGCATGCAAATGTACCCACAAATGTACTATCTGTTTGTTAGTATGGTGGAGGGCTTTTTACCCATCAATAACTGAATTCATTTGTGGTTGATAAGCCTTCTCAGCATGAGTTAGGAGCCAGCCCCACATTGATGAGACCCTGAAGATTGAAACAGCTGTCTGTGGGTAGGTTTCCTGAGTTGTGTTTAGGGTGTTATTTCATTAAAGAGTGAAAATGTATGTGGAGTATAGTGCAATAACTGTATTTATTGAGAATCTAAGAAGTATATATATATATATATAGCAAGAGAATGAGAGAAAGAGAAAGAGAAAGAGAGAGAGAGAGAGAGAGAGAAAGAGAGAGAGAGAAAGAGAGAGAGAGAAAGAGAGAGAAAGAGAAGAGAGAGAGAGAATGAGAGAGAATGAGAGAGAGAAGGGGAGATGGAGAATGAGAGAGAGAAAATGAGAGAGAGACTGAGAGAGAGAGAATGAGAGAGAGAATGAGAGAGAGAGAAGGGGAGATGGAGAATGAGAGAGAGAAAATGAGAGAGAGACTGAGAGATAGAGAATGAGAGAGAGAATGAGAGAGAGAGAAGGGGAGATGGAGAATGAGAGAGAGAAGGGAAGAGGGATAATGAGAGAGAGAATTAGAGAGAGAGAAGGGGAGATGGAGAATGAGAGAGAGAGAGAAGTGGAGAGGGATAATGAGAGAGCGAGAATGAGAGAGAGAATGAGAGAGAGAGAGAGAAGGGGAGAGGAAGAATGAGAGAGAGAGAGAGAGAGACAGGGGGAGAGGGAGAATGAGAGAGAGAAAGAAGGGGAGAGGGTGAATGAGAGTGAGAGAGCGAGCGAGAGAGAGAGAGAGAGAGAAGGGGAGAGGGAGAATGAGAGCCAGAGAGAGAGAGAGAAGGGGAGAGGGAGAATGAGAGAGAGAAAGAAGGGGAGAGGGTGAATGAGAGTGAGAGAGTGAGAGAGAGAGAGAGAGAGAGAGAAGGGGAGAGGAAGAATGAGAGCGAGAGAGAGAGAGAGCGAGAGAGAGAATGGGAGAGGGAGATTGAGAGAGAGAGAGAGAGAGAGAGACAGGGGGAGAGGGAGAATGAGAGAGAGAAAGAAGGGGAGAGGGTGAATGAGAGTGAGAGAGCGAGCGAGAGAGAGAGAGAGAGAGAAGGGGAGAGGGAGAATGAGAGCCAGAGAGAGAGAGAGAAGGGGAGAGGGAGAATGAGAGAGAGAAAGAAGGGGAGAGGGTGAATGAGAGAGAGAGAGCGAGAGAGAGAATGGGAGAGGGAGAATGAGAGAGAGGGGGATATAATCTGAGCAGTATAAATATATATACAGAGAGAGAGAGAGAAGCAGAAGGGGAGAGGGGGGATCTGAGCAGTTTATATATATATATATATACAGTATATAAATATAAAGGGAGAGAGAGAGGCAGAGGGAAAGCAAGAGAATGAGAGAGAGAGCGGGAGCAGTTTTTGATCGTGGATATAGCGTATCAATGACGTGTAAATCTATGCAGCTAATTCCAGTTTCTCTGTCAAATTGCATTCATTCTGGACAACCCCCTTTCAAATGCTTCCAGAATTCTTCCATCCAATCAGAAACAGCTGCTAGGTTGCGGCAGGTGGACTGTGAGTTAAGTGGGAGATCCGAAAGTCTATGGCTGTAGACCCCCAATACTAATGGAGTCAGCGCTATCCCCAACTAAAGGTGTAATATAGTCTCCACGTTACCTAAGTGTGAACTGTAAGGTAGCGGTGTGGATACAAGCAGCAATAAAAAGTCAATTCTACTGTGCAGTGGATCACTCTAATGGTTAATAGTGCCAGGAAGCTTATAGTAGTATGCTGGTAGGAATGGAGATAGCGCAACTGAACTGTGTCATCAATATACCCAATTATGAGTCTGTATACAGTAAATGGAGCTACAGGAGTAATCAAACATAGGTGATGTCCTCATATCAGGTTCAATTTTGGGGTAAGTAATGGTGACAATCCGACATATGCTTGTGACATGCCTAACGGTAAATATATGGTGTGGGTAGTCCAAGCAAAACGCACAAAACAATCAATCCCAATTAATATGCAGAGCACCGCAATCTAAGTGGCAGTATGGGGTAAAAATAAAAAATATTAAACAGCCAACTAGTAGCCCTCTGGGACAGTCCTGTGACAGGCGCCCAATTACTCACCCTCACTACTCTAGCTGTGTAGTATAAGTCAGGGATATCGAATTTAAGTGTTGCTGTATGCTGTGTCAATAAGTCCTGTAGAGCCACCTATTACCTCATCGACTGCAAACCCGACGTACGTTTCCCCGTGGCGAACACGGATTCTTCTGGGAAATTGTGTGGGTTGATGTGCCAGGTTCCTCTATTTAAAGGACAGTGACAGAAAATCAAAGGCAGCCTTGAACCTTTGAGTGATCTAATTAATGTATTAACTGACTACAATACGTATATGTTTAGATAGCTGACAAATCTCTACAAAACTTTGTGAGTAAATCACTATATAAATGATTGAGTCTTGTTAGTAAATCTCCCCACCCCCTTATATGCTGGTCCTGATAGAGAAGGTTGTGAGGTGATTAGGCCAGATACAAGGAGATGCTTTAATATTACAGATCACTCCTAGAGAAGACCAATTATCTATGTAAAACATATGCAACATGCCTACTTTACCAGTTACTCCTCCATGTTTGTGCAGTGTGGAAGAAGCCATTTTTATACTTGGACTTTTAGCACTGACAATGAGCTTTGTGAACTGATTAAATATATAATTGTCAGTGTGGGTAATGTTTGCGATGTTGGTCACCCTTTTGCACCCCTTGCACAGCTTGGGATGCCTGCGAGCCTTGCGAAGCGAGGCGATCTGTTAAGGCACTTGAGACTTAGACTGCATTGCACTGCGAGCCTCGCAAAGTCAGGCGAGCAGTTGAAGCACGCAGTTTGTTCAAACGTGTAACTACTAAAAAGCTAAAAACAAGCAAAATAATTATAAAACAATAATATCACTCACACACAGCACTGGGGGAGAGCCAGGAAGCCTAGGAGTGAAGTTGCAAACAAATTGGAGCCATATTTGCCATTTTCTGCCTCCCGAAAATCGGCTAAGAGAAGGAAAAATTGGAGGACAAAAAACGTAAAAATTCTGAAAGAATGAAAATGAGGCTCACCAACGCCAGCCACGCGGGACTTTGCAAATAAACAGCCCCGAAAACAGTAACACTAACACTAACAACCCCAGGCACGTAGGGCTTTGAAAATAAAACCGAGGACCAAAAGCCTCACATTGTATGCCAACCAGCATTGCTAGACTTACAATTTCATTCCCGTCATTTTTGACGGGCAATTTCCTAGTTTATATATATACATTGGTTCAGGAGATGGTGAGGACCTTGCACCCGGGAGAGCTTACAATCTAAGAATTATTTTTTTAATTATAAAGCTCTAGGGAAAGTATCACAGTCAGAGTAACAGTGGCCAACACCATCATAATATTATTACTATCTGAGTATTCAGTGGCTGATGGGCTAGTATTATTTATTTGCCTTGGCCCAGTTTGTTTCCATTGAGCCATATCATATCACATATTGTAGCTCTCTTTATTTTGCCTAAACCCTATGATAAAAAAGTCTTAATTGAATCTCAAAGCTGTGTCTGATCTTAACTATGAAATATTTAAAAGAATGTGATAATAATCCCTTATTGTTGTTGTTTAGTCATTTATTGTGTCCGACTCTCCATGACCCATGGATTGCAGCACATTAGGCACTTCTATTATTATGTTTCTGGTCATGCTTATCCATAAGGTTTTCTTGGTAAAGATACTGAAGTGGGTAGCCATTTTTTTCTCCAGTGGACCAAGATTTATATAACCTGCCCATCTTGGATGACCCTTCATGGTATAACTCACAGCTTCATTGAGGTGCACAAGCCCCTTCACCACGACAAGGTAGTGACACAGAAAAGGAATAATCCCTTATTTTTATCTAATTTAGTTACAAAACTCCCAAGTTGAAGTTGCTTTTCTGTTTTAAAGTTTAAATCACCACTGTAGTTTAGGAAATACCTCACATCTTTGGCAAGTATGTAATAAGATAACAATAATAGCAGCTATGCAGGTGGAGGGTGATCTCCATATGGGGGACCTGACCACCTACATATCATTTTTGGCTTTTTTTTAAACACTACAGGCATCTAACTTTTATAAATAACTTGTAAGGGACCCCCAAATTATTTTGCATGGGGGGCTCCATTCATTATCCAAAATGACCCCGAATCCAGGTCTTCTTGGTGCTTTATGACATAATGCACTGATAATTTATTTCATGCATATGTAATGTACATCTGTGTCTCTTTCCATGGACTCAGTGACTGGGAATAAAGACCCACAAATTATCCCATCTTCCTCACCACAAATCAGCAAAGTCTTGCTGTTTATTACAGAGTAATGATGGCGGAGAGAGGCCAATCATATCTAATGGCACCAAGGCTCAAACGAGCTGGATAACAAATGATCCATTAGAGCAAACTAATGTACTCCACTAAGTGTAATCTGTATGTTCAGGGTCAGTCAGACGATTTTATATTAAAGCTACAGGAAATGGAAGGCAAATCAGCAAGAGAGGTCAGAAATGGGAAGATGCCAAGAGACATTCCTGGAAAGAGCAGAAGCTTTAAGTAACATACATTTCCTCTTAAGACCATAGAATGTCCGATATAGATAAAGCTTCATGGAACAATAGATGGTCGTCTATTTGAGCTGATAATTGTTGAGTGCAGAGAACCAGAACTATCTATGTAAGGAGTTTGAAAACTTTAAGCCCGACTAAGAGCATAATTAGGCAGGAAAATGTGATGCGGCAGGTATTTAATCATAAAAAAAGGAATTTTTGGCACATGAGTTGATGGTGCCGTTGGTTATCCATTTTATTTGGTATTGGTTGGAAGAGTGAGAGGGATGTTTCGATTTCTGGAGAGCTATCCTGGATTATGTCAATGCAATGGGCAGGGGGAAGGGGGTGATGTCAAATAAAGAAAGACCCAATTATTTAACAAAGACCCCAGACCTCTCTCCAATGATATAGAAAAGAGCACCCCATTTAAAAACAAACTTCTCTGGAACTGATATAATTCGTATGATTCTGGAAAATGTATATTTAATAGTGAGAAGTCTGTAGGTATCGTATTGTGTCAATAAAATATTAAATTCAAATAAAAACTTTATAAACTCATAATCATTTCTACAGCTCTGGTTAACTCATTGTTGTTGTTGTCCAGTTGGGTTCGAATCTCCATGGCCCTATGGACGCCAGGCACATCTATCCTTATGTCACTGGTTGTGTTCATCCATACTTTTTTCATGGCAAAGATACTGGAGTGGGCTGCCTGTTCCTTCTCCAGTGGACAGCAATTTGTCTAGCCTGTCTGCTATGACCTGCCCATCTTGGGTGACCCTACATGGTATAGTTCACAGCTTCATTGAAGTACACAAGCCCCTTCACCATGACAAGGTAATGACCCAGAAGACTGGTTTCCTCATACATCTCTGAAATTCCATACTCGTATTGCTAATGGACACTCCACACCCCCAGCTGCTTACTCAGTTGTACGTTCCTACCCATAACCCTCTCTATATTATCAAGTGTAATCTGTTTTTTTTTATCAGGTATGTATTGTACTCCACTTTATGCAACTGTATAATATGTTGGAGCTGAATAAATGCTTTGCCAATGTCATTGTCAGATTATCTCCCTGTGTTTATACACTTTCGAAATAATAAGAGCCTGATTCAATTGAGCTTTCGCATGTTACTGTAGCCCGTGAGGCCGCAAGTTAATTTGATATTCAATTGGCGTCTTTTTGCAGGCTCCAAAAAGTTACGTGCTTGAATTGCGATGGTTAAACTTATAGCCATTTTTTTTACTTTCGCAAAAGTTACGATTGGTAAAATCACAAATCGCTATTCAATTGCTCAATTTCCCCAAGCCCACAAATGTTTTCACACCAGTAAATGGCAAAAGAAGGAGAAAATCCTACGAGTGCTCAAGGGGGTTAAATACCTATTCGTAGCACTGTATATAACGGGGAAAGCAATGAGAGACATTCAAATTAATTGCACAACAGTCTCAAGCTCGTAAATCAGCAGGAAATTAAATGTATTTTTATGTTTCATATAGGGATTAAATCGATCTCGGGTATCAATGAGTTAATACAACATTCTGCCAATAGCCTAAATTCACACCTGCCACCTACCTCAACCTTCTGTGACTCCAACCCCCCTGCTTTCAGTTTGATGTCATGCCTTCCACCTGCCTCAGCCTTCGGTCTGCTACTCCAACCTTCCTGCCTGCAGCCTAACATTGTGCCTGCCACCTACCACAAACTTCTGTGACTCCAACCATCCTGCCTGCAGCCTGATGTTGTGCCTGCCTCCTACCTCAACCGTCTGTGACTCCAATGATCCTGCCTGCTGCCTGACATTGTGCCTGCCACCTACCTAAACCTTCTGCCTGTGACTCCAACAATCCTGCCTGCAGTCTGATGTTGTGCCTGCCACCTGCCCCAACCCTCTGTGACTCCAACGATCCTGCCTGCTGCCTGACATTATGCATGCCACCTACCTAAACCTTCTGCCTGTGACTCCAACCATCCTGCCTGCAGTCTGATGTTGTGCCTGCCACCTGCCTCAACCCTCTGTGACTCCAAGGATCCTGTCTGCTGCCTGACATTGTGCCTGCCAACTGCCTCAACCTTCGGCCTGTTACTCCAACCTTCCTGCCTGCAGTCTGGAGTTGTGACTACCACCTGCCTCAACCTTCTGGGACTCCAACCATCCAGCCTGCAGCCTGATGTTTTGTCTGAATCCTGTCTCAATTTTCTGTGACTCCAACCCCCCTGCCTTTAGTTTGATGTCATGCCTTCCACCTGCCTCAACCTTTGGTCTGCTACTCCAACCTTCCTGCCTGCAGCCTAACACTGTGCCTGCCACCTACCACAAACTTCTGTGACTCCAACCATCCTGCCTGCAGCCTGATGTTGTGCCTGCCTCCTACCTCAACCGTCTGTGACTCCAATGATCCTGCCTGCTGCCTGACATTGTGCCTGCCACCTACCTAAACCTTCTGCCTGTGACTCCAACAATCCTGCCTGCAGTCTGATGTTGTGCCTGCCACCTGCCCCAACCCTCTGTGACTCCAACAATCCTGCCTGCTGCCTGACATTATGCCTGCCACCTACCTAAACCTTCTGCCTGTGACTCCAACCATCCTGCCTGAATCCTGACATTGTGCCTGCCACCAACCTCAACCTTCTTCCTGTGATTCCAACCATCCTGCGTGCAGCCTGATGTTATACCTGCCACCTGCCTCAACCTTCTATGACACCAGCTATCCTGCCTCTAGCCTGACATTGTGCCTGCCACCTGCCTCAACCTTCTGGAACGCCAACTATCCTGCCTGCAGCCTGGTGTTATACCTGCCACCTGCCTCAACCTTCTGTGAAACCAACCATCCTGCCTCTAGCCTGACATTGTGCCTGCCACCTGCCTCAATCTTCTGTAACGCCAACCATTTTGCCTGCAGCCTACCTTAACCTTCTTCCTGTGTATTCTTCGACAGGTACCAACATATGGGTCAGCATTATAGGACAGTTAACCACTGCTCCAAATAAATTACCCTAAAAGTGGGCTTTTTTGTCCTAGACAGAAAAACATCATTACACTTATATCTAATATGAATCAAAGGAAAATCAATAAAGAGTTAAAATTAAATACCTGCTTCCAGAAATAAATTAAATTAAATATCGCTTCCAGACCCCCCTACCCCACCCCCTCAGAAAAGCTGATTATTTAACATCACATTTTCTTGGACTGTCGACAAATGATCAAAACAGCCAAGCCATTATGGAACATTTACATGGGAAAAAAGCAAAACTAATGAGGATAGTTAATTAAAAGGAATTAGCAGCGAACACTAAACAAAAATTACACATAATGCACATTCAAGGCATGCAAGGTTTCTCTTCCCAAATTGCTCTTTTCTGAATTTGAAAACAGAGCTTCTCATGCCAAGCCGTCTTTATGTGCGTCGTGCGCTTGGCGTGATTAAACAGGATTGTTAAACAATTTTTCAAGGCCGCGCAAGAGGAGCTCGGTTGCAAGATCTTCACAATCACAACTGGATACAAAGACTGGCATTGAGTGCTCACAATACACAGCAGGCGTGAGCTTCTTGGAGGTTTTGTTTGAAAATCTAGGTTTTTATGATCAACAAATAGTAAATATGAGCCAAGCCCACACGCAGTAACTGCCTTTCATCATGGGCTAGATGTACTAAGGATTGAAGAGTTGAAGAATTCTTGGAGGACCTCTACATTCCTCTGGGTCATCTGTACCAGGAATGGACATCTGAAATACTTTACCCTTTAGTACAGCGGCTGACAAACTTAAAGAGCTGTGTATAGAGCCCCATAATAATTAAAGGGCCACTTAATGGTTTTAATTTGTTTGTTTTTTATGAGTAATAAAGTGTTAATGTGAGAGAGAGCGTTACAGCTGCGGGGGGAGATACCAGGGCACAGGTAAGAGACAGGGGAGGGAGAGAGGGGGAAAAGAGATGGGGAGGGAGAGAGGGGGCAAATAGAGACTGGGAAGGAGAGAGGGGGCAATGTGAGACTGGGAGGGAAAGAGGGGGCAAAGAGAGACAGGGGAGGGAGCGATGGGGCAAAGAGAGACTGGGAAGGAGAGAGGAGGCAATGTGAGACTGGGAGGGAAAGAGGGGGCAAAGAGAGACAAGGGAGGAAGAGAGGGGGCAATGTGAGAGACTGGGGAGGAAGAGAGACAAGGGAGGGAGACAGGGGACAAAGAGAGACTGGGAAGGGAGAGAGCGGGCAAAGCGAGACTGGGAGGGAGAGAGGGGGCAAAGCGGGACTGGGAAGAGAGAGAGGGGGCAAAATGAGACAAGGGAGGGAGAGAGGGGGAAAGAGAGACAGGAAAGCGAGAGAGACAGGGGAGGGAGAGAGTGGGCAAGGAGAGACAAGGGAGGGAGAGAGGGGGCAAAGAGAGACAGGGGAGGGAGAGAGACAGGGGAGAGAGAGAGGGGCAAAGAGAGGTGGGGAGGGAGAGAGGGGGCAAAGAGAGATGGGGAGGGAGAGAGGGGGCAAAGAGAGACTGGAAAGGAGAGAGGGGGCAAAGTGAGACTGGGAGGGATAGAGGGGGCAAAGAGAGACAGGGGAGGGAGAGAGGGGGCAAAGAGAGACAAGGGAGGAAGAGAGGGGGCAATGTGAGAGACTGGGGAGGGAGAGAGACAAGGGAGGGAGACAGGGGACAAAGAAAGACTGGGAAGGGAGAGAGGGGGCAAAGCGAGACTGGGAGGGAGAGAGAGGGCAAAGCCAGACTGGGAAGGAAGAGAGGGGGCAAAGAGAGACAAGGGAGGGAGAGAGGGGGAAAGAGAGACAGGGGAAGGAGAGAGACAGGGGAGGGAGAGAGAGGGCAAGGAGAGACAAGGGAGGGAGAGAGGGGGCAAAGAGAGACAGGGGAGGGAGAGAGACAGGGGAGAGAGAGAGGGGCAAAGAGAGGCGGGAGGGAGAGAGGGGGCAAAGAGAGACTGGGGAGGGCGAGAGAGGGTAAAAGGGAGACAGGGGAGGGAGAGAGGTGGCAAAGAGAGACGGGGAGGGAGAGAGGCAGCAAAGAGAGACAGGGGAGGGAGAGAGGGGGCAAAGAGAGACTGAGAAGGGAGAGAGGGGGCAAAGAGGGACTGGGAGGGAGAGAGGGAGCAAACAGAGACAGAGGGGGAGAGAAGGGGCAAAGAGAGACTGGGACTGAGAGAGGGGCAAAGAGAGACTGGGGAGGGAGATAGGGAGCACAGAGGGACAGGGGAGGGAGAGAGGGGGCAAAGAGAGACTGGGAAGGGAGAGAGGGGGCAAAGAGAGACTGGGAGGGAGAGAGGGGCAAAGAGAGACAGAGGGGGAGAGAAGTGTCAAAGAAAGACTGGGAGGGAGAAAGGGGCAAAGAGAGACAGGGGAGGGAGTGATGGGGTAAAAGAGAGACTGGGAAGGGAGAGAGGGGCAAAGAGAGACTGGGAGAGAGAAAGGGGGCAAAGAGAGACAGGGGATGGAGAGAGGGGGCAAAGAGAGACTGGGAGGGAGGGGCAAGGAGAGACTGGGGAGGGAGAGAGGGGGCAAAGAGAGACAGGGGAGGGTGAGAGGGGGCAAAGAGAGAATGGGAACGGAGAGAGGGGGCAAAGCGAGACTGGGAAGGAAGAGAGGGGGCAAAGAGAGACAAGGGAGGGAGAGAGGGGGAAAGAGAGACAGGGGAAGGAGAGAGACAGGGGAGGGAGAGAGAGGGCAAGGAGAGACAAGGGAGGGGGCAAAGAGAGACAGGGGAGGGAGAGAGACAGGGGAGAGAGAGAGGGGCAAAGAGAGGCGGGGAGGGAGAGAGGGGGCAAAGAGAGACAGGGAGGTAGAGAGGCAGCAAAGAGAGACAGGGGAGGGAGAGAGGTGTTAAAGAGAGACTGGGAGGGAGAGAGGGGGAAAAAAGAGACTGAGAAGGGAGAGAGGGGGCAAAGAGGGACTATGAGGGAGAGAGGGGGCAAAGAGAGACAGGGGAGGGTGAGAGGGGGCAAAGAGAGACTGGGGAGGGAGAGAGGGAGCAAAGAGAGACTGGGGAGGGAGAGAGTGGGCAAGGAGAGACTGGGGAGGGAGAGAGGTGGCAAAGAGAGACAGGGGAGGGAGAGAGGGGGCAAAGAGAGCCTGGGAGAGAGAGAGGGGACAAGGAGAGTCAGGGGAGGGAGACATGGGGCAAAGAGAGACAGGGGAGGGAGAGAGGGAGCACAGAGAGACGGGGAGGGAGAGGGGCAGCAAAGAGAGACTGGGGAGGGAGAGAGGGGGCAAAGAGAGACTGAGAAGGGACAGAGGGGGCAAAGAGGGACTGGGAGGGAAAGAGGGAGCAAAGAGAGACAGAGGGGGAGAGAAGGGGCAAAGAGTGACTGGGAGGGAGAGAGGGGGCAAAGAGAGACTGGGGAGGGAGATAGGGAGAAAAGAGGGACAGGGGAGGGACAGAGTGGGCAAAGAGAGACTGGGAAGGGAGAGAGGGGGCAAAGAGAAACTGGGAGGGAGAGAGGGGCAAAGAGAGACAGAGGGGGAGAGAAGGGGCAAAGAGTGACTGGGAGGGAGAAAGGGGGCAAAGAGAGACAGGGGAGGGAGTGATGGGGTAAAAGAGAGACTGAGAAGGGAGAGAGGGGCAAAGAGAGACTGGGAGAGAGAAAGGGGGCAAAGAGAGACAGGGGATGGAGAGAGGGGGCAAAGAGAGGCAGGAGTGGGAGAGAGGGGCCAAAGAGAGACAGGGGATGGAGAGAGGGGGCAAAGAGAGACTGGGAGGGAGGGAGGGGCAAGGAGAGACTGGGGAGGGAGAGAGGGGGCAAAGAGAGACAGGGGAGGGTGAGAGGGGGCAAAGAGAGAATGGGGAGGGAGATAGGGGCAAAGAAAGACTGGGGAGGGAGAGAGGGGGCAAGGAGAGAGTGGGAAGGTAGAGAGGGGGTAAAGAGAGACTGGGAAGTGAGAGAGAAGGCAAAGAGAGACTGGGAGGGAGAGAGGAGGCAAAGAGAGACAGAGGGGGAGAGAGGTGTTAAAGAGAGACTGGGAGGGAGAGAGGGGGAAAAAAGAGACTGAGAAGGGAGAGAGGGGGCAAAGAGGGACTATGAGGGAGAGAGGGGGCAAAGAGAGACAGGGGAGTGTGAGAGGGAGCAAAGAGAGACTGGGGAGGGAGAGAGGGAGCAAAGAGAGACTGGGGAGGGAGAGAGTGGGCAAGGAGAGACTGGGGAGGGAGAGAGGTGGCAAAGAGAGACAGGGGAGGGAGAGAGGGGGCAAAGAGAGCCTGGGAGAGAGAGAGGGGACAAGGAGAGTCAGGGGAGGGAGACAGGGGGCAAAGAGAGACAGGGGAGGGAGAGAGGGAGCAAAGAGAGACGGGGAGGGAGAGGGGCAGCAAAGAGAGACTGGGGAGGGAGAGAGGGGGCAAAGAGAGACTGACAAGGGAGAGAGGGGGCAAAGAGGGACTGGGAGGGAAAGAGGGAGCAAAGAGAGACAGAGGGGGAGAGAAGGGGCAAAGAGGGACTGGGGAGGGAGATAGGGAGAAAAGAGGGACAGGGGAGGGACAGAGTGGGCAAAGAGAGACTGGGAAGGGAGAGAGGGGGCAAAGAGAGACTGGGAGGGAGAGAGGGGCAAAGAGAGACAGAGGGGGAGAGAAGTGTCAAAGAAAGACTGGGAGGGAGAAAGGGGGCAAAGAGAGACAGGGGAGGGAGTGATGGGGTAAAAGAGAGACTGAGAAGGGAGAGAGGGGCAAAGAGAGACTGGGAGAGAGAAAGGGGGCAAAGAGAGACAGGGGATGGAGAGAGGGGGCAAAGAGAGGCAGGAGTGGGAGAGAGGGGCCAAAGAGAGACAGGGGAGGGAGAGAGGAGGCAAAGAGAGACTGGGAGGGAGAGAGGGGGCAAGGAGAGACTGGGGAGGGAGAGAGGGGGCAAAGAGAGACAGGGGAGGGTGAGAGGGGGCAAAGAGAGAATGGGGAGGGAGATAGGGACAAAGAGAGACTGGGGAGGGAGAGAGTGGGCAAGGAGAGAGTGGGAAGGTAGAGAGGGGGCAAAGAGAGACTGGGAAGGGAGAGAGAAGGCAAAGAGAGACTGGGAGGGAGAGAGGAGGCAAAGAGAGACAGAGGGGGAGAGAGGTTTTAAAGAGAGACTGGGAGGGAGAGAGGGGGAAAAAGAGACTGAGAAGGGAGAGAGGGGGAAAAGAGGGACTATAAGGGAGAGAGGGGCAAAGAGAGACAGGGGAGGGTGAGAGGGGGCAAAGAGAGACTGGGGAGGGAGAGAGGGAGCAAAGAGAGACTGGGGAGGGAGAGAGTGGGCAAGGAGAGACTGGGGAGGGAGAGAGGGGGCACAGAGAGACAGGGGAGGGAGAGAGGGGGCAAAGAGAGCCTGGGAGAGAGAGGGGACAAGGAGAGTCAGGGGAGGGAGACAGGGGGCAAAGAGAGACCGGTGGAGGGTGAGAGGGGTAAAGAGAGACTGGGGAGGGAGAGAGTGGGCAAAGAGAGACTGGGGAGGGAGAGCGTGGGGAAGGAGAGACTGGGGAGGTAGAGAGGGGGCAAAGAGAAACAGGGAAGGGAGAGAGAGGGCAAAGAAAGACAGGGGAGGGAGAGAGGGGGCAAAGAGAGACAGGGGAGGAAGAGAAGGGTCAAATATAGACTGTGGAGGGAGAGAGGGGGTAAAAGAGACACTGGGAGGGAGAGAGGGGGCAAAGAGAGACAGGGAATGGAGAGAGGGGGAAAGAGAGACTGGGGAGGGAGAGAGGGGGCAAAGAGAGACAGGGGAGGGTGAGAGGGGGCAAAGAGAGACAGGGGAGGGAGAAAGGGGGCAAAGAGAGACAGGGGAGGGATAGAGGGGGCAAAAAGAGCCTGGGAGAGATAGAGGGGGCAAGGAGAGTCTGGGGAGAGAGAGAAGGGGCAAAGAGAGACAGGGGAGGGTGAGAGGGGGCAAAGAGAGACTGGGGATGGAGAGAGGGAGCAAAGAGAGACTGGGGAGGGAGAGAGTGGGCAAGGAGAGACTGGGGCAGGAGAGAGGGGGCAAAGAGAGACAGGGAGGGAGAGAGGGGTAAAGAGAGCCTGGGAGAGAGAGAGGGGACAAGGAGAGTCCGGGGAGGGAGACAGGGGGCAAAGAGAGAATCACTGGCCAGGTAGAGCATCAAATGGCCAAAGAGACACCTATGTCTTTCTTTCTGCTTGTTCTTGGGATCAAGAGCCCTTGTAGGCTTTAAGGGCCACTGTGATTACCCAGCTTCATAACTTTTAAATATAAACAACTTTGCTATTATTGTGATTTTAAGAGGTTTCAAACAACAGGTAGTTTTTCCATGTCCAGTATTAATTTAGTAATTATTAATCTACTGGCAACTTACCCAGCAAAAATGACGGCAATAAAATGTCAATCCTGGCAATGCTGTTTGCCACACAATGGGAGCCTCTTCCCCTCTATTTTACTAGCCTCGCGATGAACGCCTTCGGCGCTCATCACAGCCTCTCCCACTGTCTACTTCCGCCCTTATGTCTGATTTTCCCCCTCCTCTCCCTCCCTTGTGTCTCCTCCCCCCCCCTGTATTTTACCCCCTCTCCCCCTGTGTCTTTCCCCCTGTCCCCCCATATCTCTTTCCCCACCTCTCCCTCCACGGTGTCTCTTGCCCCCTCTCCCTCGCCTGTGTCTCTTTTCCCCCTTGTGTCTCTTTCCCCCATGTCTCTTTCCCCCTCCTCATGTCTGTTCCCCCCATTTCCCTCCCCTGTGTCTCTTCCCACTCCTCTCCCTCCCCTGTGTCTCTCCCCCTCCCCTGTGTGTCTACCCCCTCCTCTCCCACCCCTGTGTGTCTCCCCCTCCCCTTTGTCTCTTCCCCCCTCCTCTCCCTCCCCTGAGTGTTTCCCCCTCCTCCTCTGTGTCTCTTCCCCCTCCTCTCACTCCTTTTTGTGTCTCCCACCTCTCTCTCCCCTCTGTCTCTCACTCCTCATCTCACTCCTCTGTGTCTCCCCCTCCTCTCTGTCTCCCTTCCCTCCCATTCCCCTGTGTCTCTCCCCCTCCTCTCCCTCCCCTATGTGTCTACCCCCTCCTCTCCTACCCCTGTGTCTCCCCCTCCCCTGTGTCTCTTCCCCCCTTCTTTCCCTCCCCTGTGTCTCTCCCCCCACCTCTCACTCCTTTGTGTCTCCCCCCTCTCACTCCTTTGTGTATCTCCCCCCTCCTCTCACTCCCCTTTGTCTCTTACCCTCCTCCTCTCACTCCCCTGTGTCTCTTCCCCCTCCTCTCAACCCCACTGTGTCTTCTCCTTCCTCTGTGTCTCTCCCCCCTCTGTGTCTCTCCCCCCTCTCATTCCCCTGTGTCTCTCCCCCCTCCTCTCGGTCCCCTGTGTCTATTCCCCACTCCTCTCACTCCCCTGTGTCTCTCCCCGCCTCTGTGTCTCTCCCCCTCTCATTCCCCTGTGTCTCTCCCCCCTCTTCTGTGTCTGTTCCCCTCTCCCCTGTTTCTCTCCCCCTCCTCTCTCTCCCCTATGTGTCTACCCCCTCCTCTCCTACCCCTGTGTCTCCCCCTACCCTGTGTCTCTTCCCCCTCCTCTCCCTACCCTGTGTCTCTCCCCCCTCACTCCTTTGTGTCTCTCCCACTCCTCTCACTCCCCTGTGTCTCTTCCCCCCTCCTCTCACTCCCCTGTGTCTCTTCCCCCTCCTCTCACTTCACTGTGTCTCTCCCCTCCTCTGTGTCTCTCTCCCCTCTGCGTCTCTCCCCCCTCTCATTCCCCTGTGTCTCTCCCCTTCCTCTCTGTCCCCCGTGTCTATTCCCCCCTCCTCTCACTCCCATGTGTCTCTCCTCTGTGTCTCTCCCCCTCTCATTCCCCTGTATCTCTCCCCCCTCTTCTGTGTCTCATCCCCTCTCCTCTGTGTGTCTACCCCATCCTCTCCTACCCCTGTGTGTCTCCCGCCTCCCTGTGTCTCTTCCCCCCTCGTCTCCCTTCCCTGTTTCTCTCCCCCCTCACGCCTTTGTGTCTCTCCCCCCTCCTCTCACTCCCCTGTGTCTCTCCCCCCTCCTCTCACTTTCCTGTGTCCCTCCCCCTCCTCTCACTGCTTTATGTCTCTCCTCTCCCCTCCTCTCACTCCCCTGTGTCTCTCCCCCCTCCTCTGTGTCTCTCCCCCCTCTCATTCCCCTGTGTCTCTCCCCCCTCCTCTGTGTCTCTCCCCTGTGTGTCTACCCCCTCCTCTCCCACCCCTGTGTGTCTCCCCCCTCCCTTGTGTCTCTGTCCCCCTCCTCTCCCTGCCCTGTGTCTCTCCCCCTCCTCTCCCTGCCCTGTGTCTATCCCCCCTCTCCTCTATGTCTTCCCCCTCCTTTCCTGTGTGTCCCCTCCTCCTCCTGGGCCGCCGCCCAGCAATACGCCTGTGCGGTTTACACCATGCTTTGCACATGCGCGGAATGTTGCGCAATGCGCATGCATAGCTTATGCCGCGCTATGCGCATGCTCGGGCCGTAGCACAATGCGCAGTTGTCATACTGCAATTTATTGCAAGCGTGACGACAAATCGCAGTTTGACAACTATTATATTTGGTATATATATATATATATACTGTATATATATAGATTAATAGTGAGTATTGCAGTATAATTTGATGCCTTTTGTATTGAAAAGGGCCTCTTATTCATAGTGACGAGTTTTTGAGTGGTTCAACCTCTCTTTATCAAGTCTGAAGCAATACTAACATGAGATGGAACCCTCAGTTTGAATAATAACAGCAGATGCAGAGAGAGTGGAGACAGCATCTGACATCATCAGGTAAATATGTATATGGGGAATAAACACAACATAGTATATGGAACATATCAACACATATTATATACACATATACATCAATATATACATGAAAAAACAAACACCGCAATAAGAGTGACAGTATTTTATAGTAAAATAAGAAAAAATCACAAGAAATTGTGATAATGTGTTAGAAAACCATCTTTATTTCAAATGCTTTTCTCTCCGGGATGTATTTTTTTTTAGGTTTTGGATGGAGTCCAACTGGGGTACAATAACTGTCTTCATTATGCTCTCTTATTAAATGTCTGTGTAAATTCATCCTTAAGTGCATTTTTTTGCTGGTTTCTCCTATGTAACAGCCTGTGTCACATAAAGTACATTGTATTATATAAACTACATTGGAGGATGTACATGTATACAATCCTTTGACGTTATCAGTCTTTTTGCTATGTGTGGCTGTGTCATCATTACAAATGTGCTGACATAACTTACAGGCATGTTTGTTACAAGGTTTAGTTCCATTTTTTATTCAGTTGTTTATTGGCCAGCCTTCTGCTGACAAGTTTTTGTTTCAGGTTTGGTGATTGTTTAAATGCAACGATGGGAGGTTTTGGGAATATATCTTTTAGTTCAGTATCTTCGATTAGTAATGGTTGTAAATATTTGATAATTTTCCTTATTTTCTCAAAAAATTGGATGGTATGTGGTCACTAGAGATATACATGAAGTCATGGCGAAGGGGCTTGTGTACTTCAGTGAAGCTGTGAGCTTTACTCAAGACAGGTCATAGACAAATCAAGGTCTACTGAAGAAGGAACTGGCAACCGACTCCAATATCTTTGCCATGAAAACCTTATGGATGAGCAAACCCAGACACAAGAGGTCACGGAGAGTCAAACGCGACTGAACACACATATACCGTATTGGCCCGAATATATGCCTCGCCTGTGAAATGCAAGAAAAAAAAAAAAGATAATATCTGAATATAAGCTGCAACTTGCCTATGGTAACTTCTTTTGCGGACTACAGGCCGAAAACTGTAGCTCACAAAACGCTACAATCGCTAAAATCGCGAATCGCTATTTCATTGCTACAATTCTGCAGGCACTCACACCCGTAATTGCCAAATGTAAAAGAAAATCCTACAGGTTCCAAATAGGACCCGCAAGTGGGTTAAATGTAGCACCGTAAATGCAAATTAAAAATCAATACTGCACTGTAAAATACGGGGAAAGCGATGAATGACATTAGACTTAATTGCGCAACAGTCTCTAGCCCACAAATTGGCAATTTTCTTACGGCCGCAAATATTTCCAAGCTCGGAAATCGGAAAAAAAAGTGCAGCTTATATTCGGGCCAATACGGTAATATATATATTATAGTCATTGTAGGTGACTAATAGCTTGAAAAATCTGTTGTGGTTAACCCTTACACCCACACACCCACGTTAAGCGCACACCCGCTCTATAAAAATCTGCAATTCACGGTCTTATAAAATCTGAATATTTCTTTGTTATGTATCCAATGGCCTTTTTATTTCCTCTTTTATCATATTTATGTCACAAATCTCTATTCTCCTTAAGTGTTGATTAACGAGGAATATCAGATTAGCTGTCGTTCCATTGTATCCTCCTGAATTACAAGGCACATACAGATCGCCAGGTAAAACCGTTTTGTAATTTAATGCATTATACTAATATTTCCTTGTACAGGACTCAGGGTCTTTTATGCTTATTTTTCTCTTCAAAGGAGACCTATCTCCCAGGGCGCTGCAAATAGCATAATTATAACTACAGAATCTGAATACATTAGTATAAATATACTCCAACATGTATTTTACAAATTTAGGGCAAATTAATTCTGTGCAGTTTGTGAATAAAACGTCCACAATGCTCATGTATATTTATGTCTCAGATCATATTAATATTATTACAATGTAGCTTTCAGTAGCAATAGCAGAATAATAGTATTTGGAATATGAGAGAGGGGTGAAATGAAAGAGACATTCAAATATACTATTAGATTTAGTGAGGGAGTTGAAGGGCCACTTCAAGAAAAAAATGCACTTATTTGTCAATTATATATATAATGCATGGCAGCTGCAAAAAACATGGGTATGGGCATAAATCATATATATATATATATATATATATATATATATATATATATATATATATATATGAATAAATAAGTATGTATGTATATGATAATCCATTAATCCAGCTATCAGTGGAGGGAGGGGTGGGGGAGGAAGGAATCCTTGTTAAGATAATGGGACAAGATTGAAACTGACACCACACGCCTTCCCCCTCACTGGCCCAGAAGCAGACAACCACATCGCTCCAGAAACCCTCTTACACATACAACTGATGTTTCCTGGATTCCTCCAGGGCCCAGCAGAGGCAACAACATGTATATTTTTCTAATGTAAAACTTTTTCTGCTTATTTATGCTTTTAGGCTCAAAGTTTCACACAAATATTTTTTTTTTTCATTGTACAGTGGTCCTTTAAATGTGTTTTAACTCAAGATAAATGCTACAACAAGAGGTCATGTTCTGAAGAGGAGAGTGGAAATGGTTAAATGTAATGTGTTAGATCAGACTTGTCCAACTCCAGTCCTCAAGGGCCGGAGCCAAGCCAGTGTAAGTACAGGTAAGTAAATTAAAATAATTTAGCCACATAGACTTGGTGGCAGATAAGAACCAAAAGGCCCACCTAGTCTGCCCACTATATTTACCCAAAAAGCTTGGCTTAATTAGCCCTCAACATAGCCTTACTCTTAGCCTTGAACTTCTTTAAATCCTTTGACATATTATCATTATAATCAGGGACCAGATTGACTAAGCTTCAAAGCAAGGTAAGTGGTCAAGTACAAAACGTGGTCTACGGAGAGACAGAGATAAGGAAAGACTTCATGATCTTAATATGTGTAGAGGACATCACTTACATCCATATTAAGATCATAAAGTCTTTCCTTACAATTTTTATCTCTGTTTCCACGTTTTGGAACTGACCACTAACTTTGCTTTGAAGCTTAGTGAATCTGGTCCATGGCTACAATGATAATCTGTATACAGCCAATACTCTCTATAATAAAAAAAATGGTCCAAAATATATATTTTAGGATGTTTTAATCCGTCCCATTCTGCTCCCATCACATGGCGGTACATTCATTGTTATGACTTCCTTATTTGTAACAATGTATCACTATTTCTATAGACTAATTATACTAGCAAAAAAAGCCAATACACTTGAACTAATTACATTCACATATTGTCACGGTCTTGTAACACTTGCAAAGGGAGTTATATATATTTTTCAAAGTGAAGAGAAATGTGCTATATCTATTAGCTCTTACACAAAACGAACTATTCATCAATTTAATTAGTTTTCCGCTCCGGAAGGGAATGGTTCCTACATGATCTGCTTTTAATTTTTCTCTGACATGATAATAAAACTTTGCAAAGTTTTAAACTTTTATTTTAATTTTCATATAGTGCAAAATATCTGGCTTTAGTAAAAAATGGATAGTAGGAAGGAGGATAATAAAGGTTCTTATCGGGAAAGCCTCCTGGGCAGATTCTCTCCCATCAACTCTCAGGGATGCTCAGTAGGATGTCTTATAGACCAATATATCACTGGATATGCAAATTTATGTGCATTTGGACATAGTTTTCTATGGCACATTTCTGCAATTTAATGCCCCCGGAAAATGTGTTGCCCTAGGCATGAATAAATATTAATAAATAAATATTAATATTATCGAACAGGGCAGAATTAGTATTTTCTGTGTGTTACTGATGGAAGGAAGGTTCCTACTCCTGCTGTGGACCATGCGCTAACTTGGGACATTTAGGAAGAACCTGCCTTAAAAATTTGGCAAATGTTGTAGAACATTTAAAATACAAAATGCAGCCTTTAACGTTAAAGTATTATATTCCACTTAAAGGGCCACTGAATTCAGCACAATTTGGACCACATCACTAAGAAGATCTCATAAAAGCATTTTGAAATACTTTTTGAAATCCGTGCATTTTTCACTGAGAAATCAGATAACATAAAATCTGTGTTTACATGTGTAATAGTCTGCCCACTGCCAGATCCATGACTGCCGCATTATTAGAACCAATCAAGTTGCAGGTGTGTCCATCATTCAAGTCAATGATAAGGTTGTGTGAGACTCCTTATATTTCAAATTTGAAGGGAACAGAACTTCTAATGAGTTTATTCTTCTCTTACTGCATAACATTCAGGTTTCTGCTCTATTGCCTCTGGAATTTGAGCAATGCAGACCAGTGCTCTTTACTCGTATGCTTGGTGGGTGCTCGGTCCTTGCAGTGATCCTAGCAACAAAAATGTAACCCTTTACCATATCTATCTGTGCAGGCATGGATTGCTGGACTCACCTAAATAGGTCAGCTAGGGGTAAACTGGAGAGTGTAGTCCCGAGTCCAGGGAAAAACTGATATCAATTACTGTCTTCATCATGTGCCTGGCTATCTGATATTATTCAGCCAGTGCGCAGGATACACTTGCATGTAAACAAAGACATAAACTTTAGATTTGTAATCGGATATTAGTGTAATTAAAAAATATAGGTAATTTTAACATACAATCTTGTGCTCTCTCACACCATGAAGAGCATTTACAGTGAGGTAAATGGCCCTTTAACTATCATATTATTTGTTTTATTTAATGGCATCTGCTTTTGTTCTTAATAGGAGTAAACACTTGGGAGGAATAGGAGAAGCCTTGGATTCACGTAACATCTTAATTCTGTTCTACCGAGAGACTGCACTATATACAGTTGACAATAGTACAAATAGAAGAGAAAGTCTTAGTACACAGTGACGGAGCTAGTGAATGAAGGTCCCTGCCCCCCCCGCCCCCCTCACTCACCCCCCCCCCCCCCACACACACACACACACACACACACACACCTTGGCCCCTCTCTGGAGCCAACTGATATATATGTAAACACAGATGTGCTATTTATTTACTGTACTACTGTACGGTGGAGGCTTCTATCGCTCTTTTGCCCACCATATTATAAATGATTGTTGTGGTGAACGACCTACTCATAAAGTCCACAACACAGGCTGAGATCCCGCTCCATGCTGATGATAGCCAGTAAGCTTGAAACAGCTGTACATGGATAGGATACTCAGCATGTGTATAATCCAACCTTGGCTTTGCATTAAAGATGTGTAATAAAGCAGGCATAAGCTTAAAGGAAGCCATGTTTGAAAATGGTTATGGATTGAAGAGCGAGGCATTTGTGGGCACATTTGCATGTCCCAGCTTAGCTTCCCAGAATGCACTGTAATAACAGTTTTTCTCAGAATTCTGACGTGGAAGCAGGTTTTTAACTTGCTTTAGACATTCAAATGTGTGCACAGATGTACTATTTATTTATTTTATATATATATATATATATATATATATATATATATATATATATATATATACTAGCCCTTTCTAGATTGCTACCTTGACTTGGTGAAGGGGCTTGTTTACCTTAGTGAAGCTGAGAGCTATACCATGTGGGGTCACCCAAGATGGGCAGGTCATTGCAGAGAGGTTAGACAAATCAAGGTACACTGGAGGAGGAACTGGCAACACACTCCAGTATCTTCGCCAAGAGAACCTTATGGATACGCACAACTAGAAACACAGACAGATGTGCCAGGTGTGCCATGTCTATATGGATACCAAGAGTAGGACACGACTGAAGGAATGAACAACAGCAAAATATATATTATACACTAAAGAAAAAAAAGTATTATGAAAAAATTAGACTTTCCTGGGGCCCCTCAGAGGAGGGCCCCGGTGTATTGCACCAACTGCATTGGCTGTAGTTCTGCCCATGTTAGTAGGATCACCATCAGGCTCCAGGCAGCCTAGCAGCCCAAGACTGAAGCACCATCACGCAAGCAAAATCTGATCTATTTAAGATTTCCTATAAAATCATTTTATTCTTATGGATTACACAGCTATAAATGTTGATAGATTGTTACATACTTAAAAATATGAGAATTATTTTCCCAAGCTACAGCGATCCTTTCAAATATTTTGTTTTCAATTTTAAAACTTGAAGAAATCAATAAAAAAATATGTTTTTTTTTTTTTTTGTTATCTCAAGTAAAATATTATTATTATAATATAATAATTAATATTATTATTTTGTATATTTTTTTGTGAAAAGCATCAAAGGCTTTTGACAACTGCAAGTGACTCATTTCCTTTCTAAGTCGTTCCTACTCAGAGTTAGTATTTATTTACCGGTCTGGAAATTTACATAGAAATCTCCATGCAGCGGAGCAGCACTATCACTGCGCAGCAGAGCCTCGCAGAGCCTCGCAGAGCCATGGAGAGAGCATTAGAAATGCATGGACAGGAACACAAAATATTCACTAATATTAGAGAGCCTGGAAAGGCTGGAGAACCACGGGGCACTAATGAACATCCAATTTAAAAAGTAAGTGCTCTTTAAATGAGTTTCTTACAAGATGGTGCTGTATGGTCTAAGACGAAGAAAGACTTAAAGGAACATGGAAGGATATATATTATATCTGTAAATCTTTTTACTTTGATGTACTTTATTATATTAGGACGTGCTTATAATCCCTGTTTTTCTGGTTAAAATCATACAGATAGTCACTGTGAGGGTCTGCCCACTGCAGGCTCTGTAGGGCTGTGTCTTAGCCTATTAGAGACCACGACTCAGCAGCATGTTGCTGAGAGATTGGTTTGTAGGAGACAATGCACACAAAGTACTCCAGTTGTCCCTATGGACCCACATTGTAATCTAAAGTATAAACATGGGGGTCCTTAAGGACCCCCCAGACACCTAATACTATCTTCTTCACCATGTGGGTCCTAGTGGATTCTTGTGGCACCTAACATTAACCCCTATACCACATGAGTCTTTATGGACTTATGGGGTACTTAATAATAACCCATATACATATAAATATATGGGCTTCTGAACAGACCTAAGCTATGACCATGGGGGTCCTCAGTATACTTATATATAACTCAGTTTTACTGATCCAGTGTGGCTTTAAAGATTCAGAAATATGATGGAGTGGTTGTGGTTTAAAGGGTGACAATTACCATATGTGGTGGACGTGTCTTAGTGTTAAAGATTTCTGGAAGGATGTTTTGAATAAATATAAAAGTATAAAAAGTATAGCAATCCATTTGGGCACTTCTTGGTTATTTAGATGTCACATGCAACACATTGCAAGAAGATCATATCCAATATTTTAATGAACAATAGCACAAAACCGGAATAAATCTAAATTCATAAATCTGAAGAACAAAATGCAAAGAGTTGACCATATAATGATAATGGAGGAGATTGTAGCAAAATAAATGTGTTTTATTAATTATACTTTATTGTAAAACAAGTGTGAAATCTGCTTTAACAAAATCAATACAATGTATCAGGCAAAAGAAAAAAAGAGGAGCTTGTACCAAACAATCTGTATCATCTACTGAAAATGTTCCTTTACAGTGAGGGGGAACTTCTCTTCCTAGTGATTGATCGCAATTTTCTTGTGGGTGGAAAGTAATCGCAGTGTAGGATGTTGTGCATGTAAACCAGGGAGTATATACATATAAGGTTACATGTTAGGATTATTATATGTGTGACATGTAATAGCAATTTTAGATTTTTTGAGTTATGTGCGTAAATATTCTGTGGGTGTAATCTAATGGAGTCCATAGTGTATGTAGTAAGTCTCCTCATATAAAACTGTTAAAAATAAAATCAATAAAGCCTACAATTGTATGTACAGTTAATAATTGGGAGCCACAAGTGTAATCTCAGAAACGCGTATTGGTCCAATTACGCATGGTGGGTTTCTCCTGTGGGCGTTGGCACCTTCTTCTTACACTACTCCTGAACACTCCCTGCTATAAACTAGAAGCTAGTCATAGAACATGTACTATATATATATATATATATATATATATATATATATATATATATATATATATATATATATATATATATTGAAGAGTGAAGCAGCCGTGAATGTCCAGTAATCTAGTAATTTAGTAATTATTAATCTATATATATGTAGATTAATAATGAGTATTGCAATATAATTAGATTCCTTTTGTATTGGACAAATGTCTTATTTATAATGACGAGCTTTCGAGAGGTTTAACCTCTCTTTATCAAGTCTCAAGCAATACTAACATGAGATAGAACCCTCAGTGGAATAAACGCAACATAGCAAAGGAAACATATTTACACATATTATATGCACATATACATCAATATATACATTAAAAAGTAGAGCACTGTAGTCCACAGTGATATCTTTCCTGTTGGACAAACACCTCACTAAGAGTGCTAAGTCTGTTATGGTATAAGAGGAAAAAATCACATGAAATTCTGATAATGTGTTAGAAAACCCAAGTCCATATTAAGTCCTGTGTTTTTAGTGTTGAAGAATGTGATCATCTTTATTTCAAATGCTTTTATCTCTTGGATGTTTTTAAATTTTCCTCTGAGTATTTTGACTTTTAAGTTTTGGATGGAGTGATCATTCTGGCTAAAATGGTGCCCTACTGGGCTACAATAACTGTCTTCATTATGCTTTCTTATTGAATGCCTGTGTAAATTCATCCTTGGCTGGTTTCTCCAATGTAAAAGCCTTTGTCACATAAAGTACATTGTATTATATAAACCACATTAGATGATGTACATGAAAATGATCCTTTGATGGTATAGGTTTTGTTGTTATGTGTGGCTGTATCATCATGACAAATGTGTGCATAATTTACAGGCACGTTTGTTACAAGGTTTAGTTCCATTTTTTGTATTCAGTTGTTCTTTGGACAATTTTCTGCTGACAAGTTTTTGTTTCAGGTTTGGTGGTTGTTTAAATGCAAGGATGGGAGGTTTTGGGAATATATATTTTAATTTAGTATCTTCAACTACTAATGGTTGTAAATCTCTGATTATTTTCCAAATGTTCTCTAAAATTTGATGGTATGTGGTCACTAGCGGTATACGTGAACTAGTTTCTTTTGTTTTGTACTTTAATAGGTGTTCACAGGGTATTTTGATGGCAGTGGTTATTTTTTGGGGGTATTAATACAGGGTTTGTAACCCTTTTGTTTGAAAGATTCAGACAGTGTTTATTTTTTTTTACAGTGTTTGAGCAAATTCGATGGTATCTAATAGCTTGGTTATGGATGATGGCTTATTTGGTGTGGGAGGGATGGAAACTGGAGCTGTGTAGGTAATTACATCTGTCTGTAGGTTTCCCTTTATATAGATGAGTGGAGAGTGCCATTGGTGATGGATATAGTAGTGTCTAGAAAGTTTACCTGTTCTGTGGAGAAATCCATTTTAAGTTTTATAGATGAATGGAACGTGTTGAATGAACTATGAAAGTCTCTGAGTTTGATTTCTCCTTCTGTCCATATAATGAACAGATCATCTATGTAATGGTAGTATTTGTATGGTTTGTAAATGGATACAGATAAGAATGTTTCTTCTAGATTGGCCATAAATAGATTTGCGTATTGTGGAGCCATTTTGGTACCCATGGCAGTCCCCATCATCTGTAGGTAAGTATCTTGGTTAAAAGTAAAATAGTTGTGAGTAAGGATATATTCTATTAGTTTAACAATAATATCAGGGACATATTTTTTTTTTTGCATGTTTGTTGAAAGAAACGTAAAGCATGCCTCAGTGCCATCTTTGTGTGGGATATTACTGAAAAGAGACTCTACATCCATGGTAACAAGTAGTGTGTTAGCAGGTAGGTCTTTAATCTGACTGAGTTTGTTGAGAAAGTCAGTGGTGTCTTGTATATAGCTACTGGTGTTACTTACTAATGGTTTAAGGATGTTTTCAACAAATCCAGCTATCTGTTCAGTCAGTGTGTCCATAATGAAGACAGTTATTGTAGCCCAGTAGGACACCATTTTAGCAAGAATGATCACTCCATCCAAAACTTAAAAGTTAAAATACTCAGAGGAAAATTTAAAAACATCGAAGAGAGAAAAGCATTTGAAATAAAGATGATCACATTCTTCAACACTAAAAACCCAGGACTTAATATGGACTTGGGTTTTCTAACACATTATCAGAATTTCATGTGATTTGTTTCCTCTTATACCATAACAGACATAGCACTCTTAGTGAGGAGTTTGTCCAATAGGAAAGATATCACTGTGGACTACAGTGCTCTACTTTTTCATGTATATATTGATGTATATGTGTATATAATATGTGTATATATGTTTCCTTTGCTCTGTTTTGTTTATTCCCCATATATGTATTTACCTGATGATGTCAGATGCTGTTTCCACTCTCTCTGCATCTGCTGTTATTATTCAAACTGAGGGTTCCATCTCATGTAGTATTGCTTTAGACTTGATAAAGAGAGTTTAAACGAAAGCTTGTCATTATAAATAAGACATTTGTCCAATACAAAGGGTATCAAATTATATTGCAATGCCCATTATTAATCTATATATATATATATATATATATATATATATATATAATAATAATTACTAAATAACTATATATATATATATATATATATATATATATATAAATATTTATATATATATACTTATTTAATAAGATTCAAAGTAATAAACTATGTGCATGTAATGAAGATACATTTCGGTTATTGCTAAAGTGATTGCATTATCAGTGGATACTACACAGTACAGTAATTACACGCTACATGGATACTTTACATGGACAATTGGGATTTTTAGGCATAGCTGGTCTTGTCTTGCCATATATCTATATCACTACCAGGTATCTCCTGCAAGGCACTAATTTTGTATTCTGTTTGAATTATAATTATATATAAAAAAAAGAGTTCTATTAAGACCGGCTGACTTATTGAAACCTAGCATTCAATGTGCTTGCTTATGATACTCTGGGCAATTTAGTGACTATTTTACGTTGTAGAGAAATATAATATTTAACGATAGAAAAGTGACGTAAGAGAGACTGTTGTTACTAATGTGAAGACAGTAGCCATTAATTTCCTGTGGGAAAAGCTATTCATATAGCACCTTGCTGAAAAGCCTTAGGTTATATGTGCTAATGGTGAATAAAAAAAAACAACATTTGTCAGAAAGTCATTTGATTGTAATATTAATTAAAAGTGTAATCAAATTAATTGGATTTATCTGAGCCACTGACGTTACAAAGCTCTCTTCTCTAAGGAGGACTGAGGGAGTTAATTGTCTTAATTGATTAGCTGCAGCTGAGCAGAACTGATTTAAGACTGCTCCTGGTGAATGGGATTGGCTGCTATTGGACTAAGTGTTTGCAGTTTGTCTGAAGGTGGAGAAAGACACACACAGATAGACAGCAGCCTGCAGCTTATGACTGCTTGGAGCAGAGTGGAGACCTGGAAATCTGAAGAAATATACAGGACAGTGATTTTACAAACTATTGTACTGTTTGCTTTTGCTCCACCCAGGTTTAGCTGGATGATAACAGTATAGTGAGAGTTAAGGTCGTGCTTCAGTGGAATCTAGGAATATTATTTTCTTTAATTTGTTTGGTTTATTATTTTTGTATCACTGGTTAAAGACCAGTAAAATTATCGACATCCTCTTGTGTTGTGTCCTCCATCAAAAACATGGACACAAACCCAGAGGAGTCTGGGAACTTGTCACACCCAAAAAAAAACTTTTCTATTGTGTTGTTTTTCAGTCACAAAAATAGTCACATAAAATAGTTTATAAATAGTCTAATTTCACTCTTTTTTCTCACCTGCAGAAATCCAACTAACCAGGCTGTTGATTTCTTTGGCGCACACACAAAATAACTTCTCTTAATTGAATAATAAGTGTTAATTGCAGATAAAAGCCCAAATTACACCCACATGACAATGTGTTACATCTGAGACGTCATCATCAACAGGATGAAAATGTGGCTTCAAAAAATGGATTTGTGCGAGATTGTCAACAAGGAAGGTTTTAACATTATTATACAGCCCTACAATACGGTATTATTATACATTTCTACAAAATGATGATACATTACATGATTATACAGTTCTGTAGTATTATATAGTTCTACACTATTATTATACAGCTCTAAATTATTAGTATAAACAGTTTTATGATATATATAGTTCCAGATCATTATTAAACATTTCTATATTATCACTGTACAGATATACACAATCATTATACAGATTTACACTATTATTACACAGCTCTACAGTATTTTTATGCAGCTCTACAGAACTATTACACAGTTCCACAGCATATACATTGTTATTATACATTATTATACAGCTCTAAAGTATTATTATAAACAGTTGTATATAATTACCATTCAGTTCTAAAGCATTATTATAAGTTATATACTATTATTATACAGACCTACATTCATTTACATAACACTACAGTATTATTATACATCTCTACAGCATTATTCCCCTTCTGGATCACTAGCTTGTTGTGGTGAATGGGGCTTGTGTACTTCAATTAAGCTGTGAGCTAAACCATATAGGCTCACCCAAGAAGGGCGGGTCAGAGCAGAGAGGTCAGACAAATTGCAGTCCACTGGAGAAGGAGCTGGAAACCCAATCCAGTATCTTTGCCAAGAAAACCATGTTGGTAAGCACAACCAGAAACACAGACAGATGTGCCTGGTGTGCCCCGTCCATATGGTCAGAGAGAGTCGGACATGACTGAAGGACGAACAACAACAGCATTATTATATGGCTCTGTAGTAATAGTACACAATTCTACAGCATAAACATTATTATACAACTGTATATCCATCCTTTGCTCCTAGTAGATGGCTAGAAGAACTCCAAGATGGGTGACTAGATATTGGCTAAGGCTGAACCTGGAAAAGACAGAGATACTTGTGATGGACCCCGTCACAAGACAGCAGCTTCACTGGGAGTGGTCCTTCAGCTTGGAGCCCCACAGCTGGAAAATGATCAAGGGTCCAACATTGGGGTTGTTCTAGGTTGAGGTCTGACACTAAAACATCAAACATGAGTTGTGATCAAATCCTTGTTTTTCATGTGAAGAACCTAGCCAAACTAAAGCACTTGATATCTCCTGAAGACATCTCCACTTGGTTGTTATATCATAATGACTTGACCACTGCACCTGCCTATATATAGCACTATTAGATCAATAGTTACATTGTTACAGATGGCCCAACCTCGTTCCTGCCCCATAACACCTGTCCTCCATGGCCTACACCGACTCTCTGTGAAGGTCACGTATATTTCAAGCTTGTCCTGCTGACATACAAAGCTCTACGTGATGAAGGCCCCAGCTACCTTAGGGAGCTCCTCGCTCCTTAGTCTTAATCTTGTGCTCTTAGATCTGCAGGTGAAATTCGATGAACCATCCCCAGAATCTCCTCACAAACCTCTGGGTCCTGAGTATTTATGGTCTCTCTCCGCAGCACCCAATCAGAAAGGCCCCTGACATGAAGCCCGATTTAATTGAGCAATTTTAAGTTACTGGAGCCCGTAAGGGAGGCCGTAAGTTAATTTGCTATTTAATTGGCATCTTTTGGCGAGCTCCAAACGGTTTACGGGTTACGGTTTTGAAAACTCTGCGGTTGATAAACCCGGAACTTAAAGCCTCTCGAAGCCTTTGATCTTTCCCGTCTGCAAGAGTTACGATCGCTAAAATCGCATATCGCTATTCAATTGTTTTTGCACCCGTAAACGGCAAATGTAGGAAGAAATCCTACGGGTACCAGATAGGACTAGCAAGGGGGTTTAACCCCTGTACGTAGCACTGTAAATGCAATAAAAAATACAATACTGCACTGTAAATAACGGGGAAAGCGATGAAAGACAATAGAATTAATGGCACAACAGTCTCAAGCTCACAAATCAGCAATATAAAAATTATTTGTTTATGTGTCATTTCGGGGTTATATAGATCTCGGGAATCAATGAGTTAATACATATCAGGCCACCCACATGGACTAGAACAGTATTGGCATTCACTTTTATTATTTTGTATTTTACAGTTTTGCGAATCCCATCGCATATCGGACTCCCAAACCTAATTGATTGACATGTAACCTCCATGTTTTACTGCCGTATTATTTACAAGTGCATGGTTTACGGTCTTGAGGCTTCGGCCCGTACCTTGTGGGCTTGTTCAATTGAATAGCACCGGAATTGTAGCAGACTGTGCAGCAAGCCCGCAGACATAGGGCCTGTATATCGCGAGACGCGTGCTTCTAATTGAAATGGGCTCTTGGACATGTTCAAAACAAGACTGGTACTGTTATTTGTCTTCATCTCGGTATCTGAATAATATAAAACACTAGCGACTTGCCCGTCAAAAATGACTGGGGGCAATAAAATTGTAAGGCAGGTAATGTTGTTTGCCACAGACATACATTTTTTTGGTGGTCTGAGATCCTTCGGCACTCATTGCGAGCCTCTCGGTTGTTGTATTTTTTTTTATCAGCTGCGCTTTTGCTGTCATTGTAAGGTCGGCGCTGATCTGCTTTTTGCGCTTATTGGAAGGCTGTCCCCTGGTGTAGTTTGTGTGCTATGAGCAGTGTTGGCGCTCGTTGTGAGGCGCGCAGTGAATGGCCTTTGTGATTATTGCGATAGTGTTTTTATTTTTTTGTGTATATGTATTTTTGAATGCTAATTAAATAATTAATAAATTAATATACTTTACCTATTTGTAAGTAATATATGCAGCAAGCAATGTGCTGAAGAGCTGACAATCTGTTTCGATGTTCCTGCAGCATACAATGTAGATTTGCAGTGTTGTGGAGCTGAGGTGTAAGTGTCAGCAATGTGTGCAGTGTGTTGTGTAAATAGGCTGCGTGCACGAGGGGAAGCCGTTAGGGTAGCTGTGTACTTCCGCATTCTGTAAGTTAGAAAATGAAGGCGAATGTATATGTGATACGCGGGTGTGGGTGTGGCTGATTTAGCGTCCTTGCTTAAAGTGTATCTTGTACCTCGTACGGCTTTTTGGAAAATCCGTATTTTTTTATGTTTTCAGCTGCGTGCGGTTCGGCCGTTAAGGTCGTATCTTTGCGAGTTTGTAATAAGGTTTTTTCTAAGTCCTGCGGCTCGTACTTTTTTGTTTAGGTCACTATTTAGTCAGTGCGTGTTTTGTGTTTTTTTTCCAAGTCCGCATTTGCGGCCTGCAATGAGCATCCACCTTCCACAAATGCGGCCCCTCGCTTCTCGAGGGTCCGCATTTTGCGATCCGAACTGCGTCCCTTGCTTCACTAGGGACGCAGTTCTTGCGAGCTCGCAAAGCGTGACGACGATTCGTAATTTGACAACTATTATATGTGATAGTTCTTGTTTTCCTTTTAAACAAGTCCCTTCATTGTTATTATTTTTTACACAGACCAACATTATTATATATTTTGAAAACATTATTATACAGTTCTACACTATTATTATACAGATCCATACTATTATTATTTATCTCTACAGTGTTACTATACAGTCGCATAAGTATTATTAAGATTTGATGCATTATTATATTGCTCTACAGAAGTATTGTATTTTTTACAGCATTACCATTATTATAGTTCTCTAGTATTATTACACAAGTCAACATCACTGTTGTATAGTTTTACGTATTATTATTATTATTATTATTATTATTATTATTATTATTATTATTGTTGTTACTACAGTTCTACAGTATTATTATGCAAATCAACATCACTACTATATAGTCTTATTATTATTATTATTATTATTATTATTATAGTTCTACAGCACTATTACCCAACTGTACATCACTATTACATAGTCTTACGTATTATTATTATTATTATTATTATTATTATTATTAATATTCTCCAGCTATATTACCTAACTCTACATTACTAGTACATAGTCTTACATATTATTATTACACAGTTCTACGGTATTATTATACACCTCTGCATCATTACTATGCAATATTACAGTATTATTATAAAACACTTATAAATCCTGTATCAATATGACAAAGTTTACATAGTACTGTGCAGAGATCTTATCTACATCCAAAGTCCCTCACAAGTGCCAAAACAGAATACATGTCTACCCCAGCTAATAAATTGAAGCCTGTATTTATTTTCTAATAATATTTTCCTCACTATCAAGTCTGGGCTTCATTAAATATTGAGCTACATTTTCATTTGGAAGGATTAACAATTGAATTCCCCGACGTTCCTCATTCGCCATCAGACCGCCCAGGCTGGGGGCTGCGCCTGCTTCTCCCCCATAACCCTATTAGTCAATCTTGTAGGTTTGATGGATGGGTTAGCTCAGGAGAGGTGAGGGAGCGGAGGGTCCTGGGGGCCGGAGCTTGTCTAACACTTGCAGGTGCCTTCAGTTCCTAGACATCTCGAGATGTGTCACCCAGTGGCCAGAGCGTGACAGCCCATCAGTCACTGTGTGTAACACTCTCATCCAATTCTACATCAATTATCTGCCTTTTTTCTCTAACATTCTCACTTTTTGAAGAATGTTTTTTCTGTTGTGGTAACTTTGTAAAATATACGTGTCCGAAACCGTGATTCCAAGAGCATGACTTGGCAGGAAAAAGCCATAAAGAATGTTTTTAATTAGAAAAAAAATATCTTGATGTCTTAGCTAAACCTTGGAAGCATCCATGATACTTTGGTGAAGGCTGTAAGTGTGAGAGGGACATTTCCTTTTATGGAGAGCAGGATATTTTACACATTTATAGATTCTAATTACTTCTGGGTAGGTTGGGACACTGGCAGGTGGTTGATAAGTATTTAGTAGAAATATAAGCCTATAAAATGCATTTTTTACATAATGACACTTAAAATCAGATTTTTGGTCTTGGTGAACCTCCATAATGACATAAGATTGTGATTTCATGCTCACCTGTAGTACAAACAGCAAGTTGTCTTTCAGTAACCATGATTAAAGGGCACAGGAAAAATGGCGGGAGGGTTGGAGGGGGTTATGCGCAGTGACCATGCACGCTCTGGTCTTTCAGCTTTCCAAGCCTCGTGTCTGCAAGCTCATCGCTGCTTTTTGGCCCTTATCCTGTCTGCAAGGCATTCCCTGAGCTGGAGAGCAATGGTTCCACTTCGAGCTTTTCTTCTCACATTACTATCATCTAAGGTAAGCTACTCTTAAGCTCTCCTTGGTGGATTTTGGCCCAAACCTACTAAGCTGCTTCATTGTCCACGTCGAGGGTACAGCTTCTGCTTTCGTAAGCTTATTTTTTTTCTAATCTACTACCTTTCTCTACCTTCCTAAACCTTCTCGGACCAGTTTGGCCCCGACCTGCTAAGTTGCATCCCTTGTCCGTGTCCAAGATTACACTATTTTAAGCTTTCATACGCCTCCTTTGAGGACTTTGGCCCAAGTCCTAAACCAGCCTTCACATGCTTTACCTTGTTCGCACTTTCCATTAGTCCTAAACAAGCCTTCGCACACTGTACTTCGTTCACTCTTTCGATAAATCCTAGTCCTAAATCAGCCTTCGCCAGGCCTAGACCCGATCACGTTTTCATAGGTCCCCTACCCTCTCTCCTCACCATCACTCGTGCCCTTTGCCCTCTTTGCAGGCCAGTTACTGCGTAGCAGCAGACCGCAACTCAGCTACACGATGTGAGGGGCCGGACCGCAAATTTATATATGACCAGGTTATTTCCCTGGGATTGTGGGGGGCCCTCTCCCATGTCCACAAGGGCATTCCCATCACTGGAGATCAATGGTTCCACTCAGCCACATCTCATGAATTTCAGCTTCCTCGACGGATGAGAGAGGTACAAATAACCACAAATATTTACGGAATATGTTGGCGAGTTACAAATAAACGCTAATAATAATAATAATATATATGTACCAAAACAGAACCGACAGAGACACTTTTGTAGTTTGTATTATTTATATAAATATATATATATATATATATATATATATATATATATATATATATATATATATGTGTTTTCTGTGTGTGAGGTGTCTAATGTAGGACACAATTATTCTACACGCAGTATGGATTATGGATGACATGCTTCACAATCCTCCATTATCCTCCAGCCTGTTAGCTGAAGTTGATTGATTAATATATTTATTGTATTATTCATCCCTTTCTAATGTAACCCAGGTCATACATGAAGGTCAGACAGATATTTTAATGTCTTTATGTTAGTGAGAAATAGGACACATGACAGGACGTGGCGGTGAGATAAAGAGATAAAGAAATCTATTCCGAGATGAGACAATGACAGTTCTGGAAAGGGGAAGAACAAGAAGAAAAGAGACAATGATGGGTCGGGGGGATTTTAGCTCAAGCTAATTAAGTTAAATTTGACGTGAAAGGTCTTGTATTTTGTCATGTCTAAGAACACATGTTATTATACCTCAATGTGGCTTTTTAAGACTTTTTGAAAATCAGAAATAAAGACTGAATTTTAGCTTTTGCTAAAACTCTAAGGAAACTCTGAAGATTGCTGTACAACTAGAGGTATAGACCCAAATGTATATTAATAATATTATTATTACATCCACCATATAGAAAATGTAGTATTTGTATAGCCAACCCTTACCGTGTCTGATGCTCCACTTCCCTCTTCCTTCTCTCTTTCCCCTTGTTTTCTCATTAATTTTTTATTGAATCTTCATGACAATTTTTGTAACACATAAGCTTTTTACAATTGAATGATATTATACATCCAGTCTATCAAACCATTTTGCAATATTTTCCCTTTCCCTCTCCGACTTCTCCCCCATTTTTTATTATTTATTATTTTTCTTGTTCATTTTATCATTTCTTCTGCTTTCCTCCTAATTTACTAATTTCAATATACTGTATACGTCATGTCAACTCAAGCCCACTCTGTAAGCCAACAATATTCATCCTAGATACGTAAAACATTTTACAGTTAGACGTTTGTTTATCTCCATTTTTTTAACAATCAGTTTTTATTGGGATTTGATAACAGTTAGAGTAAAATACATATATTTGGAAATAAACAACAAGATAGTTATTGGGCATGATAATTCTTCTTCTATATTGCAAATGACAGTATAACATATGTTATTTGTAGTATTTATATAATAATGTAATAAATTACTTTGAACAATTTATTAATGTACTTATCTTTCCTATTTAAGTTTTTTTTTTATCTTTTCTTCTCCTTCCTCTCTCCTCCTTCTAACCCCATTCCTTATTTCCTTGTGTTAATGTTCTTGTATGTTCCTGAACTGATCCTTAAACAGTAAGGAAATAGAAGAGGATAACGTATGGTCTGTTTCTCCATATATTAGAATATTAAAGATATGATTTGAATAGTTTAGTAATTTCAGAATGAGTTGATGGAGTGATGTTTTTGTGGGTTAGGTTGTGACCCCTTAATAAGGAGATATGGTTGTAAGATTGAGTATAACAATACAACTCTAGAGGGTAACGAACATACATTGAACTATGAAAGGCAGAACAAGATATAATAAATAGTGTTTATTGTTTGGTTTTGAGGGAAGTGGTAAACCCTGGAAACAATGCGCTGATTGTGAATGTTCACTCCACCCCCTGTTTATTACTTGAATAACTTTGCTGGGACCTCCTTACTCTCTTATGTCTCACACCTAGTTCAGCTCTTCCCTGCTGTCTCTCTCCTATCTTTATCTGCTTGCCCTCTCCTTCTCTCTCTCTCTATGTTTTAATTTATATCCTGCTCTGAGGAACTCACCTTCCATACCTGCCTCTCACCTTCCATCCCTGCCTCTCACCTTCCATCCCTGCCTCTCACCCTCAATCCTTGGCCTCTCACCCTCCATCCTTGGCCTCTCACCCTCCATTCCTGCCTCTCACTCTCCATTCCTGCCTCTCACCCTCCATCCCTTCATCTCACTCTTCATCCATGCCTCTCACACTCCATCCCTACCTCTTACTCTCAATCCCTGCCTCTCCCTCTCCATCCTAGCCTTTCACCCTCTATGGCTGCCTCTCATCCTCCATCCCTATCTCTCACTCTCCATCCCTGCATCTCACCCTCTATCCCTGCCTCTCACCCCCATCCCTATATCTCCCTCTCTATCCCTGCCTCTCACCCTCTATCCCCACCTCTCACCCTCTATCTCTATAACTCACTCTCCATCCCTGCCTCCCACCCTCTCTATCTCTCACTCTCCATCTGTTCCTCTCACTCTCCATCCCTGCCACTCACGCCCATCTATATCTCTTACCCTCCATCCCTATCTCTCACTCTCCATCCCTGCATATCACCCTCTATCCCTGAATCTCACCCCCATCCCTATATCTCCCTCTCTATCCCTGCCTGTCACCCTCTATCCCCACCTCTCACCCTCTATCTCTATAACTCACTCTCCATCCCTGCCTCTCACCCTCTCTACCTCTCGCTCTCCATCTGTTCCTCTCAATCTCCATCCCTGCCACTCACCCCCATCTATATCTCTCACCCTCCATCTCTATCTTCCCCCTCCATCCCTGCATCTCACCCTCCATCCCTATCTCACACTCTCCATCCCTGCCTCTCACCCTCCATCTATATCTCTTACCCTCCATCTCTATCTCTCACCCTCCATCCCTGCCTCTCACCTTCCAGCCCTATCTCACACTCTCTATCCCTGCCTCTCACCCACCTACCCCTAGTCTTTATAGAGACACACAAATCAGCTCTACCTGACCAACCAGCAGTCTATGTTAACCCTCTTATCGTAATAAGTCACAAATTCACCCCACACACATGCACTGATCAAGCCCCCCACTACCACCAACACCACTTCCTCTCTAATTTTCCTATCTTTGTCCACATTTAATATGACAACATTTTATTCTTGTTTGTAATATTGCTCTATGTAATTTTTTTATTTTGTGTTATATGCAATCGTAATGTTTTTGTAAATCTGTAATTTCTCCCCACTGACTGTGTAAAGTGTACCTTATATCCTAGAATGATGCTCAGGGCAGGCCCCCAAAAAATTGTTTCAATTGGTATTGTAATTAACTCTTCAACCAATGGTTTTCATAAACCATCTAACAGTTGAAAGCTCTTTGGATAAAAGATTGATATGATTGTGAATAAATTATAAATATATATATAAATATATATATATATAAATAAATATATATAAATATATATATATATATATATATACATTTGTGGATGGGACCCTCTCCTATGGCAAGGGTAAAAACGATCTAGGAACTACCTAGCGAGAGCTGATTTAGGGTTTAGGGATAGCCACGTGACGATGAAAAAGGACCAATGGCCTTTTGAATCTCAAAGTAGATTTGTATCGAACTGGCTACAGTGCGGTTTCAAAACCCAAAGGGAAAAATCTCCAAGTAAAGGGCTGCAAAAAGGCCAAAAAGCTGCAATAAAGGGAAAAGCTTCAAGCAATGTTTGGTGAAGCCTGCAAAAGGGGGGGCAAAAGCTGCAACAAAAAGGGGATATGTCCAAAGAAGGGCTTGGGGAAGCCTGTTAAAAAGCCAAAACGCTGCAATAAAGGGAAAAAGCTCCAAGCGACAGGTTTGGTGGAGCCTGCAAAATCTGCAATGAAAAGAGGGAAAGTCTCCAAGCAGGGGCTAAAGAAGCCAAAAAAAAAACCAAGAGATCTCTGAGGTACACCCTCCAGGCACAGACTCCGAACTGAGGTGTACAAGGAAGAGGAGGGCAGAAATACTTATAAAGAATGAGAGAGAGTCCCTCCCATGGGACGAGGAGGGACGGGAGAGGGCCTCTCCCACCAATTCCAGGTAACACCTAGTCATATATACATACACGCACACACATATATATATCTTCAATCTTCTACTACGTATTGAAGTCCTTAAACTGCCCCAGAATCAAGCAGAAAATGTGTAAAACCTTTTTCATTTAGAACTATCTTGATTGTGCATTGCAATGCGGCAGTCATAGCTTTTATGGCACCCAAACTACATGGTGCCAACAGCTGTCTGTCTGCACTGCAGGATTTATAGGATATTGTCTCAGATCCTGGAAGGACCAACAGTTGGAAACTTTCTCTAGATGCTTTTATACCGTTTTCAGTACAATAATATTTTTTTCTGTTTGAGATGAGAATGTCTACAGAATCCTAAAGAATAAAAGTTATATTTTCTTTGGCACTTGAATGCTCACAGCCGCTTGCAGGGAGCTTGTGATTTTTGGTCGTTCAGAACCTGTGGCGGATAGGAAGCTCCAAAAGGTCATTAACTGCTCTTTTTAAAAAACTAGAATGTTCTTATTATCAGCACATCACCAACGCCATGAAACGGGTACCTGCTCTCTCTTATTTGAACCAAAAGGAGTTAAAAAAGATTAATTGTTATCAAATCCCTGAGGAAGCATGTGCTAATATTCTAAAAAAAGACCTAACATCTGGTGACAAAATCATAAAATTATTTAAGCTCTAGTGGCACGTTATCACATTCCCTATAAATGCTTCATTCTGGAAAAAAAAATTAAAGAGACTTTTTGGCCAATTTTGTTTATTTTATATATATGTTCTTAATAGGATTTGTAATTAATAAATCAATTAATTAATGAATTAATTAATTCAATTTATTATGCAAAATTGAATTTTGCATTAATGAAGTTCATTATGTAAAACTTACATTAATTACGTTTATTTTACACTCAACTTTTCTTAAAGGGATTCTTTGGGCAATTTTGCTTATTTTATATAAATTTTCAAAATAAGATTTTAATTAATTAATTAAGTTTATTATATAGCATTTTACATTAATTAAGTGTATTCTATAAAATAGCATTAACCAAGTACATACAAGTAACTTAATACATAACTCCAGAAACCTTCCATATCCCTTTAAATGTTATAATTTATAGGATAATGTTCCCACAAAGGTGCATAATAAAGATATTAAAAGTTAGAGAGAAGTCATATGACCATGTACAGGTTAAAGTTACTTTTTTAAGGTTAGAGAGCTCCAAAATGATTTCCTTAGGTACCAACCCCACATTGATGAGATTCATTAAGATCGAAACAGTGCTTTTTGTGGATAGGTTTCATGGTTTGTGCATAATCCATCCTTTGTTATGCTTTAAAGCTGGTTAATACAGCAAGCATATGCTGAAAAGGGAGCCATGTATTTTTTGGATTTTTAGAGTGAGAGTACATTGTGGTCTCATTTGCATGTTCCCACCTCCCGGCTCCAAACATGCAGAGTAACAACTACAGTGGGGGGGAGTATTTGATCACCTGCTGATTTTAAAAGTTTCTCCACTGACAAAGAAATGATCAGTCTATAATTTTAATGATAAAAATGGTGTAAAAAAACAAAAAAGAAAAACGCATGTCAAAAAAGTTATAAATTGATTTGCAGGTCAATGAGGGAAATACGTATTTGACCCCTTCGACTTAGGACTTGGTGGCAAAACCCTTGTTGGCAATCACAGAGGTAAGACGTTTCTTGTAGTTGGCCACCAGGTTTGCACACATCTCAGGAGGGATTTTTCCCACTCCTCTTTGTAGATCCTCTCCAAGTCATTAAGGTTTTGAGGCTGATGTTTGGCAACTCGAACCTTCAGCTCCCTCCACAGATTTTCTATGGGATTAAGGTCTGCAGACTGGCTAGGCCACTCCAGGACCTTAATGTGCTTCTTCTTTGTTTGCCCCCCTTTGTTGTCTTGGCTGTGTGTTTTGGGTCATTGTCATGCTGGAATACCCACCCACAACACATTTTCAATGCCCTGGCTGAGGGAAGGAAGTCCTCACCCAAGATTTGACGGTCCCGTCCATCGTCCCTTTGATGCGGTGCAGTTGTCCTGTCCCCTTAGCAGAACCCCCCCCCCCCCCCCCCAAAGCATAATGTTTCCACCTCCATGTTTGATGGTGGGGATGGTGTTCTTGGGGTTGTAGGCAGCATTCCTCCTCTTCCAAACATGACGAGTTGATTTGATGCCAAAGAGCTCGATTTTCACCCAGTTCTCCTCTGAATCATTCAGATGTTCATTGGTAAACTTCAGATGGGCCTGTACATGTGCTTTCTTGAGCAGGGGGACCTTGGGGATGCTGCAGGATTTCAGTCCTTCACGGCGTAGTGTGTTACCAATTCTTTTCTTGATGACTATGGTCCCAGCTGCCTTGAGATCATTAACAAGATCCTCCCGTGTAGTTCTGGGCTGATTCCTCACCGTTCTCATGATCATTGAAGCTCCACAAAGTGAGATCTTGCAAGGAGCTTTTTGAGAATAACGGAAAAAAATAAATAATTGGGAGTAGAATAAGGCTGATTTTTTTTATAATTTTAAATCTTATTATTCATATTTTCATTAATGATATATGCCAATTACTGGAAGGATGTAAATTTAAACATTTTACAAAAAGGAAAGAAAGACGCCGTTTTTTAACCAGATAAACTCCCTTATTGAGTAAATTCTTCAAATAAATTCTTTATATCAAGAAAAAAGATTTTAGATTAAAAAGTCAGTGACAAAAACACAGCAAGGAATTTTGGCAGTCTGCACTGTCAGTGTTTTAAATATGTTTTAACTTTTCTATTTTAAATATGTGAATAAAAATTTGACTTTTTAATCTAAAATCTTTTTTCTTGATATAAAGAATGTATTTGAAGAATTTACTCAATAAGGGTGTTTATCTCGTTAAAAAAGGGTGTCTTTCTTTCCTTTTGCAAATCTTGCATGGAGCATCAGACCGAGGGAGACTGGCAGTGTTTCTTCCATTTCCCTTTAAGAGATTGCTCCTAATCTCAGTCACCTGGGAGCCAGAAATCTAGCTGATTGATAGGGGATCAAATACTTATTTCCCTCACTGACCTGCAAATCAATTTATAACTTCTTTGACATGTATTTTTCGTTTTTTTTTTTGTTATTCTGACTCTTGCTGTTAAAATACACGACCATTATTATAGACTGATCATGTCTTGTCAGTGGACAAACGTTCAAAATCAGCAGGGGATCAAATACTTTTTTCCCCCACTGTATATTTCTGAGAAAACTGAGCAGAAAATAAGTTTACTAACTTATTATTTAGAAATTCAAATGGATTCTTAAATGTATTATTCTTTTCTGTACTACTAATATATATATCTATACATAAATATATGTATTTGTATGTGTGTGTGTTGGACTACACGGCTCCTTGAGTAAATCCTAACCCACCTCCCCTGAATTCTTGTTGAACATCAGAATGTCAAGGTAAGGCTTCCAGGAAAACTGAGACTTCACTTCACATTATTTGACAAGAGAGATGACATAGACGTGTTATCTGAAACACAAGGCAAAATAAAAAAATATATATATATATAGCTGTTTGATGGTTCAACCCCAGGGAAATAACAGGACCGGATATATTAATGGAAAACGTAAAGGCTTTGTGCTCAGTGAATGGCTTTGAAAGTGAAACGCGTCGCGCTCAGCAGTGGAGACAGCCAGTCCCTGAGGAAGCGCGGCCTAACGGGGCAATCAGACTGCCTCAGCTAACATTGCGAGGGGTCAGGTTTGTGAAACTCACACTGGAAATTATATTTTTATTTGTTATATAAAAAGATCCACTAGAGCAAAGAAACTGTGAGTTTCAGGGGACAAAAACCCTTGAAAATAAACAGCGTCAGATCCAAACATTGATGTCCAAAACGAGTTGAGAGCATGAAGGTATCTGGGTTCAAGAATTATTATTAAATAAAAAATACACCGTTTGTAATAATTATTTATTTATTATTGTTCTCCCAAAGGGGTCTTTTGATACATTTTAACATAAAAGCAGGTTAAGATAATGAAAGCTTGTAAAAATAAAAAAAATAAGCATACTAGTGTAATCATAATCAGCAGAGACTAAGGCTATATTATTGTGATTAAAATAAGGGGTTAAATGTGGTCAAGCAGTTAAATAAATAAATGTCACATTTATTTGAATATTGTCATATTGTTAAAGGATCGCCATATTTTGAAATCAACTTTTAATAGTTCTATCTCTTTCCATTTTTGTTGGCTTTGTTCATTGTATTTAAGAATATGTGTTGAGATACAAATTTATATTAATGTCTATATTTTTACTTGTTCTTTTTACTATTATGGGGTTCCCTGGTGGTCCAGTGGTTAGGATTCAGGGCTTTCACCACTGCGACCTGAGTCCGATTTCAGTCAGGGAACCAAGAGGTCACACCACCCTGAAGACATGTAGGGTTGGGCCTGGTCAGTACTTGGATGGGAGACCACCTATGAATACCATGAGGTGTATGCTCTTGCCCACTGGAGAAGAAACTGGCAACTCACTCTAGTATCTCTGCCATGAAAGTCAAGTGGATCAGGATGACCATGACATGACGACCATGGAGTTGGACACGACTGATTGACACAACAACAAAAATGTAGTGACATAAATGTTATGAATTCATTTTTTAACAATTTTATCTTTCTCAATGTTTGGTGATATTGTTCATTTGATTTAAGAAGATATGTTGATAAATACAAATTTATATGTATGTCTCTGCAAAAAAAAACTTTTTGAAAATTTTCAATCACATATAATAGTTGTCATCTTACATTTGTCCGTCACGCCATGTTAAACGAGGCTCGCACGACTTTGCTGCAATGAGCGCCGAAGGAGGCCAGCACAACTTTGTGCAAGAAATGGTGGCCTTGCAGGGTCCCGCTAAGGGTGATCTGGCCAGGCGGGGTTGTTATTTTGATGAGGATGGATGGATGGAGGATGAACACAGAGGGCGTACATGGTGAGGCTCGCAAACACCGCTGATTTTAACGGTTGAAAAAATTGCACGCACGTAACTCTGAAAAACAAACAAAAATGCAAATTAATTAAACAAATTAACTTAAAAACTTGAGTGAGGTTGAAAGCTTAATTAGGCTTAATTTTAGGCTTAATTACCATTTTTCGGAGATTGAAAATCGGCTAAGTGAGGAGAAAACTAAAATTTTCTCAAACAGGATTAAAACGAGGTCGAAGATAGGAACACTTAGCAGAACGACGCAAGGCACTCGGGGCGAGACATGCAAACTTGACCAGAGACACAGAGGAGAAAGACACAGCAGAAGGACAGGACTGAGACACGGGGGGGAATAAGGAGAATCAAAAGACACTGGGCAGAGCAGTGGGAGGTACAGAGGGGGAAACAGACACATGGAAGGGAGAGGGGGAAACAGACAGAGGGGTCAGAGAGTGGGGTGAGGTTCACAATGAGCGCCGAAGGCACTTATTGCGGACCTTGCGCTGAGTGCCGAAGGCGATCAGCGCTGGCCTCGTGATGAACGCTGAAGGCACACAGCGCAAGGCACAAAATTGGCGGGTTGCACAACGTCTGCAATGAGTGCTCATTGCAGGGCTCGCGATGAGCGCCGAAGATGCTCATCGCGAGGCGCGTAAACTACACAGGGGGAAGGCTCGAATGAGCACTGAAGGTACTCAGAGGGGGAAGAGCCTCGCATTGTTTGGCTAACAGCATTACCAGCCTTAAAATTGTATTGCCGGCATTTTTTCTGTAGAACCTATTTAACAAAGAAGGTTCATTAAGCTTATTATTATTTCTGCTTACTCTCCTTTGTATTGTAATGAGTTGGGTCACCTGCCCCAGATGTGCCGGGTACTCTGCGTATCCTCAGCTGAAGAAGGTCTTCACTAGAAACCAGAGGAGGCCCACTGGAGGAAGACCCTGAGGGGGAATAAAGTCTTGGATGTTGAAAAAAAGACACTAGAGTCAATACATAATTTCAAAACAGCTATATTACTTTACATAGTTACATAGTGATATAGTAATTGAGGTTGAAAAAAGTATTTTAGTCCATCAAGTTTAACCTTTTTAGATCTCCTCTGATCTGCAAATGGCAGATTTATTGTTAATTGATCCAGAGGAAGCAAACAGAAAAAAAAAAACAGTCAAACTTTGCCAATTGTCTCAAAAGGGAAAAAAAATGTTCCTTGCTGACCACAGATACTGGTGATCGGACTCCTCCCTGGATCAATACTTTCTCTCTAATTTACCAGGATAACCCTGAATGCCCTTTTTAATTTAAATTATATCCAGTCCCTTTTTAAAGTTATCTATTGAATCTGCTGTCGACACCTCCACAAATTAACCACCCTTACTGTGAAGAACCCTTTTCTTTCTTTGAGGTGGAATGTTTTTACTTCTAACCTCAAGGGATGTCCTCTTGTCAGTTGAAAACCTCTTGGCACAAAAAGCTCCCCCGACAAATCTTTATACTGACCCTGGATGTATTTATATAAGGTAATCATATCCCCCTCAAGAGAAAATGTCCTTTTTATGAAGTGGTGCCCAAAATTGTCAAAAATTACGGCAATAAAATTTGAAGGCTGGCAATGCTGTTTGCCACACAATGCATGGCTCTCCCACCTCTAAATTGCGGGCCTTGTGATGATTGCCTTCAGTGCCTCTCCCACCGTCTACTTTATAGGCCTTGCGATGAGTACCTTTGGCGCTCATTGCAGGCCTCGGCCAACCCGCTACTTTCATGCCTCCCAATGAGCACCTTTGGCGCTTATCACAAGCCCTGCGATGAGCACCTTTGGCGCTCATTGCGAGCCTCTCCCCACTCTGTGACCCATGTGTCTGTTTCCCCCCTCCATGCCCTGTGTTTTTTCCCTTATTTCCCTCCCATGTGTCTCTTCCCACCCTCTCCCTCCCGTGTGTCTTTATCCTCTCTCTCCCTGATCAATTCTAGCGTGCCTAACGATGAGCGGCGTTGGTTATTTATTTAAAGTCTTGGGGGCCTCATGATAAGTGACTCTGGCGCTCATTGCAGCAAAGTCGTGCATGCCTTGCAATAAGCGCCTACGGCATGTGCAAGCCCGTAATGTTTAACATGGCGTGACCGACAATTATATGGTATACAATGTTATCCAATTTAATATTATGTAGCAAAATATTATGCAGTACAATATTGTACAGTAATGTGTTATACAGTATAATATTATCAGTATAATATGATACCATACAATGCTACATAGTGTAATACTATACTGTACAATGCTATGCAGTGCAATATTATATAGTACAGTACAGTGTAATGGTATACAGTCACAGCCAGCTCAATGTAATACTGTTTAATACTATACAGTAAAATGTTATACGGTGCAATTTACAGTACAATATTATACAATGTATAATTATGCAACTCTAAGTTATAATGTGTAATAATTATAGTTTAGATCACATTGTTACTCACTAAAATGCTACATATGTCTATTACACATAAAATTATATAATTCTATATATATATATATATATATATATAATTTTATTTTTTTGTTTGTTTATTAACTAAAACATAATATATACGTGGATAGGAGGTAATTTTACGTTTGCATAGACATGAGTGTCACCAAATGTACAAGGATATTCCTAATTCTTCAATTACACTCACATATATTTCTTGTATCACTGCTCTAAATCATGCACTTTACCTTTCTGTGTCCCTTCTGCTTACATGCACATTACATGCACATTACATGCATATTACATGTTTGCTATCCCATCTTCATATGTGTCACTATACTGGTATAACCCCCTTGGGACCCAGAGACAAATTGCTTTGTCCTGGAAGTCTCTTTACTTTAGCTCAAAGATCATTACATTCCAAGGATTAGAACACTTACCTTATGACTTTTTAAATTATTAATTTTTAAAGTATTTTTCCCAATCCACCCTTTCTCTTCCTGGATGTGCTCTATATTCATTAATTAAGAATTAATAGCACAACATTCTCAAGCCCGCAAATTGGCCCTGAAAAATCACAAACTGTAGTTGAAGCCCGTAGGACTTCGAAATCTACCCTCCCCTTTTTCAGTGACACTTAACACTAACAATCTCTTTTTCCATTGTCTCTGTCTGAACCCGTAACTACGTTCTACACTAATTGATCGCAAGGCCGCAAATACATCGTTCAATGAACAAGCTACGATTTGCGCCTCAAGCCCATAGCTCGTAGCCCCTTCCAATTTAATAGCAACGTAACTCGGCTGCAGCTTTCCTTTAGATTTCTGTAATAACCAAACAAGGTCTGTGTCGCCGTCATTCACTGATTGTTTTATCTACATAACATCGCAGATGAAACTTCCCCCAGCCCCAGTGAATTGCCCCATCATCTCCCCCAACCCCAGTGAATTGCCCAATCATCTCCCCAAGCCCCAGTGAATTGCCCCTGAGATCTCTCCCAGCCCCAGTGAATTGCATGCACTCACACAGAGACACATGCACACCTCTCTTACTCAAATTCTGCAGGTCTTTGCAGGACCATAAATCAAGCATAAATGCTCATTCGCCTAAAAGACAGATTAGAATAGGAAGACGAAGCTGAAATGTTTGGTTTCAGTACAATTATAATTTGTCACTATTTATGAAGGACAGGGTGTATGTCTAAAAAAACAACCGTGTAACCGCTCAAGCATTTTTACTTGAATATCGATTTATGGTCCTTTAAGGACCCAGTGTAATAGTCCTGTATGCTGGCTGCATTCAGCATTGGTGATTGGCTTCACATCTGAGCATGCTCACATGGACAGGGTACACTTTTACAAAATCATACCCTGGGAAGCCTAGCTCAATCCTGGGGGTGTAAACATCACCTGCAACAGTTTTTTTTTTTAATGCAAAGCTAAAAATAAGATAATAAATGTAATCATACACTACTAATTTCCCTCTATCAGATGCATTCATAACCCAGCTCACTTGTATATACCTTTAAGGTGAGTAAACAATGCAGCATTTAAACATAATTATAAAACAGGGAGAGCGGCTTTAAATAAAGGAAACGTTTCACAGCGTCTCTACTTGATTTTGGTTGCCCTACATGATGGTGCACATATAAATAAATATAGTTGTAGTAAGTTTGAGTGGAAGTGTTAGATAATTGAGCTTGGAAGTTAGGTACTATAAGCATAAATGATCTTTACATGAGCTCTCTCTAAGTCTCTTTATCTACCTGATAAACAATATCTGTTGTACTGTACCACTCAGATACTTATCTCTTGTTGATCGTTAATCTACTCACTCATCTCTATACCTAATTACGGCCTGTACTCTGTATCCCTGTGGTCTGTTACATCAGATGTTACCATTTGTGGGTTTTCTCTCCATTTGATTACTTAACGGCGGCAAGGAGATGGCTCGCGTGGGCGAAAGTTCACACTTCACTGCGCTAATGAAGACTTTCTATGCTAGTCACAACCTGAAAACAATCAAAGAAAAAACAAGATGGTATTTAAATGGGAGATGTGTGAAAATAGGATTTCTCTAAATTACCAGAGGAGCTGCTACAATTTCATTATCTGCAAATGTGTTTACCTGTTGAAACCGTAATATTGACTTTATGGGCTATATTTTCTCTCTAAATTTAAAGTGCAGTATATAATAGTGCTGGAAGATTATAGGGCATGGAACTCACAAATGAAGATGTTTTAAGGAGCGACTCTGTTGATATACAATATGTTTAATCTGTATTAAGGTACACAACATTGCAGTATCCTTTATTCAAACAACATTATATTTGTTACATTTTACTTTCTACCTAGATACAAGAGTAAGCAAAGCTCTCAAGAGCGAAACGCGTCACGAGGGTCTCTCTACTGACACAGGGGGATCTTTAATTCCAATTTTATCCATGACTGTTACCTATAAGAAAAATTGTTTATTAAAAAACTTCAATTTTTTGGACTAAACTATAATTTTTTGAATCATTGTCCTTATCCTTTATGGATGTTATGTTATATGCTAGAAATACTAATGCACATACATATGCTTATAAGGAAATAACAGGGGTAATTTTCCTTTTTTAAATCTACAAAATCTTTTTGAGAACATTTGTAGTTGGTTTTAATAACTTTTTATGATAACATATTGAGTTTAAGGAACCGACTCATCTATATCATTTTAAATCCCAGCACAGATTACTCCATCTGAGTTTTAGAATCAATAGGAATTTAAGTTGTTGATATATTTTTTATTTAGTATCTTAGTTCAAAAGTGCACATAAAAATGAGCTTTTTCTTCTTTATGCTTTTTTCAATTTATTACATTTGACAGCCCCCAAATGATCCTAAATAATCCTAGCCCTTTTTCCATATACCTATCAGCCCCTCCACAAACTTGGCCTATCCTCCCTGGACCAAAAGGACTCTCCATATCTTTGAGCCATCTTCCAAATTCCTTACCAAACCACCATAAATCTTGTCTGCCCTCGGTAGACCCAGCTGACCCTTCATAAGCTTGGCTTATAATTCATAATTCTTATCTACAATCCATACACTGAACTTTTACTCTATAATTCTGCCCAACGCTTCATAAACAACAAATAAATCAGAGTTGCTCATTCTGAGAATGAACAATACCTTAGTAGGTTTGTCCTAGGTCCTATAGAGCAACCTCTTTTAGCCACTTGTGCCCTTCACAGGGAGAAATATCCTGTAGTATATCATTTTGGTCCCACTCACTAGAGTGGTCCAGCCCAAAATACCAGGCAATTCTACCCTGAACAGGAGAAACAGCAAACCCCACTCCTTGCTCACTGTGCCTTAGGGAGTACAGCTGCCCCTCACTGACGAGACCCAGAGAGTCCAAAACGCGTAAGAGATTTGCTGTTTCTCCTGTTCAGGGTAGAATTGCCTAGTATTTTGGGGTTTGGTCACTCTTTTGAGCAAGACCAGACTGATATATTAAAGGCTAATTCTCCCTGTGAAGGGCTCAAGTGAGCTAAAAGAGGTTGCTCTCTGAGTAATGTAACCAGACCTATAGAGCAAACCTACTAAGGTATTGTTCGTTCTCAGATGAGCACCTCTACTCTTTTTGTTTCGATTTTCTTACCTTATGGGTGATAGGGGGAACCAGACATGGACCCCTTGCTCACTGTGCCTTAAGGAGTACATTGGCACCTCACTAACGAGGCCCTACAGAGGCCGAAAAGCATCTGTGGTTTGCTGGTTCTCCTGTTCAGGGTAGAATTGCCTGGTATTTCCGGACTTGATCAATCTTCTGAGTGAGACCAGACTGATATACTACAGGATATTTCTCTCTGTGAAGGGCACAAGTGGCTAAAAGAGGCTGCTCTCTGAGTAGGTAACCAGATCTATAGAGCAAACCTACTAAGGTATTGTTCATTATCAGATTAGCACATCTTTTTTGTTCAACCCTTCATAAACCAATGGACTTTCTTGACTATGGACCACTCTTCATTAACTAACTTCCTTCCATAATGTCACCAGCCCTCCATATCCTTGACCCACCCTACAGAAACTTAAATAGACTTCCATAACCCTGGTCCACCATAAAGAGACTCCACAGATCTTTCATTGAGCTATGCACATTCCAAATATCCAGCTAAGCCTTCATAAACCTGGAACATTATCCATCAATTAGTTCAACCTCATTAAACTAACGTACCCCCGACCCCCCGACTAACAGATCAGAGTGGCATGTATTTCTCAGATAACACACTCAGTATCCAATATTTATTAACCAAGCGGCTACCTCTTTCAGATTAATTCCACACGGAGCTTGATATAAATATCTATATATTTTCCAGTGTCTAACACCCCTTTTACAGTATAAACAGTTTCTGTCAATTGATGTAAGAGCTGCAATTTAGGTTGCCTTGACTTTCCAAATGGAGCTGTTTGACAAGGTTTATTACTTGTCTACACTAAAGTTTCCTGTGTGCAGAAGTAGCTGTCTGCTACCTAAAGGAAGGATGAGAAAGACTTTAAGATCCCGAGAGACTCAGGGCCAGGAGCAGAGATTCACAATCCAATATAGGCTGCTAGGATCTCTCATTTCCATTATGTCGGGATCCCACTATCTAATCATAAGCCAAGACTCATGTACAGACTGTGCTTGCCATACATGCACTACAAGCAAGAAATGTCTGTGCCACTGTCACAGCCTAATGAGGTCTGCCACAAAAAGACAGACCAACTGGGAATGGAGCGAATGGAAATCACTGAACATTTACACAAATACATCTTTAAGTGATGACAATTATTACTTTTTATGATACTGTCAGGAAAGATTTTAATTGCATTACAAAAGTCTTCATTCAACAAATGTCATCTATCAAAATATATGCTACCTGATATTAGAACCAAAATATAGCCAAGCAAGCTTATTTTAAATTGATTTTTTTTAATGTAATTACACTGTAATTACACTGTACACTGTAATTAAATTTTTCTATCATAATGAACATATCTGGACTATAGACTGTGGTCTAGAAAACATATATAAGAATAATTAGAAAAGGCTTGAACACATTACAGAACATCATTTCTCCCCTGTTGCTCCCCAATACAGTCTCCTCTTTTCTTTATCTTCCACGTTGTCTTTCTTCTTTTTCTCCCTCCCCCCCTCTCTCTCTCTCTCTCTCTCTCTCTCTACTTCCATATCCCCATTCTATCTCTCTCCCTCTCAACCCATCTTCATTCTCATTTGTCCTCCCTTCTCTCTCTTCCCTCCTATCCAGCCTTCTCTCTCCCCCTTATGTTGCTCCCTTATGTCTCTCTTTCCATCTTCTAGATCTCCCCCTTCTACTCTGTCTCTTTTATGTCCCATTCTCTCTTTCTTCTTCTCACTCTTTCTTCTCCCCTCATCCCTTCCATTTCTTCTTTCTATCACCCTTCGATCTTTCTCTCCTTCCATATCTATCCCTCCATATCTACATGCTCTCTCTGCCTCTTAACTCATTTTCTTTCTCATTTCCCTCCCTTCTCTCTCTCTTCCCATTACCATCCTCCCTTCTCTGCCCCCCCTTATGTTGCTCCCTATGTCTTAGCATAAATGTTGACATATGATACACATGTATCTGATGCGCAATAAAGAGAGATCTCTAATTACTGGACCCTGCAGCTGCTTGTCTCTCACAGTGGCTGGCTCAGTTCAGTCCCATTCACTTGATTTACTGGCCAGGTGAAGCAGCTCATTACCTTCCTGATCAAACCTCCATTATCATGGTGCACAGTATAACATTAATCATGGCAGCATATACTGTATATGATGTTGTAGATGATAGGGACACAGGGAGAGTCTGATTATTGGAACCTACAGCTACAATTAGCTCAACTCAGTCCCATTAATTTGACAACATGAAATAGCTAATTGGCTATATGACTATCACAATCTGCTTCTTCAAGGGGGTTTGATATGAACCTAGTTCAAAACTACCCCAGCAGAATCATGTAGTTCCTGTTTTCTGTGGCACAAAAGATGGCTTCTGAAGAGGTCAAGGCCCAAAAGGTACAGGCAGAGAATACTACATACAGGTTACTAGTGGCCCATGGCAAGAACACTCCTCAGGATAAAACACACAGAAATAGTCTCACACTGTGGATATGTGAAAACTATCTCTCAACCTTTTATGATCAAAACAATATATTTATACTCTCCAATACCACACCCTTGTGTACATTTGTGTATGTGTGATGTCAGCCATCTGGCTTGCAACCTTGGGCTATCAAAGCTCTTGGGATCAAATTCCCCAGATATCTATAGCTGGCTAGTGAAAAAAACCTTTATGTTAAATTCAAGTGTTTGCTTAGGACTACTTGAAGTACATACATCTGTCTTGACCCAAGGTCTGTAAGTGTGAGGGTGCAATGAGCTGCAGCTAACTTCTATGGAGAGCATTTTTACCAATTCCACATATGTTCTATATAACATTTTCCCTCTTATAATATATTATAACTAGGATACATAATAACTATGTACAGGCAACACAATAACACATAATCTCAATGAAACAATGTCATGCTCCCTTGGCCATATTTATAAATTACTGGTAATATGAGTCCTTAAACAATTAAATCATGACAATGGCCAATTGTCCTTCCTCATGGTGCATTGGCATTTTTGTGTCTATTTTGGTGTACATGTCTGTTTAAAATTGAAACCTTGAATAGATTTGACTGCAAATATAACTGTGGTTTATAAATCTCTTGGAAGGTGGAAGTTTTAGGGGTATTATGCTGATGTACTGCTTTACAGAAAGAGCAGTAGATAAGTGGAAAGCCTTGCAGTGAAAGCAGTAAGGGTCAAACACTAGAAAGGAATGGTATAAGCATAAGTCCATCATGATGCTTAATTAAGTCAAGCTTTAGGTAGTATGACAGTCTTCAAGGGTTTTTATGTTTCCACAGACATTTCAAAGCTTTCTGTTCCTCAGGATGTCTGAATGAGTTACATTCCTGAAGCAGTTGATTAGCATCACCTGAGTAGAGCTGATTAAAGACTGAATCTGAAAAATGGGTGGGCTGTTTGGACTTCAGCTGTGAAATGTGTTTGTGGTCTGAAGCCTGGACTGCTTTCTCAGGTAGTCTGAGTTGAAGAGAGAGACAGACACACAGAAGTTTTTTTGGGCTGAAGAAAAAAGTCAGAGAGAGAGTTGTGTTTTGTACAAAACTGAAAAAAAAAGACACAGACAGAGAGACCACAACATGGGGATAATGATGGTTCTGTGAAGACCCGGACTTATGAAGCATACATGCTAGTGATTTTGGTCTGTTTTTTGCTTTTGCTCTACCCAGGTTTAGCTGAAAATAGTGAGAAAACTGTCTCCAAGTAAAAGTTGTGGAAGATAGGCCAGTTATTTTGTTTGACTTTTTTTGTTTGTTATTGTTGTATCACTGACTACCATTTATAAAAACTTGAAAAATAATTATAGTCTCATATATGGTGTTCCCAGAAAAACATCCTCAAATCCAAAGAGAGGCTGGCAGCTTGTCACAGTAGATAGAACGGGCAAATATGACCTAATTGATTTGTATCTGCAAACAGATGTTTCTATGTTTCTAACCATGGGCAGAGCTACTGCCGGTGCATACGGTGCAGTGCACTGAGGCCCTTCATCTCCTGGTGGCCCAGGTGCAGGCATTCATTTAAAAACATTTCTGTAGTGTAGTGGCCCACCAAAACCCTGCTACCCCCCTCAGACTCCGACTCCCACCACTCCTTCCACAGGGCAAACAGGAGGAGGTAGGAGGAGAGAGGGGAGAGAGGAGAAGGTGAGAAAGAAGGAGAGGGGGAGGAGAAAAAGAGGGTGAGAGAGAAGGAGAGAGGGAGGAGAGGGTGAGAGAGAGGGAGAGAGGGGGAGACAGAAGGAGATAATGAGAGGGGAGAGGAAAGAAGAGAAGGGAAAAGAGAGAAGGAGAGAGGGGATAGGAGGAGAGAGGTAAGAGAGGAGAAGGTGAGAAAGAAGGAGAGGGAGAGGAGAAAAAGAGGGTGAGAGAAAAGGAGAGAGGGAGGAGAGAGAAGGAGAGGGTGAGAGAGAAGGAGTGAGTAGAGAAGAGAAGGAGAGAGGGAGAGAGAAGGAGAGGGAGAGGAGAAAAAGACAGTGAGAGAGAATGAGAGAGAAGGAGAGGGTGAGAGAGGGGACAGAGAAAAGGAGAGGGTGAAAGAGAGAGGGGGAGAGAGAGAAGGAGAGAGGAAGAAAGAGAGAGGAGGAGAGAGAAAAGAAGAGAGGGGGAGAGAGGAGAAGTTGAGAGAGGAGATGGGGAGGAGAAAAAGAGGGTGAGAGAGAAGGAGAAGGGGAGGAGAAAAAGAGGGTGAGAGAGAAGGATAAAGGGAGGAGAGAGAAGGGGAGAGGGTGAGAGAGAAGGAGAGATAGAAGAAGGTGAGAGAGAAGGAGAGAGGGGGAAGGAGAAAAGGAGGGTGAGAAATATTATTATTGTTAGCACGGAGGGCCAAACCTAAAATAATTATTTGGACCACCGCTGCCTGGGATGGGGGGGGCCCAAGTGTATTTTTTTGCACCGGGGCCCTACATTCACTAGCTCCGCCACTGTTTCTAACTCATCTACAAAGTTTCTCTTTCCGTTTTTCCCTTGTGTCATGTACTAAAACACAATAGCTTGGTGCAGTAATCTCCGTGGATGATATATACAAGCCTTGCAATGTGGTCGTCACTATGGGCTCGGCACATACGGCTGCCAGGTCAGATAACGACATTCATTTGTGCCTGGAAATTAATATTAAGACGTTATAGTCTTAATAGTTTTCTTTTTTTGCTAAGTAAATCTAAACTGATAACTCTCATCAGCACAGCCCGGGGATTAGCTCTGTGTGCTCCATACAGCCGGCGATAGTGTAATTACCGCAGCATTTATTTATCCTCTGTACACTGTAATTAGATAATTGCTAAAGATATCAACGGAAAATGCAGAAATGAGCCGCTCCTTGAGAATTTTGCTGAAATAGTAGAAATTGAGGTCAGCCCCTCACTAGGCATTTTTAGTACTGGATGATGATTACATTGTGTCTACATGACTTGGCGTGAATTAATCTGCATGCCAAGCAGTTTGGATCCCGGTGCTGCATTAAACTCGGTGCAAATGTCTCTGCCTGTTCTGATGTTGTGTTTTCAAATATTCACATAATTTATCAAGAGGCTCTGCACCTGTTATGTTCTGGATTTACTGCTCTGCAGCATTAGGAGCGTTGAAACAGGGGCAGTGCATTTAAAGTTGTACTAATAGCACCTTTAAAGGGAGGGCGCTCAGAGGGGCAATGACTTGCAGATGTGCCTGGTTTAGTGTGGCCCATAGGGTCATGGAGAGTAGGACATAACTGAACGACTAGACACCAACATATACTTAAAGGGATATGTAAGTGAGCTGGATTATGAATACATCTGATAGAGGATAATTAGTAGTGTATGAAAACATCTGTTATATAGAAAAGTTCAATTTACTTACAAAGCTATTTGCACAAAAGTAAAATCCAGCTGTTCACACCCACAGGATGCTTACATAAGCCGGGTACACACAGGAAATACAGCAGGGTACATATTCTGACCTTTCTGGTACAGAGTACAGAAAGTAACTGTTGCAGTTCTTGTACTGAGCACAGAAGCCACTGAGGTGAAGAATGATACAATGTATCAGCCTGATTCTGAATTTGAATGTTAGGCTAATTCAGGTCAGATTTTTTAGGGGCGTACACGATCAAATGCAAATGCCAAAACATTTTTGCAAACTTCAAGATAAGCTAATTAATGTTTTCTTTTGGGATATTTTCATGCAAAAAAATGTTTTCATACACTACTAACTCCCCTTTATCAGATGCATTCATAATCCAGCTCACTACCAGTTTTCCTGTTTTTAACGCTTTCTAATCTAACACATACTGCTTATATCAGAAACACACATTACATGAATTACATGAATATAAGTTTGAGGAAGCTCAGAGAGGCAGTGGCTGACAGATGTGCCTGGAGTGCTGCAGTCAATAGGGTCAAGGAGAGTTGGACATGACTGGACAACAAGTACTTAATAATACTTTGAAAAACTGAATACCTTCAGTAGTTCTGTAAAATTTCAGATAAAAAAAATCAGATTTTATTTCACCAAGTTATTTCTCTGCACCTCTCCTTTTGTCTCTTTTTAATTTTATATGTCTGGGAGACAAGGGAGAGCTGGATTGCATGAGCGAATAGGAGCAAGGAACAGGGGCAATTCATTTAATGGTGCATTGATAGGACAGTGTAATGCCAACAGGGCCCGGGTTTACACCAGAGGCCCCCCTAGGCACTTGCCTAGTCAACCTTTTGGTAAATCCGGGTCTGCCAAAACCATTAGCTTGTATGGCCTTTAGATTGTAAGTTTGTGAGTTTTCAATCTTGCAAAGGGCTGTTGAAAAGCTCTAAGGACACTGGATTCTAAGCTCAGACAGGGCCCTCCATCCTTTGCAACGTGGTCATACTGGTATTGTTTTTGCCTTGATCGTGACCCATGTATATCGCTACGGAATATGTTGGCGCGTTACAAATAAACAATACTAATAATGTTTCCAGTCCTGTTGAGTGTGAGTGTATATTAAATAAGAGTGCAGCAAGAGAGGCGGTATGATACAGAGCCATGTTTCCATGATAGCCAGGGGATTGAGGGATCGAGAAATCAATATATTACGTAAAGATGTGCGCATATAACCTTGTATGGTCCAATAGACAAATGATCTGGGAGGATGGGTGTGGGGCCCTAGGGATTGGCACTGCAGTCACTACCCATTAACCCCCTCTGCTATGGAGCCCTTGATTCCAGTAAGACTTACTACTCATGGTCCTTTAACATACTGTTTAGCATAAATGGAAGGTCCTAGTAGATAAACTATGTGATATAAATGATGAGGAGCACAGGGGTACCGCAGGTCTGGGTAGGGGATACCTGGCCAGGCTTCAGAAATTTAAAATTCCAAAAAATACTTTAAAGTAAATATAACTTTTTTATATTTATTTTATTAATATTATGTTTATACTATCTTCAACTAAATGTACAGAATATGTCCAACTTGATACGTTCACTTTAAAATGTAATATATTTAGCTTGTTAGCTTAATTTAAAAGGTCCAAATATAGGTATACAGTATGTATGAAGTATTTATTCTACTATTGGAAAAACATAAGCAGTCAATAAAATGCCAATAAAATGTAACTTTGTTCGTCTCAATGACCATGAAGTGTCATACACGTAAAATATACTCTTTAGTATTACTGCACCAATCAAAGAGCTCAGTAAAGTGAATGGAACTGCACAGTAATGTATAATTGCATATAACTGTTAAATAAAGCTGCGGCAGAGCTACTGCTGGTGCAGAAGGTGCAAAGCATCGGGGCCCACAGGAGGGAAGATAACTAAACTCTTCTTAATTTATTGAACTCTTCTTAACTCCTATTAATTTTTCTAGACAAGGTCATACAATTAATTTTATACAACGGGTATCTGATCACCCGATGAGTGGTCTGACGACTACTTATATTCTGTGCAGTGGCACAGCTAATGCGGGTGCAGAAGGTGCAAAGCACCCAAACACACCTAATGTAGAGGTCATCAGTAAATGAGAAATCTTAATTTATTAAATGGCAGATAATGACTTTATAGAAAGGGAGGTGATCTTAATAAGGGTAACTTGATCATCTAATTATGGCTTTTTAATTGAACACAATGGGTGGATAGAGAACTTTCAAGGGGGGCCCCAAATTATTTTGCACTAGGGCCACTGATTCTGACCTGTTTTCCATAGGGCCCTCCATCACTGATTTCAAGGTTATACATATATTTAATTTTTTTTTGCATTTTTAAAACATTTTGCACAGTAACAAGTTTAATTATAGAAAAAATATGCCCATAGTGGACCTTTATTAATAGTAATAATAATAGTAACAACAATAATCATAATATAAATAATGATAATGATAATAATATTGCTATGGTTATAATTAATAACAATAATAATATTACTATTATCAATAATAGTATTATTATAATTAATAATAATGCTATTATTATGATTAATAATAATAATAATAATAATAATATGACTATTGATAATAATAATAATAATAATAATAATAATAATAATAATATACAATTGTGAATATAACAAGTGGTTTGTATGTGCCCCTGCACCATTTCTCTGTATCCATCCTTTATTTCTTCTCCACTCCATCTTTACTTTGTACCTTTCTCCAACCTGTAATATTTTATTCTGCCGTCTGCCCGGGATCCCATTATCCTTTCCCTGTACAAACATAAAGCACTCTGTGACTCCTTCCCGTATTTTCTCTTCTATTACATTATACTCTGTCACTCTATATCATTCTTTGCTATCCTGTGCCCTTCCGTATCAATCTTCCCCCTCCCCATCCTCGGCCTCCCACCATAAGACCCCTTCATCTCCAATAAGTCTGACGTCCTGGTGCTGTATTTATGTTCCTATTTCACGTCTTCATCCTGTGTTTATCATCCCAGTCCTGGTGTGCTCAGTTTCTATCACTTTTTACTGCGCTCTTTGTATCCCCGCCGTCCTGCGCTCGCCATGTCCCGCCGTCTCCCAAGTGATTTTGCACCATCATGTCTTCATGCATTTCTTATTATGTTTTCTGCAACCTCCTGATCTCTATTTATTTCCTGTATTTATTTGTTTGCAGAAAAACAAGCTCATACGGTCTGATATCTGATACGAAGCAATAGGCTCATCTAGCCCGCTCATCCTACCTAGACTTAATTAGAGGGACTCAGTAGAGATATAAATATGGGACCATTATAGGTCATGCAAAGCCTTAATAAATTAAATATATATTTTCCAAGGGCAATTTACATAGTATTTACCATTTTTTACCTATCATTCCCCTTCTGGATCACTACTTTGTAGTGGTGTAGGGGCTTGTGTATCTCAATGAAGCTGCGAGCTATACCATGTAGGGTCACCAAAGATGGGCAGGTCATAGCAGAGAGAACAGACAAATCACAGTCTACTGGAGAAGGAACTGGCAATCCACTCCAGTATCTTTGCCAAGAAAACCATATGGATAAACACGACCAGAGACATAAAAAAATATTATGTGCTGCGGTCCATGGGGTCAATGAGAAACGGGCACAACTGAATGGCTGAACACACACACCTATCATACAGTCTTTTTGATTTTATGCATCTCTTACTCAACAAAGCACTTCTCTCTCCTCCTTATTTACTTCCCTTCTCTCTCCTCTTTATTTCCTCCAACTTATCTCTTATTCATCTTTCTTTCTCTCTCTCCCTCCCTCTTTCTGTCTCTCCCTTCTCTCTTCCTTTCCCTTTTTCTTACCCTGTCCTCTTCTCTCTCTCTTTTCCTCTCTTCTATCCATTTCTTCACTCCTTTCTCTCACTCTAATCTCTTGTCTTCTCCCTCACTTCTCCATATTCTTCTCCTCACTCTCCTCTCATCTCTCTGTTCACTTCTCATCACTGTTCTCCTGTATCCTCTTTCTTCCTTTATGTGTTTAGGCCTAGGCCTACGGCAAAACATTCTCAGCGGGAGCCGGCTGCCCGAAGATATCAGTGCAGTGCCATAGAATAATGGTGGCACTGGCAGAGAGATGCCTACTGTCTGTAAGTGTGCCTAACACGTTCTGCTAAATACTCATAAACCTATGACTTGGGATACAACAAGGGGATAGGGGGAGTAATAACGAGGATGTGAGGTGTGAGTACGCTCAAGTAAATTAGGTGTAAATTAGGTGTGTGATTCTCCATGATCCTATGGACTGCAGCAGTCAGGCACAATTATCGTTATGTCTCTGATTGTGCTTATCCATAAGGTTTTCTTGGCAAAGATACTGGAGTGGGTTGCCAGTTCCTTCTCCAGTGGACCCTGATTTGTCTGACCTCTCTGCTATGACCTGCTCATCTTGGTTGACCCTACATGGTATAGCTTGAAGTATGTAAGCCCCTTTATTATGATAGGGTTAAGTAGTGATCCAGAAGAGATGGCTCTCCGTCGGGAATCGAACCCCAGTCTCCCTTGTGCTTATCCATAAGGTTTTCTTGGCAAAGATACTGGAGTGGGTTGCCAGTTCCTTCTCCAGTGGACCCTGATTTGTCTGACCTCTCTGCTATGACCTGCTCATCTTGGTTGACCCTACATGGTATAGCTTGAAGTACGTAAACCCCTTTATTATGATAGGGTTAAGTAGTGATCCAGAAGAAATGGCTCTCCGTCGGGAATCGAACCCCAGTCTCCCTTGGGCTTATCCATAAGGTTTTCATGGCAAAGATAATGCAGTTGGTTGCCTGTTCCTTCTCCAGTGGGCCACAATTTGTCTGACTTTTCTGCTATGATTTGTCCATCTTGGGTGACCCTACATGGTATAGCTCACATTGAAGTACACAAGCCCCTTCACCATGACAAGGTAGAGATCCAGAAGGGACCCTAGGACAGGATAGACCTAAACACGAGAAGGAAGGACACAAAGACAGCTTGTCTATTAATACTAACGTATTAGATGTTATAAACCCAGTGTAGGATGGTACATGACAGTGTCCCTTTAAAAATAACTTTTTTGCTTGCTAAGTAATTTTGCCTAGCTGAGAAATTGAGTTTAGTTTGACAAGACGCTGTGGGAATCCAACCTTCCTTCTGAGAAGTCCATCCAGGGTTGACATTGATTTGTTTTATGTAAAAGCCTAAACCGCCTGTATCTCCGTGACAGATACATATCTAAATGCACACGCAGCATTAGGCTCCCGGCCAAGAGTCTTAGGTCAGTATTAAAGAAGCGAGAGTACTTCATCCTAGCAGCACCGATCATCTTAATGTCCTGACAAAATATTAATATCCAATGAGTGAAGGATTCTGCAATAGATACCATGAGATGTAAAGTGTATGAATCAATACAAGTATTATATTATAGGTAAGTCTTATATTATCTGCCTTGGAAATGCCAGGCACACTGATGCGAGGATGAGGCTCTGCGCCATCATGACAAGCAGAAGAATCAAGCGGAGAAGCTGTAAAATTCGTTCTCTTCACTATAAAATGCCGCAGTGTTAGCTTTTAAAGTACCAAAAACGTTATTTACCTTTAATGTGATGTCAAGTTAAGCTACACCTGCCAATACTGAGCTTATAAGAAAAATCTCAGGTTCTGAAGGTCCATAAATCACAAGCTCCCTCTCAATTCCAATATATTCACTTAATCTCAATTATACATTGGAAGTGCCTTACATTGATATAGAAGTTAGAGTTATTGTATCTGTGAAAGAAATGCAAGATCCACAATCTGAGCTAATGTCTTTATCAAATTTACAGTGGGGGTATTAATATATATCCAACAACTGGTAATAATCACAGAGATATTTAACAGTGGAACAATTCAATTTAATTGTTAAACATTTCAGTGAAAATTACTTTTTTTTCACCAGGGTGTGTTATTTTTCTTTTTATCATCCTCCTCTGCTAATTTTGATTAATTTAAATATCATTTGTGGTGGGGTCCCCCTCATATGGTAGCTGATGTTGGACTTATGGAAAGCTACATTGTGTGGGTAAAGGTTTAACCTTGATCATGGGCAAAATGCTGCTCAGGGGCCATGGGCCACAATCTGTAATGGAGGGCTTGTTGCTGTAGTGGCTATGGGCCAGAATATGCATGAAAAGCTTATGGAAAGCTGCATGGTTTAGTAGATGCGGGCCATTGGTACTTACATAGTAGATATCGGCCAAAAATTACAATTTGGGGCTAGGTGAAAGCTAAAAAGCAGTACCTGATATGAATGCGATGCAGCAGGCATGGCTCTCCAGCAATGGACATTAGGAAAGGGCTGGAATGGAAGCAGTTATATTAGGTTAGGAGGATCCCTCTCTGGATCGGCAGCTGGAGGTTGGCTGATCCTACTTGACCCTTTGTTAGCCTGTTTGACATCTAGGGAGACCCAGAGAAGGGCACTGGTCAGTGGATAGGGCCTAACATCTGCAAATGGAGGGCTTGATGAAAGCCAAAGCCAAAGCACAGGGGATGGCTGAGAAGCAACTTCCAAACATAGACCCAAAAGTGAACTGAGGTGTGCCAGGAAGAGGCGTGGCCAGAAGTGCTTATGAGTGGTAGGAGGGTGCCCTTCCCACAAACTCCAGGCTACACCTGGACATATAGCCTAAACCTCTCGCTGAAAGAGCCATATCCTCTTCATTTCCCCTGTTGACTTTGCATGGAGAGGTGGGCACCTCTGGGATTGACCTTGTGATGACTCATCTGGAGGCCCTGATTACCCCCCTTGCACCTTCCTGGGTATAGTTGTGATTACTTGCTATTCCTCCCGGATGGTCACCATTCCACATCCTACTAATCCCATTACCAGAGAAAGGAAATTGGAATAATAATAATAATTGGAATAATAATAAGAAATATCTAGCTGTGGACAGGAAATCCAAATAGTATAAATGAGTTAACCAGTTTAGAATGGAACTTTGAATGTGTTTAAGCTTGTGATGTAATTATCAGATCATCTTTTGATGGGATTAATTACCACACACCCCAGATTGGCCAGAGAGGTATTACAGGGAGCTGATTAACATAATTGCTTAAGGGAAGCTAATGTAATAATGTTTGTGGATTGAACCAAAGTTGTATTGTTCTGTTTTCCTATAAATGTTCCAACATTTCCCAATAAAGTAATCTTCTAAGGAATATAATCATGGTGTTCTCCTCTATTTTGGCCACCAAAAAGCCCACCACTCCATGGTCCAGAGGGAGGATTCCTGTAGCTGAAGGCAGGAAACTCGAGCTGAACAGACCACCCTGCCTTGGATCTTGACAAGTTATTATAATGCAGTTCTATTCCCTTTTAAGTGGATAATGGTCAGATTAGGAAGGTCAGGCTGTTTTTTGTCCAGCAGATAACCTTTCACTGGGTCAGTTCACACTTGAACAACAAGTAAAATAATTGTTATTACAACATTTCTTGTGAGTCAGGGGGCGCTGAAGTTGTTTAATTGTCACCTAAAGTACTTAGAGTCGCAAAACAAGTTACAAAATGTTTTATTTTATAGGCCGACATCTGGTATTTGAGAACTTGTTGTGAGTGAGATCTGAAATTGGCTGCGTGAACATATCCTTATGTGTCCTCTGTCTTGTTATGTTTAAACTGCTACACAGAACAGCACAGAAGGTAGAAGAAACTCTCGGGATCTTCAGATTTTTGTGTGAGTGATGAAATGAGATCATGGCTTGCAGAGAAGGAGTCGAGCAATACATCAATGTCTGATCCCATACTGCAGGAGCGGGGCTGAGTCAGAGATTAGCTGGCGGTTCTGTAGCTCTTTATGTCATGATATCTAGTGCATACCAACAGAAAGATTCATGGCACGCATATCCAAAACAGGGCCACCATCAAAAATCTAGGGGTCTAGAGCAAATGAAATAACAGCACCCCCCTCCCCAAAATCCAGCACACAAGCATTACCCTCATCTTACATGGCCAGCCTTTACATTAACTGCCCTTAGGCCCCTATTCAATTGCAAGCCCGCAGTTGCCTTCACACCGGAAATTTGCAACAGTTACAGAGCGATTCAATTGATCAAGCCCGCAGCTACCCGGCCAAAAGACTAAACCTTAAACTATGCACCCGTAAGTAGCATTTCAGAGCATGTTTAGAAACAGCCAATAGTAAATCAGACCGTCATCATGACGTCAGTAAAACACGGAGGATAAACCACAATGACTTAGCGTTTAGAAGTCGATGTGATAGGACTCGCAATGCAGCATTGTACAAAATAATAAAAATGAATGACGATACGGTTCTAGTCCATGTGGGTGGCCTAATATGTTAACTCCTTGATTATCGAGATTAATTCAACACGGAAATAAAATGTAAAAAAAAAATATTTATTGCAGATTGAAACTTGTGCAATTGATTTTAATGTCTGTCATCGCTTTCCCCTCTTTTAAAGTATATAACTACAGTGCCTTGCAAAAGTATTCACCCCCTTGGCAGTTTTCGTGTTTTGGTGCCTCACAATCTGGAATTAACATGGATTGTTTGAGGATTTGCATAATTTAATTTACAGAACATGCCCACAACTTTGAAGTTTGATGTTTTTTTTTTTTATTGTGAAGCAAACAACAAATAGGACAAAATAACAGAAAAATGTGCATAACTATTCACCCCCTAAAGTCAATACTTTGTAGTCCCGACTGCTGAAAAACATCCCCACAGCATGATGCTGCCACCACCATGTTTCACTGTTGGGATGGTGTTCTTTGGGTGATGTGATGTGTTGGGTTTGTGCCGAAAAGTTCAATTTTAGTCTCATCAGACCAGAGCACCTTCCTCCATACATTTTGGGAGTCTCCCACAGGCCTTTTCGCAAACTCAAAACGTGCCATTTTGTTTTTTGCTGAAAGTAATGGCTTTCTTCTGGCCACTCTGCCATAAAGCCCAACTCTATGTAGCGTACGGCTTATTGTCGTCCTATGTACAGATACTCCAGTCACTGCTGTGGATCTCTGCAGCTCCTCCAGGGTTACCTTAGGTTTCTGTGTTCCCTTTCTGATTAATGCCCTCCTTGCCCAGTCTGTGAGTTTTGGTGGGGCAGATTTGCTGTTGTGCCATGTTCTTTCCATTTGGTTATGATAGATTTGATGGTGCTCCTGGGGATCATCAAATATTTGGATATTTTTTTATAACCTAACCCTGACTTGTGCTTCTCCACAACATTGTCCCTTACTTGTTTGGAGAGTTCCTTGGTCTTCATGGCAATGTTTGGTTAGTGGTGCCTCTTGCTTAGGTGTTGCAGCCTCTGGGGCCTTTCAAAAAAGGTGTGTATATAATGACAGATCATGTGACACTTAGATTGCACACAGGTGGACATCATTTCACTAATTATGTGACTTCTGAAGGTAATTGGTTGCACCAGAGCTTTTTATGGGCTTCATAACAAAGGGGGTGAATACATACGCACATGCCAATGTTCTGTTTTCTATTTCTAAAAAATTGTTTTATATATATATTTTTCTCATTTCACTTCACCAACTTAGACTATTGTGTTCTGATCCATCACATAAAATTCAGATTAACTAAACATTGAACTTAAGGCTGTAATGTAACAAAATAGGTAAAAAGTCAAGGGGGTGAATACTTTTGCAAGGCACTGTATGTTTGATACATTAAGCAATCTTTGCATCAGTTTGAGATGATTGGTTCTTTTATAAACATATTGCTGGTATATGTGTATTTGTTACATCACTTTTTGAGAGCTTGATCATGAGGTGTGTATTTTTATAAATCAGTGGAAGTACTGATAAATTATGAAGGAACGGGGAGAGATCAGGAGTATTTGTTAGTATCTGTCTGATACTGACACCACCAACCTTGTTACAAATAAATAAATGAATGATCTATACATTGGCCTGAACTTGTGAGGAGGGATAATGAGAGTAGCTTTTCAAATCATGTGTTATCATCAAGGACACCAAAATGGAGAAGCCCAGGATTTTGTAATATATGCCAGAAAAAAATATATATATCTACCTGAACGTTCATGCCAATAACATTCATGGCTCAAGTCAATAACATTCATGGCTCGTCGCTCCCTCTTAGACACCTTCATATTGAGAATGAATCTCTAGTGATCGCGGCAACCACTTCCAAATATTTATGGAGCGTGAGACTCGTTGGATTAATTACACCCTGTAAGGCTTAATTATATTGATATGAGACTTTGTATCAAAGATGGAATTTTAAGTGAGTACAATAATGTAACTCTATTTAAAGGAAACACAGGGGGGCTACTGAAGTGTCTCATTAAGTATCAACTCAAACATATGTGACCTCAATCTATGCCCACAGGGGCATCACAGTGTCTTGTGCTGCTACAAGCTGACATGCTGTGTGTCTGAGCAGCCTGAGACACTGTGAGCATATAGCTGTGGAAGATGATAGCTCTCATGAGTGAAAACAGGAAGAAGGGGTGAGACTCCATAAGTAGAAAAGTTTATATCATATTTTTTTATACAAAATGAAATTATGTAATTAATATAATTAAAAATCCACCCCCCACCCTTTACTTTGTTTAACCCTATCAATTCCAACAGAAGGCTGATTTTATTATCTTCTATCCTTTCAATAAAGTAGGACTTTTGCACTAAAACTCCAAGTTCCAACTTCTTTTTACCAAGCATCCGATTGGCTTTTCCTGCAGCTTTGTTGCATTGCTTGCCTACTTATAAACCATTCAATCTAATAACTTCCAGATCCATTTTCCTGTCTTTTGCTGTCAATAGATGAACTTTCAAAATCACTGGATATGTTCTGCGCAATCTGATAGAGGGGTATCTGATAAAGCATATGGAAGTTAAGGTCATAAAGTCTTTTCTTAATTTTTTTTCTATATTTTAAACTATGGACCATTTTAGACACCCTTTTGTAAATTGTTTCTAATATATGGATAGATGGATGGATGGATGGATAGATGGATAGATATATAGATAGATAGATAGATAGATAGATAGATAGATAGATAGATAGATAGATAGAAAGTTTGTCCACTGACTAAGAAATGATCAGTCTATAATTTTAATGGTCGGTGTATTTTAACAGTGAGAGACAGAATACCCCCCAAAAAACAAGAAAAACGCATGTCAAAAAAGTTATAAATTGATTTGCAATCAGCAAGATTTCTGGCTCCCAGGTGTCTTTTATACAGGTAATGAGCTGAGATTAGGAGCACTCTCTTAAAGGGAGTGCTCCTAATCCCAGCTTGTTACCTGTATAATAGACGCCTGTCCACAGAAGCAATCAATCACATTCCAAACTCTCCACCATGGCCAAGACCAAAGAGCTGTCCAAGGATGTCAGGGACAAGATTGTAGACCCTTACAAGGCTGGAATGGGCTACAAGACCATCGCCAAGCAGCTTAGTGAGAAGGTGACAACAGTTGGTGTGATTATTCACAAATGGAAGAAACACAAAATAACTGCCAGTCTCCCTCGGTCTGGTGCTCCATGCAAGATCTCACCTTGTGGAGTTTCAATGATCATGAGAATGGTGAGGAATCAGCCTAGAACTACACGGGAGCATCTTCTTAATGATCTCAAGGTAGCTGGGACCATAGTCACCAAGAAAATAATTGGTAACACACTACCCTGTAAAGGACGCAAATACTGCAGCTCCTGGAAGGTCCCTCTGCTCAAGAAAAAACATGTACAAGCCCGTCTGATGTTTGCCAATGAACATCTGAATGATTCAGAGGAGAACTGGGTGAAAGCGTTGTGGTCAGATGAGACCAATATTGAGCTCTTTGGCATCAACTCGTTTGGAGGAGGAGGAATGCTGCCTATGACCCCAAGAACACCATCCCCACCATCAAACATGGAGGTGAAAACATTATGCTTTCGAAATGTTTTTCTGCTAAGGGGACAGGACAACTGCACCGCTTCAAAGGGACGATTGACAAGGCCATGTAGCATCAAATCTTGGGTGATAGCCTCCTTCCCTCAGCCAGGGCATTGAAAATGGGTCATGGATGGGTATTCAAGCATGACAATGACCCAAAACACACAGCCAAGGCAACAAAGGAGTGGCTCAAGAAAAAGCACATTAAGGTCCTGGAGTGGCCTAGCCAGTCTTCAGACCTTAATCCCATAGAAAATCTGTGGAGGGAGCTGAAGGCTCGAGTTGCCAAACATCAGCCTTGAAACCTTAATGACTTGGAGAGGATCTACAAGGAGGAGTGGGAAAAATCCCTCCTGAGATGTGTGCACACCTGGTGGCCAACTACAAGAAACGTCTGACCTCTGTGATTGCCAACAAGGGTTTTGCCACCAAGTACAAAGTCGAAGGGGTCAAATACTTATTTCCCTCATTGACCTGCAAATCAATTTATAACTTTTTGAATCCGCTCTGTAAATCAGTGCAGTGTTTTCTGTCTGTTGCAGTAATCAGTGATACAGGTGAGAGTGGGTGTGGCTTGGTCTGTGTGAGTTATATCTGTGTGCATTTGTGTGAGGTCCTGTTTGAATCAGCTCTGTCAATCAGTGCACAATTTTCTGTCTGTTGCAGTAATCAGTGATACAGGTGAGAGTGGGTGGGGCTTGGCCTGTGTGAGTTATATCTGTGTGCATTTTGTCGTGTTTTGCTGAATCAGTTCTGTGAGGCAGGGCAGTGTTTTCTGTCCTGTGCTCATTTATCATTGTACAGGCGAGTAGGCGGGGTCTATTTTAACAAGGAAATGCGAGCTTGGGAGCTTGCAATCATTTCTAGTGTAAGTGTAGTTAGTGTGTAGGAGATTAAATAAAAGGAGGAAATCCAAAGAAAAGGGGTATTATAAGAAAAATCAGAAAACAAACGTATATATATATTTTCTGTTTTGTTTGGATTAAGGTGTAGAAAAGCAATCTTTATACAAATACATAGATTTTTTTGTAGTTGGGAAGCTTTTAGAAGGGTTAGTAAGGGACAGAATACAAGAATATATCTATTTGAACAAGATCATAAGTAGCAGTCACCACGGATTTATGAAGGATAGGTCGTGTCAGACCAATCTAATTAGTTTTTATGAGGAGGTTAGTAGGAACTTGGATCAGGGCAACTCAGTGGATGTAGTCTTTTTAGATTTTTCAAAGGCATTTGATACAGTGCCACATGGAAGACTAGTGAGCAAACTAAGGGATACAGGAATTGCAGTAAATATCTGCTCATGGATCGAGAGCTGGCTAAAAGACAGGAAGCAAAGGGTTGTTGTGAATGGAATATACTCCGATTGGTCTAATGTGATAAGTGGGGTTCCTCAAGGTTCAGTAATAGGTCCTCTCCTTTTTAACATATTTATTAATGACATAGAAGTAGGACTCTCCTAGTGTCTCCATTTTTGCTGATGACACTAAGTTGTGCAAGGTAATAAAATCAGATAATGATGTACTTTCCCTACAAAGGGATTTGCATAAATTAGAGAAATGGGCGGCTAAATGGCAGATGAGATTTAATACAAATAAATGCAAGGTTATGCATTTGGGAAGGAAAAATAGCCATGCAATCTATAATCCTAATGGAGCAAATCTAGGGGTATCAGATATTGAAAGGGATTTGGGAGTACTAGTGGACAACCCCCTAGGTAACAGTGCTCAATGCCAAGCAGCAGCTGCAAAGGCAAGTAAAATATTAGCATGTATTAGGAAGGGTATAGAAGCCAGGGAAGCAAATATAATTCTGCCACTATGCAAAGCCCTAGGGCCTCATTCAATTGCGATGTGGGCAATTGAATAGGGCCCTAAATAAGCACATAGCATATTTTTATTAAAGAAGTTTTTAGTTAGTGAAAACCTTTCTTTTGGATAGATGCTTGCTAACAAAAAACTTATTTAAAAAATATATGTTATGTGCTTATTTAGGCCCCTATTCAATTGGGCAAATTGCAATTGAATGAGGGCCCTAGTACGCCCTCATTTGGAATATGGAGGACAATTTTGGGCACCACTTCATAAAAAAGACATTTTAGAGCTGGAAAAAGAGAAGAGCTACAAAACTAATAAGGCAAATGGAGGGGCTAAGTTATGAAGAAAGACTAACCAAATTAAACTTATTTTCGCTAGAAAAAAGGCATCTACGAGGGGATATGATTACCTTATTTAAATACATCCAGGGTCAATATAAGGCTTTGTCAAGTGAACTTTTTGTAGCAAGAGATTTTCAACTGACATGAGGACATCCGTTGAGGTTAAAGGAAAAAACCTTAAACAAAGAAAAGGGTTCTTCACAGTTAGGGTGGTTAAACTGTGGAATTCTCTACCAAAGGAGGTGGTAACAGCGAATTCGATAGACAACTTCAAAAAGGGGTTAGATGTATTTTTGAATAAAGAGGGCATTCAAGGCTATCCTAGATAACTAGCGAAGGAATATTGATCCAGGGATAAATTTGATCGCCAGTTTCTGGGGTCGGGAAGGAGTTTTGCTTTTTTTCCTCTTATGAGACAATTGGCAAAGTTTCAATGTTTTTTTTTATGTTTGCCTTCCTCTGGATCAACAATTAACAATTAATAATAAATAGTCCACATTAAAAAGATCAATAGAGATCTAAAAAGGTTGAACTTGATGCACTAACTCTTTATTCATCCTCCAATACTATACTATTAATAATTATTTAATCAACAAATTAAGTAATAACTAATCCGCATATCAGAGGAGATCTTAACAGGTTGAACTTGATGGACTGAAAGTCTTTTTTCAACGTTAATTACTATGTAACTATGTAACTTTTTTCGAACAGTTTTTTTCTTGTTTGTTTTTTTGTTTGTTTTTTTTGTTATTCTGTCTCTTACTGTTAAAATACACCTACTATTAAAATTATAGACTGATCATTTCTTTGTCAGTGGAGAAAGGTTCAAAATCAGCAGGGGAGTTAAAATACTTGTTTCCCCTCACTGTAGATAGATAGATAGATAGATAGATAGATAGATATAGATAGATAGATAGATAGATAGATAGATAGATATAGATAGATAGATAGATAGATAGATAGATATAGATAGATATATAGATAGATAGATAGATAGATAGATATAGATAGATAGATAGATAGATAGATAGATAGATAGATATAGATAGATAGATAGATAGATAGATAGATAGATAGATAGATAGATAGATAGATAGATATAGATAGATAGATAGATAGATAGATAGGTATAGTAGATTTCTTTAGTCATATTCGTTGATTTTGAGTAATATAATGAGAATTGCTTTGTTTAAAATCTTTTTATTGGGCTACCAGTATACTGTATACCAAACTAATAATCAGTCCTATTAAATTGGAGCTACGTGATAAAACGTAGCTCATAAATGTCACCTTAGCGCTATTTGCGTGCAAAGATGCATCTTAACGTAGCTTGCAGCCGACTTTGCGTGTTAACACGTAGGACGACCGAGAATAGGCTACGTGGAGAACTAATTTGAACTTTGCGCACGTAAATCCTTCGATCTTTCATGCCCGTAACCGCTAATTGTTCAGTTCAGCTATTAAAGTGCTACGTGGTCACTAGCAAGCAAGCACGTAACACTCAAATGGAGCCCAGAGGCCAATGTGTGCTCTAGAGCATCCACAAAGGGGTTTACATTGCACTTGTAATGTAAATAAAATCTCTCTACTGTACATTTATTATAAGGGAAAGTGATGTTAGGTCTTAGAATTGATAGCACAACATTCTCAAGCTCGTTAATCAGCCCAGAAAAATACTTTATTTCATGATTATTTTTTGTGTAATATAGATCCCATCAATCAATGTCTCACGACATATACTATACATGTAATAGAATATCATATTTACGGATTTATTAATATTGCATTATTTCTGGCCTGTGGGTCTGATCGCAAACTGGATTTGAAGCACTTAGAACTTGGAAATCTACCCTCCCCTTTTCAGTGACGTAACGCTTACGATCTCTCTTTCCATTGGCTCCATCTGAACCCAAAACTACGAGACTGCTTAATTGTTTGCGTGCGAGCACACAAGTCCAACGGTTTACAAAATAGCGTCTCTCGCTCGTAGCTCGCAGCCCTTTCTAATTTAATAGCAATGTAACTTGGCCAAATTTGAAGCACGCAGCCCTTACGTGCTACACGTTGGACTTATGAGGTTGGCCCAATATTGGCAGATGTGTAGGCAATAGACACAAAAATATTTTTTGGGAAAATCTGTTTTTTTTTTAGGATTTTGTTTAAGACTGAAATTTATACTACACTGAGCTGGTTAGTAGACATGCATCAGGTTGTACTATTTGATCTCTAAGGGTAATTTTCCTAGTGTAAAAGTCTTTCTGCTTGTATTCTCCTGGATCCTGAGGATATTGTGATCTGCTGCCGTCTCCAGCCACCTAACAACTGGTATCCTGACGATGATAAAAAGTTATAATCATATTGAATATAATATGATGCTACTGTCCGATTGTTTAGGTTCCTGATTGAAGATCTACATTGATCTAATTCTTTTTCAGCAATATGTACTTGAGCAGGGAATGTACAGACTTTCGTATAAAAGTACTATGTGATATAGGCAAGGAGTGATCTTACAGAATAGCATATTACATTATATTTATTTATTGGATGTTCTCTCTGCGTGCAGACTCTGATAAGAAGGTGATAAAGTAATGTACAGTGTGATTTGCAAAACATCATTGTCGGCAATCAGAAAGAGTTTCATCTACAACTAATCTGTGAAACATGAGCTGGCCTCAGAACTTGTGAAGAGTAATCAATCTATATAACTAAGCAGAAATGTTGCGTCTGCCGTGTGTCGCAAGACGCCATCATTAAGTGCCATACTTATTCCTGTAGAATTGGACTACAGTGGCCCTGAGCACCAGCCAATCAGAGACCAGCTGTGTTTTCTTTTTTTGTACTGTGAGCAAACAGGAGGGCGACACAGACAGGAGGGTGAACAGACAGGAGGGGGACACAGACAATAGGGGGACACAGACAAGAGGGGGACACAGATAGGAGGGCGACACAGACAAGAGGGGGACACAGACAATAGGGGGACACAAATAGGAGGGCGACACAGATAGGAGGGGGACACAGACAATAGGGGGACACAGACAAGAGGGGGACACAGACAATAGGGGGACACAAATAGGAGGGAGACACAGATAGGAGGGTGACACAGGCAGGTGGGGGACACAGACAAAAGGGGGACACAGACAAGAGGGGGACACAGACAAGAGGGGGACACAGACAAGAGGGGGACACAGACAATAGGGGGACACAGACAAAAGGGGGACACAGACAAGAGGGGGACACAGACAAGAGGGGGACACAGACAATAGGGGGACACAAATAGGAGGGAGACACAGATAGGAGGGTGACACAGGCAGGTGGGGGACACAGACAATAGGGGGACACAGACAAGAGGGGGACACAGACAAAAGGGGGACACAGACAAGAGGGGGACACAGACAATAGGGGGACACAGACAAAAGGGGGACACAGACAAGAGGGGGACACAGACAAGAGGGAGACACAAATAAGAGGGTGACAGAAGTAGGAGGGTGACAGAAGTAGGAGGGTGACAGAAGTAGGAGGGTGACAGAAATAGGAGGGTGACACAGATAAGAGAGTGATAAAAACAGGAGGGTGATACAAATAGGAGGGTGACAGAGATAGGAGGGTGACACAGGCAGGTGGGGGACACAGACAAAAGGGGGACACAGACAAGAGGGGGACACAGACAAGAGGGGGACACAGACAAGAGGGGGACACAGACAATAGGGGGACACAGACAAAAGGGGGACACAGACAAGAGGGGGACACAGACAAGAGGGGGACACAGACAATAGGGGGACACAAATAGGAGGGAGACACAGATAGGAGGGTGACACAGGCAGGTGGGGGACACAGACAATAGGGGGACACAGACAAGAGGGGGACACAGACAAAAGGGGGACACAGACAAGAGGGGGACACAGACAATAGGGGGACACAGACAAAAGGGGGACACAGACAAGAGGGGGACACAGACAAGAGGGAGACACAAATAAGAGGGTGACAGAAGTAGGAGGGTGACAGAAGTAGGAGGGTGACAGAAGTAGGAGGGTGACAGAAATAGGAGGGTGACACAGATAAGAGAGTGATAAAAACAGGAGGGTGATACAAATAGGAGGGTGACAGAGATAGGAGGGTGACACAAATAAGAGGGTGATATAAAAAGGAGGGGTACACAAATAAGAGGGTGACAAAGATAGGAGGGTGACAAAGATAGAAGGGTGATGCAAATAAGAGGGTAACACAGATAGGAGGGTGAAATAAATAAAAGCGTGAAACAAATAAGAGGGTGACACATGTAAGAGGGTGACACAAATAGGAGTGTGACAGAGACATATGAGGGTGACACAGATAAGAGAGTGATAAAAACATGAGGGTGACACAGAAAGGAGGGCGACACAGAAAAGAGGGCGACACAGAAAGGAGGGCGACACAGAAAGGAGGGCGACACAAATAGGAGGGCGACACATGTAAGAGGGCGACACATGTAAGAGGGCGACACAAATAGGAGTGTGACACAGACATATGAGGGTGACACAGATAAGAGAGTGATAAAAACAGGAGGGTGACACAGAAAAGAGGGTGACACAGAAAGGAGGGTGACACAAACAGGAGGGAGACACAAACAGGAGGGTGACACAAACAGGAGGGTGACACAAATAGGAGTGTGACACAAATAGGAGTGTGACACAGAGATAGGAGGGTGACACAAAATAGGAGCGCAACACAAATAAGAGGGTGACACAGATAAGAGAGTGATACAAATAGGAGGGTAACACATATAGGAGTGTGACACAAATAGGAGGGTGACACAAATAGGAAGGTGACACAGAGATAGGAGGGTGACACAGATAAGAGAGTGATAAAAACATGAGGGTGACACAGAAAGGAGGGCGACACAGAAAAGAGGGCGACACAGAAAGGAGGGCGACACAAATAGGAGGGCGACACATGTAAGAGGGCGACACATGTAAGAGGGTGACACAAATAGGAGTGTGACACAGACATATGAGGGTGACACAGATAAGAGATTGATAAAAACAGGAGGGTGACACAGAAAAGAGGGTGACACAGAAAGGAGGGTGACACAGAAAGGAGGGTGACACAAATAGGAGGGCGACACATGTAAGAGGGTGACACAAATCGTAAGGTGACACAAACAGGAGGGAGACACAAACAGGAGGGTGACATAAACAGGAGGGTGACACAAATAGGAGTGTGACACAGAGATAGGAGGGTGACACAAATAGGAGTGTGACACAGAGATAGGAGGGTGACACAAAATAGGAGCGCAACACAAATAAGAGGGTGACACAGATAAGAGAGTGATACAAATAGGAGGGTAACACGGATAGGAGGGTGACACATATAGGAGTGTGACACAAATAGGAGGGTGACACAAATAGGAAGGTGACACAGAGATAGGAGGGTGACACAGATAAGAGAGTGATAAAAACAGGAGGGCGACACAGAAAGGAGGGCGACATGTAAGAGGATGACACATGTAAGAGGGTGACACAAATTGGAAGGTGACACAAACAGGAGGGAGACACAAACAGGAGGGAGACACAAATAGGAGGGTGACACAGAGATAGGAGGGTGATACAAAATAGGAGGGTGACACAGAGATAGGAGGGTGATACAAATAGGAGGGTAACACGGATAGGAGGGTGACACAAGTAAGAGGGTGAGACAAGTAGAAAGGTGACACAAATAGGAGAGTGAAACAAATTAGAGTGTGACACAAACAGGAATGTGACACAAACAGGAGGGAGACACAAACAGGAGGGAGACACAAACAGGAGGGAGACACAAACAGGAGGGAGACACAAACAGGAGGGAGACACAAACAGGAGGGAGACACAAACAGGAGGGAGACACAAACAGGAGGGAGACACAAACAGTAGGGAGACACAAACTGGAAGGAGACACAAACAGTAGGGAGACACAAACTGGAAGGAGACACAAACAGGAGGGAGACACCAATAGGAGGGAGACACAAACAGGAGGGAGACACCAATAGGAGGGAGACACCAATAGGAGGGAGACACAAACAGGAGGGAGACACAAACAGGACGGAGACACAAACAGGACGGAGACACAAACAGGAGGGAGACACCAATAGGAGGGAGACACAAACAGGAGGGAGACACCAATAGGATGGAGACACCAATAGGAGGGAGGCACAAACAGGAGGGAGACACAAACAGGAGGGTGACACAAACAGGACGGAGACACAAACAGAAGGGAGACACAAACAGGAGGGAGACACAAACAGGAGGGAGACACAAACAGGACGGAGACACAAATAGTAATGTGACACAAATAGGAGGGTGACACAAATAGGAGGGTGACAAAAATAGGAGAGTGACACAAATAGGAATGTGACACAGATAGGAGGGAGACACAAACACGAGGGTGACACAAATAGGAATGTGACACAAATGGGAGGGATCTTTAATGCAAGCACTCAGACACACACAGGTCTCCACACACACGCACTCTTATGCGCTCTCACTCCAAACACTCACATACTCAAACACTCACATGCGGTCACATTAGATGACAGAGCTGATACAAGGATACTCAGGTTAGTTACAATATAGAGCTATAGGAACCTAAGAACATTATTGTGATAATTATACCACATCTCATAGACAGATTACTTTGACTTTTTGGATGAATATTACAATATTTAATATCTGAAATATATATTATTATTTTTTTTTTTTCTCATTTTTAACTGTATTAATATTAATAAAATTACATACATAGTGCTATACAGTAAGTGATATTTATATTTGCCATTAGAGGTTTCCAATAAGCCCTGTTGCAAGCTCACAATGTAGGGAAGTTTTAATTATATTGTTACCAATAATCATTAATCCTAAATATTTTTAATTCAAGATCCCCTCATTGAAAAATGTGTTGTTGTACATTAAAATAATTATAAAGCATCCCTGTGAGATATATTAATGTAATATTTAATATCTTGCAGAAAATAGTTCTTAGACCATAATTAATATTATTACACTTTATTTATTTATAACACTTTCAACAACACTCCCCAGCTCTATATTTGCTCATTAGCATAATAGTATTAGCTCATTAACAACTGAATAAGATTATCTCATCATAAGTATCTCATGTCTGTAGTTAACTAAGGAGTGGATTCCATAAACTTGATTTTATAATGGAAGTCTACCCATGCTACCTCAAACAAATTAATCGGTAATTAATAAGAAATAATAATAAATTTGTTTATAAATCAACAAAAATACCCTTGTAATTGTCTGCTACCCTAATCATATCTTCAGAAATAAAGTGATAAAAATTGTGAATGTTCTCATATATTTTCATGATTAACCATAAATTACAGTCTATGAGCGATTTTTATGATTAAAAACTTTGATTTAAAACAAGTGAATTGAAAGTCAGGGTGAGCTTGTAACTAAAAGTGCCGAAATGTGTCTGAAAGGTAAGAATAATAGTGCCATTAATTTAAAATAATGTGAACGGTCATGATGAGTACCCAGATAAAAGTACTTCACAAAAATATATAGTACTTCTAATAATAATTATAGAAATGCAGTGTAATTATTGAAGTCATTAAGACCAGTTGAAAAGTAGATCTTTCTTAATGTCATCACCCCAACATTCGAGTGCTGAGTATTTTTATACGATGGTCCATGAAGTGATCGTTTTCTCTTCACTCCTCAGGTGTTTTTAATGTTGTTCAGGTGTTATTCAAATGGGACAATGCTCTAAAATCTTATATATATTATATCAGTAGGTTTATTTTTCCTTTAAGGCCTGTTTGGGTGCTTTTAGTACAGCTTACGCCCACTATATTTTACACAAGTTGGTCCCTCATCTTGTAGTGGAACAAATTTATTTTCTAATTTTTTTATATATTTTTTATTCACTATTTGTATCATTGCAATAATTGGAATTACTTTTTATCTTTTCCTATTGTAAATTTAGAAGTATTTTTGTTGTCGCATATTAATAATGTATCATGTAAGTATGTTTCTATTATCATATAAAAATGTGTTGCGATTTACTTCATCATGTTCAGCTCTATGTGCTCTCTCTTTTTTCTATTTTATTTTATTTACCGTATATACTTAAGAATAAGCCGACCCGAGTATAAGCCGAGGCACCTATTTTACCACAAAATACTGGGTAAAATGAGTGACTCGAGTATAAGCCGAGGGTGGGAAATGTGCTGCCCCCTGTGTCCCTCTTGTGCCCTCTGTGTCCCCCTCTTGTGTGACCTTTTCTTGTGTCCCCCTCTCTCTCCCATGTCTCTTCCCCCTCTCCCTTCCCTGTGTCTCTTCCCCCCTCTCCCTTCCCTGTGTCTCTTCCCCCCTTCTTTATCACCCTCCTCAACCCCCCTCCTCATCCTCAACCTCCCTCCTCATCCCCAACCTCCCTCCTCAACCCCCTCATCCTCAACCCCCTCATCCTCAACCCCCATCCTCATCCTCAACCCCCATCCTCAACTTCAACCCCCATCCTCAACCTCAACCCCCCTCATTCTCAACCCCCTCCTCATCCTCAACCTCCCTCTTCAACCTCCCTCCTCATCCTCAACCTCCCTCCTCAACCTCCCTCCTCATCCTCAACCTCCCTCCTCATCCTACCTCCTCAACCCCTATCCTCAACCCCCCATCCTCAACCTCCCTCCTCAACCCCCCCATCCTCAACCTCCCTCCTCAACCCCCCTCAACCTCCCTCCTCAAACCAGCCTCAACCTCCCTCCTCAACCTCCCTCCTCAACCCCCCTCAACCTCCCTCCTCAACCCTGCCTCAACCTCCCTCCTCAATCCCCCCTCAACCTCCCTCCTCAACCCCCCATCCTCATCCTCAACCCCCCATCCTCATCCTCAACCCCCCATCCTCAACCACCCTCCTCTATTTTTACATATTATGCATCTAAATATTCTCCCTCTTCGTGATAGTTTTATGAATCATTTTAATATTTGTGAATATAAACAGAATTTATATCTAGACATCAGCAATGTTAATTACCAGCCCTAATTAGCAGTGTCCTCCCTACACCTTTTGTCTTTCTTTTTATTTACAGACTGAAATTATATAATGAGACACAAACAGTAATTTCCACTAAATTGTTATAATTATGAACTTTAAAGGGGAAGATTGTTGCTGTCTCTACTCTCCTTCTAATGTGTGGGGGAGACAAACTAATTCAATTAATGTAGATTTTCAAAAAAATAAAAAAAATGTGCTTTCACGTCACAATCTCCGATTCTAAATCTTCTAATCAAAGCTGTCACACCCAAGATACCCACTCACAGCCCAGGACGCCCACTCACAGCCCCAAGACGCCCACTCACAGCCCCAAGACGCCCACTCACAGCCCCAAGACGCCCGCTTCACAGCCCCAAGACACCCGCTTCACAGCCCAAAGATGCCCACTCACAGCCCAGGACGCCCACTCACAGCCCCAAGACACCCACTCACAGCCCCAAGACGCCCACTCACAGCCCCAAGACGCCCGCTTCACAGCCCCAAGACGCCCGCTTCACAGCCCCAAGACGCCCGCTTCACAGCCCAAAGATGCCCACTCACAGCCCCAAGACGCCCGCTTCGCAGCCCCAAGACGCCTGCTTCACAGCCCCAAGACGCCCGCTTCACAGCCCCAAGACGCCGCTTCACAGCCCCAAGACGCCCGCTTCACAGCCCAAGACAACCACTCACAGCCCAAGACAACCACTCACGGCCCAAGATGCCCACTCACAGCTCAAGACAACCACTCACAGCCCAAGACAACCACTCACAACTACCAAGGTAAAGGACCACTGGAGTTCAAGCAAAAATACACTTGTTTATGAGGTATGTAACAAACTAAAAGTGTTTTGTCTTTGTTACATTACACCTTGGAAGCTGGATCATGGTGGTATCTATCAGTGGAAGGAAGGTAGGTAAGGGGAGCAGGGGAAGAGAGTGAGCTAGAAAAGAGAGAGAATTGGAGAGAAGACAGGAAGCTAAGAAAAAGAAAGGGAAGAAAGGTAGGGGACTAGAAAAGAGAGAGAAAGAGGGGAAGATAAGGGACTAGAAAAGGGAGAGAGAGAAAGGGGAAGAAGAGAGGGGACTAGAAAAGAGAGAGAGAGAAAGGGGGGGAAGATAGGGGACTAGAAAAGAGAGAGAGAGAAAGGGGGAGAAGATAGGGGACAAGAAAAGAGAGAGAAAAGGGGGAAGATAAGGGACTAGAAAAGGGAGAGAGAGAAAGGGGAAGAAGAGAGGGGACTAGAAAAGAGAGAGAAAGGGGGGTAAGATAAGGGACTAGAAAAGAGAAAGAAAGGGGGGAAGATAGGGGACTAGAAAAGAGAGGGAAAGGGGAGAAGAGAGTGGACAAGAAAAGAGAGAGAAAGGGGGAAGATAAGGCACTAGAAAAGAGAGAGAAAGGGGAGAAGAGAGGGGACAAGAAAAGAGAGAGAGAGAGAGAGAGAGAGATAAAGGGGGAGAAGATAGGGGACAAGAAAAGAGAGAGAAAAGGGGGAAGATAAGGGACTAGAAAAGGGAGGGGAATTAGAAAAAAGGTAAAAATGGAGAGGACAGAGACAGAAGATAGGGGACAAAAAAAGAGAGAGAAAGGGGAAGAAGAGAGGGGACTAGAAAAGAGAGAGAGAGAGACTAAGAGAGAGAGAGAGAGAAAGGGGGAGAAGATAGTGGACAAGAAAAGAGAGACAAAGGGGAGAAGAGAGGGGACTAGAAAAGAGAAAGGAAGGGAGGAAAGATAGAGGACTAGACAAGAGAGAGAAAGAGGAGAAGATAGGGGACAAGAAAAGAGAGAGAAAGGGGAAGAAGAGAGGGGACTAGAAAAGAGAGAGCGAGAGAGAGAGAAAGGGGGAGAAGATAGGGGACAAGAAAAGAGAGAGAAAGGGGGAGAAGAGATGGGACTAGAAAAGAGAGAGAGAGAGAGAGAGAGAGAGAGAGAAAGGGGGAGAAGATAGGGGACAAGAAAAGAGAGACAAAGGGGAGAAGATAGGGAACTAGAAAAGAGAGACAAAGGGGAGAAGATAGGGGACTAGAAAAGAGAGAGAGAAAGGGGGAGAAGATAGGGGACAAGAAAAGAGAGAGAAAAGGGGGAAGATAAGGGACTAGAAAAGAGAGAGAGAGAAAGGGGAAGAAGAGAGGGGACTAGAAAAGAGAGAGACTAAGAGAGAGAGAGAGAAAGGGGGAATAGATAGGGGACAAGAAAAGAGAGACAAAGGGGAGAAGAGAGGGGACTAGAAAAGAGAAAGGAAGGGAGGAAAGATAGAGGACTAGACAAGAGAGAGAATGGGGAGGAAAGATAGGAGACTAGAAAATAGAGAGGAAGGGGAAGAAGAGAGGGGACTAGAAAAGAGAGAAAGAGAAAGGGGGAGAAGTGAGGGGGCCAGAAAAGAGAAAGAAAGGGAGGAAAGATAGTGGACTAGAAAGAGATAGAACGGGGGAGAAGAGAGGGGACTAGAAAAGAGAGAGAAAGGGGAGAAGAGAGGGACCTAGAAAAGAGAGAAAGAGGGGAAGAGAGTGAGCTATAAAAGAGAAAGAAAGGGGGGGGAGATCGGGGACTAGAAAATAGAGAGAAAGGGGAGAAGAAAGGGACTAGAAAAAAGAGAGAAAGGGGAGAAGAAAGGGACTAGAAAAGAGAGAAAAGGGGGAGAAGAGAGGAGACTAGAAAAGAGAGAGAGAGGGGAAGAAAAGAGAAAGAAAGGGAGGAAAGATAGGGGACTAGAAAAGAAAAAAATGTGCTTTCGCGTCACAATCTCAGATTCTAAATCTTCTAATCAAAGCTGTCACACCCAAGATGCCCACTCACAGCCCTGGACGCCCACTCATAGCCCCAAGACGCCCACTCACAACCCCAAGACGCCCACTCACAGCCCCAAGACGCCCGCTTCACAGCCCCAAGACGCCCGCTTCACAGCCCCAAGACGCAGCTTCACAGCCCCAAGACGCCCGCTTCACAGCCCAAGACAACCACTCACAGCCCAAGACAACCACTCACAGCCCAAGATGCTCACTCACAGCTCAAGACAACCACTCACAGCCCAAGACAACCACTCACAACTACCAAGGTAAAGGACCACTGGAGTTCAAGAAAAAAGACACTTGTTTATGAGGTATGTAACAAACTAACAGTGTTTTGTCTTTGTTACATTACACCTTGGAAGCTGGATCATGGTGGTGTTTTTTATCTATCAGTGGAAGGAGGGTAGGTAAGGGGAGCAGGGGAAGAGAGTGAGCTAAAAAAGAGAGAGAATTGGGAGAAGACAGGAAGCTAAGAAAAAGAAAGGGAAGAAAGGTAGGGGACTAGAAAAGAGAGAGAAAGAGGAAAGATAGGGGACTAGAAAAGAGAGAGAAAGAGGAAAGATAGGGGACTAGAAAAGAGAGAGAAAGGGGGGAATATAGGGCACTAGAAAAGAGAGAGAAAGGGGGAGAAGATAGGGGACTAGAAAAGAGAGAGAAGGGGGGGAATATAGGGGACTAGAAAAGAGAGAGAAAGGGGGAGAAGATAGGGGACTAGAAAAGAGAGAGAGAGAAAGGGGAATAAGAGAGGGGACTAGAAAAGAGAGAGAGAGACTAAGAGAGAGAGAGAGAAAGGGGGAGAAGATAGGGGACAAGAAAAGAGAGACAAAGGGGAGAAGAGAGGGGACTAGAAAATAGAAAGGAAGGGAGGAAAGATAGAGGACTAGACAAGAGAGAGAATGGGGAGAAGATAGGGGACAAGAAAAGAGTGAGAAAGGGGAAGAAGAGAGGGGACTAGAAAAGAGAGAGAGAGACTAAGAGAGAGAGAGAGAGAGAGAAAGGGGGAGAAGATAGGGGACAAGAAAAGAGAGACAAAGGGGAGAAGAGAGGGGACTAGAAAAGAGAAAGGAAGGGAGGAAAGATAGAGGACTAGACAAGAGAGAGAAAGGGGGAGAAGATAGGGGACAAGAAAAGAGAGAGAAAGGGGAAGAAGAGAGGGGACTAGAAAAGAGAGAGCGAGAGAGAGAGAAAGGGGGAGAAGATAGGGGACAAGAAAAGAGAGAGAAAGGGGGAGAAGAGATGGGACTAGAAAAGAGAGAGAGAGAGAAAGGGGGAGAAGATAGGGGACAAGAAAAGAGAGACAAAGGGGAGAAGAGAGGGGACTAGAAAAGAGAAAGGAAGGGAGGAAAGATAGAGGACTAGACAAGAGAGAGAATTAGGAGAAGATAGGGGACAAGAAAAGAGAGAGAAAGGGGAAGAAGAGAGGGGACTAGAAAAGAGAGAGCGAGAGAGAGAGAGAGAAAGGGGGAGAAGATAGGGGACAAGAAAAGAAAGAGAAAGGGGAGAAGAGAGGGGACTAGAAAAGAGAAAGGAAGGGAGGAAAAAGAGAAAGGGGGAGAAGAAAGGGGTCAGAAAAGAGAAAGGATGGGAGGAAAGATAGGGGACTAGAAAATAGAGAGGAAGTGGGGGGGGGAGGTGACTAGAAAAGAGAGAACGATAAAGGGGGAGAAGTGAGGGGGCCAGAAAAGAGAAAGAAAGGGAGGAAAGATCGTGGACTAGAAAGAGATAGAACGGGGGAGAAGAGAGGGGACTAGAAAAGAGAGAGAAAGGGGAGAAGAGAGGGACCTAGAAAAGAGAGAAAGAGGGGAAGAGAGTGAGCTATAAAAGAGAAAGAAAGGGGGGGAAGATCGGGGACTAGAAAAGAGAGAGAAAGGGGAGAAGAGAGGGGACTAGAAAAAAGAGAGAAAGGGCAGAAGAAAGGAACTAGAAAAAAGAGAGAAAGGGGAGAAGAAAGGGACTAGAAAAGAGAGAGAAAGGGGGAGAAGAGAGGAGACTAGAAAAGAGAGAGAGAGGGGAAGAAAAGATAAAGAAAGGGAGGAAAGATAGGGGACTAGAAAAGAGAGAGAAAGGGGGGAAGAGAGGTGACTAGGAAAGAGAGAGAAAGGGGGAGAAGAAAGAGGACCAGAAAAGTGAGAGAGAAAGGGGGAGAAGAGAGGAGACTAGAAAAGAGAGAGAGAGAGAGAGAGGGGAAGAAGAGAGGGGCAAGAAAAGAGAAAGAAAGGGAGGAAAGATAGGGGACTCAAAAAGAGAGAGAAAGGGGGAAGATAATGGACTAGAAAAGAGAGAGAAAGGGGGGAAGATAAGGGAATAGAAAAGAGAGAGAAAGAAAGGGGAGAAGAGAGGGGACAAGAAAATAGAGAGAAAAGGGGGAAGATAAGGGACTAGAAAAGAGAGAGAAAAGGGAGAAGAGAGGGGACAAGAAAAGAGAGAGAAAGGGGGGAAGATAAGGGACTAGAAAAGAGAGAGAAAGGGGGGTAAGATAAGGGACTAGAAAAGAGAAAGAAAGGGGGGAAGATAGGGGACTAGAAAAGAGAGGGAAAGGGGAGAAGAGAGTGGACAAGAAAAGAGAGAGAAAGGGGGAAGATAAGGCACTAGAAAAGAGAGAGAAAGGGGAGAAGAGAGGGGACAAGAAAAGAGAGAGAGAGAGAGAGATAAAGGGGGAGAAGATAGGGGACAAGAAAAGAGAGAGAAAAGGGGGAAGATAAGGGACTAGAAAAGGGAGGGGAATTAGAAAAAAGGTAAAAATGGAGAGGACAGAGACAGAAGATAGGGGACAAAAAAAGAGAGAGAAAGGGGAAGAAGAGAGGGGACTAGAAAAGAGAGAGAGAGACTAAGAGAGAGAGAGAGAGAAAGGGGGAGAAGATAGTGGACAAGAAAAGAGAGACAAAGGGGAGAAGAGAGGGGACTAGAAAAGAGAAAGGAAGGGAGGAAAGATAGAGGACTAGACAAGAGAGAGAAAGAGGAGAAGATAGGGGACAAGAAAAGAGAGAGAAAGGGGAAGAAGAGAGGGGACTAGAAAAGAGAGAGCGAGAGAGAGAGAAAGGGGGAGAAGATAGGGGACAAGAAAAGAGAGAGAAAGGGGGAGAAGAGATGGGACTAGAAAAGAAAGAGAGAGAGAGAAAGGGGGAGAAGATAGGGGACAAGAAAAGAGAGACAAAGGGGAGAAGAGAGGGGACTAGAAAAGAGAAAGGAAGGGAGGAAAGATAGAGGACTAGACAAGAGAGAGAATGAGGAGAAGATAGGGGACAAGAAAAGAGAGAGAAAGGGGAAGAAGAGAGGGGACTAGAAAAGAGAGAGCGAGAGAGAGAGAGAGAAAGGGGGAGAAGATAGGGGACAAGAAAAGAAAGAGAAAGGGGAGAAGAGAGGGGACTAGAAAAGAGAAAGGAAGGGAGGAAAAAGAGAAAGGGGGAGAAGAAAGGGGTCAGAAAAGAGAAAGGATGGAAGGAAAGATAGGGGACTAGAAAATAGAGAGGAAGGGGGGGGGAGGTGACTAGAAAAGAGAGAAAGATAAAGGGGGAGAAGTGAGGGGGCCAGAAAAGAGAAAGAAAGGGAGGAAAGATAGTGGACTAGAAAGAGATAGAACGGGGGAGAAGAGAGGGGACTAGAAAAGAGAGAGAAAGGGGAGAAGAGAGGGACCTAGAAAAGAGAGAAAGAGGGGAAGAGAGTGAGCTATAAAAGAGAAAGAAAGGGGGGGAAGATCGGGGACTAGAAAAGAGAGAGAAAGGGGAGAAGAGAGGGGACTAGAAAAAAGAGAGAAAGGGCAGAAGAAAGGGACTAGAAAAAAGAGAGAAAGGGGAGAAGAAAGGGACTAGAAAAGAGAGAGAAAGGGGGAGAAGAGAGGAGACTAGAAAAGAGAGAGAGAGGGGAAGAAAAGATAAAGAAAGGGAGGAAAGATAGGGGACTAGAAAAGAGAGAGAAAGGGGGGAAGAGAGGTGACTAGGAAAGAGAGAGAAAGGGGGAGAAGAAAGAGGACCAGAAAAGTGAGAGAGAAAGGGGGAGAAGAGAGGAGACTAGAAAAGAGAGAGAGAGAGGGGAAGAAGAGAGGGGCAAGAAAAGAGAAAGAAAGGGAGGAAAGATAGGGGACTCAAAAAGAGAGAGAAAGGGGGAAGATAATGGACTAGAAAAGAGAGAGAAAGGGGGGAAGATAAGGGAATAGAAAAGAGAGAGAAAGAAAGGGGAGAAGAGAGGGGACAAGAAAATAGAGAGAAAAGGGGGAAGATAAGGGACTAGAAAAGAGAGAGAAAAGGAAGAAGAGAGGGGACAAGAAAAGAGAGAGAAAGGGAGGAAGATACGGGACTAGAAAAGAGAGAGAAAGGGGGGTAAGATAAGGGACTAGAAAAGAGAAAGAAAGGGGGGAAGATAGGGGACTAGAAAAGAGAGGGAAAGGGGAGAAGAGAGTGGACAAGAAAAGAGAGAGAAAGGGGGAAGATAAGGCACTAGAAAAGAGAGAGAAAGGGGAGAAGAGAGGGGACAAGAAAAGAGAGAGAGAGAGAGAGAGAGATAAAGGGGGAGAAGATAGGGGACAAGAAAAGAGAGAGAAAAGGGGGAAGATAAGGGACTAGAAAAGGGAGGGGAATTAGAAAAAAGGTAAAAATGGAGAGGACAGAGACAGAAGATAGGGGACAAAAAAAGAGAGAGAAAGGGGAAGAAGGGAGGGGACTAGAAAAGAGAGTGAGAGACTAAGAGAGAGAGAGAGAAAGGGGAGAAGATAGTGGACAAGAAAAGAGAGACAAAGGGGAGAAGAGAGGGGACTAGAAAAGAGAAAGGAAGGGAGGAAAGATAGAGGACTAGACAAGAGAGAGAAAGAGGAGAAGATAGGGGACAAGAAAAGAGAGAGAAAGGGGAAGAAGAGAGGGGACTAGAAAAGAGAGCGAGAGAGAGAGAAAGGGGGAGAAGATAGGGGACAAGAAAAGAGAGAGAAAGGGGGAGAAGAGATGGGACTAGAAAAGAGAGAGAGAGAGAGAGAGAAAGGGGCAGAAGATAGGGGACAAGAAAAGAGAGACAAAGGGGAGAAGAGAGGGGACTAGAAAAGAGAAAGGAAGGGAGGAAAGATAGAGGACTAGACAAGAGAGAGAATGAGGAGAAGATAGGGGACAAGAAAAGAGAGAGAAAGGGGAAGAAGAGAGGGGACTAGAAAAGAGAGAGCGAGAGAGAGAGAAAGGGGGAGAAGATAGGGAACAAGAAAAGAAAGAGAAAGGGGAGAAGAGAGGGGACTAGAAAAGAGAAAGGAAGGGAGGAAAAAGAGAAAGGGGGAGAAGAAAGGGGTCAGAAAAGAGAAAGGACGGGAGGAAAGATAGGGGACTAGAAAATAGAGAGGAAGGGGGGGGGGGAGGTGACTAGAAAAGAGAAAAAGATAAAGGGGGAGAAGTGAGGGGGCCAGAAAAGAGAAAGAAAGGGAGGAAAGATAGTGGACTAGAAAGAGATAGAACGGGGGAGAAGAGAGGGGACTAGAAAAGAGAGAGAAAGGGGAGAAGAGAGGGACCTAGAAAAGAGAGAAAGAGGGGAAGAGAGTGAGCTATAAAAGAGAAAGAAAGGGGGGGAAGATCGGGGACTAGAAAAGAGAGAGAAAGGGGAGAAGAGAGGTGACTAGAAAAAAGAGAGAAAGGGGAGAAGAAAGGGACTAGAAAAAAGAGAGAAAGGGGAGAAGAAAGGGACTAGAAAAGAGAGAGAAAGGGGGAGAAGAGAGGAGACTAGAAAAGAGAGAGAGAGGGGAAGAAAAGATAAAGAAAGGGAGGAAAGATAGGGGACTAGAAAAGAGAGAGAAAGGGGGGAAGAGAGGTGACTAGAAAAGAGAGAGAAAGGGGGAGAAGAAAGAGGACCAGAAAAGTGAGAGAGAAAGGGGGAGAAGAGAGGAGACTAGAAAAGAGAGAGAGAGAGGGGAAGAAGAGAGGGGCAAGAAAAGAGAAAGAAAGGGAGGAAAGATAGGGGACTCAAAAAGAGAGAGAAAGGGGGAAGATAAGGGAATAGAAAAGAGAGAGAAAGAAAGGGGAGAAGATAGGGGACAAGAAAATAGAGAGAAAAGGGGGAAGATAAGGGACTAGAAAAGAGAGAGAAAAGGGAGAAGAGAGGGGACAAGAAAAGAGAGAGAAAGGGGGGAAGATAAGGGACTAGAAAAGAGAGATAAAGGGGGATAAGATAAGGGACTAGAAAAGAGAAAGAAAGGGGGGAAGATAGGGGACTAGAAAAGAGAGGGAAAGGGGAGAAGAGAGTGGACAAGAAAAGAGAGAGAAAGGGGGGAGATAAGGCACTAGAAAAGAGAGAGAAAGGGGAGAAGAGAGGGGACAAGAAAAGAGAGAGAGAGAGAGATAAAGGGGGAGAAGATAGGGGACAAGAAAAGAGAGAGAAAAGGGGGAAGATAAGGGACTAGAAAAGGGAGGGGAATTAGAAAAAAGGTAAAAATGGAGAGGACAGAGACAGAAGATAGGGGACAAAAAAAGAGAGAGAAAGGGGAAGAAGAGAGGGGACTAGAAAAGAGAGAGAGAGACTAAGAGAGAGAGAGAGAGAAAGGGGGAGAAGATAGTGGACAAGAAAAGAGAGACAAAGGGGAGAAGAGAGGGGACTAGAAAAGAGAAAGGAAGGGAGGAAAGATAGAGGACTAGACAAGAGAGAGAAAGAGGAGAAGATAGGGGACAAGAAAAGAGAGAGAAAGGGGAAGAAGAGAGGGGACTAGAAAAGAGAGAGCGAGAGAGAGAGAAAGGGGGAGAAGATAGGGGACAAGAAAAGAGAGAGAAAGGGGGAGAAGAGATGGGACTAGAAAAGAGAGAGAGAGAGAGAGAGAGAAAGGGGCAGAAGATAGGGGACAAGAAAAGAGAGACAAAGGGGAGAAGAGAGGGGACTAGAAAAGAGAAAGGAAGGGAGGAAAGATAGAGGACTAGACAAGAGAGAGAATTAGGAGAAGATAGGGGACAAGAAAAGAGAGAGAAAGGGGAAGAAGAGAGGGGACTAGAAAAGAGAGAGCGAGAGAGAGAGAAAGGGGGAGAAGATAGGGGACAAGAAAAGAGAGAGAAAGGGGAGAAGAGAGGGGACTAGAAAAGAGAAAGGAAGGTAGGAAAGAGAGAAAGGGGGAGAAGAAAGGGGTCAGAAAAGAGAATGGACGGGAGGAAAGATAGGGGACTAGAAAATAGAGAGGAAGGGGGGGGGGGAGAGGTGACTAGAAAAGAGAGAAAGATAAAGGGGGAGAAGTGAGGGGGCCAGAAAAGAGAAAGAAAGGGAGGAAAGATAGTGGACTAGAAAGAGATAGAACGGGGGAGAAGAGAGGGGACTAGAAAAGAGAGAGAAAGGGGAGAAGAGAGGGACCTAGAAAAGAGAGAAAGAGGGGAAGAGAGTGAGCTATAAAAGAGAAAGAAAGGGGGGGAAGATCGGGGACTAGAAAAGAGAGAGAAAGGGGAGAAGAGAGGTGACTAGAAAAAAGAGAGAAAGGGGAGAAGAAAGGGACTAGAAAAAAGAGAGAAAGGGGAGAAGAAAGGGACTAGAAAAGAGAGAGAAAGGGGGAGAAGAGAGGAGACTAGAAAAGAGAGAGAGAGGGGAAGAAAAGATAAAGAAAGGGAGGAAAGATAGGGGACTAGAAAAGAGAGAGAAAGGGGGGAAGAGAGGTGACTAGAAAAGAGAGAGAAAGGGGGAGAAGAAAGAGGACCAGAAAAGTGAGAGAGAAAGGGGGAGAAGAGAGGAGACTAGAAAAGAGAGAGAGAGAGGGGAAGAAGAGAGGGGCAAGAAAAGAGAAAGAAAGGGAGGAAAGATAGGGGACTCAAAAAGAGAGAGAAAGGGGGAAGATAATGGACTAGAAAAGAGAGAGAAAGGGGGGAAGATAAGGGAATAGAAAAGAGAGAGAAAGAAAGGGGAGAAGAGAGGGGACAAGAAAATAGAGAGAAAAGGGGGAAGATAAGGGACTAGAAAAGAGAGAGAAAAGGGAGAAGAGAGGGGACAAGAAAAAAGAGAGAAAGGGGGGAAGATAAGGGACTAGAAAAGAGAAAGAAAGGGGGGAAGATAGGGGACTAGAAAAGAGAGGGAAAGGGGAGAAGAGAGTGGACAAGAAAAGAGAGAGAAAGGGGGAAGATAAGGGACTAGAAAAGAGAGAGAAAAGGGGAGAAGAGAGGGGACAAGAAAAGAGAGAGAGAGAGAGAGAGAGAGAGAGAGAGAAAGGGGGAGAAGATAGGGGACAAGAAAAGAGAGAGAAAGGGGGGAAGATAAGGGACTAGAAAAGGGAGGGGAATTAGAAAAAAGGTAAAAATGGAGAGGACAGAGACAGAAGATAGGGGACAAGAAAAGAGAGAGAAAGGGGAAGAAGAGAGGGGACTAGAAAAGAGAGAGAGAGACTAAGAGAGAGAGAGAGAGAAAGGGGGAGAAGATAGGGGACAAGAAAAGAGAGACAAAGGGGAGAAGAGAGGGGACTAGAAAAGAGAAAGGAAGGGAGGAAAGATAGAGGACTAGACAAGAGAGAGAAAGAGGAGAAGATAGGGGACAAGAAAAGAGAGAGAAAGGGGAAGAAGAGAGGGGACTAGAAAAGAGAGAGCGAGAGAGAGAGAAAGGGGGAGAAGATAGGGGACAAGAAAAGAGAGAGAAAGGGGGAGAAGAGATGGGACTAGAAAAGAGAGAGAGAGAGAGAGAAAGGGGGAGAAGATAGGGGACAAGAAAAGAGAGAGAAAGGGGAGAAGAGAGGGGACTAGAAAAGAGAAAGGAAGGGAGGAAAGATAGAGGACTAGACAAGAGAGAGAAAGAGGAGAAGATAGGGGACAAGAAAAGAGAGAGAAAGGGGAAGAAGAGAGGGGACTAGAAAAGAGAGAGCGAGAGAGAGAGAAAGGGGGAGAAGATAGGGGACAAGAAAAGAGAGAGAAAGGGGGAGAAGAGATGGGACTAGAAAAGAGAGAGAGAGAGAGAGAGAGAGAGAAAGGGGGAGAAGATAGGGGACAAGAAAAGAGAGAGAAAAGGGGGAAGATAAGGGACTAGAAAAGGGAGGGGAATTAGAAAAAAGGTAAAAATGGAGAGGACAGAGACAGAACTGAAAAGGAAAATAAAGGAAGGAGAGGAGAGAGAGGGGAATATAACAGAAAGGAAGTGGACAACAAATAGGAAAGAAGAAGAAGAGAGGGATAAACAAAGAGAAAGGAGAAATGATGAAGGAGAGAAATGAGATGTTAAATAGAGGGGGAAGAAATAAGATAGATGAGGAAAGAGAAGAGACAGAAAGGAAAGGTGGAGAAAGAATAGATTGAGGGGGTTAGAGGAATGGAGACAAAGGGAGAAATATCAGAAATGAGAGAAGAGACAGAAGGGGAAAGAGAGAAGAAAATAGACAAGCGCAATAAAGGAGAGAGGAGACAAGGGGAGAAGAGTAGAGGAGCAAATGGAGAAGTAAAAAGTCACACTCCATAAAAACATCTGTACTTAATCCATCTGTGCAAAACCCTGCAGGATAGGACAGGCGAAACGCACAGGATCTCATTGAGAATTAGATTTATTGGTATTTTGAATATGTAATCCTGACAATGGGCGCAATGATAAGCAAAAAAACAACAAAATAACAACATTTCTGGGTTTTTAACTTTAACAAGTGTGCAATTTTCCCTGGGATCCATTTTCTTTTCACAGCTGATTCTGTTACCTTCTCAGAAGGGTGCGTCTAATGAGCTTTACATTACTTCTACTAAATACGCTGTCAGTTTAAGATGTTGCCATTTCCATGTGCTTTCAAAGTCTCCCCACCCTTCAGGAAACTGATCAGAAAATAACAAAATTGAATAAAAATTTAAAGTAAACGAGCTTCAGTGCAGATACGATGGTTACGGTTCCCCAGCCATGGATGACGTACACGGGTATCTTCCCCCAACAGCATGCCCAGTGTCAGATGGAATATTCTTGTTTTCCTTCAACCAATTAAAACTATTTGGCCATGAAATATATAGAATATGTGCACTGTATATATGGATAATGTTATGTTTTATTTATATTATTATTATTATTATTATTATTATTATTGGATCTTTCCTCATATAAGTACACCAGGAGTGGCATCAGCAGTTGCAGAAAGAAGCTGCTAGATGGAGCTGCCGAAATTGTACACAGTTTGTTAACGCTGCTGAAATCATACACAATTTCCAAGCTTAAACCCTTACCCTAACCCCAACATCTAGCAGATGCTAACCGTGACTGTAACCGCCTGTGCCAGAGTACTCATATTATTATGATTATATTTTTCTATGACTAGCAAAATATATTTTCCTATGATATCATATTGATCTATAAGGTAGATATAATGTTAGTGTCTACTGTTCCAGGAATAATAATTTATATATTGTGATACACAATTGTGCTCAAAAGTTTGCATAACCTGGCAGAAATTGTGAAATTTGGGCATTTATTTTGAAAATATGACTGATCATGCAAAAAAAATATTTTATTGAAGGATGTTGATCATATGAAGCCATTTATTGTCACATAGTTGTTTGGCTCCTTGTTAAATCATAATGATAACAGAAATCACCCAAATGGCCCTGATCAAAAGTTTACATACCTGTAGCGGAACCCATCACTGTTTTAAACTGTTTTATGATTATTCAATTCTTGGTTAAAATATGATCACATTGCTGTACTGTAGATATGTTGTTTTATGTTCTACAGAATATATTGGCTCAGAATATTAGCCAGACTTTTGCAGACCTAGGCTAATAGATAATCCTGTTACAGAGATTCAAGAGATAAGAAAGTTGTAATGGATCCTTGCATTTTCCAAAGTGTTTTCATTCTCAGATAAGAACAAAGAAGTGGAATTGAATCAATGTCTGATTGTATCAAAGTTGCCAGGGAGGTGTGACCCACCTATTGTTCTCTTTATGTGTATTGTGCGGCCAAATATGGGCATGTGTATTGCCTGTGGCCAAAGAGATGTATATATATTTCTGTAAAGGTAAATAAAGTCAGTATTCATTTGACTCCCAAATTGTGTGTCGTCCAATATGGGAGGTCGGGAATGGTGAAACTGTAGTGCCTCTTGGGTATTTTACCGTATACCAGCGGAGATTTTGGACTGCGTGTTCCAGCTCCGTTACATTTGGTGGCAGTGGTGGGATGGCGTCCTAGTAAGAGGAAAAGCAGCACGGAGACACCGGTAACGTTTGGAGTTACAAATTGAGGGCAACGCTAGTATCCGTACAGCGCCCCTGGCTACAGCAGGATGGAACCGGCTAGTTTTCAGACAGCGTTTCATGATGAGGAAGAGGAGGCGGCCGCGGACTACAGGGATGCAGACAGAAAGGAACTCTGGTATGATGCCCTGGAAGATGCCCAATGGCGGCGAGGTGAGAGTCTCCCCAGTGATGAGCAGCGGCTACAGAAGCGTGTGGCGATGCGGATGTATCTATTGGGAGAGCAGCCCCTGGATGAGTGGGTGACAAGACTAGAAACCCTGGTATGGCGAGAGATCTGGCTAGACAACGCATACCAGGCCCTCTGGTGGCATACCGTTCGACTTACCCCCTGGACGTCTGAACACGACTTACCGGAGGGGGATGATTATGATGGCCCGGGTTTATTATGGGATGCCTTGGAGGACGATATTGATCTTGGCAGCACGGAGGGGTCTAGGTTTTGGGACATCTACGACTACCGGATGGGCATGTATGTCTGGGATGACGAAGGCGAGGTGAGCAAAGACATGACCCACCTGGTAACGAGAGAGTGGGAGCTGGAGCAGGACTACCAACACCTGCTCAGCCTTGTGCAGCCCCAACCTACTCGACAAGCAGAACCAGACTTCATTGACTGGTCCTGGGATGACCTCCAGATGGCAGGTAGAGATGGGACCGAGGTTTCTCTACCGGCCCTACAGAGGGCAGAAGGTGTCGTCCTTCCCCTCCAGCGGCAGTGTGAACCCCAGGGGGCAGAAGGTGTCGTCCTTCCCCCCCAGCGGCAGTGTGTACCCCAGGGGGCCGAAGGTGTCATCCTTTCCCCCCAGCAGCAGTGTGTACCCCAGGGAGCTGAAGGTGTCGTCCTTCCTCCCCAGCGGCAGTGTGTACCCCAGGGGGCCGAAGGTGTCATCCTTTCCCCCCAGCAGCAGTGTGTACCCCAGGGAGCTGAAGGTGTCGTCCTTCCTCCCCAGCGGCAGTGTGTACCCCAGGGAGCTGAAGGTGTCGGCCTTCCCCCCCAGAAACAGTGTGTACCCCAGGGAGCTGAAGGTGTCGTCCTTCCTCCCCAGCAGCAGTGTGTACCCCAGGGGGCCGAAGGTGTCGTCCTTCCCCCCCAGCGCCAGTGTGTACCCCAGGGAGCCGAAGGTGTTGTCCTTCCTCCCCAGCGGCAGTGTGTTCCCCAGGGAGCCGAAAGTGTCGTCCTTCCTCCCCAGCGGCAGTGTGTACCTCAGGGGGCCGAAGGTGTCATCCTTCCCCCCCAGCAGCAGTGTGAACCCCAGGGGGCAGAAGGTGTCGTCCTTCCTCCCCAGCAGCAGTGTGAACCCCAGGGGGCAGAAGGTGTCGTCCTTTCCCCCCAGCGGCAGTGTGAACCCCAGGGGGCAGAAGGTGTCGTCCTTCCCCCTCAGCGGCAGTGTGAACCCCAGGGGGCAGAAGGTGTCGTCCTTCCCCCCAAGCGGCAGTGTGTACCCCAGGGAGCAGAAGGTGTCGACCTTCCTCCACAGCGGCAGTGGGTACCCCAGGGGGCCAAAGGTGTCGTCCTTCCCCCCCAGCGGCAGTGTGAAACACAGGGGGCAGAAGGTGTTGTCCTTCCCCCCCAGCGACAGTTTACCCTAACCAGGGGAGACACCAATCTCCCAGACAGCGCAGATGGGACCGTGGTCTCTGCGCCCACAGCTTGTCCAGATCCCCAACTACCGTCACTGGGACAACCGGAGGAGGGGGTAAGTACAAATTCCCCTCCCCAGCTAACTTCTAATGTGGCCCCAGGGTTAACAGAGGAAATGTTAACCCCCACTGACCCCCACGTTTCCCTGGCTACTGAGCCGGAATATGTCCCAAGTACCCCAGCAGAAGAGCTGACAGCGGGGCAGAGTGCAGTCGGCCTCTGCCCTCCCTTTGTCCCTTGTACAGAGCAGGATGTCCTGCAGGTTATACCAGCAGAAGAGCTGGCATCAGGGCAGAGTGCCGCTGGCCTCTGCCCCTAAAGTCCCCTCAGCGTGTTGCCCCATCACCACAGCAAAATATCCAGGTACCTGGTTAGACTTCCCCCCAAAGGAGAGATGTGTGACGAAGTGCCCTTCGCCACTTTGGCTTGGAGAGGACTGTTTGCCAGCCTCCTGCCCTGCGACTATGGCCCTGGTACATATTGCCCTTTGGAACAAGTGTTCGGCCATACCAGAGTGTAAGTCACTCATTCTGGTCCTTTACATACAGGGGGGTCATTCTGTACTTGCCCTGTGTGAACCATGATACCCCAGATAACTGTGCCATGAAGCCCATTCATATAATGAAAGAATATGAGGAAAGACTTTAGCTACATGGCAATTGAACTGTGTGAAGAGGATCTGAGCGCTATTCGGTGGTTTTGTGCGCTCAGATCCCAGCTACCTGGGGAGATGGGAAATGTGAGTAAATGTGAATTGCAGTAATGCTGATGGGTTGTCAAACTAGAGAATTGACCAACAAATACTTTTGTCCGGACATCCCCAGGCCGATCCGTTGGGATCAGACGTGTATGCCGGCTTATGGTCACGGGGGAGGTGTGTAGCGGAACCCATCACTGTTTTAAACTGTTTTATGATTATTCAATTCTTGGTTAAAATATGATCACATTGCTGTACTGTAGATATGTTGTTTTATGTTCTACAGAATATATTGGCTCAGAATATTAGCCAGACTTTTGCAGACCTAGGCTAATAGATAATCCTGTTACAGAGATTCAAGAGATAAGAAAGTTGTAAAGGATCCTTGCATTTTCCAAAGTGTTTTCATTCTCAGATAAGAACAAAGAAGTGTAATTGAATCAATGTCTGATTGTATCAAAGTTGCCAGGGAGGTGTGACCCACCTATTGTTCTCTTTATGTGTATTGTGCGGCCAAATATGGGCATGTGTATTGCCTGTGGCCAAAGAGATGTATATATATTTCTGTAAAGGTAAATAAAGTCAGTATTCATTTGACTCCCAAATTGTGTGTCGTCCAATATGGGAGGTCGGGAATGGTGAAACTGTAGTGCCTCTTGGGTATTTTACCGTATACCAGCGGAGATTTTGGACTGCGTGTTCCAGCTCCGTTACAATACCCTTGAATGTTTGTCCTTGTAATTGCAATTAGTTTCTGTGTATAAATAGTCAATGAGCAGACTAGATACTGTGCCATGGGGAGCAGAAAAGAACTGTCAAAAGACCTGTGTAACAAGGTAATGGAACTTCATAAAGATGGACAATCATATAAAAAAATATACAAAGCCTTGAAAATGCCAGTCAGTACTGTTCAATCACTAATTAAGAAGTGGGATCTCTTGATACCAAGCAAAGGTCAGGTAGAAAAGGGGGGGGGGGGGAGAAGCGCACCACCTCCTAGTGCAAAATAACTGGTATAATCCTTTGTAAAAGTCAATACTGAGCTAAAGAAGGCAAAAAACTCACATTTGGTGACCTCAGCACATGAGGTATGGATGGCACATCAGGAGGACTCTCTCCTCAGATCATCACGGATATGTGGTGAGTCTCCAATGGTCCGTTGTTAATCAGAAAGCTCCTATTCTTAGGAGTGGAAAAGATGGAATCCTCCCAAATTTCATATATGGGGGTGGGTTAGGTCTACAATCTCCACATGTAGTGTCCCAGTTGGGTAAGTATATTGGAGCTATACTACCAAAAAAAGACTCATACGTGTACTGGTAGGTAAACATTGAAGATGTCTTTATTAAAAAGTAGTATAATAATAACTTTACATAGATATCAAAAACTAGTAATACTGTTGCAGGTCAGACCTAAATGTCTAAATGAGACCTGTCAAGAAAAACTGACAATGTCAGTAAAGTGGTAATAGTATACACCAAAAAAAAGATAGGTAATATGAAACTATTTAAATTATTTTTTTTAAAACACACATATATATATATATATATATATATATATATTTTTTTTATATATATATATATATATATATATATATATATATATATATATATATATATATACACAGTGGATATAAAAAGTCTACACACCCCTGTTAAAATGTCAGGTTTCTGTACTGTAAAAAAATGAGACAAAGATAAATCATTTCAGAACTTTTCCACCTTTAATGTGACCTATAAACTGTACAACTCAATTGAAGAAAACAAACTGAAATCGTTTAGGTAGAGGGAAGAAAAAATATAAAAATAAAATAATATGGTTGCATAAGTATGCACACCCTTAAACTAATACTTTGTTGAAGCACCTTTTGATTTTATTACAGCACTCAGTCTTTTTGGGTATGAGTCTATCAGCATGGCACATTTTGACTTGGCAAGATTTGCCCACTCTTCTTTGCAAAAACACTCCAAATCTGTCAGATTGCGAGGGCATCTCCTGTGCACAGCCCTCTTCAGATCACCCCACAGATTTTCAATCAGATTCAGGTCTGGGCTCTGGCTGGGCCATTCCAAAACTTTAATCTTCTTCTGGTGAAGCCATTCCTTTGTTGATTTGGATGTATGCTTTGGGTCGTTGTCATGCTGAAAGATGAAGTTCCTCTACATGTTCAGCTTTCTAGCAGAAGCCTGAAGGTTTTGTACCAATATTTACTGGTATTTGGAATTACCTCTATTTTAACTAAGGCCCCAGTTCCAGCTAAAGAAAAACAGCCCCAAAGCATGATGCTGCCACCACTATGCTTCACTGTGGGTATGGTGTTCTTTTGGTGATGTGCAGTGTTGTTTTTGCGCCAAACATATCTTTTGGAATTATGGCCAAAAAGTTCAACCTTGGTTTTATCAGACCATAACACCTTTTCCCACATGCTTTTGGGAGACTTCAGATGTGTTTTTGCAAAATGTAGCCTGGCTTGGATGTTTTTCTTCGTAAGAAAAGGCTTTCGTCTTGCCACTCTACCCCATAGCCCAGACATATGAAGAATACGGGAGATCGTTGTCACATGTACCACACAGCCAGTACTTGCCAGATATTCCTGCTGCTCCTTTAATGTTGCTGTAGGCCTCTTGGTAGCCTCCCAGACCAGTTTTCTTCTCGTCTTTTCATCAATTTTGGAGGGAGCTCCAGTTCTTGATAATGTCACTGTTATGCCATATTATCTCCACTTGATGATGACTGTCTTCACTGTGTTCCGTGGTATATCTAATGCCTTGGAAATTCTTTTGTACCCTTCTCCTGACTGATACCTTTTAACAATGAGATCCCTCTGATGCTTTGGAAGCTCTCTGTGGACCATGGCTTTTGCTGTGGGATGCGACTGAGAAAATTTCAGGAAAGACCAACTAGAGCAGCTGAACTTTATTTGGGGTTCATCAGAGGCACTTTAAATGATGGCAGGTATATGCTGACTCCTATTTAACACGATTTGGAATGTGATTGCTTAATTCTGAACACAGCTACATCCCCAGTTATAAGAGGGTGTGTGTACTTATGCAACCACATTATTTTTCTTTTTTCTTTTTCTTCCCTCCACCTAAAAGATTTCAGTTGAGTTGTACAGTTTATAGGTCACATTAAAGGTGGAAAAAGTTCTGAAATGATTTATCTTTGTCTCATTTTTTTATAGCACAGAAACCTGACATTTTAACAGGGGTGTGTAGACTTTTTATATCCACTGTATATATAGGTGAGGCACAAGGAGTGGTACATGTTTAAATAGCCCCTCTGGATCCTTTTGGAGCCGGAAAGTGAACTAGGAAGTGATTACATGTCACTTCCGGGTCACAGGGTTTCACTTCCTGTTCACATGGTTCCTGCGTCATGTGACGCCTTCAAGGCAGTCACATGACTTTAGTAAACATGGCGTCGCCTGCCTGTTCCTCCCCTTTCCCTGGAAGTAAATAAACTCCACAAAGGGGTGGGTTAGGGGCGTGTTCCTACAATCAGGGACTTACACATAAATTAGTAAACATAACTTATAATATATAATACAGATATAGAATAAAATGCCTCATGTCAAATAGTTCAAAAAGAGAAATGTCACAAGATGGGGCTCTTTATGCAATGATATGTGCCCACATAATACACATGTGATGAGCTGCCATAATGTGACCAAAAAATTAGAATAGACATAATAATAAAAATATATATATTATTATGAAAAAATGAATTATTATAAAACATGATTATTAATTAAAAAAAAAAATACAATTAAAAGCATCCTGCTTTGGAGATAAAGCAAATATAGTAATATGAAAAAAGCAAGATATACAGATACCATAAGCAAAACACAACTTTAAATGATGAATAATAAAACAATATACTAGTACATTCCATCCATATATCATATGATGGAACAAAGTGTCACCCTTGACACATAATGTGACATGAGAAAGTACCTATATGCCTGCATGAAACCAGTGTACCCCAGATAAATGGTACACAAAAAAAGGTCAGGTAGACCAAGAAAGATTTCATCCACAATTGCCAGAAGAATTGTTCGGAATACAAAGAAAAACCCACAGGTAACCTCAGGAGATATACAGGCTGCTCTGGAAAAAGATGGTGTGGTTGTTTCAAGGAGCACAATACGACAATACTTGAACAAAAATTAGATGCATGGTCGAGTTGCCAGAAAGAAGCCTTTACTGCGCCAATGCAACAAAAATGGCCAGTTACTATATATGCCCGACAACACCTTGACACACCTCACAGCTTTTGGCACACTGTAATTTGGAGTGATGAGACCAAAATAGAGCTTTATGGTCACAACTACAGGCCTATAGTGAAAAGAATACCATCCCCACTATGAAGCATGGTGGGGGCTCACTGATGTGTTCGGGGGTGAGCTCTAAAGGCATGGGGAATCTTGTGACAATTGATGGCAAGATGAATGCAGCATGTTATCAGAAAATAATGGCAGCCAATTTGCATTCTTCTGCACGAAGGCTGCTCATGGGACGCTCTTGGACTTTCCAGCATGACAATGACCCTAAGCACAAGGCCAAGTTGACCCTCCAGTGGTTACAGCAGAAAAAGGTGAGGTTGTGGAGTGGCCATCACAGTCTCCTGACCTTAATATCATCGAGCCACTCTGGGGAAATCTCAAATGTGCGGCTCATGCAAGACGACCAAAGACTTTGCATGACCTGGAGGCATTTTGCCAAGACGAATGGGCAGCTATACCACCTGCAAGAATTAGGGGCCTCATAGACCACTATTACAAAAGACTGCACGCTGTCATTGATGTTAAAGAGGGCAATACACATTATTAAGAACTAAGGGTGTGCAAACTTTTGATTAGGGCCATTTCATCTATTTCTTTGTTGCCATGTTTCGTTTTATGATTGGGCCATTCTGTTATAACCTTCATAAGAATATAAATCCCCCAAGAAATAACAGAAATGTGCTTTGCTGCACACTCCTGTTTTCTTTAAGTATTGTGTATATAGGTTACCAATTCTCCAAGGGTATGCAAACTTTTGAGCACAAATGCAATAAGATCCTGCTAGGTGACCTCCTCACAGGGACAGGAAAGACAACACTTGAGTACCTTCTGACCCAAACCAGTTCTCAGTTAAGCCCAGACAGGCCATGAATTTTGGGATAACACTTGAATATGGTTGAGCCAACTATAATTCAGCTGGTTTCAGTGCCTCTAACTGCCTCACCTGTGCATTGTTATCCCTAAATGCTGGCCTGTGTAGGTTTATCTGGTAACTAAGACTGTGGTTCTCAGCCGTGGTCCTCATGGCACAACAACAGGTCAGGATGTGAAGTTAATAAACAAAGATGTACAAACCTGTCATCCTAATCTAATTCAGGTATGGATTTCCTGGCCTGTTGGTGTACCTTGTGGACTAAAGTTAGTGAATATATGACCTGATGTATGGTCACATCATGCCTGCACATTCTCAGGATAGACTCAGACAATGTCCAGTCTCTATTTCATATTCTCACTGCACACTCCAAGACAGGCTCAGACAGTTGTCTATGTAATGTACGGTGACCTCCTGTCTACACAGGTACAGACAGTACTGAGTATCTATCCACTGCCCTCCATCAAGACAGACTGCGGCAGTATAAGGTTTCTTTCTCATGTAGGGTGACCTCATGCCCAGTGCCGGAGCTGGTGAATGGAGGGATCCAGTGCAAAAAATATTGCCCCCTCCCTGCTACGAATTCACTCAGTGCCAGCTTCTTTTTGTGCAATGGCCCCTGACCCACCGGTACCAGCTCACTCAGCTCCCCTCTCCAAGACCCCTTCAGATAACAGCTCCCCTCCCCAAGACCCTTCTCATAGTTGCTCCCCTCGCAAAGACCCCTTCCCATAGATGATCCCCTCCCCAAGACCCTTTCCCATAGGTATTCGCCTCCCCAAGACCCCTTCCCATAGCTACTCACTTCCCCAAGACGGTCTTGGGGAAGAGAGTAGCTATGGTGCCGTTCCCTAACCTCCTGCCTGCATGAAGCTCGTTTGCCTGCAGCACTACTTCAGGATGTGCACGCTTGCTTTATATGTGTATATATATATATATATATATATATATATATATATATATATATATATATATATAATTTGAGGTTAAATAAAAACTGTTAGTCCATCAAGTTCAACCTTTTTAGATCTCTTTTTATCTTTTTAATATGTGGACTATTTGTTATTAATAACCTTGAATGCCCTCTTTATTTAAAAATATATCTAACCCCTTTTTAAAGTTATCTATCGAATTCGCTGTCACCACCTCCTTTGGTACCCTAACTGTGAAAAACCCTTTTCTTTCTTTAAGGTGAAATCTTTTTTCCTCTAACCTCAAGGGATGTCCTCTTGTCAGTTGAAAATCTCTTGCTACAAAAAGTTCACTTGACATGCCTTGTATTGACCCCTCGTAGACGCCTTTTTTCCAGAGAAAATAAGTTTAATTTGGTTAGTCTTTCTTCATAACTATCCTCCATTCGCCTTATTAGTTTTGTTGCCCTTCTCTGTACCTTTTTCAGCTATAAAAATTGCCTTATTATGAAGCGGTGTCCAAAATTGTCCTCCATATTCCAAATGAGGGCGTACTAGAGATGTGTATGGTGGCAGAATTATATTTGCCTCCCTTGTTTCTATACCCTTCCTAATACATGCTAATATTTTACTTGCCTTTGCAGCTGCTGCTTGGCTTTGAGCACTGTTACCTAGGCAGTTGTCCACAAGTACACCCAAATCCCTTTCAATATCTGATACCCCTAGATTTGCTCCATTAAGATTATACATTGCTGTTTATTTTTCCTTCCTAAATGCAGAACTTTACATTTATTTGTATTAAATCTCATCTGCCTTTTAGCCACCCATTTCTCTAATGTATGCAAATCCCTTTGTAGGGAAAGTACATCATTATCTGATTTAATTACCTTGCACAACTTAGTGTCATCAGGAAAAATGGAGACACTACTTTTGAGCCCTACTTCTACGTCATTAATAAATATATTAAAAAGGAGAGAACCTTGAGGAACCCCACTTACCACATTAGTCCAATCGGAGTATGTTCCATTTACAACAACCCTTTGCTTCCTGTCTTTTAGCCAGCTCTCAATCTATGAGCAGATATTTACTGCAATTCCTGTATCCCTTAGTTTGCTCAAAAGTCTCCCATGTGGCACTGTATCAAAAGCCTTTGCAAAATCCAAAAAGACTACATCCACTGAGTTGCCCTGTTCTAAGTTCCTACTAACCTCCTCATAGAAACTAATTAGATTGGTCTGACATGACCTATGATTCATAAATCTGGGTTGACTGCTACCTATGATCTTGTTCAAATAGACATATTCTTGTATTCTGTGCCTTATTAACCCTTCTAAAAGCTTCCCAACTACAGATGTGAGGCTCACTGGCCTATAATTCCCCGGATTTTCTCCTGCTCCCTTGTTAAATATAGGTATCACCTCTGCTTTTCTCCAGTCATCTGGTAGGGACCCTGTGGTGAGTGAGCCTTGAAATATTAGATATAATGGTTTGGCTATTACAGAACCCAGCACCTTCAGTACCCTGGGTTGTATTCCATCAGGACCTGGGGCTATATTAGCATTTATTTTCTCTAATCTCTTTTTAACCAATTATTTAGTGATGGTAGTGATCCAACCACTGGTACCTCCCTTGTGTATACTGAATAAAAGAACCTATATAGCTCATCTGCCTTTTCCTGGTCACTAACTATCAGATGGCCTGTGTCACATTGTAATGTTCCTATAGCTTCCTTCCTCGCCTTCTTCCCATTAATATATTTAAAAAATATTTCAGGGTTAGTCTTACTTTCCATTGCAACTGACTTCTCATTTTCTATTTTAGCCAGTCTAATAGTCCTTTTACAGGCCTTATTGATTTCCTTATAGTCACATAAAGCTGCCTCTTTTCCCTCCTTCTTGTATAATTTAAATGCATGTTTCTTTTTCCTTATCACGATCTTTAAGTTATTGCTAATCCACACGGGATGTGATTTACTCAAAACTCATTTTATTTCCACATGGTACATGCCGATGAGTATGCTATTTAGTAAGGATTTGAATGTTGTCCATTTATTTTCAGTATTTTTCCCTGTAAGTTCTTTATCCCAGTCTATATGTAGTATTGCTGCCCGTAGCCCTATTAAAATTTAGAGTTTTTGTTGACCCCTTACAACTCTGTTTTTTGTATTCAATCTCAAATGATACTGTGTTGTGATCACTGTTCCCCAAGAATGCCCCAATTTTAACATTTGATATTATATCAATATTACTTGGGATGACTAAATCCAAGATGGCCCCATTTCTAGTAGGTTCTTGTATTACCTGGGCCAGACTCAAGAACCTGCTCCCTTTAGCTGAGCTGCTGTTGTCATTTGTAAGTTATAAGTTAAAAGCATCCAAATTAACTGTCCAGTCATGAGATTCATCCCACCATGTTTCAGTAATGCCTATTAAGTCCCATTTGTCTTGTACTGCTAATAATTCTAGCTCACCCATTTTCACAGGTAAACTTCTTGCATTAGCAATCATACACTTTATGTTGCTATGGCTCTGCCGTTGTGAAGTGCTTGCCATTGTATTTGAAGCCCCTATTTATACCTCCCTACTGTCTATTGTAACCCCTCTGTTTCTCCTCCACCATGGGTAACTAATTCATCCCTTTCCCTCTCTACCCTTTTTACCCCAATACTTCTATATAGTCCCTGCTCCCCACATACAAGTTTAAAAACTCCCCCAGCTGTTCTACCATCCTATCCACTAGCATAAAAGCTCCCTCCTCATTAAGGTGCAATACATCCCTGCTATAGAGATTGTACCCAAGTGGGAAGTCAGCCCAGTGCTCTAAAAACCCCAAACCCTCTGCACCACTTTTTTAGCCACGCATTAACCTCCCTAAGCTCCTTCTGTCTCCCTGGGCTAACATGTGGCACTGGTAGTATCTCAGAAAATACTTCCTTGGAGGTCCTTGCTTTAAGCTTATTCCCTAGTTCTTTAAAATCATTCTTTAGGACAAACCATCTTCCACTTACTTGTCATTGGTACCAAGACCGGTTCATTTCCAGCCACTGCCAATAATTTATCCACCCGATCCACAACATGACGAACGCCTGTCTGTTGCTCTGCCTATTCTGCCCTCCGACTCGTCCAGTAGAACTGTTCTCCCTGAATGGACATTTCCAACAGTTTTACTCAATCTGTCAAATCTGTTGGTGTTTGCCAACTCAGAACTGGCCTGCCTCCTCCGGTTCCCCTGATTCCCCTTCTAACTATAACCCAGCTACCTCCCTGGACACCCTCACTAGAGCCAGCTCCTCCTTCCATGCTAGGTCCAGCTAAACTGTGCTCAGTGAGCAATAACCCTCTTTCCAGGGGAGCAATATCACTAAGTGCTGCAATTCTCCTCTTCAGTTCTACAATATGAGCTTCCAGAGAGGCAACATGCTCACACCTGTCACAGAGCTATGGACCCTGGACCATCTGTCCCAGTAGTGCATGCATGTGGCAGGATGTACACTGAGTGAGGTTGCCACTGGACTGACTCATGATGATCAGGTACAAAAATACAGTGAGAAAACAAATCAATATATAAGATCAGTATAAAGATTGCTTTTCTACATCTTAACCCAAACAAAACAGACAAAATATATATATATTTGTTTTCTATTTTTTCTTATAATACCTATTTTCTTTGAATTCCCTCCTTTTATTCAATCGCCAACACACTAACTACACTTACACTAGAAATGATTGCAAGTTCCCAAGCTCGCTCTTCCCTTGTTAAAATAGACCCCGCCTACTCACCTGTACAATGATAAATGAGCACACGACAGAAAACACTGCCCTGACTCACAGAACGGATTCAGCAGAACACGACAAAATGCACACAGATATACCTTTACACAGGCCAAACCACAACCACTGTCACCTGGACCCTTATTACAGAGCACAGGAAAGAAAACACTACACTGATTTACAGAACTGATTCAAACAGAACACCACACAAATGCACACAGATATACCTTTACACAGGCCAAACCACACCCACTCTCACCTGCACACTGATTACAGCCCACAGGAAAGAAAACACTGCCCTGTTTTACAGAACTGATTGTGATACATATACTAGCGACTTGCCGGTCAAAAAATGACGGTCAATAAAATTTGAAGCCATGGTAATGCTGTTTGGCACACAATATTAAGCTTTTTATACTCAAAGGGCTTTCAGTGCGCATTGCGAGCCTCTCCTCTCGTGTCCTTTGGCTCATCTCTATATTTTTTTAAAGATTAATTAATGAATTAATTGAATAATAAATTAATATAGTTTACCTTTTTCTAATTAATATATGTAACAATCAATAGCCTGAAGAGGTAACAATCTCTTTTTATTGTCCTGCAACATATAATGTCCAGTGGGACTGTTGCTGGCCTGAGGAGATAGTGTTATGTCCCAACTGTGCATTAGAAATAGGCTGGGTGCGTGAGGGCAAACCGTTGGTTTATTTGTGTAAAGCGCTAGTTTAGACGCGTAATGTTGTTAGTGACAAGTTAGTGTTGTAAAATTGCACCGTTTATCTATGTGCTACGCGATTCGCGAGCATATGCCATCGTTTGTAATACTGTATTTTATACCTCATAAGTTCCTGTGTGAAAGTGGTACGTGGTTTGCGCTGTTTTGTAAGGTCCAGGGTCGTGTAGCCTGGTTTTAATTATATTTTTTTCGCCATTTTTTTTTTTTTGCTTAGGAGAGTTTTGAGTGCTGAAACTCGCCGAAATCAACTTAAATTTGCATTCCACCTCACTCCCAGACGTCCTGGCTGTTTCCCTGAGCTGTGTGTGATGCTTTTTTGTGTTTTTTTGTGGTATTTTATGTGTATTTCATGTTATGTGCTTTGCACGGTTCGGCCGTTAACTTCGTATTTTTACTATTGCGTACTTTGGTTTTCTAAGTGCCACCTCTCGTAAAGTGTTACGCAGTTGGTGGTGTTTTGCGCAATCCAGGGTCGTGTAGCCTAGTTTTCTTTTTTTTTTTGCCCTTTATTTTTTTTTCTCGCTGCAAGTCTTCTCGCCCAAGTCCTGCACGTTTTAGTGCTGTCTGCTCATCGCCTAAGGGTTCTGAGTTAACGTCTCGCCTCGCTTTGCGAGGCTCGCAAGTGATGAGCGCCCCCCTCTGCGCTCATTGCCTAAGTCTTATGCAAAGCGTGACGACGTCTCGTAGTTCGACAATTATAATATGTGATATATATGGTACATTAAAAAAATTCAACAAAACAATTAAATACAAAAATAAATATTTGACTGTAATGGGAGACCAATGGAGGACCCAGTACGTTGCACCGGTGCGGTAGCTCTGCCCCTGCTCACACCCTCTCATTGCATACTATGTAGCCACGTACAGACAGCGCTATTTGCCTAATGCAGTTTATCAGAGACAACTCAGGCAGTCATATTTATATAGATTATTACTATATTATTATGGGAATAGTAATATATTATATATCACTCTCATTCACAATCTCAGTCTTGCCTGCCTGCACATTATCAGGGCAGATTCAGCCTTACAGCACATACTACCTCCTCTCTCACTTCCCCCAAACTCACTCTTACATTTTGCACAGAAGAGGTTAAACATGAAACATCTTAATAGTTTACAACCCTGTTGCTTATATGTGATTTTAATAATGAGCAAAAATGATATATTTGGTATAAGGAATTCCCATCATGTGCTGACACTTATATGTCTTGTAAGAGCCTGCAGTGCTTGGAGGAAGAGGTGGAACAAGATACAAGATCTGGCAACACAAAGATCCTGGTTATAGAGCCCCTCGCACACAAGGACCAGACCCCAGGGACGTATCTCCTACTATATTGTGACAATAAAAGGATAAGCACTATGTGGGGTCAGGACAAAAATACATCAAAGGGTTATGGGAGGGGAGAAAGATGGGAGGGGAGAAAGATGGGAGGGGAGAAAGATAGAGGGGAGGAGAGGTAGGGGAGACTAGGAAAGAGAATTATAGATGGGAGAAGAGGGAGGGGAGACTAGCAAAGAGAAAGATAGAGTGGCGGAGAGGGAGGGGAGATTAAGGAAGATAAATAAAGAGGGGAGAAGAGGGAGGGGAGTCTAGCAAAGAGAAAGATAGAGGGGAGGAGAGGGAGGGGAGACCAGGAAAGAGAAAGATAGAGGGGCGGAGAGGGAGGGGAGACTAGCAAAGAGAAAGATAGAGTGGCGGAGAGGGAGGGGAGACTAGGAAAGAGAAATATAGAGGGGAGGAGAGGGAGGGGAGACCAGGAAAGAGAAAGATAGAGGGAAGAAGAGGGAGGGGAGACTAGGAAAGAGAAAGATAGAGGGGAGGAGAGGGAGGGGAGACTAGGAAAGAGAAAGATAGAGGGGAGAAGAGGGAGGGGAGACTAGCAAAGAGAAAGATAGAGGGGAGGAGAGGTAGGGGAGACTAGGAAAGAGAAAGATAGAGGGGCAGAGAGGGAGGGGAGACCAGGAAAGAGAAAGATAGAGGGGAGTAGAGGGAGGGGAGACCAGGAAAGAGAAAGATAGAGGGGCGGAGAGGGAGGGGAGACTAGCAAAGAGAAATATAGAGGGGAGAAGAGGAAGGGGAGACTAGCAAAGAGAAAGATAGAGTGGCGGAGAGGGAGGGGAGACTAGGAAAGAGAAAGGGAGAGGGGAGGAGAGGGAGGGGAGACTAGCAAAGAGAAAGATAGAGGGGAGAAGAGGGAGGGGAGACGAGCAAAGAGAAAGATAGAGGGGCAGAGAGGGAGGGGAGACCAGGAAAGAGAAAGATAGAGGGGAGGAGAGGGAGGGGAGACCAGGAAAGAGAAAGATAGAGGGGCGGAGAGGGAGGGGAGACTAGCAAAGAGAAATATAGAGGGGAGAAGAGGAAGGGGAGACTAGCAAAGAGAAAGATAGAGGGGAGGAGAGGGAGGGGAGACTAGGAAAGAGAAAGATAGAGGGGCAGAGAGGGAGGGGAGACCAGGAAAGAGAATTATAGAGGGGAGAAGAGGGAGGGGAGACTAGCAAAGAGAAATATAGAGGGGAGAAGAGGAAGGGGAGACTAGCAAAGAGAAAGATAGAGGGGAGGAGAGGGAGGGGAGACTAGGAAAGAGAAAGATAGAGGGGCAGAGAGGGAGGGGAGACCAGGAAAGAGAATTATAGAGGGGAGAAGAGGAAGGGGAGACTAGCAAAGAGAAAGATAGAGTGGCGGAGAGGGAGGGGAGACTAGCAAAGAGAAAGATAGAGGGGCGGAGAGGGAGGGGAGACTAGCAAAGAGAAATATAGAGGGGAGAAGAGGAAGGGGAGACTAGCAAAGAGAAAGATAGAGTGGCGGAGAGGGAGGGGAGACTAGGAAAGAGAAAGATAGAGGGGAGGAGAGGGAGGGGAGACTAGCAAAGAGAAAGATAGAGGGGAGGAGAGTGGGGAGACTAGGAAAGAGAAAGATAGAGGGGAGAAGAGGGAGGGGAGACTAGGAAAGAGAAAGATAGAGGGGAGGAGAGGTATGGGAGACTAGCAAAGAGAAAGATAGAGGGGAGGAGAGTGGGGAGACTAGCAAAGAGAAAGATAGAGGGGAGGAGAGGGAGGGGAGACTAGCAAAGAGAAATATAGAGGGGAGAAGAGGAAGGGGAGACTAGCAAAGAGAAAGATAGAGTGTCGGAGAGGGAGGGGAGACCAGCAAAGAGAAAGATAGAGGGGAGAAGAGGAAGGGGAGACTAGCAAAGAGAAAGATAGAGTGGCGGAGAGGGAGGGGAGACTAGGAAAGAGAAATATAGAGGGGAGAAGAGGGAGGGGAGACTAGGAAAGAGAAAGATAGAGGGGAGGAGAGTGAGGGGAGACTAGGAAAGAGAAAGATAGAGGGGAGAAGAGGGAGGGGAGACTAGCAAAGAGAAAGATAGAGGGGAGGAGAGGTAGGGGAGACTAGGAAAGAAAAAGATAGAGGGGCAGAGAGGGAGGGGAGACCAGGAAAGAGAAAGATAGAGGGGAGTAGAGGGAGGGGAGACCAGGAAAGAGAAAGATAGAGGGGCGGAGAGGGAGGGGAGACTAGCAAAGAGAAATATAGAGGGGAGAAGAGGAAGGGGAGACTAGCAAAGAGAAAGATAGAGTGGCGGAGAGGGAGGGGAGACTAGGAAAGAGAAAGGGAGAGGGGAGGAGAGGGAGGGGAGACTAGCAAAGAGAAAGATAGAGGGGAGAAGAGGGAGGGGAGACGAGCAAAGAGAAAGATAGAGGGGCAGAGAGGGAGGGGAGACCAGGAAAGAGAAAGATAGAGGGGAGGAGAGGGAGGGGAGACCAGGAAAGAGAAAGATAGAGGGGCGGAGAGGGAGGGGAGACTAGCAAAGAGAAATATAGAGGGGAGAAGAGGAAGGGGAGACTAGCAAAGAGAAAGATAGAGTGGCGGAGAGGGAGGGGAGACCAGGAAAGAGAAAGATAGAGGGGAGTAGAGGGAGGGGAGACCAGGAAAGAGAAAGATAGAGGGGAGAAGAGGAAGGGGAGACTAGCAAAGAGAAAGATAGAGTGGCGGAGAGGGAGGGGAGACTAGGAAAGAGAAAGATAGAGGGGAGGAGAGGGAGGGGAGACTAGCAAAGAGAAAGATAGAGGGGAGGAGAGTGGGGAGACTAGGAAAGAGAAAGATAGAGGGGAGAAGAGGGAGGGGAGACCAGGAAAGAGAAAGATAGAGGGGAGTAGAGTGGGGAGACTAGGAAAGAGAAAGATAGAGGGGAGAAGAGGGAGGGGAGACTAGGAAAGAGAAAGATAGAGGGGAGGAGAGGGAGGGGAGACTAGGAAAGAGAAAGATAGAGGGGAGGAGAGGGAGGGGAGACTAGCAAAGAGAAAGATAGAGTGGCGGAGAGGGAGGGGAGACTAGGAAAGAGAAAGATAGAGGGGAGGAGAGGGAGGGGAGACTAGCAAAGAGAAAGATAGAGGGGAGGAGAGTGGGGAGACTAGGAAAGAGAAAGATAGAGGGGAGAAGAGGGAGGGGAGACCAGGAAAGAGAAAGATAGAGGGGAGTAGAGTGGGGAGACTAGGAAAGAGAAAGATAGAGGGGAGAAGAGGGAGGGGAGACTAGCAAAGAGAAAGATAGAGGGGAGGAGAGTGGGGAGACTAGGAAAGAGAAAGATAGAGGGGAGAAGAGGGAGGGGAGACTAGGAAAGAGAAAGATAGAGGGGAGGAGAGGTATGGGAGACTAGCAAAGAGAAAGATAGAGGGGAGGAGAGTGGGGAGACTAGCAAAGAGAAAGATAGAGGGGAGGAGAGGGAGGGGAGACTAGCAAAGAGAAATATAGAGGGGAGAAGAGGAAGGGGAGACTAGCAAAGAGAAAGATAGAGTGGCGGAGAGGGAGGGGAGACCAGCAAAGAGAAAGATAGAGGGGAGGAGAGGGAGGGGAGACTAGCAAAGAGAAAGATAGAGGGGAGGAGAGGGGGGGAGACTAGGAAAGAGAAAGATAGAGGGGAGGAGAGGGAGGGGAGACCAGCAAAGAGAAAGAGAGAGGGGAGGAGAGGGAGGGGAGACTAGCAAAGAGAAATATAGAGGGGAGAAGAGGGAGGGGAGACTAGCAAAGAGAAAGATAGAGGGGAGGAGAGGGAGGGGAGACCAGAAAAGAGAAAGATAGAGGGGAGAAGAGGGAGGGGAGACTAGCAAAGAGAAAGATAGAGGGGAGAAGAGGGAGGGGAGACGAGCAAAGAGAAAGATAGAGGGGAGAAGAGGGAGGGGAGACTAGCAAAGAGAAAGAGAGAGTTGCGGAGCGTGTTAGGGTGGACGGGGATACGCTACTTTAAAGAGATGCGTTATTAGTTATGTTTTGAGGGAGGAGGATAATCTGGTGGAGAATAGGGGCAGCACGAGAAAAGTCCTGGAGGCGGGAGTGAGAGGAGGTGACAAGAGTTATAGAAATAAGAAGGTCGTTAGCAGAACGAAAAGGGAGTGTGGGGGAGTATTTGGAGATGAGAGCAGAGATATAAGGGAGAGGGCTGTGTAAGTTAAGGTCATGAATTTAAAAAAAATTGGGGTGATTGACAGAGAGGTGATGCCGACACTGAACATTGTAAATGGAAGACGAGTCTAGCAGAGGCATTCATAATGGATTGAAGTGGAGACAGTCGGGTGGTAGGTAGGCCAACAAGAAGCGAGTTGCAGTAGTCTAGTCAAAAGATGATGAGAGAGTGTATGAGGATTTTAGTTTTGTCTTGAGGTCAATGCAAATTCTGGAGATGTTTTTTTAGATGTAGAAGTCAGGATTTAGTTAGTGATTGTATGTGAGGGATGAAAGACAGAGCTGGGTCCAGTAGAACTCCAAGACAACAAGCTTGGGAAGAGGGGGTGATGATGTCTTTGTTGACAGTGAGAGAGATGTGAGGAATTGACTTTGTGGGAGGGGGGGGAGCGATTAGGAGTTCAGTTTGAGACATGTTGAGTTTGAGATGGTGGGTGGACATCCAAGAGGATATACTAGAGAGGCAGTTGGAGATGTGTGTTAGAAGAGAGGGGGATAGATCTGGTGCTGAGAGGTAGATTTGGGTGTCATCTGCATAGAGATGATAATGAAGCCCAAAATAGTTTATGAGGGTACCAAGTGAGGAAGTGTAGATGGAGAAGAGGAGGGGCCCTAGGACTGATCCTTGGGGTACACCAACAGACAGGGGGCGAGGAGAAGAAGAGGTGTCGGAGAAGGAGATACTGGATGATCGATTTTGTAGGTATGATGAGAACCACGAGAGAGCAGTGTCTCAAATACAGAGGGAGGAGAGGATATGGAGTAGAAGTGGATGGTCAACTGTGTCAAAGGCAGCAGAGAGATCCAGAAGAAGCAAAATGGAAATGAGGGGAAAAGATAGAGGAGAGGAGAGAGAGAGAGGACTAGGAAAGAGATAGAAAGGGGCAGGCGAGAGACATAAGGGGAGAAAGATAGAGGAGAGGGGGGACTAGGAAAACGAGAGCAGAGAGATAAAAGAAAGGAGAAGATGTGAAGGAGAAAGGAGCGAGAAAAGAGATTAAAAGAAGTGGAGAAATAAGACAAATGAGCAAAAGAGAAGAGGCAGAAAGGAAAGAGAGGATGACTAGAGGAATAGAGTGAAAGAGAGATGGAGGACATAAAGAAAGAGAGAGAGCAGAGTGAGAGAAACTGAGAAGTGGTAGATATTAGAGCAAATAGGAGGGGAAAGATAATAAAGGAGAGAGGGGACAAAGGGTGAAGAAGAGGATCAAAGGAAAAGAGAAAGAAGACAAGAAGATTGGGTAATGGAGAAAAATGGGGTGAACATGATGACAATACCTCACTTGGGGTTGATTAGGGAAATTGTATAGGGTAAGGTTGCTTTAAATCTTAAAGGGACATGGCACATGCATACTTTGTAAACCAGGCATTAAACGTTATGATACTTTTCTTTACTGCCATGGCCTCTCTCTGAGAAATACTATTAGTGTCAGCTGCAGCCAAACAGGTCTTAAAGGGGAGACATTATTTCTCCATAGAGTTCCATAACTCAGCTGGTGCCATGCAACTGCTTATAAGATCAGTTTTTACTGCCTAAAATCATACAAATAGTCCCTGTATGGGTCTGCCCCCTGCAGCATATGAAGACGCAAGACTAGATGTGCAGTGTAGGGTCCTAATCAAGAACCACCTCTCAGCAGCACATTGCAGAATGTTGCTGAGAGATGATCACTGACTGGTACAGCAGAGTCTGTGTCTGCATATGGTGCAGTGGGCAGACCCAGATTATTTGTTTGATTTTAGTCAGAGTTTATAAACACTTATTAATAAAATAGATAAAAGTAAATATATACACAGGGATATTATACTTAGTAACATCCAGGGACCCTTCCATATAATGCATCACCAATTTAAAGTAACAGCTGTGATTCTCCTCTTGTCCTGCAGGGGGTGCTAGACTGTAGCTTTTCGCGTCCTACGTTGCAGGATTGCAGGCGATGCAGCGGTGAGATGTTCTGCAGAATACACAGCAATCTGATATAACCAGTAACTGCAGCGTCTATCAGACTAAACACCAGCGCGCGTCAGCCCTGTTAGATTAGAGAAGACAAACTTGTTGTTTTTTTTCAATTGACTCCAAAACCCAGCAATTAGGGATAATGAGACACAAACCATGAAAATGTAATTTTATGAGCTGTAAACGCAGGTAGAATTGTATAATGAATGATGTGCACCGTGGTGGCCTCCGTATAACAATGGCGAGAGAAAACAGAGCGCGGAGCGATGGGAATGTGAGGAAATGAGGGGATGCCCGCGTTAGGCCACTTATGAGTTAATTCCTGCAACATAGATATCAGATAAAGAGCTGCTCTCCTCCTAACTCACAGATGTATGGAAATAATGCATATAAAGCAGGTGCAACAAAGGTGTAATACTGTGGAAATGCAGTTTTGCAACAAAAGCTTGAAATCCCATATTCTGTCCAGGTCCAGTGTTTGACAGCCAGAGCAGGTCAGATTTTCAGGGTGTTGCTGGATTAAGAAACTAATTCCCTACCTTCCCATAATAGATCGATCATGTGACAGAGAACTATCTTCAAGTATATAAAATAAAATGAACGAGCTACTGGCGTATTGAGCCGCCTGCACCCAATATTATACAGATCCTGACAAAAATGGTATTCTTTGAAACTTCCCAGTACTCATTTGAACTTTAGTGATGTTTAAAACCCGCTCTGTGACTTCAGTGCCGCTTTACAGATATCTCTTACTTAAAAAAATAATATACAGAATTTAAAAACAGTTAAAATAAACTGTAAATTAAAACTAAAATAAAATAAAAGTACAAAAACAAATGCAAAAGATTAATCCCCCCTTAAAAAATAATAATAAGCATGGCCCCTTTATAAAATGCGACTGCCCTAATAAAATAGTTTCTCGGCATCGCACCGGTTGGGTAATGAGCCACCTAACACAGAGAAGTCAGACTCTCATGGCCTCTTGTTCGCTCCTCCTAGTGGCGGCCCTGTGATTAGCAGCCTGAAATTTATTTTTACATCAATACGTTGGTACCCAGCATATAGTTTTCGTTCAATGGTTCAGTCGTGTTGGACTCTCAGTCACCCTATGGACCACAGCATGCTAGGCACATCTGTCAGCAACTGTTCCTCTGAACCCCCCTTAAGCTCATGTTCATTGCTTCAATTACTTCATCTCCCTCAGCAACACCCGACTTGCACATCTGGTAGTTCCTGGTCCATATATTGCAGGATCTTAAGCATTACCTTGCTTGCATGTGAAATGAGTGCAATTGTTTAATAATTGGAGCACTCTTTGGCACTGCCTTTTTGGGATTTGGATGTAGACTGACCTTTTCCAGACTATTGGCCATTCTTGAGTTTTCCAAATGTGTTGACATAAGGCAAGCAACACTTTCACATCATCATCTTGTAGATTTAAAAATATATATTTTTTATTAAAATACAGGAAAGTCCAAATACACTTTGCAAACTTGTATCAATACATGAATATAAAAGACTTCCCCCACATTTTGTCTTTTTTCCTTTCTATCTTTTTTCTTTACAATTACAAATAACAGTAACAACAAACATTGCTCAAAAACCATAAAATAAAAAAATATAATTTCATCACCTCCTGCAGCCTTATTATGCAAGACATCCTAGGGCCCATCTCACTTCTCTCTCCAAGATGTCTGGCTCCAGCTCATTGGGCACATTATTGAGGTCGTCACTGCTGTTAAGATCCTCCCTGTATAGATCTTCAGTGTGTTCCTGCCACCTCTTCCTTATCTGATCTGTTTCTGTACTCACAAATTGTTGTCTTTTATCACACCCACTTTGGCTTGAAATGTTCTCTTGAGATCCCCAATTTTCTTGAAGAGATCTCCTGACTCTTCTATCTCTTTACATCTCTCATTGTAGAATGTCTCCGTGTCTCTTCTTGCTCCTCTGGAATTCTGCATTCAGTTGGACAAATCTTTTCCTATCTCCTCTACCTTTCTCTTTCCTTCTTCCCTGGGCTTCTTTCAGCCTCATGAGACAGCCAGTTTGACTTCTTACTTTTCTTTCTTTTAGGTATATTCTTTGTTGCTGTTTCCTGGATAATATTGTGAACTTCGGTCCAGAGTTCTTCAGACATTCGATCTTCCATGTCTAGTTCCTTAAATCTATTCTTTACCTCCACTACATATTCACAAGGGATATTATTTTGTAGCTACTTGATTGACGGGCTGGATACCTCCCCAGGCCTCCTGGGGTCGGTAGGAGGGCCACGTGACACGTGCAGGCCCGGGAGTAGGGTAAAGTAGGAGTGGCTAGCTGGGGGGCAGGGCCACCTAGAGGATTGGCGCCAGTTTGGCCAGTATGCCCCCAGCTAGCCAAGAATGCAGATCCCACCCACCCATCCCTTATATATTTGGAACATAGGTGTTAAGTTATTGAAAATTGTAAAAAAAATATCTATATATTTATGTATGGAAAATTGGAAAATATATGTTCCCCAAAAAAAAAATGGAAAAGAATCAATACAATAAGTCAAGTATATTACTTTAATCTGTCTACGTTGTTAGCAGTTGAGTCATGATGTGTTTGTATTTTGTTGTTGTCACAGCGGGGCGGTGGTGAGGGGAGTCGCCGGGACAGTGGTAAAGTGGGGGTGATCCTACCCTATGGGGGTACGGATGCTCCATCACGGTAGGCCCTGGACGAGGGTCAGGGCGCAGAATGTACTGTCTCGGGTCCCAGGCTCGTCCCCTCTCTTGTTTACGTATATTTAATTAATGGTATTGTTATTATTACGTGAATTTGGGTTTACCAATAAACGCTGTGGCCAGTATTTCCCAAAACAAGTTGTTGTGTCTAATTATATATTTATTAAGGGTTTAGAAAGTGTTTTGCCTAACAAAATTATTCAGGGAGCAAGTTATGCCCAAAAATGTCATGCGGACATACTCGCTGGGCCTTTCACGGGTCAGGTTTTCCCTCTTTTCCTCAGTTTAATTCTGAACTTTGCAAAAGGAAGCTCATGGTCTAAGCCGCAGTCAGCTCCAGGTCTTTTGCTGCCTGTATAGAGCGCCTCCATCTTTGGGTGCAAAGTATATAGTCAATCTGGTTTCTATGTTATCCATCTGGTGATGTCCATGTGTAGAGTCGTCTCGGAGGTTGTTGGAAGAGGGTGTTTGCTACGACCAGAGAATTATCCTGACAAAATTCTACTAATCTCTGACCTGCTTCATTTTGTACTCCAAGGTCAAACTTGCCAGTTATTCCAGGTGTCTTTTGGTTCCCTACTTTAGCATTCCAAGGTCAAAGCATAACATAGGATGGATTATGGATTATACCCTTGTGCCACTCACACTAACTAACCTTCCCATTACTAGACTCTCGCCACTCCAATTCATGTTCACTGCTAAGCTTGTATATCTAACCAGCCATTTCTCATCTGATCTCCATATATTCCCCTAACTGCCCCCTCATGCAACCAATTCACTGGCTTCCCATACTCACTAGAATTAAGTTCAAAAACCTAAAACTCACCAACAAATCCCTCAACTCTGCATATAAGATCTACTCTCTAGATACTCCCCTAACTGCCCCCTCCACTCTTCCCATGATAGGTGTCACTCATCATCACCTCCTTACACTCTCGCCACTCTTTTCTTGAGGAGTTCCATCCTGTGGAACTCTTTACCTCCACTCTATCAAGCAATGCCTGAACCCCATCTATTTAATGAAACCCTCAACTGGTTCCCTAATATCTGACAACATAGTGACCTACTCGTGCGCATGGATCCTGCTGCCTCACAGGACAACAGACAAGCATGCCCCTTTCCTTTAGTATCTAATACCCCTAACTCACTTAGATTCTAAGCTCTTATGAGAACATGACCCTCTACACCTTTTGTACTTTTGTACTCACTTTATCCCCTGTACTTGGCGCTATAATAAAATAATTATAATCCATCCCACCCCCATGTCTACTGCATCTTGATTGAAAACCTCTTGAGATGCCCTATAAATAGATTATTTTTAATTGCAAAGTGATACATTTTGTCTTAATGCATCTTATTAAAAGTTATATTTTAATATAACTTTCTTTTGACCTCTGCTCTCATTATGCCGTGGTGCGTGGGCTGAAATTCGCGGCGTCTCCTCTCCGTGATATTCACTTATCAAAGTCTCCCAGATACTACATTCTGAAAAGGAAACCGCTTCAGGTGAATTAATTAGAAATGTTCTCATTTCACACAATAGGATTTTGCTACAAAGTCGGATGCCATGTTGTTACACCAGTCTAACCTTGGTTTAGTTACTAGGATATTTTAATCCACATCCCACGTGTTGCACAAGAACTTGTTTTCTTAATTAAACTTAAAGAATAAAAGTTTAGTAATCACCATAATTGGCTCAAATGTACAACTGCAAGAAAATAAATTACTATTTTCGCTTATTGCAAAGACAGATATATAAGTACAGTGTAAAATATAAAATGTATTTAGTACAGTGAATTAATAAATGAATATATTTACCTATTTATATTTAATATGCAGCAATCAATATCCTGAAGAGCTAACAATCTCTTTGGATTTTCCTGCAGTATACAATGTACATTTGGACTGAGGAGAAAGTGTCAGCAATGTGGCAAGTGTGCAGTGTAAATAGGCTGCGTGCGCGAGGCCAAACCGTTTGTTTAGGCATGTAAAGCTCCAGTTTAGATTTGTAATGTTATTAGTTGCAAGTTAGTGTTGTAAAATGGCAGATTTTTTCTATGTGTTACATCCGAGCATTTTCCGTCGTTTAATGATATATTGTGTATCTCCTACATTCCTGGCTAACTCGTACGTGCCTGGCGGTGATTTGATCGCCTGTCTTCTTTAGCCTCGTTTTCATTTTTTTCATCCGCCATTTTTTTATCGCTTAGCTGATTATCGAGTGTGGAAACTCAGCAATTTCGGCTTAAATTTGCATGCAACCTCACTCCCAGGCGTCCTTGCGTTTCCGTGCTGTGTGTGTTTTTATGTTTAATTTTATTTTTTTCTTGTTCTTCTTGTTTTTCAATTTTTGTGATTCGGCAGTAAAGCTAGTATTTTGCGAGGTTGTTTTTTTTGCCCCCGAGATTCCAAGGTCGTTCCTGGCTAACTCGTAGATGCCTGGCAGTGATTTGCACGCTTTCGTCTCCTTTAGCCTCGTTTTAATTTTTTTCGTCCGCCATTTTTTTTCTTGCTTAGTCGATTTTTGAGTGCCGAAACTCTGCAAATTGGGCTTAAATTCGCGTGCAACCTCACTCACAGGTGTCCTTGCGTTCCCCCATGCTGTGTGTGACTGTTTTTTTTATTTTAGTTTTTTATTTTGTCTTGTTTTTCATGTTTTTCCATTTTTGCAGATCGGCCGTTAAAGTTCTCCGAGCTCCTTCATGTTTCAATGCCTCAACTGCATCTCCTATGAGCTCTGACCTCCTGCGTGTTTAAATGCCTAAACTGCTCGCCTCACTTTGCGAGGCTTGCAGGGCTCATCACCTAAGTGCTCCAGGCTCGGAAGGCTTCTATGTGATAAAGGCTCGCCTCGCTCTGTGAGGCTTGCAAGCATGACGACAACTCACAGTTTGACAATTATAATATGTGATTATTATTTATTATTATTATTATTATTATTATTATGCATTATTGGTTACACATCAACATATAACATATTACATAGTGCTAATTGTAAGCTCCTAAATCTAATTGTCATATAAAATTTACACCACACTTACTCTTTGTAGTCCCCAGAGTAACATATCTCCTCTTCCTGTTCACTTTTATGAGTGCTGCCATGTTTCACATCCACAAGCGAGTGGCTTTACATTTCCAGTGTCTCATGCTGTTCAAACACACAAGTCATTGTTTGCAGCAGCATGAGACACTGGTAGTGTGACACTCCTCCCATAGTTACATAGTAATTTAGGTTGAAAAAAGACTTTTAGCCCATGAAGTTCCACCTTTTAAGATCTCCTCTGATCTGCAATATGCAGATTAGTTGTTAATTGTTAAATCCATGTTGACGTGGATTTATTTCACAAGTTGGCAACTCTTCTGGGAGTGAACAGGAAGAAGGGGACGCACCAGAAGCTGATGATTTGTTATTCTGGGGGTTTCTTAGAAATAAGTGAAGTGTAAATTAAGATTGCGGAAGACTTAATTAAGTAATTTAGTAAAAACATTTGCGTATATCAGAAAAAAAGGCTTAAAGTCCCTTTAAATTAAAATGGCTGCAGTTTGACCCTTTTCTTGACCTGTGAGTGAGAGTGGCCTTCTTGTAAATTCAGAATGTTTTAAATGATTATCCTCAAAGTGAGCTAATTAAGTTAACAATCACTCAACAAGTCATCTTTATAAAGTAATAAATAAATAAATATAACTTTGAATTTATTATCTATTTTATACAGTTATTTTTTTACTATGGGCTGCCATGGCTTTTTCTGAGCTGTTTATTTGAGCTGCTTTTCTATCCTTAGATGTGAAATACTCATATTGAAGGCAATGGCACTTGGCATTGCCACATATTCTTTGTATAACCTCTGCATTCATCAGAAACAGAACCAGTGGTGCAAAATAGCATATAAAAGGTAAAAAAATTAAGATTTTATTATTTTTTGTATTTTTAAAACATTTTGCTGTTTTTATTCAAACTCCATATAAAAAAAGTGTAAATATATATTTTTATAACATAAAATACTGTTTTTTTATGCATCAATATGAGACTCCTCTGTATAGTTTGCTGATGACATTATAATCTCTTAAGGAATCAGATCTAGAAATAACAGAGCCGATAAACTCCATTTAATCTGATCGTTTCTGTATCCGCTGAAATCCTGATTATCTGTGAGCCGCGGTCTAATTCCTCAGCTAGGACTCGGTCTATATTCATTCTCAGTACAATGTGGGGCCCCAGGGGCCCAAACCCCGTCTGCCAAGGAGGTACAACTAATACTTCCCAGATACGGCACGGTTAGTAGCAGATTTTAGATCAATACTTGATTTTGGGGTGACAGGGTCCCTTTAATACGTTATTTAAACTAGTCATATAATATGTGATGTGTCCATTATACCCCCTCCCTCCCCTGTGTCTTTACCCCCCTCTCCCTCCCCTCACCTGTGTCTCATTCTCCCCTTCCCTTCCCAGTGTCCTTTTCCCCCCTTCCCTTCTCCAGTGTCTTTTCCCCTTTGCCTCCCCAGTCTCTCTTTCCCCATTCCTCTCCCCTCCCCAGTGCCTCTTCCCCATTCCCCAACCAATGTCTCCCCCCTTCCTCTCCCCTTCCCAGAGTCCCCCCCCCCTTCCTCTCCCCTCCCCAGTGTCTCTCCCACCTTCCACTCCCATCACCAGTGTCTTTTTCCCCCCTTCCCTTCTGAGTATCTCTCCACCCTAACTTCCTCTCCACTCCCCAGTGTCTCCCCCCTTCCACTCCCATCCCTAGTGTCTTTTTCCCCCCTTCCCTCCCCAGTATCTTTCCACCCCACCTTCCTCTCCCCTCCCCAGTGTCTCTTCCACCCCCAGTGCCTTCCCCCTTCCTCTCTCCTCCCCTGTGTCTCTCCTCCCTTCCTCTCCAATCCTCAGTGTCTCCCTCCCTTACCTTTCCCTCCCCAGTGATTTTTTTTAATTACAACAAATTGCAGTTATGTTTATAATGTAGTGCTTATCAGTTGATTAAACTGGAATTAGTATCAGTGATGTCAATGAGAGCCGGGACTTTATGTGAGTGGAGCCGCCTTCCAGTGGAAGTGGTAGGGGCAAATTCACTAAAGCAGCTGTTCTGCTGAACTAGATATAATGGGAAGACAAGAAGGGGCTATTATGTTTAATCAACCACCAAATGCATCAGCCAAAAAAACATACAAAAATATATAACAATATATATATATATATATATATCGACTAGCGACTTGTCCGTTAAGTCTGCTTTACGGGCCTCGCGATGAGCACCTTTGACGTTCATTGTGAGACCCGCAATGGGCAGCTTCACAGCTCACTGCAGGCCTCAGCCAGTCCGTCACTTTCATTTAGTCGCAATGAGCACCTTCGCCGCTCATCGCGAGCCCCGCCATGAGTGCCAAAGGCGCTCATTGCGAGCCTCTCCCCCCTCTACTTTACGGCCCTCTCATTGCAGGAGTCGTCCAACCTACCACTTTCGTGCCTCGCACTAAGCGCCTACGGCGAACCTCGCCCCACTCTCTGACCCCTGTTTCTTTTTCCCCCCTCTCCCTTCCATGTGTCTGTTTCCCCCTCTCTCCCTCCCGCTGTCTCTTTGCCCCCTGTCTCTGCCCTTTAGTTTTTTCCACTTATTTCCCTCCCCTGTGTCTCTTTCCTTCTCTCCCTCCCCTGTGTCTTTCTCCTCCCTCTCCCTCTTCAAGTCTTGCGTGCCTCGCGATGTGCGCCAATCACGCCTTTTTCAAAGTCTTGCGGGACTCACCCTAGGGGTTATCTGACCATCTACAGATGGCTTTTTATTGTAGTGTATAGAGAATTTGAAAGGGGGCCCATATTATTTTATACCAAGACCCCCCACTCACGCGTCTACTTTTGGAGGCTCTCCCTGTTTTTAAAAAGCAGATATAAAGAACGTTACACAAGTATATTTACCTTTTGTATCTGTTTTATGGTAAGGATAAAAGATCAGGTTTTTCATTAACCCGGAGTTTTTTATAAAGTGTAATTTTAGATTATTATTATGTTGCAGCTGTTTGTGCGTGTAGTCGTTCAGTCGTGTCTGACTCTCAGTGACCCTATAGACAGCAAGCCAGGCTCATCTTGGGTCTGGTTGAGCTAATCCATAAGGTTTTCATGGCAAAGAAAATGGAGTCAGTTGCCAGTTCCTTCTCCAGTGGACCTGCTCATCTTGGGTGACCCTACATGGTATAGCTCACAGATTCATTGAAGTACACAAGCCCCTTCACCACAACAAGGTAGTGACCCAGAAGTGGTGCAACTGTTTACCTCTTTCAATATCGTGGGCATCTAAATGCTGAAAAATAAATAATGCCAATCCCACAAATAAGGGAGGATGGACAATGTCCAGTAGCTGTTACTTGAGGAAAGAGATATTAACAAGGAACATTTTTGGACAAGTAAATATAATTTTTTTGACCATAGGTTTGTTCCAAGTCGGTCCTCAATTTAAGTAATCCCCAAATAAAAAGAATTATTGGGTGCTACACAATGATACATGGCCAATCCTAGAGGTGACCATGGACCTTGACTGTAGATTTATGTCTGGGGGTCCTCAGCTTAAATAATTCCCAAGTAAGAAGAATTCTTGAGTGCTACACCAATCCTAGAGGTATGGACCTTGACCAAACATTGTCTGGGGGTCCTCAACTTAACTAATACCCAATGCTAAAGGTGGCCATGGACCTTGACCATAGATTTGTTTCGAGGGGGGTCCTCAACCTAAATGATCCCTAGGAAAAATAATTATTGGGTGCTACACATTGGTGTGTGACCAGCTGTAGAGGTGGCCATAGACCTTGACCAACAAGAAGAATTCTTAGGTGCTACATAATGGTGTGTGACCAATGCTAAAGGTGGCCATGGACCTTGACCATAGATTTGTTTCAAGGGGGGTCCTCAAACTAAATAATCCCTAAGCAAAAATAATTATTGGGTGCTACACATTGGTGTGTGACCAACTGTAGAGGTGGCCATAGACCTTGAGCAAGCAAGAAGAATTCTTAGATGCTACACAATGGTGTGTGACCAATGCTAAAGGTGGCCATGGACCTTGACCATAGATTTGTTTCAAGGGGGGTTCTCAAACTAAATAATCCCTAAGCAAAAATAATTATTGGGTGCTACACATTGGTGTGTGACCAACTGTAGAGGTGGCCATAGACCTTGACCAAGCAAGAAGAATTCTTAGGTGCTACACAATGGTGTGTGACCAATGCTAAAGGTGGCCATGGACCTTGACCATACATTTGTTTCAAGGGGGGTCCTTACCTAAATAATCGCTAAGCAAAAATAATTATTGGGTGCTACATATTGTTTTGGTGACCAACTGTAGAGGTGGCCATAGACCTTGACCAAGCAAGAAAAATTCTTAGGTGCTAAACAATGGTGTGACCAATGCTAGAGGTGGCCATGGACCTTGACCATAGATTTGTTTCAAGGGGGGTCCTCAAACTAAATAATCCCTAAGCAAGAAAAAATCTTGGGTGCTACACATTGGTGTGTGACCAATTGTAGAGATGGCCATGTACCTTGACCATAGATTTGTGTCAAGGCGGTCCTCAACTTACATAATGCCCAAGCAAGAAGAATTCTTGGGTGCTTCACTCTCTTCTTGCAGTGGATTCCATTGAAGCATAGCACGCAGGCATACCAGAATGTTGAGAAATTGAGACATGCAAATGGTGGTGGTCTTAAGATAACAATGGAAATGTCCAAGGCTACATTACATTAGGGGGCACGGTAAAGGCTGTTGTCCTCCAGGTTGACCCAGGTTCACTCATGCATCCTGGGATGTCCGGCTCAAAGATTGTCCCTGATCGTTATGGAAATCTCTTTTAAATGAGATACACAAGTTAGTTTCAAGGTCCTTGGCCAAAGAGAAGCAGTCTACAGAACTCACCTGTCACTTCACCAGGCGGCAGAGATTTCTCAAAGATGCCTCCCCCTTCTTCATGTTGCTGCACAAACCCAGTGGAAATACTCTGCATTCATCTGTTATCCTGAATGAAAACAAATGACACGTTGTGGAATCGGAGAGAGATAAAACCTAATAAATACATTTCATGCACCACCTGAATAAGGGGCTTTTAGCTCCGATCCATCAAGATACAAAGACGGCTGTTTGTTAAAATAAAAACTACAAGAGAGCCCAGAGTGGGAGATAAATACTGCTTTGTATGAGCACGCAGACGCCCGTGTTTAGGCATCTTGTCTGGTGGAAGGGTCTGCAGAGAACTGTACTATAGGACAATGGCGGAATGAGGGTTAACCCAATTATTCCCAAACCTCTCCTTGGGGACCCCCAGACAGGTCAGAGTATGAACAGAGATGAGGTAATTAGTAGTCAACAGGCCACGGAGTCTCTAATTTCCTCACCTGTGTTCTCACACTGTTAAATCAAAATCCTGACCTGTCTGGGGTCCTTGAGGAGAGGTTTGGGAACCACTGTAGAAAACTTGCAATATCTCGAAGGTCTGATCCACATGTGTTATACTAAAGGGAAACTGTAAAGATTTGGTTTTGCAGTCATTGAAAGATAATATTTAAAAGTAGCGAATTGCCCGTCAAAAATGACGGCACGAAAATGTTAAGGCTGGGAATGCTGTTTGCCACACAATGCGAGGCTCTGCCCCCTCTGAGCACCTTCGGCGCTCATTGCGAGCCTCTCCCCTGTCTAATTTTGTGCAATGATAACCTTCGGCGCTCATCGTGAAACCTGCGATGAGTGCCAAAGGCGCTCATCACGTGACTCGCAATGAACGCTTTTGTAGTTTACAGGCCTCATTACAGATGTCATGCAACCCGCCACGAAGTTCTGAGCGCCTTCAGCGCTCATCCCAAAGTCCCTCGTGCCTGCCGTTGTTCGGCTAAGTGTTACTGGCTTCGGCCTAATTTTGATCCTGTTTGAGAACATTTTCATTTTTCCGGCTGCCATTTTTTCCTCGCTTAGCCGATTTTCTATCTCCGAAAACCGTCAATTAGGGCTCAAATTAGCTTGCAACCTCACTCACAGTCTCCCTGGCTGTCTCCCCGAGTTGTGTGTGAGCTTTTTAATTCATTTTGTATATTATTTTTCATTTTTTGGTAGTCTTTTGAGTTACGGGCTTCGGTTAAGTGTTACTGGCTTTGGTAGTGTTATTGGCATTGGCTATGGGCGTCTTCAATCTCTTTCCATCCTTCATCAGTGAAGCGTTATGAGGCAAATTACATCTCTGATGGGACAGAAGACCGTTAGAGGGACCCTGAAAAGGCACTATTGTGAGAGTTGCAATAAGCGCCTTCGGCACTCATTGCAGCAAAGTGCTGCAAGCCTCGCAATGAGTGCCTGTAGCCTAGGTCCTACTGGCCTCATGATGATCGCCTGCAGATTTACAACATATTATAGCCTGAAACAGCCAATCATGTTCTTTTTGTAAGACCTGGCAGATGCACTTTGGTAGATGGATTGTGGGCGGTACTTATTGGCTCGTGCAAACACATGGGTCTATGTCCAAATGGCAAGCTAGTATTCCTTTCCAAGGTTAAGGGGCAGGTGAAGGGTGATAGTAGTGCTGCTCACACACCCAAGATCAAATCAGCAGCAATCTTCAAGTCATTGTCAAGAGCAAAAGATGAAGAATCAAAGTGGTGATATCCCGGATCATGTCCAGTGGTTTTATACCGAGAATCACCCACGTGACATAACAGTATTGCACCACCATTATAGACAGAATACAATGAATGGAGGGCCCTGGCGAAAATAATTTGGGGGCCACCCTTATAGCTTCTCTACGCAAGGATGGTGTCTGCAGAAGTCAATAAAAAGTCAAAAATATATTGCATTTAGGTCATCTTTAAATCAAGCTAGGGTGATAGATAACATGTCTATACAAATAAGTATCTGTCTCTCCCCTAAATACTAAGAGGTCCCCTTTACTCCAAGGAGTAGAGGGTCAATACACCATTGTGCGCCTCGGTGCCTGGCACCTGCTGCACCAGCAGTCGCTGATGCTTATAAATGCTGAAGTGTAAATTATCTTAAGACAGGTAACGTTGGGGAAGTTGTCTGATCTACCTCATAAGTGTGATTTCCAGATAACTTTCCATCTATGGCTCACCATTTTTAATTATCGTATTTATTCGCTACGCCAGCTGCGTTACTGAGCACTAAGCAGATTTCATGCAAATGGTAAATCTAACTCAATCTCTAGAAAAATAAAATTAATTACATATCAATAAATGTTGGCTGCTGAACCCTCTTTTTATCCACCGTGACAGAGTTATCCATGTGTTTAAGTGAGCCACAGACTCTGCAGAGCTCTAGTAGGACTGCAGGCGTTAACTTTCTCTGCTAAGGTCATTAACTGCACCTGGGCATCCCTGACTAAATACGGCTCCTGGAGTATGGGTGGGGCTGTTTGGGGACAGATTGTTTGCAGTTTGTCTGACCTGCAAAAAGTCACACTATGAGACAGCAGCCTGCAGCTTATGGATGCTTGGAGCAGAGTAGAGACCTGGAAATCTGAAGAAATATACAAGCCAGTGATTTTATAAACGATTAGACTGTATATTTTGCTCCACCCAGGTTTAGCTGGATGAGAGCTGGTAAATGAAGTTAAGGTGGAGCTTCAGTGGAAGTTAGGACTATTATTTTCATTGATTTCATTCATTGATATTTTTGTATCACTGGATATTTTTTTAGTTAATCTTGTAAAAGTATCACAGCCTTTTGTATTGTGCCCTCCATCAAAGTGCCTGAAAGACAAGCACAAGAATCCGGGAACTAAAAGAAACAGCCAAGGAAAGAACTAAAGGGTTTAAATTATGTAATTATTTTAAACAATAATATATATATGTAAAAGAGAATATATATATATATATATATATATATATATATATATATAACAAAACCCTCTCCACTCTCTTTCCTACCCCACCTTTCCGTCCATTGTTCAGTCCATAACTAGATAGCTCCATTAAAAATAAAGCTGTACCATAGGAGAATATTTTTTTTTAAATAATAATTAAATAGTGAATTAAATAATAATATAATACTGTACTTGTCCTGTTAATATTTGAAATGTGTTTATATATATATATATATATATATATATATATATATAGTATATATATAGGCCCTCATTCAATTGCAATTTGGCCAATTGAATAGGGCCCTAAATAAGCACATAACATATTTTTTTTAAGAAGTTTTTAGTTAGTAAGCATCTATACAAAAGCAAGGTTTTCACTAACCAAAAACTTCTTTAAAAAAAATATGCTAGGTGCTTATTTAGAGGGCTATTTAATTGGCCAAATCGCAATTGAATGAGGCCCATAGTATATAAAATATAGTAAATAAATAGTACATTCATATTCACATTTGAATGTCTAAAACAAGATAAAAAAACGTGTTTCATGCCCAGAATTCCGGGAAATACAGTTATTACACTGCAGGCTGGCTCCAAACTTAGGAAGTGCTGAATCAAGACAAGATAGAGAATTCTGTATTTATTAATTCTGTAAAGAAAGATTTTATAAATTGTTATTTGTTTGTTACATACTTCACAAGCATTTCAGATTTTTCAGATACAGATTTAAGAATGAGTTTAAGTGACTTGAAATGTTTCTGCCATCTTGGAGAATGAACCTACAGACTATTAAGATCTATTGACTGAGATCTCCCTGCTGTCAGATTGAGGGATAGCCGTGCAATATACAGCACTGGGCTAAAAACAATGGGTGTTTCTCTTGTTTTGGACGTGTTGGCAGCTGCAACCCTCTAATAAATAGCTCCTGTAGTCTCTAATCTAAACTCAGCAAGTCCATTATCAAAGCTTCCCACTTCCAAGCTTGGACGGAGACGGTGCCACGCCATATTTATCAAAGGCAGAACCAATTCGGATTTTGGCTGGCAGGAGATTTTGATGAATAACTGGTGACCAGAAGGCTCCATCATCCATCTCCTGGAGTAGTGTGGGCCGAGAAAGATAAGATATTGAATACAAGGAGCATTATCCAGCAGGAAGACATGGTATTCAGAGCTTCTAGATCTCAAACCTCTGACCAAGATGCATATTTGTCCACCTGTGAATATTTGGATAACTTAACTTGATATGGTGCAAACTGTTTTTAGAAAACTTTAAATAAATACAGATTTTATTTTTATAACTATTATATGCCATGGCGGCTGATATTTCTTTTTGTTCCCCAGATAATGGGAGAAACCTTGGATGCAGATAATGTCTCTATTCAGTTCTGCTGAAAGACTGCCACTATGAATTTCCTCTTGCAATATTATAAAATGGACAACCCTTCCTCCCAACACTCCAAGCAAAAATACTGTTTAAGATGACTTATCCTGGTGTGCAGCAACCTTCAGATAGTATAGTTTTCCAGAGACCAGACAAGAGATTTAAAGGTATATGCAAGTGAGCTGGGTTATGAATGCATGTGATAGAGGGGAATTAGTAGTGTATGATTACATTTATTCGCATGCACTATGTTTTTCTAGCTTTGCATTAAAAAAAGAACTGTTGCAGGATTGAGCTAGGATTCTCAGGGTACAATGTATACAAGTATACCCTGTCCATGTGAGCATGCCCAGCCTAGCAGCCAATCAGCAATGCTCTATGCAGCCAGCATAGATGACTACTACCATAAATCGGCATTCAACTATAAAATGCTTGAGCGGTTACCCGGTTGTTCTTTAGACACACACCCTCTCCATGATAAATTCTGACAAATTATAATTGTACTGAAACCAAACATTTCAGTTTCTTATTCCTATTTGAATCTGACTTTTAGGTGAATGAGCATTTATGCTTGGTTTATGGTCCTGCAATGACCTGCAACGTTTGATGAAGAGATTGTTCATGGTCTGTGCATGTGTCTCTGTGTGAGTGAGTTCATGCAATTCACTGGGGCTGGGAGAGATCTCAGGGGCAATTCACTGGGACTGGGAGAGATCTCAGGGGCAATTCACTCGGGATGGAGGAGGTAATGGGGCAATTCACTTTGCTGGGAGGGGTGATGGGGCAATTCACTGGGGATTTGGGAGGTTATGGGGTAAATCACTGGGGCTGGGGGGTTACAGGGGTAAATCACTGGGGCTGGGGGAAGTTTCACCTGGAATGTAGGTAAATCTGTGAATGACGGGACACAGCTCAATCCCCAGGCCAAAAAGATGCAATGTATTAGTTATGCTAATTTTCCCTGAGATTTTTAAGGGGTGTCAACATTGATAGAAAATAGTTTGCAATTGCAAGAAATTCAGCAAACTTTAGGGTAGGGAGAGAGAGAGACAAAGAGAAAGAGAGAGAGAGAGAGACATAGGATAATGAGAGATATAGACATAAAGAGAGATAGAGAGAAAGAGACATAGAGAGAAAGAGAGATAGACATAGGACAGAGAGAGAGACACAGAGAGAAAGAGAGATAGAGAGAAAGAGACATAGAGAGAAAGAGACATAGAGAGAAAGAGAGATAGACAAGAGAAAGAGAGATAGACAAGAGAAAGAGAGATAGACAAGAGAAAGAGAGATAGACAAGAGAAAGAGACATAGATAGAAAGAGAGATAGAGAGAAAGAGAAACAGAGAGAAAGAGAGAGAGACATAGAGAGAGATAGACATAGAGAGAAAGAGAGATAGACATAGAGAGTAAGAGACATAGAGAGAAAGAGACATAGAGAGAAAGAGAGATAGACATAGGACAGAGAGAGAGACACAGAGAGAAAGAGAGATAGAGAGAAAGAGACATAGAGAGAAAGAGACATAGAGAGAAGGAGAAACAGAGAGAAAGAGAGAGACATAGAGAGAGATAGACATAGAGAGAAAGAGAGATAGACATAGAGAGTAAGAGACATAGAGAGAAAGAGAGATAGACATAGGACAGAGAGAAGGCACAGAGAGAAAGAGAGATAGAGAGAAAGAGACATAGAGAGAAAGAGACATAGAGAGAAAGAGAGATAGACAAGAGAAAGAGAGATAGAGAGAAAGAGACATAGATAGAAAGAGAGATAGAGAGAAAGAGAAACAGAGAGAAAGAGAGGGAGACAAAGAGAGAGATAGACATAGAGAGAAAGAGAGATAGACATAGAGAGTAAGAGACATAGAGAGAAAGAGACATAGAGAGAAAGAGAGATAGACATAGGACAGAGAGAGAGACACAGAGAGAAAGAGAGATAGAGAGAAAGAGACATAGAGAGAAAGAGACATAGAGAGAAAGAGAAACAGAGAGAAAGAGAGAGAGACATAGAGAGAGATAGACATAGAGAGAAAGAGAGATAGACATAGAGAGTAAGAGACATAGAGAGAAAGAGACATAGAGAGAAAGAGAGATAGACATAGGACAGAGAGAGAGACACAGAGAGAAAGAGAGATAGAGAGAGAAAGAGACATAGAGAGAAAGAGACATAGAGAGAAAGAGACATAGAGAGAAAGAGAGATAGACAAGAGAAAGAGAGATAGACAAGAGAAAGAGAGATAGACAAGAGAAAGAGAGATAGAGAGAAAGAGACATAGATAGAAAGAGAGATAGAGAGAAAGAGAAACAGAGAGAGAGAGAGAGACATAGACATAGGACAAGGAGAGAGAGACATAAAGAGAAAGAGAGAGAGACATAGGACAAGGAGAGAGAGAGAGAGAGAGAAAGAGAGAGAGACATAGGACAAGGAGAGAGAGAGACATAGAGAGAAAGAGAGATAGACATAGAGAGTAAGAGACATAGAGAGGAAGAGATATAGACATAGATAGAAAGAGACATATAGAGAAAGAGAGATAGACATAGGACAGAGAGAGAGACACAGAGAGAAAGAGAGATAGACATAGGACTTGGAGAGAGAGAGCAGTAGAGCAGAGAGAGACATAGAGAGAGATAGACATAGAGAGAAAGAGAGATAGACATAGAGAGTAAGAGACATAGAGAGAAAGAGACATAGAGAGAAAGAGAGATATACATAGGACAGAGAGATAGACACAGAGAGAAAGAGAGATAGACATAGGACTTGGAGAGAGAGAGCAGTAGAGCAGAGAGAGACATAGAGAGAGATAGACATAGAGAGAAAGAGAGATAGACATAGAGAGTAAGAGACATAGAGAGAAAGAGACATAGAGAGAAAGAGAGATAGACAAGAGAAAGAGAGATAGACATAGAGAGTAAGAGACATAGAGAGAAAGAGACATAGAGAGAAAGAGAGATAGACAAGAGAAAGAGAGATAGACAAGAGAAAGAGAGATAGACAAGAGAAAGAGAGATAGACAAGAGAAAGAGACATAGACAAGAGAAAGAGAGATAGAGAGAAAGAGAAACAGAGAGGAAAAGAGAGAGAGACATAGACATAGGACAAGGAGAGAGAGACATAAAGAGAAAGAGAGAGAGACATAGGACAGGGAGAGAGAGAGACATAGAGAGAGATACATAGGACAGGGAGAGAGAGAGAGACATAGAGAGAAAGAGAGAGAGACATAGGACAAGGAGAGAGAGAGAGAAAGAGAGAAAGAGAGATAGATATAGGACAAGGAGAGAGAGACATAGACAGAAAGAGAGATACACATAGAGAAAAATGAGAGTCATAGGACAGGGAGAGAGATAGACATAGAGATAAAAAGACATATAGAGAAAGAGAGATAGACATAGAGAGTAAGAGACATGGAGAGAAAGAGATTTAGACATAGATAGAAAGAGACATATAGAGAAAGAGAGATAGACATAGGACAGAGAGATAGACATAGAGAGTAAGAGACATGGAGAGAAAGAGATATAGACATAGATAGAAAGAGACATATAGAGAAAGAGAGATAGACATAGAGAGTAAGAGATATAGACATAGATAGAAAGAGACATATAGGACAGAGAGAGAGACACAGAGAGAAAGAGAGATAGACATAGGACTTGGAGAGAGAGAGCAGTAGAGCAGAGAGAGACATAGAGAGAGATAGACATAGAGAGAAAGAGAGATAGACATAGAGAGTAAGAGACATAGAGAGAAAGAGACATAGAGAGAAAGAGAGATAGACAAGAGAAAGAGAGATAGACATAGAGAGTAAGAGACATAGAGAGAAAGAGACATAGAGAGAAAGAGAGATAGACAAGAGAAAGAGAGATAGACAAGAGAAAGAGAGATAGACAAGAGAAAGAGAGATAGACAAGAGAAAGAGACATAGACAAGAGAAAGAGAGATAGAGAGAAAGAGAAACAGAGAGGAAAAGAGAGAGAGACATAGACATAGGACAAGGAGAGAGAGACATAAAGAGAAAGAGAGAGAGACATAGGACAGGGAGAGAGAGAGACATAGAGAGAGATACATAGGACAGGGAGAGAGAGAGAGACATAGAGAGAAAGAGAGAGAGACATAGGACAAGGAGAGAGAGAGAGAAAGAGAGAAAGAGAGATAGATATAGGACAAGGAGAGAGAGACATAGACAGAAAGAGAGATACACATAGAGAAAAATGAGAGTCATAGGACAGGGAGAGAGATAGACATAGAGATAAAAAGACATATAGAGAAAGAGAGATAGACATAGAGAGTAAGAGACATGGAGAGAAAGAGATTTAGACATAGATAGAAAGAGACATATAGAGAAAGAGAGATAGACATAGGACAGAGAGATAGACATAGAGAGTAAGAGACATGGAGAGAAAGAGATATAGACATAGATAGAAAGAGACATATAGAGAAAGAGAGATAGACATAGAGAGTAAGAGATATAGACATAGATAGAAAGAGACATATAGGACAGAGAGAGAGACACAGAGAGAAAGAGAGATAGACATAGGACTTGGAGAGAGAGAGCAGTAGAGCAGAGAGAGACATAGAGAGAGATAGACATAGAGAGAAAGAGAGATAGACATAGAGAGTAAGAGACATAGAGAGAAAGAGAAAGAGACATAGAGAGAAAGAGAAACAGAGAGAAAGAGAGATAGACATAGGACTTGGAGAGAGAGCAGTAGAGCAGAGAGAGACATAGAGAGAGATAGACATAGAGAGAAAGAGAGATAGACATAGAGAGTAAGAGACATAGAGAGAAAGAGAAAGAGACATAGAGAGAAAGAGAAACAGAGAGAAAGAGAGATAGACATAGACATAGGACATTGAGAGAGAGCAGTAGAGCAGAGAGAGACCGCACATGATAACCTTTTGTTCTTGTTTCCTCTCTTTTCTTAAAGACACTTTCCCTTTGAACGTTATGAAATCCTTAGATATATTTTCTAGCTTCTATAGTACCCTTCTCCCTTCTCTTCTTTAATCTATACATATTAATGTCATGGAGTCTCCTTATAAGTGTTGTCCTTTAGTCTTAGACCCTGCACTATTTAGTCACCCCCTTTGTCTCTAATGTATTAATATATTTTGGAGATCTGGTTTCAGAACTGGACACAGTGTCTAGGTGGGGTCTGACCGGGGGTCTTTAGATGGACATTAGTACTGACCTTTATCTGCGGCTAATTCCTCTTCCAGTACAACCAATAATCCTACTGGCTTTCTTGAAGTTTTGTTGCAATATAATCCCAATCACTTTCTTCATCTGTTGCAGTTTCTCGAAGATTTCTGTATATTTGTACATACATTTGTGCATTTATAGTAGTGAGAAGCCCCTATAAATGCACAAAGAAAAAGGACTCCCAATATAAAAACACCTGAAAAGGGAATAAATTGCCTCATTGTTACACGTCTTCTATGATCAAGGAAATGCCTTGTGTAGCATATCCAGGGAAGAGAAAATAAATGCAAATACCATTCTATTTATGTTCATATTATTATTAATAATAATAATAATAATAATAATAATAATAATAATAATAATCATCATCATAACAATAAAGCCAAAATATTTTTAGATAGTCTTTTGGTGTTTCCATGACTCATTGTTACTAGAGCCATTTGCAGTATTTACTAATATGAATTTATCATAATGAGCCGTGTGATGTGTTGCAGTGGCCGAGAATAACCTACAAACACTTTCTATTCCCCTGAGCATGCACTTAGATCCTGAGATCACCAGCACCGTAATAAAGCAATAATAAATATTGATGGGAACAGGACATTTATGTTAGTAAATCAATTGATGGGAATTGTTGCTATTGTTTTGCATGTAACACACTCATAATACTCCCAGATCATGATGGCCAGAGATAGATTTATTAGTTAGTTGAAAACAGAACTGAGTAAATCAGATGATCGACTGGGATTTTGGACCTCTATGCCACTCAGGTTTTGCAATACCTCAGTACATCTCTCCAAAATTAGAAATAATTATAGTAATAATATAAGTACATATTCCGACTTTAACTCCAAAATTTACTCTGAATCCTTAGACTATTAACAAGATTTGTTGTTGTTTAGTCATTCAGTCATGTTCAACTCTCTGGGACCCTTTGGACAACAGCACACCAGGCACACATGTCAGCCACTGCCTCTCTGAGCTCCATCAAGCTCATGTTCATCTATTCATCTCCCCCTTTGCCATCTCATTCTTCTTGTGCCTTGAATCTTTCCCAGCATCCGAGTCTTTTCTAGAGAATCCTGTCTTCTAATATGGACAACATATTTTTGCTTCAGCCTCATGATCAAACCTTCCATTGAACAGTTTGGCTATGTTTACTGAAGTTGGATCTTTTTGCAGTCCAAGGGACTCTAAGTAATTTTCTCCAATGTCACAATTCAAAAGCGTCAATTCTCTAGCGCTCAGACTTTTTTTATGGTCCAGCTCTCACATCCGTGTGTTTTTTACTGTTAATACCAGAGATCTAATTATACGGACCAGGAAAATAAAACTTCTCAAGATATTATGGACCTTTCCTGTTGGCTGCCCATGTGCAGAAAATCGGCCATTAAGTGGTGATGCGGCGGGCTCCCTGAATTTCCTATGCTTTAGTGTTAGGGTGAGGGGTGTTCAGGTTAGGTATTAGGGTGAGGGGTGTTAGGGTGAGGGGTGTTAGGGTTAGTGTCATGCCCAGGGCCTGACTGTACTGTTTTGTACCATGTCCTGGGCCTGAGCTGTCAAGAAGTCCCACTGATTAATTGTCATAGTTATGTTATTTTTATTACTTTTGGTTAAAATTACCCTATATAAATTGTATATATTGTGATTATGTCACAGTATTGTTATATGGTGATAAACTCAGATAAACAGTCTGAGGGTTTACAGCAAATTGTGATAGGTAATTCAATCACCAGGATAAGCTTATCAAATGTACAGGGTTTCCGAGTAAGCAGGGGCAGCCTATTATGTTAATTGGTCCCTCTTCTATGTACCGAAGGATGGGGCTTGCTGTGATGGCCAGCCTGTGTGCCAGAAAATTGTATAAAATGTGACAATTAATAAAGGTATGGCAGTTGTGTCTGGACTTAAATAAACAAGGTGTAAGTGTCAGTCTGTTTAATAATATTAATTCTATGGATTATATGGTGTTCCTGAGATCCTGGTCTGTGGAAGCAATCTCCTGGGCGTGGTTCCTGTGTATGGTCCATCTTCTGCTATCAGAGGAGTAAAAGTAATGGACGATTCTGCTGGATAGGTTTGAACCAGGTCCAATTGAAGTAGCAGATCGTGACAATTGGCTGGCAGTCGTGGGACCTCTGTGGAATACAGTAAGATGACAACATATGGACAGAACTAAGAGAGATCTTCAGGCTCAGAGGATTGAACAGGGCTGCAGGGATGACCAAATCAATAATGGTCAAGGAGCTGCTGCTAAATGATGAACTATGCCTAGTAGAAGGAGGTCTGGAGGTGACCCCAAAGAAAATTTTCCAAGCGCTGTCAAAGGCTGGGACTGGAGTCGTGCTCCCAGGCAGCTTACTTTGGCCTTTGATCCAACAGGAGTTACAGCTGGAGGTGGATTATGTAGACCTACTAGATGAAGCATCTCTAGATGGGTTTTGGCCACCAAGTTGGGAGGGGTCCTGCCCATCAGGCATGGAGGAGAATCACCTTCCAGAGACAAAGGGGACCCAGGTAATTTTTTCCACGTCTGGGTCAGAGCGAAATTGTTTGTACTTTGGGACAACCGTGGAATTGTCAAGAGGTCCAGGGAGAGGGTGGCATAGACTGTGGGGAGAATTCTGGCCTCATAGATTTTAACATTAGCAAAGCTGCCTTGACCCTGGCTTTTTGGGAATGGGGTGGTGATAGCACCTGGTGAACTGTTTGGATTCCTCCCTGGATCAATACACACTCTCTAATTATCCAGGATAACCCTGAATGTCCTTTTTACTCAAAACTATATGCAACTTTTTTTTAAGTTATCTCCATATTACAAATGAGGGCGTACTAGTCTAACATGTTTGCTTACTTTTCACCCAAGCAGAGCTGCTTAGTTCCACCTATCTGGGTATATTAGGGGTTGTGGATAGCTCTGTCTGGAAGCTGGACAAAAAAGGTTTGACCTGTCAGAATCTGGTTCAGTCTCAGTATAGATGACTCATGCACTCACTAGGGCAGCTGCAAGCAGGTTACAATATAGATGTTACCTCTTTGTAGGCATATGGGGTGGCGCTTACAATATGATAGTGCACAGATAGTGACATTAGAAGCTTCCAAACCCCATGATGGACCAGGCCCAGACAGCTGATCACACCCCCTGACAAGAAACAGGGAAGTGAAGATAAGCAGCTCTGCTTGAGGAGAAAATAAACAGTTTAAAAAGTTAAAAACATTTGTATTAGCTTCTTTGTTTTACACTGTAGAATATTTTAATAGTCATTGCCCAACAAACAAACATATGAGCTTTACTTGTAACTGTGCTACAGTGATCCTTTATCTACACAAACTGTACTTTATATCTATATATACAGTATGAATATAACTGCATTAAACACAGAGGGAAAGTTAGTACCATGCGCTGGTCCCAGGACCCCTGTGAGCTGTCATTCTCTTCCTCCCCATATGTCAGTTTGGAGGTGAAAGATCAGTGTTTGTGACAATAAAGAGAATAATACTTTCTGTGCCATGTAATGGAGCCGCACAATGCTCTGTGTGTGTATCATCAACATTGGGAATTGGTGTCCTGCGGCAAAAAGTGGGTTAATCCTTTTACTGCATTAGTGGCCTGCTGTATAAAGCCCCCTGTGTCTTGCTAGGGGTTAAAGTTCACTGAAAAGTCGATCCCCGGAAACAATTCAACACTAGCAATGGTCAGAGTGGGAAAATACAGATTGTATCACTTGTTATAGATGGACTTAAAGATGCTCGGTGCCTTATTGCTCTACAATTTGCACTTGATGACCATTGGCCCAATGCTTGTCATTAAAGGGGCAACACTGAGGGGTTAATATTAAGGCAACCACTGAATTATTATTATTAACTATTATAATAACATAATATTAGAATATAATTACAATTAAAATATTATTATTATTATAATCTAATTATTATATTTGTATTTTATTATTATATAATTATTATATTATTATTTTATAATACTAATATTATTAAATTATTATTATATAAATATAATATTGTTATATCATTATTAAATTAATATTGTATTATTATTATTATATCATTATTATATTATCACTAGTGACTTGCCTGTCAAAAAATGACGGCAATTGAATTGTAAGTCAGGGAATGCTGTTTGGCACACAAAGTAAGTGTTTTGGTTGTGTGAGTACCTTCGGCGCTCATTGCAAGCCTTGTGCTGAGCGCCTTTGGCACTCAATATGTATGGGGTCATAGGGATGAGCGTCTATGGCGCTCATCTCCACCAGCGCAAGGAGCATTTTTGGCACTCCTTGCTTGGCCGCAACCGCGGGCCTCGCTTTGCGAGGGCCGCAGTTGCTGCGAGCTCGCTTTGTGAGCCCGCAGTTTCACTGTTGTGTTACCAACGGATTTTGGCAAGCCCGCACTGCTGACAACTATATATGTGATTTTATTATTATATCATTATATTATTAATATTTTTATTATATCATTATTATATAATTTTTTTTTACTATTAGAATTATGTCATTTTTATATTATTATTTTAATATTATATTATTATTTTATCATTATGATATTTGTATTTTATTATTATTACTATATCATCATTATATTATTATTATATCATTATATTATTATTTTAGTATTATTATTATTTTATAATCATATTATTATTATTAATAATAATAATAATATCCCCAAGACACTTTTAGCATGTCATTATATTTATCTTCCCAAATCTTTATTAATATTGCTCTAACACTTTATATATAAAGCACAAATATATAGCGCAGTACAGTAATACAGGGCTGCGCATTCGTTTTACAACATAGAAATAAAATGTATTTAACTGGAATTTTTACCATTTGATTCACACAAGGGGAAAATAGAAAAGTAACAAGAGTAAAAATAAAAATAATCTAAATTACATTTAAATAGAAAAAAAAAAAACTCTGGGTTAATGAAATACCTGATCTTTTATTCTTGCCCATAAAACAGATACAATGTTGCAATATCAACACTGAAATCAGTCGTTTTTCTTTGCTCCTGAAAAGGGATATTTGATGCCATTTTTCAGATGTTTTCTTTTCTCAACTAATGCTCTCAAAGCAGAAAAAACATATTTAGATGTTTAATTGATTTTGGGGCTTGCCCCTGTCAGCCAATGAGCAGTGATATAGATATATGAGTCATGCTTGTCTGCCACTGAAATCTATAACTTACAAATTGATTTAGCGTCATATAATTATTAAATAAAATCTTGATACAATGTAATTTCCTGTGGAAAATGAAGCTTTGTTTCTATTCTTTAAATAATAATATAATAATGTAATTATTTTCAACCATTTTGTGGCTTGGTTCATCATATATCTGCTTTGACTCTTTTTGTTATTTCTGCTTCTTTAAAAAAAATATGGTAAAAATTGAGAAATGGCTAAAAATAAGAGCATAAAAATAAAAAATGCGAAAACAAGTCCAACAATCACAAAGGCCGTGTTGTTACTTTAGATGACACGCTTCCTCTTTTTTGTAGTAATTGTTATTTGTCATACATTATAAGGAGCATGTTTTAAATATTTTAAAAAATGCAGGAAAAAGTGTCAAAAGACAATTATATTTTTGTTGTTCATTAATTAATATAATTACAATATAATTATACACTTCTAAAAAAGCCCTCAAATGCTTACCTTTTGGTGCCTAGTTATTTCTAACTGTTCTCCTTTATGAGTTGAAATCTTGCACAGCTGTGACCTAAAGCCACTCCCACTGGGAAGGGGCTTCACACTACCAGTGCTTTATGCTGCCAGCAAGCAGACACTAACATACTGTGTCTCAGCAGCATGAGACACTAGTATCCTCTAGGGCAGGGTTTCTCAACTCCAGTCCTCAGGGCCCATCAACAGTTCACAGCTTAGGTATATCCCTGCTTGAGCACAGGTGGGCTAATCAGGGGCTCAGTAATTCTGTTTAACCACCTGCAGAGCCTCTGATTAGCTCACCTGTGCTCAAGCAGGGATATACCTAAGCTGTGAACTGTTGATGGGCCCTGAGGACTGGAGTTGAGAAACACTGCTCTAGGGAGTGTCCTTAGGTCACAATGACACCTTACATGAGAGAGAACAGGAAGAAAAGGGGAGCTTCCAGAAGGTGATAAGCTGATACTCTGGAATCTTCTTATAAGTAATTGATGTGTAAATTTTATATCACAAGTATGTTGAAGATTATAATATTAATTAATTACCATTTATGTATATGTATATATGTATCTATACGGTCGACCCTTGGTACTCGTTGCGCTACCTTGGTACTGGCTACGCTTGCTATAACCAATTTACATTACTCCTAATGAGAATTTGGTACTCATTGTTTTTGGTACTTAACCTGCCATCTGGAATGGATTAAGGTTTAGTACCAAGGTACCACTGCGTATGTATGTATATACAGTAGGCTCTCAAGGAACCAGAAAAAAAAATTGAATACTGTAATTTAAATAAAGATGTAAATTGCTAGGAGCCAGGTTGTCATGCCACACAATGCTTACAGGCACAGCCCTCAGCTAATCTAGGCCAATTGTATATGTAACTCTAAAGCAAACAGAAACTACATTTATCTGGCATTTACCAATCCCTGTGGGTGCCGGTTAACTGAGAGTCTAAAATATATATAATATATATAAATATATATATATATATATATATATATATATATGTACAGTGCCTTGCAACACCTAAGCAAGAGGCACTACTAACCAAACACTGCCATGAAGACCAAGGAACTATCCAAACAAGTAAGGGACAATGCTGTTGAGAAGTACAAGTCAGGGTTAGGTTATAAAAAAATATCCAAATCTTTGATGATCCCCAGGAGCACCATCAAATCTATCATAACCAAATGGAAAGAACATGGCACAACAGCAAACCTGCCAAGAGACGGCCGCCCACCAAAACTCACGGACCGGGCAAGGAGGGCATTAATCAGAGAGGCAGCACAGAGACCTAAGGTAACCCTGGAGGAGCTGCAGAGATCCACAGCAGAGACTGGAGTATCTGTACATAGGACGACAATAAGCCGTACGCTCCATAGAGTTGGGCTTTATGGCAGAGTGGCCAGAAGAAAGCCATTACTTTCAGCAAAAAATAAAATGGCACATTTTGAGTTTGCGAAAAGGCATGTGGGAGACTCCCGAAATGTATGGAGGAAGGTGCTCTGGTCTGATGAGACTAAAATTGAACTTTTCGGCCATCAAAGAAAATGCAAACCCGCACATCACATCTCCCTGAGAGCACCATCCCCACAGTGAAACATGGTGGTGGCAGCATCATGCTGTGGGGATGTTTTTCAGCCGCCAGGACTGGGAAACTGGTCAGAGTTGAGGGAAAGATGGATGGTGCTAAATACAGGGATATTCCTGAGCAAAACCTGTACCACTATGTGCGTGATTTGAGGCTAGGACGGAGGGTCACCTTCCAGCAGGACAATGACCCCAAACACACTGCTAAAGCGATACTTGGGGGGTTTAAGGGGAAACATGTAAATGTGTTGGAATGGCCTAGTCACAGCCCAGACCTCAATCCAATAGGAAATCTGTGGTCAGACTTAAAGATTGCTGTTCACAAGCGCAAACCATCCAACTTGAAGGAGCTGGAGCAGTTTTGCAAGGAGGAATGGGCAAAAATCCCAGTGGTAAGATGTGGCAAGCTCATAGAGACTTATCCAAGGCGACTTGGAGCTGTGATTGCAGCAAAACGTGGCTCCACAAAGTGTTGACTTTAGGGGGATGAATAGTTATGCACATTGACTTTTTCTGTTATTTTGTCATATTTGTTGTTTGTTTCACAATAAAAAAAAACATCTTAAAAGTTGTGGCATGTTCTGTAAATTAAATGATGGAAATCCCCAAACAATCCATGTTAATTCCAGGTTGTGAGGCAACAAAACACGAAAAATGCCAAAGGGGGTGAATACTTTTGCAAGGCACTGTATATATCTGTGTGTGTGTATATATATATATATTATTTTTAATTCAACACTAGAGAAAGGATACTTCCTATACACTGTTAGCTCACGCTCACACTAATTACTCATTTGCATCTCTTTTACTGACTCTGCGCTCAGACGGTTATCATAATAACGCAGACTGCCATCCCAAGATAAATTCCTAAAATCTATAAATCCAATGCAGCCCCCACCCCCTTGTGCTGGGTTTACTGTTTCCAGAGGCAATGTCTTTTTTTATGCATGAGCTGGGTGAAATGCAAATGCCCTCGAGGGGAAGAAATAACGTAAAATGTATTAAGATGAACTCTAGCTAATAAAATCAACTACTAATCGCACGAGCAGCCTGAGATGAGAATGAAAGTTCTGGTCACCTCCTTTTATTTGCCTCCTAGACAAGCTTAGTAACCCTGGCACTGTACTATATTATATTCATTGACGGAGAGGGGTGAGCTCGGCACGGCGTGGCACAGAGCAGCATGGCATGGCATGGCACAGCACAGCATGGCACTGCATGGCACAGCATGGCATGGCACAACACAGCATGGCACGGCATGGCACAGCATGGCATGGCATGGAACAACACAGCATGATATGGTAATATAATTATGATATAATTTTCCACTTCTAAAAAGCTCTCCCTTATATTGACATCTTGCACAGCTGTGACCTAAAGGCTCAAGGGAGGAGCTTCACACTACCAGTCCTTCATGTTGCTAAGAGGCAGACACTGGCATGCTGTGTCTGAGCAGCAAGAGACATTGGTAGTAAAGCCCATCATCTGTAACAAAATAGAGGGTGAAAAAGCTTGTGGAAAATGTGTTTTCCTTTTTAAAATGATGCTGAATTCTGGTTATGAAAGCCTCTGATAAGCAAAAGGCCACTCCTATTTTAGTCAAACTTTTTACATAGACAGAATGGGCAGATGTGATGCTCCTTTTGGTTCTT